>CM020513.1:1667500-2867500 GCA_009823395.1 Thamnaconus septentrionalis | reverse complement strand
TTTTTTCTCATTTACCCCAGCAGGCTCCTGTATTTATAGTTGCAGCCGGTGAAGAACCCGCTTCCCTCGTGTTTACGCGTGGAGAAGTGCTCTTGTTTGTCAGCTGCTCAGCCAATCGCACGGCAGCAGCTCAATGCATTTAGACGCGGTGACGCGGTGAGGACGACCCGCTGACGTCGGAAGCGAGGATCAGAATGAGGAAGATGGGAGATTTAAAGTGACTTTGATGGTTGTTGGTGCTGATCTCCTGGGATTTTCACAACATCACAACCACCCACCTGCAGGGTTCACACAGGATGCGTCCTGCAGGAGAAGATACCCAGTGAGCTGCAGTCACGTGGAGGAAAATGCAAGGTTGGTGTCAGAGGTCTGAATGGGCCGACCAGTTGGAGCTCAGATAGAGACGAAAACTTGCAGCAGGTTGTGTTTTTGAGTGTGTGTGTGTGTGTGTGTGTGTGTGTGTGTGTGTGAAACGGCAACACTGAGTTCGGCCACTTTGTTAGGTAGGTACAACTGCGGTGTCCCTCATGAAATGGCCTGTGGGCTGTGAGAGTCTCTCCGAGGAGAATCTTCATCACCACATTTTCTCACGTGCGTTTTTGGAGGAGAGCAGCTTCTTTCTTTTTTTTTTTTTTTTTCGCTCTGTGAGTTTTAACGGTGGCGACTCTGAAGTCACCTTTCAGTGGAGCGTCACACTGCTCAGCCATTAGCAAATGAGATTCTCTAGGAGCTCCAATAGCTCTGACCAACCCTGCCCGACACTCACACACTGGGTTGTTGCTAGCGGCCGGTGGTTCTCTGCGACCAACGCGCTTCACCTGAGACTTGCTTGCTCAGCCACTTCCTGTCCGCCTTTAGTTGACGAGGGATTGGCTTCCTGTCATGGCATTCACATCTCTGATCCCCGCAAATGATGTGCACAGCTGTGCCTGTGCAGTGTCTTCTTAACAAAGTGTCGTGCTTTGGCACAAAGAAGGTGTGTTTGTTGCGGTTTAGCCACCAGTACCACACACTGTTTCACTGTCCAATCAGGAGACAGTGCAGCTCTTCTAGTTTGGATGAAACTCACCTTCTGGCTCTGAACCTTCTGGTTCCATCGGATTCTAACTGGCCGAAGATGATTTAGACAGGAGGGTTTCAACTTGGCTCATCAGTAAGTCAGGCTTAAAATGCGTCACTCTTTGCAAAGTTCAGACCTTTGAAAAATGACTCATTTTATTTCTCATTTAGTAATGGCTAAATGCACAAGGACACAGACATCTTTAAAAGCCAATATGTTATAAATCCAAAATCATTGAGGTTTTTTTCTAAGCCTTTGACACCATTTCTTCCCTCCGCTGTTGACACGGGCGTCGGCTGGCAGGATTAAGAACAGACATTTTTCAGCGGTGCAATATTTTGAAACCTTGGATGCAGGCGGTTCCGTGGAGGCCAAGTGGCAGTTGAATTCAGTGGCCCAGAAAATAAATTGCTCTACATCTAAATACTGAAGCAAGTTTCCAATGTGGTTACTTTCCTCAGAACTGAGCCGAAATATTTCCCTCACGCCCCAACAGCCACCAGCCGACTCTCTGACATTCTGCACATGTGAAACATTGCATGTGGTACCGTGTACATTAAGATCTAGTCCAGTTTTATAGAGAATCTTCACACACAGACACACGCACGATTAATTCAGGGCTCCTTATGTAACCAGGCTGCTAATAAACATATAATATCCATCTCTGCTGCTGCTGCTGCTGCTGCTGCTGCTGCCGTTACGCTGCTGGACGGCCGCAGCCGCAGCCGTTTCCCGGGTTATTACCCTTTTACCTCAGCGTCTTCTGCAAATGATTTTTTATTTTTCCTCCCCCTCTCCCTGCTGTCAAAGTGCAGGATGATCGCCACGCTGCGCCTGATTGACGGCCTGGGGGCCTCCGGACGGAGCAGCGCGTAAAAACGACGCTGATGGCGCCCCATCCGTCGTGTGCAGGTATGCACACCCCCTGCGTCTCCTTCATTTATTTGTTTGTGTGTGTGTGTATATATAATGCTGATGCACAGCGGTCACGTGGTCTGACGCTCGCTGCGCTGCTCGTGCGGTTGACCCCCGACCCCTCCCCGCGTGTGCGTGAACGCCGGCTGAACCTAATCAGGGCTGCGGCGCCACTTAATGATGTCGATATTTCATCGAGGTCTCGCAGCTATAAAACCGCCGCGCCGTGTGTGTGTAGCTCTGTGTGTGTGTGTGTGTGTGTGTGTGTGTGTGCAGCAAGGTAAATACATTAGGCTCCTTCCCGGTCCTCCTCGACGAGGTTCCATTCCTGCAGGGTGCACCGTGCGTCGGGGGCTGCGGAGACCCTGTTTATCCCCTGCGCTTAATTTTTCACGGGGTAACACGGCGTCCCGTGGCCCTCCCTGGGTTTTGAGGCCACCGCCGCCGCCGCCGCCGTCATTAATTCCGGCCTCAGCGAGGCGTCGCTCGCCACCCATTACGAGCCCTCACCTCCATCTCGGGGCTCGGCGGGCGGTGATGCATCGCCCCGCGCCCCTCATTAATAACTCCTGCTGCTTATTGCTCGCCGAGGTGGAGACGAAGGCGAGTGGACCGGAACACATGATGAAGACGGCCGCCGCCGCCGCTGATGGTCGGCGCCGTCACCGGGAGGAAGCAAAAGCAATTAAGCCCACGGCATTTGAGGGATTTGTTGGCCCACCTGCATGATGGGAATCCATCTCCAACGACTCCCGCCGGTCTCGCCGGTGGTTTGGATGTTAATATTGAAGGAAGTGGAAGGAGGCGCGAGACGTTTTCAAGGTAGCAGGTCTTTCGGATGCACAAATGTGCAACGTTAATGAGCAATGCGTTGTCTTGATTCCTGGATTCAGGATTTCTTTGCAGTCAATCACCTCGTCAGTGCGCTCGGCAATAAACACAGAAAAACCGCAATTAGTCGTGTGTGTGTGTTCAAAAGTTTGGAGAGGGTCAAATTAAGTTCATCTGTAAAGGTTCCGGTCTATTTCAGGTGCATTCCGAAATGTCATCGGAAAGCCGAATGTCCCTGACTCTCTGTGAGCCGCGTCGCTGTGGAGTCGAGTTTGATAAATGGTTTTAACTGATTCCGTTCAGTGTCAGAATGTTACACAACTTTATGTGTGATGATTGAAATGCGTCAAAAGGGTTTTCAGCATCGCAGCACCACTTGTCTGAATAGAAAAACGTGTTTCTTGAAAAGGAATTTGACAAGTCAGTGCTGTGGTTTTACTCATGAATGAGGTCATAAGCGAAAATTTATTGCACACTATCATCATTTCACCACACATATCTCCACTCAGACCTGCTGTCTTAAATTCTGTGCTGTCTTACTTTATATTGTAAATTTTATTAAACATTTTAAAAATGTATTTTGATCAATAATGCATGCTGTAATATCTGTATAATATCTTCTCTCATTTACTATGCAGCCTTTCATTTAAAAAAAAAAAAAGTTTTAATTCAGGCAAGATTTCAAGTTTAATTTAGGAAAAAAGAAAAAAGTTGTTCAGCTTCATCATGGAGTCATTTTTATGGCCCAGTGTGTTACATTGAAAGGGCCCAACTGGGAAAGAATTCAACTGGAAAGAATATATTTCTGTTTTTAATTTAGATAAAGTTGCCAAAAAGAAATGTGTTTCCAAATCATGTTTCTTTTCTCTTATACTGAACAGACATGAACAGAGGCCACCGTTGTGGCAATCAGGTGGGGCAATAGTTGGACCAGTGCACAGGCTCAGAGAGAGAGTAGACTTTTGGCCATTCATTTCAAAACTGTCAGCAGATGAAGCTGGGGAGGTAGCACTGAAGCCAGGAGAGGAGCAAAGGCAGGTGGCTGAGTGGAGACTTGCAGCAGGAACAGGTCCAGGGAGGCAGCATGCAGTGCAGTGGAGTGCAGGGGTGTTTTCCTGGGTTGAAAGGCCAACAGTTAATTCAAGAAGACAAAAAGAGTAACTTGGATGAAGACGTTCTAGGAAAAGCATCGAAGGAACAGCCTGATAGTTTGGGCTTTGAAAGTGGAGGGTTGATAAGAATGAACAGCATCAGGTGTGTGACGATCTGCAGCTGCCTGCACCTAGACCTGCCGAGAGAGTGGGAGAGAGAGAGAGGGAGGGAGAGAGAGAGAGAGAGAGACGGGCGAACCGAACATCGGTTGCATTGTTTTTATCACCTCTAGGTGCCACTAAACCCACACACATCACCGTCAACACGCCACTCTGGGCTGTTTGCTGTGACTGATTTCACCTCATGACTGAGGTGAGTTCACATTTTGGAAGCTAATTTTTGGCGGGCGCCACAGTGCCAACGCTCTTAATTATGATATTCATTATATCATAATTAGATCTTAATAGCTGCGCTGACACACTGCCAAGATGTGCGTCGCCCTAAAATCGTCAGCGCAGATCCAGAGCAGCGCGACAGCGCCCGGGCTGTTCTCGCACTTGGTGCCTTGCTATGTCTGTCGACACAGTTAGAACACATTGTGATTTTCTGTGCTTTTGGTCCAAATCGCCAGCCAGTAAAATCGAGACAAATTTTTCTCATCGAGACGGTGAGAAATGAGTCTGTTTTATCTGGGCGTCTACACTTGGGATCTTGCTGACAGGACAGAAGCAGCTTAAAGGGATAGTTCACTCAAAAATTTTCAAACATTTTTGCCGTTTTAGAATTTAGTGAAATACAGTAAAAGTGATAGTTCACCCATTTTCTACCCGCCACTGTGTCCGTTTAGACTTAGTCATCATTTTCGAATGCACCCAACCTTCCTGGAGTTTAACACAGAGTCCATCCGGCGCCTCGTTTTCAGATGTAAAAATGATTCCATTCTACGTCATCCAAGTTTGCATACACAATTAGCTTTCATTGTATTACCACTGGGTGGAAGCTCTTCCCTCTGTGAAACTCTAGAATGGTTTTGTGGATTAGAAGATGTACGTTGAGCCTAAATTGACACAGTGGTGGGTAGAAAAAAGTGTGTCCTGCCCCTGTAATGTGTTCTGTAGCTCCCCATTTCTGTTTGTATTTTTTCTTTGTACCATTAGTTTGACCGTCTGATGTCATGGGTGTCACGTAGCTTACCACTGCTCGGCGAAGGTGTCAGAGGCGGCTTAAGCTCTCGCAAAAAAAAAAAAAAAAAGGCATGAGAATACTTTTTTTTTTGTTTATTTTTTTTCCTTTGGGGGGATTTGAGAAGTGTGGATTTATTCTTGCAGAAATAGCGGCGCAGCCTTTTCAGCTCTACTTCAAAACTACTTCAGCTGTCAATAAGGATTAGCTGCCGAAGCGCAGGCAGACATCTGGGGACGCCTCCTAAGCAGCTCCATGAGATGTTTGGCTTTGGACCGTGCCAGCTAGGCGCACACACACTCACACACACACGGGGACTGAAGAGTCGCTGAAGTGTCACCGCTTTTGGTGGACGGTTAGATAATCAGCTATTGTAAGTGTGAAAGTCCAGACGTGTGGCTCCGTCTGTTGGGAGCCAACGGTGATTATCAGTTCATGCTCGTGAGTTTCCTACTGCAGGCCGAGCCGGCCAACGAGCCGTGTGCTCAGAGGCTGTGAGTGATTCATGAGTCTGTCGGAAGTGAGAAAGAGGTCCAAGTGTCACACGGAGCTGCACCTGCTTTCCACTTGGGGCACGTTTCCGCTGGTGCGCAGGCTGACCAGGAACCATAGTGCTGACACAGCACAAAGCAGGGCACTGATTGGGTAAGAGTTTTGACGAAAGCTGAGTGGGGGTCGATCACGAAAACCAAAACCACCATTTTTAAATGCCCTGCTTGTGTATTTTTACATTTTCAAAATAAAATGCAGAGGACAAACAGCTGTAGCCACTGCCGTTCTCTGCGGCGACTACTCAGAGAGCTGGAATGACCACGAAAGTCCTGGTTTCGCAGCTGAACAAAAATGAAAAAATGTTGGAGGTTTGTTCCGAGCGCCACATTGACCACGACGATGGACCACCGAAAAAATGTTGGAGGCGGTTCAGCCACATCGACTCCACCGCCCGGTGGGGCGGCCTCGACTCAGCCGGTAGGCGACGAGAGAATTGTTGGCCACAGCGGTATATGAAAACATGGATGATGACTGTGAGTGTATTGTGACCTCAAGCAATGTTAGTTTTGAGGGTATTTGCAAAGTACAGCTGCTGAATCGTGTCCGCTGAAACTGTTAGCCACCGTCGCTAACTCCATGTTCTGCTTGTGTGTTGTGTTCACTGGCAGCTACACTTAAGAGGCGGCGATTCTGCCTCCTAAGTTTCGCTACTTGTAGTGATTGTAACGCTGCTAGCGTGTCAACACCGGTTGAATGAAGCTGTTGATGTCTTAGGCTTTGTGTGGACTTAAGTTGTGCAGATTCTTGTCTAATAATAAACGACACTGAGACTCAAGTGATCGTTTCAGCGTCTGCGTTTTCTCTGCTTGGACAGTGTTTTGATTCAAGTCAACAGTATGAAACAAAATCATTCTAAGCCCTATTAAAATGTCTTGCAAAAAAACAAAAACAAATACGCGATCAATACAAAAAAGTAAAACCTATGAATCCGGGGACACGGAAGGCAGAACAAACGTTCAGGGACCTTCGGTCCGCCTTGCAGCCGTATCTCCGACCATGCTTCGGTAGTAACCAATGGAAACGCACCCTTACCGTGCCGTACCGTGCCGAGTACGGCAGCTCCAGTCGTGGTTGGTTGTGCAAAGCAAGGAGTTACAAACAGCAGTAAGAATGCTTTCTCCAACAGCCCCTTTGAGCCACAGACTGTTGGACAAGTTCACTTTATTTCCTCAAAAGTTGTTAATATTTCTCCAAATGCAGATGCTCAAAACGAGAAGAAGGGTGCGGGAGTATAGGAGGAGGTGCTTTGTGCACAAATGGGGGAAAAAAAAAAAAAGTCTAACAAATGGTGGCACAATAACATTCTCCCTTATTTTCATATTGTGACAAACGAGCACAGGGAGAAAAAAAAGTGTTGAGCGCTGACTCATTTGCAACTATTTGCCTAGAGTTTTGTTTTTTTTTTTGTTGTGTTCTGTTTTCTTCATCAGAATGAGAGAAAGTGTGTCTCCTGTCAGCTGTCAGAAGAAGTAGTAGTAGAAAAAGAAAAAGGAGAAGACTGTTCCACACCATGAAAGTGTGAAAACCTTTTCTTGATGCAAACTCCCTCTCAAAGACAGCAGTCAAACTCAAACCAGCCGGAGGAAAAAGATTAGCAGGGAGTTCTAAGTTGGCGCTGATGGATGAACTAGAAGCGTCGCTGCAACAGCTGCTGGCCTCCTCTGACTGTCCACCCGAGTGCCGCTGCAGAGCTTCCTCGGGTTGTTTGGGTTTTTGGTTTTCTGTACATCAGTAATCTCATTTAATTTGTCTGAGAGAAGCACAGGAGGCGTTTACACTTGGGTGCTTTTCAAACGTGGCCGCTCAAATGGGAATTAAGATCCAGCTGTGTAGGATGAGCTAACAACACACACAGTGCAATACAATAAATCAGCTGTTGTGTTGTGGGAGGTTGTGTGTGTGTGTGTGTGTGTGTGTGTGTGTGTGTACTTTGGGAAACTAGGTAACCTTCACCCTGCTACAAGAATCATCATCAGTGCCACAATCATGTTTAGTCTGATCTCGCTTGCATGGAGGAAAGGACGCAGGGGAAGGACGCTGCCCTGTGGAATGCCAGGACTTCACTGTATCACATTACGCTTGGAAATTAAGTCCCTGCGGCATTGAGTTCAGTCCAAGTGGATGATTTGCAGACATCAGTACTTTTTTGTCGTTGTCAGAATGGCAATATACAGACTCTGGCTTATTCTGCTGGTCCTATACTGTTTTTTGTTTTTGTTTTGTTTTGTTTTTACTCTTTTGGTGCAGTGCCTTTGTCTGCACTTTATTTGCTTTTGGGCTGCATCAAGGTGGCTTTGTTCTGATAAAATGTGATTATTCTCTGGCTTTTATTCTTCCTTCTAACATGAAAAAAACAACAAAGCAGTTTAGCTGAATTTAAATAGTCCATCTGACTACAGTAAACCTGGTTGGGGGGATATTAATAAACCTTGGCAGCATAGCGTCAACGTCGTTGTAAATAGTATCACCATTTATTTAAATCTAACTGGGCTTACCAGCGTTATCACTCTTATTAGGCCTGTGAGGACGTTCGGTACTCATGAATCATCCGTGTCGACGAAACTGCCCAGACAGGGAGGACCGCTCAGCCAACATCCTCCAGGATAAAAAAAGTAGCGCCGCTTCCCTGATAAAACCCCGCAGAGACAACATGTCAAGCCGAGCTGCTGGCAGATGCAGCGGCACGTCTCCAGGTATTTTCCCCGCACACTTTCACATCCCTCCCCCCTTTGGAGGGAATCTGTTAAGGGGGCGGGGTTGGGGGAGGGGACAGTCCTCCGAGCCCCCGGCCGCTCCAGAAATACCTGGAGGTGATAACTAGCTGAGGCTTTCTGGCAGGTGTCCTTGTCACCTCCACCGTTATGCATACATCATACCTGTGGGTGGAGGTGTTAATTAACTGTTGCTTGGCCATTTTTAGCCCATCACCATGGCAGCGCTCTCTGCGTGCCTCTTCTCACGTTTATTTTTTGCCGAAAAGTGTCACTTACAGTGTTTCTGTTTTTTCTTTTTTTTGCTGCTGCCGCTGCCGCTTTTCTCTCCCGACTAACTTCTTTTTTCTGCTCCTCTTACTGTCGTCCTTTAACCCGGCGCTGCAGCAGCTGATTTCCTATACTGTCACTTAAATTGGAAGAATTTGCTTTTTGCACCTCTAGCAAAAACAAATTATGCTTTGTGCGAGCCAGTGGTTGCTTCTCAACGTCTGGAGTAAAATGTAGCGTCCCAGCGCCCCCTGTGTTCGTTGCTCCTTGTCGACTGGCTCTGTGAATCTTTTGTTCCTTCCTACCAGAAACACCCCAGTGCTAAACATCATCACCATCCAAACCTGACAGGGATCATGGCCTGACTCACAGTGTGAACAATCCTCTATTTCAGTGCCGGCTGATTCAATATTTACTTTTATTTCTAAGCATTTCTTATGAGTCCGTGTTTCAGTGACAAATTTGCTTTTGAAAGTGAGGGGCTGCTGCTCGGCTGCCTGCAGGGAGTCGGTTTGTTTTGGTGTTCAGGCAGCGTGAAAAACTCCCTGGCGGTGCATATAGAGAGAAGCTTTTCTCCACAGACGCAGTTGGACGTCGTGTGGCCGTTCTCATCCAATCAAAAGCGGGTCTTCCAGCCCCAGAGGAATTAATTGGTTTGCTGTGAATGCAACAGACAGACGTCAGTCCAGTCAAACCGAGACATAGTACGAGTTTTCCTTCTTTTATATGTGTGTGTGTGTGTGTGTGTGTGTGTGTGTGTGTGTGTGTGTGTGTGTGTGTGTGTGTGTGTGTGTGCGTGCGTGTGTGCGTGCGTGTGTGTGCGTGCGTGTGCACGTGTGCCAAGTGTGAGGAGGTGCTGACAGGGCCATCCATCATGGCGGGCTCAGGTCAAGAGGCCCCGCCCTGTGGGTTGCGGCCTGCAGGTGGCAGTGGCCGTGGCACTGTAGCTCAGCGTCATCCATTTGCAGAATGTCGGCACGACAGGCGACGTGAAAGTGGGCGCAGCGTGAACGCCATCAACGTCTCCAAGTGCCTCCAGCCTGCAGATAAAAGGCTTGTTTTTCAGCCTCGCCGATGCTGGTTTCCAGGTCTGTGGCTGGTGATTTAAAGCCTTGTCAGCCACCGTTGTCTCTTCAGTTTTTTATCGCTGTATTTAACCCCATTGTGTTTTGTTTTTTTTCCTCAGTCAGCTCCTGTAAATTGAAGGTTCCACACTTACTTTTCTAACAGTAGTGTGTCTCCAGCATGTCGGAGAACTTCCCACACATGAGCATGTGCACAAACAAGTGCATTGTTGACTTCTTTTTTGCCTGCTCCACTTTTCAGAACTTGTGTTTTTGTCCTCTGTCATTTCACAAAGCAATACGTCCACCAGGCTGTTAGCTCCACCCTTTAAGAAAGTATTTGTTCCCTTTTGTCTTTCTCAACAAGTTGAAGATCCATCAAAGTGTCAGATTTGGCAGTGAGTTAAAACAGAGTTTCTGCGATAATCAATTGTGTCACAATCAAAATGGGAAGAAGGTTTGATTATTTTTTATTATATTGATTTTTTTATGATAAGATCCTAAGTTATATAAACTCTCATATGTGTAGTTATCAGCCCAGACTCCTGAGGTCTGTATGATTGATTCTATTTAAAAAAAAAAAAAAAAAAAGCACATTTAGCCTTTTGTTTACAGCCTCCTGCTTAAACATTGACCTTGACCATCAGAACTTGTTGTTTGGATGTCAACAGACACAAGGCGACCTGAGAGGGCGGAGCCAACACCTGGCTGGACAAGTTGCCACGAACCTGGGAGAGGAACCAGTGAGGTATGAGGAGTGCCCTCTGTGACATCACCAAGGGTAGGGTTTCTCAATGGTAGGTGTCAGGACACATCTTCTATAGAGAGGAGAAGAAGAAGAAACCACGAAGAAAACATTAAGTGAAGTAAGCATACATGTAAAAGAAATTATCGTTGTTGTTGAAGCTGAATTATTTTTGCAGCTTTTCTCCGTGTGCGTGCTTGCCATGACAAAAGATTGTCATTCTTTCCTCCACTTGTAACAGTCGAACCTGCATCATTTGCATTTGTTGACCTTTTAATCAAAACCATCAGCATATTAATCAACGTGTCAAATCACCAGGGCACCACTTCATGTGTGGGGGGGGGTGGGCACTTCCCAGTTAAAGGCAATTTATAAATAATCACTGCACAAATAAAAAGAAAACTCTCAGTTTTAATATGTTTAACAAAAAGGATGTTCTCCGTGTCCAGAATTTTAGCATCCTTCCCCTCAGAAAACATGGCCTGCGATGTGCAGTTTCTGCCTGCGTCTGGGCACGAACCCTCCCGGGAGGAGGAGAGTAGTAATTCATTCCGTCTGGCAGCCTGGCGCTGTTTCTGTGGGCCGCTCTGTCGGAATTATAGACTTCCAGAGTGTGAATGAATGTTCAACCTGTGCTTTTAGTTGCCAAAGAAACCAAACAAAAACACCGCTGCGATTCGGCTCTTTGCGGTTCCTCCTTTTTCTTTTCTGTCAAAGTGGAATGTCTGAACCACTAATTTCGTTCATCAACACACTTTCATGACTTTGATAGCTTGGTGCAATATAGAAAACATTTGGTAGGTTGACTGCAGAAAGAGGCAGAAATAAAACTATAAATTACAGGTGGCTCCTTTTCACTGAAGCCGTGTTTTCTCACCCACAGCAACAACCAAACGGAACGACGACTCCTTTCTGTGGCTGTGGGCCGGAACAATGGTCGCATTAACACGACAACAGTCTGCCTGCCGCTGCCGCCTGTTTCTCCTGTTTGAAAAATGGAGTAATAAAACGACGCGGCCCGCCTTCGGTGATACATTTAATAACCACGATGGCAAGTGTTATCGTTTGAGAGTGCGATACGATCGTGGGGCGAGCGACGCTTTAAGAGGTAGAAGACGTTTTGAGCGATGATATCTCGCCGTCTGCGAAAGCTCTTTTGCTGCCACCGCCGACTCTCATGCGAGACGGAGAGCAGAGCAGATACAGTGGTATTAACATGTCTCCGTAAATATGTCACTTCCCGGGCTCTTGTCCTGTCATCGGCTGGAATTGTCCGTCAGCCGCCAGAGAGCAGGTGATTGATATTCCACTTACCCTAAAAGAAAGAAAAAACCCTCAGGTTGTTTCTAGCGCTGAAATGTGCTAATGTGGCATAAACTTTTTTGTGTTAACACCACGCTGGGTAGAATATCTGCTAGCTTAGCTAACTATTAGAGAAGGAGCAACTGACTTCCCCTGCACAATTAAGGATGCAAACATAGGATTGGATGGTGATTAGGTGACACAAGTCAACAATAATTATTTTTTTTTTGTGATATCATTTTATACAATTTAAAAAATGTGTTTGGAAAGGTCCAGGCCTATTTCTGGCAACACGCCAAAAACAACAAAACAAAATTGAAAAATTAGAGCTCTTGGCTATTATTCCAAAAATTGCACAGTGGCCCAATTGAATGTTAGAGGTTCGGACTGATAAGAGTCAGTTGTTGAGTTTCAATAGAAGGGCAAACTAATTTTGGAGAAAAAATTGAACAAGTTCAAATGCAAGTGCCACATTTCCATTAAATTGATGTCCTTGGAAGAAGCCACGGTAAACAAATCCTCTGTCTACGTCAAGTGTCTTCCCTCGCACCAGTAGGAAGTCTCGCAATGACAGCAAATTCCTCAGCTACAATTGAAAAAATCTCTATGGTCCGCTTATAATGAGATGATTAGACTTTTTTTTTTAAAAAACGGGGTAAGAAAAAAAGGCTACAAAGAAAATGACCACTTCTATGCAAGTCTCAGTAAATCACTTGAGACCATCAAAGCTTGCCTTGTGTAAGATCAGTGGGGAATCACAGAGGGGTAAAAACAGAGACGTTAACTAGAAGAGAATGATGAGCAGCGTTTGATGTGATGGCCACACGTGATGGGCAGACAAGATATCGGGGATTTGGTCGTCCCACAGGCAAGCTTAGCACAGCAGCCTATTAGGTTTTCATTGATGTCTCCAAAGATTCAATAAGAGATAAGGCGCCCGTGATGCGATGCAGCTGCACAGTTACCTTCTGTGCCCTTGGCACAGGCTAATGTTGATGGTGTATATATGTATACGGCCAGATTAGGACTGACAGTCGCTGTGTGTTGGAATGGTTGCGATAGTTGTGAGAATGCAAGACAGAGTCTGTTCCTGCCTTCACCATCGTCCGCTGTGAGAAAAGTTTAAATTGCACAATTTTTAAAGGTGAGAGAAAGTATTGTTAAGAAAATGTGTGATTTCTTTAAAAAAAAAAAAAAACATTTAAAAAAAAAAAAAAACTTAAGACGAGGAAATAAACGTTTGAAAATGTAAAGAAAATATTAAAAAAAAAAAGTGTTAAACAATCTCAAAACAATTAAGGAAACTTAAAAATATATAAATATGTATATCTTTAAAGAGCTTGTTCCTGCCACATCATCTTTATCTGCATGTATCCACAGATCCATCAATGAATTTAGGCATTCCGACAGCAAAATCTTATTTTTCCAACGGCAAGCTTATCGCACTTTATTTTAACGGTAAAACACAAATTTGTGTTTACAAGAATGGCCTGGTCCTTTAATGGACAAGGCCTCCTCTTGCCCTCGCCGGGCCATCAGATAACTTCGTGAACTGCTTTACTTTCTACTCGATTTCGATTTCTCGGCCATCATGTCCCTTTAATTTGCCCTCAGGCACGTCATCAATCGATGGGTGGCTTCCTGTTGGGGTGATATTGTGTGTGTCGTGTGCATTCCCAGTAGGTCAGTGGGACTGCTGTTTGTCTCCTGCTTCTCTCTCTGTTGGGTTGCTTCCTCGGGTTATTGATCGCCGTGTTACATTATGTACTCAGACAACCTTTATTTGAGTCTTTAATAGTCGTAAACACAGGAAATGCTTGTCGGTGGCTGGCAGAGTTTACAATACACTTCAAGAAGGCAGTAGAGTGAATGTTTCCCCTTTCAAAATTATTTCAGGAATAGCTCTAAAATGTTTTTATAGATGTGATTATATATTTTCATTAAACAATTTAGGATTTGAATCGTAATAAATGATACCTGCTAATTCTTCAGTTTGAATAATTATTATATATTTTTTATTTGCAGTTTTTTTGGGAAGAATTTCCCTGATCAGAATTGTCGTCCCATTCATTTTCCTTCGATGAAAAGACTTGTTATAAACTAATCCCCTCGCCGATCAGGGTGGCATCAGATAATCTCATCGCACAGTTGTGACACTCGATGTCGATACGTGAAGGCAGTCACCTGGAAAGTCAGGCTTTTTGTGTCTGTGTGTGTTTCGGCGCAGACGGCTGTGTAATCCACGTCGGGCATTAGCACAGCTTAGCTTCCCTGACAGCTCAGGCATTGCCGACTCCTCCGATGCTTTTTGTCTGATGCGACCCTGACTTCTGTCCTGGCAGCTCCTCTGTCGCTTGGCGGTCACACCAAGAGTGAAAGATTCTTTAGAATTCACCTCTACACCGTGCTGGTTCACACTGTTAAAACACACCATCCAATTAGGCCTCAGAATCAGTGACAAGGGGAGGCTTTCAAGGTGGAGACACAACTGTGTGACTCTTGATTGGCTTTAGATGAAGGGAGGCTTTGGATGCCGCCATCCTCACTTTTTGATACTTTGCTATTAAAAACCAATTTTTTTCTGTTTGTTTGTGTCACCCACTGATTTTGCTTATTGCTTTCAATGCTTTATGAATTATTTTTCAAGATGCCATGAACGCAATAGGCTATTTTTAATCAAAACTCCTTTAAAACTATCAAAAAAGGCCTTTAACTCTGTTTTAATCAAATGAGAAGGATTGTTTGTAAGAATAAATAAATGAATAATAATAAATATATGAAAATCTAAGTGTGTTTATGATCACACATTAATTTCCACACATTCTTTAAAGTCTTCCCACAACTGCACAAAGTAGTTCATTTGCATTCAGCTTTTCAACTAATTCACAGTCACCATGCAAAGTGTTTTCCAATTGGGCCACAACTAAACAGGGAACACATTATATTATTTCAACCCAATTAAAACTCAAAATAAATAATGGAACAGAACATTGTTTTCACTATTAGAGCTTTCTTTACATGTCAGAACTTTTGAATGCAGGAATCAAAACCATGTCAGATGATTGACAGACATAATTTTAGTCCAGAATCCTTCTCCCATTATGAGACTGAAAAATATTTCTGCACAGCTTTCTTGTATTTGATGATGAATGGGAAGAATGGGAAAGTCTGTTCAGAGTATACACTATGGATTAGTACAATACTGACTTCATCACTTGGCATTTTTTCTATGAAATGTTGATGGTTCCATGATGATCTCATCGTTATTTCTTTAAATTAACATTTAAAGCACCAAGCAACTATTGTTAAATCCATTGATCAACTTGTCTTTCTATATTTGACCGACATTTCTGTTTGTGTTTCCTTCTCATCTCTGAGTGTTCGGCAGAAGAAGGGGTGTGCGGGTGATTTATTGGCTCAGGCAGAACATAAAAGCTAGCCCCAGTCCAAACAGGAAGTCAAAGTTTTCTCTTCCTGCAAGTATCTGAATCTTGGCTTGAGCTTCACCTGAGTGATCTGCTCTTTATCATCAGAAAGATTCCCATCAACATCCTGTCACTTTGTATCAACAGCCGCACTCTTCATGTAAATTAAGGTTTAAATCATTCTGTTGTAAATGTGGCTCACTAGCACTTCCTTCAGTGGTGGAGAAATAAAGACCACCTCATGGTCCAGCAGAAATTGATTGATTCCAAGTGACATCCAATAGAGACACGACATGATAGTTGTGCGTTCTGTCATACTTGTCCCAAAGCTAACCAGTGCCTCAGCCCTCTGCTTTAGGATAGTTTTAATGTTTGATATTACAAACAAACTAATAAAAAGGCTTGACCTGTACCCAGGGCATAGTCGCGGGATAGCCCTAACCCTAAAAGCCAAGACCTCAACCCCGACCCCAAACCTAACTCTAACCACAACTCTAACACTAACCTCATCCGTAACCCCTAACACGACCACGAAACCCAACACCAACCAAGTGTGAGCTACAGTCATTTGGTGCCTTAATTAAGGTGGCCGTCTCCGCCTATCCCTGATGGGGGCGCCGTTTTAAAAACGAGGGGTTGTGCACCGAGAGCCCTCTTGCTTCGCAACTTCCGGGACCCCCACTTCCGCCCAGTTGCCTCACCTGTTTGCCTCACCTGATCACCACACGGCAGGGTCGCTCAGCTCAGGAATGTCGCTGCACGTTCTTGCGCTTGTTTTTAATTTTCGCGACTGTCATCAAAATTGGATCCTCTTTCTTTACAGTCCAGTACCTGGAGCTTCCCTCTCCCTCCTCGGGAGCAGTTCCTGAGTATTGTTTTTCCTCTCTCCGGTAGCCTAGTCGGACTCGGCATACTGCAGCTGGGGTAATCAGCGCGGCTAGGATCAGCTGTTCACCGCCATCGTAACTGTGCCACTGGGCGCCAAGTACTCTGTTCGTCGCCTTGTCACGGTATGTTACGGCAAGTTGCCAGATCAGTTTGTTTGTTTCTTCTCGCCACAGAAGTGTCCTTTTGACATAGGGGTAAGGCGTGTGCGGTCTGTCAGCTCGTACCGACACCCCCCCTCCCCCCTCCCCCCTCATGCTGCTATTGGCCGGCTGCTGTTTAGCTACAGCTGTTTTGCCCTTGTGGGGTTATTGCTTCGTACCGCTGCATCTACGCCTTTCTTCGGTGCTGTCGCAGGCACCTGAAGCTTTCGCCGTTGTACCCTGGGCGATGCGGTATTTTATCTTCTTCTTTTATTACAATTTTAGATATTTGTTTTCTTCGTTTAATATTTGTTTTGTTTGCATGTTTATTTAGGTTTGATTATTCTGTTGAACAGTTTGCTTTGCATGCCCCTTCGAGTTTGATCATTTTGCTTGTTCGATTGTTTTTGCTTATTTAACGTTTGCTTTGCTTTGCATGATTATTTTGAGTTTTCTGGTTGAAAATCATTAATTTTCTTTCGTTTATACTTAGTTTATTTAGGTTATAGCGTATTATTATTTTCTTGGGACATTTTGGGTGGGTTATTTTAATGTGGTCGGGCACTGCCTATTTTTAGGAGCATTTCTGTCGTTAAAAGAATATCCAATTGTTAAGTAAAGTTATTGATTTTGTATGCTGGAACCCGTCTCACGCTTTTATTAGTGACGAACTTGCGTGTTTCAATCATTGCCTTAAGTGAGTCCAAATAAATTCTCCAGGTGGAATTCCTGGGGTGGAGTTGTTGGCAACCAGTACATTTATATTTATTGTCCCCATTAGCTGTTCCCATTATAATCATAACAATAGTGAAATAAAGTTTATCATCATATATATCCCTAATGGGCCCCCTCACCCTTACATTACGCCACACTCCCCTCAGTCAAGCAACTTTCCCAGGAATGTGCCTGAGGTACTTACCGCATGGTAGGTCCAATTCCTGTGTTCACTTGTGACCATTCCCCTCAGTCAGGCACCCGTCTGGGGCATGTATCTCTGGTACTTACTGCATGGAGGTCAGACTTCCGGAACCCACCGTTCACTCCAAAACTTGCTCCCCTCAGTCAAGCCACTGCCCTGGGCATGGTCATGGTCATGGAAGATCTGTGGTCTGCCAGGGACCCCCAATCTCAGAGACATCAGGACCGCCATATCAACATGGTTGTGTAACTTTTATCAATAGTGCCTATTCCGTAATAATATGAGCATACATGTCCCATGATATACATTCCTTTTGACATGGATAAAAATGTTTATCTACTCTCCTACAGGCATACAAGTCTCTCAACCAGGGCGAGAGAGAAAAAGTCAACCGCAGCATGTGCCACGACCCAAAGACCGCTCAGCGGTTGTATGTGGTTGGGCAGCATGCAAGCAGAGCAGGGACGGAACACCCGTCTGAATATCCTGCAGTCCTTGGTGGACTCCATCAGCCTGCCCGTAAGAAAACAAGGTAGGGGAGGACGACGACAGCCCCAGTGGCATCTCGGAGGAGGAGGAGAGCCTGGAGCAGGGCGAGGAGGAGGAGGAAAAGAGCTGCTGTGAAAGGTCGGACGAGATCCAGGAGAGGGGGGGGTGCTGGAGGAGGAGGAGGAGGTGAAAGAGGACGCTCAGGTGGAGGGCTAGGAGGAAGGGGGGATGGAGGAGGAAATGGAGATGGAGGTGGCCCCCGGCCCCGCCGGACTCACTGGTGAGAGACAGTCATCCGAGGACTCTGAGTCGGGGTCGAGTGACTCAGAGAGGGAAAGGTTTTTTGGTATTTTTATAAAAAGATTTTATGATGTTTGAATGTTGTGCATTGTTTTGTTGTTTGATTGCATTGTGTGTTGTGTTGTGTGTTCTTGAGTTACATTAAAATATTGTTTTAGCACTAATGTTTCATTCTTTAGTACAATCACAAAACAAACAGGTCGGACTTCCGGAACTTGAAATTACCCACCGTTCACTCCTAATCTTGCTCCCCTCAGTTGGGCACCCGTCTGGGGCATGTGTCTGTGGTACTTACCACATGGAGGTCGAACTTCCAGAACTTGAACTTAGCCACCGTTCACTCCTAATCTTGCTCCCCTCAGTCAGGCACTCGTCTGAGGTAGGTGCCGCATGGAAGTCCCTTTTCCAGAACTTGAACTTACCCACCGTTCACTCTTGACCATTACCCTCAGTAAAGCACCTGTCTTGGGCATGTATGTGTCTGAGGTAGGTGCTTCATGGAGGAACAACCCAAGTGCTAAAGTGTCGATCTGGGCAAGGTGCTGCCCCGACCTGGTAATCCTGGACCAGAGAACCACACGGGAAACTGCTGTCCACTCTGCTGTGATGGATCAAACTGCCGGAACACTGACCATCCAAGATGCCAGTGAGAGCGATGCAGGAAAGTACAAATTCACTGCGAGGAATCGTGTTGGTGAGGAGGACTGCTTTCTGGAATTTAACCTACCAGGTCCTCTATCGGTGGAAATGATTGCAGCAGCTGTGGCAAGCAGCATCGCCACCATCGGGATCATCGCTTCCGTCACATACTGCATCGTTTGCCGTCTTCGGAAGTCAGAGCCAGAAACCTTCAACAAGATTGTGGAAGATGCAAGTCCCCAAAGATACCGCAGGTTAAGGCGCCCAAATTGTGGCACGTTAATCAAAAAATCACAAATTGTTGTTGTTTCATCAAGCACTTTCCCATGTAAAAAGCACTTACATGTAAACACAATTAAAACAAATCCTTTGTCCAGATCATGAACTTACCCACCCTTCACCCCTTACCTTGCTCCCCCCAGTCAAGTAATTGTCAAAGGCATATGTCTGAGGTACTTACGGCATGGAGATCCCTCTTCCAGATCATGAACTTACCGCCCGTTCACTCTTTACCATTCCCCTAAATCAAGCAGCTGTCCAGGGCGTGTGTCTGAGGTAGGTACCGCATGGAGGTCCAATTCCCAGAACTTGAACTTACCCACCCTTCACTCTTTACTTTGCTGCCCTCAGTCAAGCAGCTGTCCTAGGCGTGTGTCTTAGGTAGGTACCACATGGAGGTCCAATTCCCGGAACTTGAACTCACTCACCCTTCACTCTATACTTTGCTGTCCTCAGTCAAGCAACTGTCCTAGGCATGTGTCTCAGGTACTTACCGGATGGAGGTCCCTTTTCCGGATCATCAACTTACCCACCGTGTACTCCAAAACTTGCTCCCCTTAGTCAAGCAACTGTACTGGGGATGTGCCTGTGGTACTTACTGCATGGAGGTCCTTTTTTCTGAACATGAACTTACCGCCTGTCCAATCTTGACCATTACCCTCAGTCAAGCAGCTGTCCGGGGTACGTGTCTGAGGTATGTACCACATGGAGGTCCAATTCCTGGAACTTGAAGTTGCCGACCTTTCACTCCTAACCTTGCTCCCCTAAGGCAACCATCCAGGGAATATGTCTGTGGTACTTACCGCATGGAGGTCCAATTCCTGGAACTTGTACTTACCCACAAATAATTTCAGGAATTCTACAATAGGCAAACAGCGACACCTTGTGGCTGTTTTATTGTATTACATCAAAAACTTTCAAAGCTTGTAAAAATGTTATAAATGATCATTTTTGGTGAACACTTACAATTTTGAGATCTCCTAATTAAGAAGCATTGTCATATTTTTTCCATTTCATTATTTTACCATCTTCCCCCAAATGTGGAATGCCAACTTGACGCGCGAACATTAGCCGCCCACCATTGGAAATGAACGGGAATGCAGGCTAGCGCATTCGCTAACTGGAGAAATGCACCATGTTACGCCATACACACACATTGAAATCCGTTCCTCAATTGCTACGGCGATGCCGGGAAGGGCGCGCGTGTTACGTTGTCGCCCTCTAGTGGCTTGTTTGTGTAACCACTGTTTGTGTCTCCCCTGTCCCAGGTGTTCCAGGTGCGCAATTGCTGCGGTATTTAAGGAATGAGTTCCTGCGTGGTCACTCTCTCTCCACCTCCTCCAGTCCTGCGCTCACCATCCGGCCACTCCCTCTTCTCGTGGAACACCGTACCGTCACGCTGGTTGGCAGAGCTTTTCTTCAGTTTTAGTTCTTGGGCAAAGGGTTTATTTGTGGTGTGTTTGCGATAGGGCTCGGAGGCCGGTGCCTCATCCGAGGGCCCATTGTGGGTTGGTTGCAGTGGTTGTGGTTCTTTTGTTTACTTTGTTCTGCCAGTCCAGTCAACTACCTCATGGTGAATTGTCCCACATCGTCTCTCTTTGTGTCAACAGACTCTTGCATCACTAACACTCCGCTATCCCTGTTATGTGCGTCCTCCTGGCTAGGTGTAATTTGGTGACTTAAGGAGGCGGGGGTCGTAACAGCGCGTAACCCCAATTCTAACCCTAGCCCCAGTAGAGGAGGATTATTGATAATCCATTGATTAATTCCATTGATCAAACTCGCGAAGAAATGGAAATGGAACATTGCATATGTATACATGGGTTTTGCATGCAATTCTTACATTCACCATCAGAGGGGGTATGAGGTGGGTTGGAAGGGCACGTAACATAGTTTCTACCTTCACCACTAGATGGCATTAAGGGCAGATAAAAAGAGATTGAATGCAATTTGATAGGGGCACCACTTGCCTTTTGGGACAGTGACATTGGAAAGAAACGCCAGAATCAGTCTCAATACCGTTTCACATTAACGCGGAATTTAAACCACACTTTAATAACCCAGACAACGACGTCAGACTCAATGTATATTGGAGAAAAAGAAAAACTGAGACAAAGACAAGACAAAATGAAACAAAACAAATACTAAAAAAAAAAAATTGGACAAAAACTAAACCAAGACTAGACAAAGACAAAAATAACTGCGGCGGTGTCTTGCACTCCAAGAACCAATGAATCGGCTATCCCGATCATCCTACGTTGTGTATGCATGTGATGAATATGTATATGGTGTCGGGTTCAAAGCTGATAAAGAAATAAAACAATGAGAAACAATGAAATAAAAGAACAACATTAAGAAACAAAAACCATGTGGTCTTCTGTAAGGTGGAGATGCCACATTTTCAAGCACATTGAACCTTCAACATACATTTTCTATCTAAATATACTGTATATCAACCTATCTAAACATGCATACATAAGCAGGTGGAGGTTTATTTATATTTATTAATAAAAAATATGGATTAAACATTTATGCACTTATATGGGCATATATACATAAATATATACTGTACTGCATATCTGTGGTTGTCTGTATATAAAGGATATGTCTTTAAATCAAGGTAGATAGACCACTAGGAAACACTTTCCGTTCATACTCCCTTGGGCTCAGTCTTGCTCCAGCTGAAGCTTCAAAGTCTTTAGGGTTCCTTCAGGAGGGAATCCTAAATTAGTCCATTTTAAAGTTAGGAGAGTTATTCAAAGTCTGTTGTTAGTCCTTTTTTGATGGTGGTCACAGATGTGCGACTTTCAGGTGTCTCTGTGGAAGGGAAAATAGAGTTTTAGCAGTGTCTGATGTTGAGTTGCTGGTAGATCTTTTCATCTATCAGCACACCCTCTACCAGTGGGGCCATTAAAGATGAGTTAGATCACAGCTTTAACGGCATTATGGATGGATGCCAAAGCAAACAACCTCATTCACATGTGACTTGGCCTGCCATGGTGCCTGTCCAATGTGGCATTGCTTGGTAAAAACACATTCGCACTACCACTGAAGTCTATCAACCTGGGCTACAAGCAGGAGAAGGTGAGACTTATCTTCCAACTCAGAGACTCACTGGATCCAACCATTAGGAACGCTAGGGCTGAGGTTAAAACAGGATGGAAGTGGAGTGCAGTTCAAATGTTGGACAGAGCCATCAGCCAGTTGAAGCAGCAGGAGGTTATGGGAGCCGTGCAGCCAGCCAGGACTGGTCTTAGCTGGGGTCCGGAAGCCCTCCTTTGCTTTGGAGCAAAGGGGAACAGGACCTGATAATCTCTGAGGTAGTGAGGATGAAGGAGGAGTCCAACAAGATCAAAATAGTGGGGCAGCATCAGCAAGAGAGGTGGGAGGCAGTGACAAAGAAATCTGTCACTTGGGTTGACGTGGAGGATACCACAAGCAGCCCCAGCTTCATGATCAGGCGATTTATTGCACCTTGCCCGGCCCCCAGAACATCAGCCTCTGGTACGGTACAGAGTACGGCTCCCAGAACCAAAGTCTGCAGCACATCCTGTCCAGCTGTAAGTAAACTTTAACACAGGGCTGGTACAGATTGCGTTCATGACGGGGTCCTGTGTTAAATCGCTGACATCCTGGAAACACGCAGGCTTGAGGTGAATAAGTCCAACTCAGTACCATCAGAGACACATCCACTTTTTCAGACAGGGAGACGAAGGCCTGTTGAGCACACAGCTTGCAGTTGCCTGCTCACAAGCTGGATGGAGGGCATTCATATTCCCAGTGGAAGTTGGGAGCAGAGGCTACACAGGACCTTCAGCCCAGCGCCTCATCAAAACCCTGGGCATCAGAGGTGTGAAGCTGAAGAGGACCATCAGGGAGATTGCTGAGGAGGCAGAGCAGGGCAGCTGGGTGCGGGGGCCAGAAGATGCTTAGAAAAGACCCAGAGACTGCTACCTCACAGTAAACTAGTAAAAGTAATTGTCCTTAATTTGGAAGCCCTGATTAAGGTGCAGTGTCTGATTAAATTGAAGCCAGCAGTGATGATCACTGTCTCGAGTTTTGCTCTAATTGTTCATTTTGCTCTTCTGCTCCACTACCTGAGACATAAATGATTCATATTTATGCCTCTCTGCACATTTACACCGAATGAGCTCAGGTTGAATCTCACAATTATTATTTTTTTCTTCCTTTTTGTCATTTGGGAGTGTTGGAGAAAATTTTAATCTACTTCTAATTGACCACTTACGTGAATTTCTTTTTTTTTTTTTTTTAATCTTATGCGCTGATGATGGAGGCAGTGTTACATGACTCAAATGTCAGAACACAAACCACTGCTCTTCACATGCCTTTACAATCATCCCACATTAAAACAAGACTGCAAAAAAATTTCAGAAAAGATGTTGTGGATGTTGTGCTCATTGACATCATATGTAGGAAAAACAAAACACTTAAAAATGCCACTGTCTGTACCCATGATATAAACAAAACAATGCAGTCAAAATTAATTGAAATGTGTAAGAGGCAAAACCAAAATTCAAAATTAATCAAACAAAAAAATCACCGCTTTGTAACACTAAGCTCAACCCAATTATTACTTGATTCTTTTTAAGACTGATACTTTTACAATTGGCAGCTTTTGAGTTTGTTTATTCACTTACAGATTCACTGTGAAGTGATAATTTGAGATACTTAAATATGCTGAGAAGAAAAATATTATATGAATTAGAGAAATTAAAATGAATAACTTCAAACAAAAATTGACTTGTGCCTTTGCACATAAAATGCAATTTATTCAACCACAGACACGCTTTTTAGGTATTTATCTCCGATGAACAACTATGATTTTATCTGCTGTGGTATTTGCAAGAACATCCGACTTCCACTAAAAATTGGTACACTGGCGCCACCTGAAGGTAGCCAAGAGATTTGCAAGCCTTTGCATTAATACCGCTAGAAGACGTTCAACTTTCACTGGCAACTTTTACTTGATACTTTTGGTTGTAAATCAGAGATTTTTGTGAATATGAGCTTTTATTAAACAAAACTTAAAAGCAATTGATATTGAGCTAGTCATATTTGCAGAGCAAAATAAACTTGTGACAGCAAGAAAAAAAAAAGCTTAAGTGTCTTGGTCTGCTGTTGTGTCTCAGCCATGTTAAATTGATCCTGCATAAAATCAGCCTTTTTGTTTTTGTTTTAAGGACAACAGCACAGTCAAAATGAATCAAAACATGTGAAATAGGCAAAAGCATAATTGCGTATACAAGACACAAAGCCGACCATTCACACAAATTGAGATTACATCTGACATTTAACAAAAAAAAATAAACGCCTTTAGATGTATTTTTTTTTTTTTTTAAAAAAAAAAAAAAAAAAGTATTTAAAATATGATACAAGTATACTTTTTTGTGCAAGATGTCGTTATCCGGCCTGTAAAATCTGTACATTATGAACAAAGCGCAGAAAAATACAGTGGCAACCTGAAAGCAGAACCAGGCCATCTGCCATGATCGTGTCATTGGTCTAAAACTAGAGAGATAAAAGCTGTATAATACAAACAGTTCCAGCAGTATACAAATTGCTGTGTACGATTACATATTTATATAAAGTGCAAACAAAGGGATGAGCGCTGAGGTGCTCTGCTGCTGAGTGTAGACCCGCCACCGTGTGTTGAAAGCCCTGTTGTTGTGTGTCCAGGTGGCAGCGTTAAAAACTGTACAACTATCTGTATGAAAAGAGGCTATCATTCTGTGCAATATATTGAATCTTACAAATATAATTCATATTGACAGTTGGATAAACAAATTATCTAAAAGAAAAAATAAATTCCCCCCCACCACCCATTTAGCACCGCAGGCTTTCATGTCTAAAACCTTTAAACTTGATACGAGTTGAACTAAACGAGCCGTTTAGTTCTCAAATCAGGGAAATAAGACACGTAAAATGACAGGATATAAGAAAATATACGTGCCATTAGTAACAGGGTTAGATGGTTCGTTTACAGTTCATAATTATTATTCTTCTCTCGTGTAATACAAAGCGCGGGTGAATGCAGTGTCACAGTCGGGTCTCAAGAACGGAGGAGAGGAGCGAGGCGCCGCTGTCATGCCACCCAGGTCACCGTCAGCAGCGGCTACAACTCCTGCAGGGTTTCATCTAGGTCTGCTGGGAACCCTGGGACTGGGACAGGTCAAAGTCGAAGATCAGAGGAGGTCAAAGTCAAGAAGACCAACAGCAAGTGGATATATATATATATATATATATATATATATATATATACATATATATATATATATGTATATATATATATATATATATATATATATACACATACACACGCACACACACACAACTTCTTACCGAGTTGGTTCTTTTGCGTTTCCAGCAATCTGGATTGAGTCGTTTCTGCTCCTCAGCCAGAGCCTTGGCCTCCATGGTGTACATCCTCCTCTCCTCGTTCTTCATCTTCTTCCACTTGTCGCCTAGAATGACGCTGATGGCTCTGGAGCAGGGAAACAGTGCAGAAATAAAGATTCAGAAGGTCCCATATTTTGACAAAGAACAAAAAAAACAAGGCAATCTTTTATATATAGACATATGTACACACACTTCAGGTAAAGAAAAAATGAAATACTAGATTCATGCTGTTGTGTTTGGTCTCTACAAAGACAACAACTGCTCAGAGTGCACTTTTTGTAAGGCTGTGGCCTTTCCAACACTGACACTGTTAATATAGGATTTGGAGTTGGGGTTGGGGTTTAGGTTGGGTTAGGGGAGGGGAAGGGTAACGCATCCTTATGGGAGCTGGTGGGCACCCACCAGCACAGGCACAGGTGATCAAGGACATTAAAACAATTAATAATGATAAGAAAGTTGATGTAAAACAATAAAAACACTGAAAGTTTACGTTAAAATACTTGGTTTAGAAATTGTTAATTAAACATGCTGAGTCCTTTGTACCTGAACAAAGGGGGAGGGGAGGTGAACACTAACCCCACCCAACCCAACCTCCAACCCCAACACCTTTCCCAACCACTACTGTGACCTTAACTCAGACCAGTGGATGTGATGGCACCTTTCTTACCTGTTGTCCTTCCCAGGGTACATCTGCGTGTACTCCACTCTGTACTTCTTGGCAAAGAGCATGAAGGCATTCATTGGCCGCTTGCATTTGGTAGGTGTGGCACCGCTGGCTGTCCCTGAGGTGTGGCCCCTGTTGGATTTGCCCACAGACAAGTGTGGGGAGCCCGAGCGCTCCAGTTTGTCACAGTCTGGACTCACAGCGCCCCCACTAGACAGGGAGGTCCGGCGCTGACGGGCCATGCTGCTGAGAAGGTAGACCGCTGAGGAGTCTAGTGGGGTGAAGTCATAGCTGCGGAATGAAGACAGACAGTGAAGACAATGTCACGCAATGTTTTGATTAAATAATGTCACATAAGGTAAATTCATCATAAAACAGCAGCAGTAATCATTTAGTTCATTCTGTTATCAGTTAAATTTTGTTTCTGCTCTTTGGGAAATTATTTTGATTTTGCTACTTGAATCAGCAAAAACTTGCATAAGGATTATTAATTTCCCCTGGAACAATATCAGGAAGAATATTGTTTATAAACTAGGAAACCTACTGATGAGAAATATATTTAAGGTGGAAGCGGCATCATGAGGTCTTACCTTCTGAATGTGTCAAAGACAACAGAGTCGTCACAGTTAATGGCATCAGGGTGGGTCGGGGGCAAGCAAACGTCCCCCAACTGCATCTCGTAGCATGGGATCCCATGGTGCACCACCGTAAAGCTTGGATAGAATGAAGACCAACCTGGAAACAATAAAGACCGCGGGGGTTAAAAGCCGCAGAAAGTTGTTCATATAAACTGGAAAAACAGCGTTTTTTTCCCCTGTTTTGCACCTTTGTTTTTGACGAAAAACGGATGATCGAGTCTGCATTCGGCCGTTAGCATGCCATCGTCGGGCGAGCCGGGGTCAAAGGTCAGCTTGAGAACCGCTTGGCCAAAGGATACGGTCTCTTCGTGGTTCACCAGCTTCAGCCCATCTGCACCATACCTCTGTGTGCATTTAACACAAGGCGGAGAGAGTTTTAACTTGAGACAGCCAGAAAATAAAGGGTTGACTTGAGAAACAACATGAACAAACAACTGACTGGAAACCAGTACTGGAACAATGGCCATTAGATCATTCACAGAGATTCATCAAGCACGTGATGTAATGTGAATTCATTTAAGGCATGCAGCCTTTTCTTGTAACCCCACTGATTTCTTGGCTGCCATCTTGTGGCCATTACAAAATATGACAGTTTCAACCTGCACTTCAAAGTTCAGAATTTTAGTCACAAAATAGTTTATTTAACATGCTATATATGTGTGTGTGTGTGTGTATGTGTGTGTGCGTGGGATGGGGGGGTGTCAATGGAATATTTCTATGGAAATTAATCCTAATAAATGATTTGAACCTTAATTGATGAGGAGGACAGCATCATGCTGTCGTCGTCTGAGTCATCATCAGAGTCCCTGAGTTCATCAGCTTCCTGCCACTCCACATTAGGACCCCGGTGAAAGCGGAGGCGTGTTCCTAATTGCAAAACAAAACACATATAAACAACAATTTAAAACAAAACAACAACACATGAATACTGGTGCAGTACTGGTCTTTGACAAAAGGGGTCAGTATATATTCACAGATGGATGTAATGCGAGCTTGTGTTTTTAAAGTAGAAAGAGTAGCGCAGTGTTAAATGTACTGAAGTGTTGCATCAATACTTCTTATTGACAAGAAAATCATTTTTTGATCACGTTGGTATGTTTTTAACATTCACATTAAATCATGATCAGGCGAAGGACAACTCATGCTTGCTTGACTTTGAGTACCTTTGAGGAAGCAATGCCAGGCAGTGGAGGGCCAGGAGTGAGACCAGGCCATGTCTTCATCATCAGAAAAGGAAGAGGACATGGAGAAAACCCCAGACTCCGATTCACTGCTGGCCTGTTGTAAATCAGACAAGACAACCAAACAAAGCCAGTGAGCTTTCTGAAGGAATGAAGTAGCTAAAATGAAACACTGAACCAAAAACCAACCAAAAAACGAAACAAAGACAAATACAAAACAAAGAGATGTTTGTTATGTTTCGCAAGAGTGAGAGGTTATTACCCTGACACGCCTGCGTTCCCTGAGGTGGACTCTGGACGGGCTGGGGGCGCTACTGGCTAATGGAGGGCGGGCGTAGGAATGTAAACTGTTGCTGTTGCCAAAGATGTGGACTGGAGATGATCTAAAGAAAGAAGGATGCAGTGGAAACTATTAATGATGACTGTGATCAATTATCAATACATCCTTTCAATAAATACATCATGAAATTTGTCATAATTAAATATACAGATGCAGTAGTCACTGAGTTGTGTGTTTGTTTGACATGTGTGCATCATTAATGTCACATGATGAATGACTTCCAAAACGGTTCACGTTCGTTCGCCTGCACGTGTCAAAGGTCATCGGCACAAACCTCCTGTGGGGGGCAGTTTTCAGCAGGGGACTCTCGGGACTTGTGGCGATGTCGGCAAGTTCAGCGAGCCAGTTGGTGTTTGGGGAGCAGCTGAACTCCTGGTGAGAGACTCCTGCTGCCACCTGAAACACCCCCGGCGACCTCTGGTCCTCCTCCACCTCCTGTAAGTCTGGCATGTCATCTAAGGGAGGGACGACGAGAGGCGATTACCATCAGGCAGGTTTTTGAGGAAAAAAAACAAGAAACGTGACGTCTTGTTGTTTTGAGGATTTTACCGTAATCCATTTGACACCCGGGCGAGGAGGGCAGGTCCTCGTTGCACTTGAGGGGGTCAAAGGACTCGTCCATTCTCACAGCTTTCTGCTTTTCCTTGTCCTCAAAACAGACTCTTTACGAGTTTAATCAACTTCCTTCACCATATTCTAGTTAGCGGCTGCAAACGGAGACAAAACAGTGGGAATTAAAATCATCTGTCTTTTTTGAGTTTCTGTCTGTTACAAAAAATAGACCTGGGACAAATATCTGATCAGATGATATTTGAGGCTTCAAACGGCACGATAAAACAGCCCGGAAATAAGGAGACTGATTCAAATCATTGAGTCTGCTTTGTTTTTGTTATGAAGAGATGTGGAATGCTAGACGTTTGTCTTTGCAAAAAGACAAACATCTCGCATCTTTGCCAAGTTGCAAGAGAACGTTAACAATGGAGGATTTGAATGGAAGACAATGACCCTGGTGCACTTTGACCTTAGTGTGGCCATATTCACTTTGTCTCGTTAACTGTACGATATGCAGTAAAACTGCTCCGTGTGAAGAGTGAACACAATCATCCACCACAGCCATTTTCAGATGAAAGATGGAAAGTCTGACTTTATTGCTTTTTTGTGTAGGGACAGGAGTCAATCAACAAGACGTGTCAGTCATTTGCAAGTTCATGATGGCCTCAATTGAAGCTGCCCACTAGATGTCGCTGTCGGGGTCGGTCTTCGAGGCTTCCAACCATTTTTTTTCTCTCTCTCTCTCGGTACAATAGGAGAAAACCCTAAAAAGGCGTCGCAAGGTTTCATCCACCCAACTATTGTAAGTTGTTACAAGAGGTGTAAACTGTAACTGCTGCTTAAACCTAATAGTCAGAGGCTAAATTTTAAGTCGCATAACGTAGGAAGAGAAGCATCTGTTTACATGACATTTAATTAACGCGTCAGACAGAAGGGGAAGCTGAGACAAACAAGGCTAAAGCAAACCTATGACCTAAGAAATGGGGGCACTTAAAAGAGAGAGAGAGAGAGAGAGAGAGTGAAAATCCTCCCAAGACAGACACTGCATCAAGCTGTTGTGTTTCGGAAATCCTTTGTCTGAGCACTGACACAGAATGCCTCTGTTCTGGTCATGTGACCCACTGCGTGGAGGCCTTGTTTATAAATTTCAGCAGGGTTTCACGCATGCGCATCAGCGCTCATTCATTCACAACTGCGCAGCCCGAGTGCAAATTATTTTTGAAAATACGCGAATAAGGTCGGCTGTCAACAACAGCGGCGACTAAAAAAAGCTTCATTCCGGAACAAACGGGTCTGCGCACGAGCACTGCCGCCAGTTTACATGCTGGTTTTGTTTCTAGCGCTTTTTTTTTTAAAAAAAAAAAAAAAGAAAGAAAAGAAACGGATGATGTGAAATGAACTCGAATTTAAGCGAGGAAAATGTAACATACAGATTATAAATAAATAAATACCTGGCCATTCCATATTTGGACGAGCAGCGGTCGATCTCTGTCTTGCAGAGGGACTGAAACCAAACGGTCGCTGCCTACGATTTCGCAAACGCGGACATGTAGAGCGGGACGGCCGACAACAACAACGCCAATAAAAGCGTCCAGAAAGCACCATCGCGTTCAGAAGAACCTTCTGGATGACAACGTCGATCTTTTTCAGCGACCCGAGAGCGCTGCGCGGTGCTTTCTGCTCGCAGCCAGCGACTGTGTGCTGCGCGAGAGCACTGTAAACAAAAGAACGTCAACAAGTTGAGGCATGACGCAACCTCTGCGCCCCCGTTCAAAATGAATGGCACAAAAAGCCCTGCGAGCCTTTCGCTGACATTAACACGTCGCGCGGAGCCAATTCGACCGGATAACGGTTGTGTTGCTGTTGACCGAGACTTTAACCGGATGGGGAGGTTTTAAAATCTCGAAAACAACAGGCGTCAGAGCGAAGAAGAAGAAGAAGAAGAAGAGAGGGGGGGAGAAAAACAAGGGTCGAGCGCAACCGTGGATTTTCACAAGAATTTAACGGATGACAACCTCGCCAAAGGCTAAATTGAGACCTGAAAGACGGTGGTTGGAAACATACAGGGTTAAACGCTGTTTGAGCAGTTCATTTATTGAGGAAAAAACTAGTTTTCGTCTCACTTACCGAGCCTGACGCCATCGACAAACTCTCTGGCGTTCACTCGAGGGGCGGATCGAGATGTTTTTGTCGAGACGGCCTCCTATTGGCGGATGTCAACGTCAAAGACAAAAATGCCGCGGTCCGATTGGTCGATTTCGCAGAGGGGGCGTGGCCTAGTTTGTTGATCATTACATCATTGGATGAAAGTACATGCCTGTTACGAGGCAGTAACAGCTGATTGGCAATAATAGACACAATACATGGCTATTTTTTTTTTATCGCCACTGTTGCAACGACAGCAAAAAAAAAACAAAAAAAACAACGAGCGTCGTTTTCTAGATTAAAACCCCATTTGAGAAACATATTTGACGGGCTTGCTGCTGTTATGCAAAAGAATGACCGAATGAATGGATATCTTCGTGAATGAGTGAATGAATGAATGAATGAATGAATCGAAGGTCAAGGTATGAATGGAAACGTGTGGCCCATTTATGAATAAAATAGTCTTGCACTCTTTTTTTTGTTTTTTAAAAAAGAACGTTTTTATTAACATTAAAAGTGAGACATACAGCAATTTCAGCCAGATGTGTGGGTTCGCCTTTAAAAAAAATTGTTAGCAGGTTACGATCTGCACTGAAGGGGAGAAGCAATAATAATAATAATAATAATAATAATAATAATAATAATAATAATAATAATAATAATAATAATAATAATAATGATGATGATTTTCAAAAAAAATCAGTGTCAAACCAACTAAGCTGCAGTGAACCACAGACCAAATGCAGAAGAATTCAATTATTAAGTCTTAAAATGAGAGCGGTGAAATGGAGAGGGAGGCAACCTCGTCCGTGGGCTCCTCAGATTCCGCGCGAGATCACATTGTGTTTACGTTGTTGGCTGAGGTAGACAGCAATCATGGATGTCATAATCATAAAGATATTGGTATCACTGACACACAAACAGTACAACTCAAATGTCATGTCTGAACACAGGGAGAGCATCTGCCCAAAGACGCCGCCTATGACTACAGTCTAGAGGGGGGAGGGGGACTCAATAAATAACAGGCGGCCCTCTATTAATTAACAGCAAATATTCAGATTGAAAAGTGTACAGCAATGTGTTGTATATTCTTACAAAACTATCAGCTATCCCTCTGAAGTTTGTTTTTGTTTCGTTTATTTTTTTATTTTTTTTTGCAAAAGCATCGTATCAGGCCATAAAAGCCTGACGACCACAAACACACCGACGATGATATGATGTCGTATGAAAAATGTGCTCCTGGGATTGAGTCTCCGAATGGCAATGGAGAGAAATGTGTTTTGTAAAAATGACAACACCTGGTCAACATTCCCACCCATCCCTAAAACATAACCAAAAAAAAAAGCCTGCTTTGCCCTCCTTCACACACGCATCCGCTCGAGGGGAGCGAGCGACTATCACCCAGCCAGAAATGAGCTTTGGCATCTGATTGGAACACACAAGGAATAGGAATTTACAAATGTATGTCGAAGTATGGGCGCAAATATAACACTGGGGAATAGAGGACTGACAAATAATGCACTGAATACTGACGTGTAAAATGGACACTTTCTTTTTCTTTAAGGTAGGAGATGAGAGTGGTCTAATTCAACCCTGTACTTAAGCGACACTTGTTTTTGTTTTTTTGCCTTTAATTTTAAGTCAAAACACTCCCACAAATTTTGGTCTTCTACAGGAATCTGACTTCGGTCTCGGCTTACGCCAGGGGTGTTCATAATATCGTGGAAAAGGCTGTTTCAGTGATTTCTGGGGTAGAAAACGAAAGCCTTCCCCTTTAAATGCAGCAATTCACTGCCACTGTGTCTCACGAACTCTGCTGCTCAATCTCGGTGCTACTTCCAAACAGGCTCTTGAGCTGCTCCTCGTAATTTGCTATGTTTCGCTTCATGATGTCCATGCAGGGGCCCAGCAACCTCTCGAAGGCTTTCACGTCCATGACTTGAAACAGAAACAACCAGAAAAAAGAAGAAAGGAAAGCAGAAAGTCAAGCACTGTGTCTGTACAGAGAGCTCCCACATTAACATGCCGGATGTACGAAAGAGCCCGAAATAGCAGGACACGTACCCAAGCATTTGACGCTTCCAACAGCATAGGCAGACGCAGCTCGAGGCTTGTTGGTGACGAGCGCCAGCTCCCCAAAGTACTGGCCCCGAGAGCACATTGCAATATCTACCTCCTCTTCTTCCTGCTCTTTTTTCGTCTGTTCAGGAAAGAAAAAGAAAGAGAATCGCGTATGACACACCAGAAAAGCTTTTATCTTCAAAAAAAAAAACAACGTCATTTTTACAGCCTACCCTGCTTCTTTTCATGGTGATTCTAACTTGACCAGACTCCACGATGTAGAAGCAGTCGGCCAGATCCCCCTGCGAACAAACGGCCACTCGTACCATTGAGCTGTGACTGTGCTAAAGTGAGCCAATGAACGACGGAGTGTTTGAGAGCAGCCAGCGCATGAGGAGATTCATCACCTGAGCGATGATCTGCTGCGATTCACCGTAGGTCCTGGAAGATATGACGTCTACTACCTTCATCCTCTCAGAGAGCTGCAGACAGGGGAAGATTCGCTATACTCAGTGTCCGCTGTCACGTGAAAGCACATTTTAATGTCACTGGACAAAAAAAAACAAAAGAGAAGGGAAAAAGAAAAAACCTCTAATGATGTGAGCAATGGCAGCGTCTCGATGAATGCCTCGTACATCCTCCTCTTCTTGGCATTGTTCTTGACTATGATCCTCCTGAATGTCAAACGATCCTAAAAACAGAAAGAAGACAGAGGAGATGCACTCAGAGGTTTTCCACAGCCTTTTTACATTGGTCCCTCTATCATTGAATCAATCCACATACTTTCCCTTAGGTTCCCACTGTTGACACGGTGCCCTTAAAGACAACAGGAAGTCTCGCGGAGATGCTGCTGTAGCGACCCGTTTTTCAAAACTGGATTTTTCAAATTAAAAGCGCAATAAAGAACGACAATGACAAGCTTTTGTCCGGGTGTCTCTTGTTCTCACTTCGCTGCATCGTGGCTAATAATAGTTACAACAATATTAGCGAAGCGCTGCACATTCAGCTCGGCTGCTGAGGGTCCTTCCTCCAGAGGGTAAAATCCTAAACGAACAAGCAAACGCAGCTCCACCGCAATAGCACCCCCACACTTCCCAAGCTCGCACGCAGCAGCTGTAACTTCATGCCCAGCCAGAGTGGAACTGTCATCACAAAACGCTAATTATAGCTCCGACTGCAGGACTTAGTTCGGCAGCATTGTTTCTCTCGAGGCTGGGATGATGGTTGTTCACAGGCCAAGGCCAGGCAGCGAGCGCGGCGGTTCACCAGAGGACATGGCTGCCTGTGAGCTGCCTGGCTACGAGGACATAGCCCTACCTTGACTGATAAGCTAACGGCTCCACAGAGAGAGCCAAGGCTGAATACTAACAACATAATTTGGGGGCAAAAGTTTAATAAGTTGTCAACATGTGAAAAAAAGAAATTAGGGCGTGTGTGTGTGTGTGTGTGGCAACTGTCTGCTGTGCAGCCACAAAATGACTCTTTTTGATGACCCACAACCCCTTGAACACCCGACAACTGTTTTTCTAAAGGTGTGCATGAACATGGAAATAAAAGTTTCCCAATGCAGCTGATAGGCAGATATCAAACTACTTTATGGATCCTTTCTCAGGACAAAAATCACCACCAGTACATGCACGGTCTGTACCGGCAACCATAGAGCCAACCAATCGGAGCACCCAAAGTCCTCCGATTGGTTGTCGGTCCATCCAATTGTGCACAGAGGCAGCTTCCCCCCGAAATGAAACGCCTACACAAAGGCACAAGAGCAATTCTCGGTTTTGAAATGTGAATTAGTCGTCCTCTGCCAGGCTTCCCACTCACTTAGTGATGTGAGATATCACTGATATCCAGTCCCATCGGATACCAAGTAACACCAAAGGTACTTTTCATGCAAAAGCTTAATATGTTAAGAGAAGGGACATTATTTATTTATTTATTTTTTTAAGTCTGTTTACAACTATAGCCACACAATGACACAGGACACATCTGGTATCAAAAGTATGGACACCTGAGTATTGATGGCTACAGCACTTGTCAAATCTACACTGCTACAGGTAACAACAACGCTTTTGTATTTGAATATGCCAAAAACCCGACAGCACAAGTAAAAAAAAAAAAAAGCTGAGTAAACTTGAGGTCACTCACTAGGCACCAAAGGGCTCCGGTGGAGGTGGCGATGATGGTGGCCGCCCTGGGGGTGTTGTACATCAGCGCCAGCTCTCCAAAGCTGCCACGGTTGTCGTAGCAGCTCACCAGCTTCTCGGCGCCATCGGCTCGCACGAAAATGTTGAAGGTCCCGCTGAAGGAGGAAGAAAAGTTCTCAGTCAGGGAGGCAAAGTTCCTTTGTTTTGACAGATTGTATCTCAAGTGGGTTGTCACACTGACTACCTTTCAATGACGTAGAAGTTGTCGCCATCATCGTCTTGATCAATGATGTGGTCGCCATCCACGCAGAACTTCTCAAACATGGCATCCAGCACCTGCGACATCTCCTCCTGTGATGTTGGGTGAAATGTCGGTTCAGCATGAGCTCGTTCTTCTTCTTCTTCTTCTTCTTTTTTTTAAAATCCGCACCTGCTCTCAGTTCCCTAAATGCAACATTCCTAAAAACTGTGCAGCGAGTGGTGATTACAAGGCTACAAGCTGCAGACGTTTTAAGAGTCTTAAGAGCCGGAAGCACAATTTAAAAAAACACACACACACTTCTTTAACAGTGCACTTACTGGATCCAAGTTCTTGAACAGCAGAATGTCCCTACACGCTTCCTGTAGTCTCTGTCTCTGCTCGTCAGTTTTTGGGTGGGTGACCTGCAAATGAAAACACACGCAAAAGCCATGAAAGAAAAACTGTCCTCAGCATCACGTGCATATTGTGTGGTTCTTTTCATCGGAGTTCTCAGACATGATGATGGTGGCGGTTTAAAGTAAACCTCACCAGTGGTTCTTTGTCCTCTTCGTCTTCATCAGGATTGAAGGCTTCAGCGCAAACTGCATGCGAGAGATTCATCAGTGAATAAGACCTCCGGTCAGGCAGCAGATCCACTCAGAAATGTTTATTTATGACAGAATCTTTGCAGGCAACGTTTAATCTTCATCACTTAAAAAAACAAAACAACAAGCTTCTGCTCAGGAATACCTTCTCCAATCAACACAACTTTTATTTTCCGATTTGATATAATGATGTTGGAGGTATTCTGTATTTCTGTATTATATTCCTGTCTTTAAAGGTCTCATATCAAACCAAATTTTAAATATTTTTCTTTTATCATAGGCTTCAATAAAAGCATAACCTGCAGAATGAATTATCCAAAAAGCAGCATATTGAGCCCTCTGTTTGCAGCTCATCACTAAAAACGCTAAGTCGTAGACGTCTGCGAGGCTTTGATGGATCCTGCAACATGTTTGGAAGTGTACAAAAATAAGGTGGTTTCAGAGGACGGAGCCAGCACCTGAGAGAGGTCTCATCCCTTTGTGACGTCACAAAGTGATGATTTCCAGAACTGTGCAATTATGGGCACACTTTCTGAAAGGCCAAGCAGGTGGAAGAAATTAAGGACGGAATTTTTCTTTTGTCCGGGAGTTCGCTGAGCAGACAGAGACACAGGGCTGTCACAGAATACAGGTCACATGATTCTGCATGATGCAGCCTGTAGTTTCTCAAATTGAATGAGATTTGTTTGGTTAAAATCCATTTTGGCTTTATGAACCAAACAGTGCAGTTATTTAATTCAGCCAGGTACTGTAACTGTACCGAATACATCTTCACTCCTTTTTCCATCATTTCTTTTGCTTCTTGTCCAGACAGCTAAACATGCAGATGTCGGTACTGAAACAGCAACTCTAAAGCTTCAACCTTTTTATTATTAAGAACAGCAGGTTTTCACCTGTAGCGGTGCTCGCCCCACCCTATCTGCACATGTCACTTTAGCTGGCATTAATAACCGGCTCCAGACTTACGCAAACCCTCATCAATCAACGCTATTATGATAAGCCAGAGGCGGCGAGCAGGAGAGACAAGCGGAACAGAATACTTCAAACGTCGCTCGGGGGGCAACTGACACTGTCCCTCTTTGTGCATCGACACTAACGGAGCATCCAGTGTCCAGAGTGTTTCCGCCAACTCACCTGACGCCCTTCGGATGAACCTGTTTATTACCGGAGCTGTGGGAGAAGAAGACCACACACGTCAGGGTTTTATATTTCCCTTTTTCTTAAAAAAAATAAAAATAAAATAAAATAAACCACCCTCTGTGTTGCTACAGCAGCTGCAGCAGCAGCAGCAGCAGCACCAGTGGGCCTGGGCGTCCACGCTGGGAGCAGACCCAGCCCTGAGCTCATTAAGGAGCCATTTTCATCAGGCTTGAGGGGTAAAAAAAAGAGAAAAAAGAAAAAGGAAAAGAAGTCCTGAATAAGGACAGCGGCAGCTTTCAAGTGCCGCCTTGAATGGTTATTTAAATGAGAGTGAAAAAATAAATGTATTCAAATGCAAACACACACACACACACACACACGTACATAGAGGAGGAAACACAATGGTGGAGGATGACATGTAGTTGTTATTCATGATGTCCAGTGTGTGTGTGTGTGTGTGTGTGTGTGTGTGTGTTTGACCCCCACAATGACTACAATAGTAAGTTTATTGACCATACCTGGCCTTATGTAAGCACTGCTGCCTGCCTGCCTGCCTGCCTCTCAGACCCCCCCAGCACCACTCACTCTCATTGGGATGCTGTGTCAGAGCTACTGGGGGGGTTGCTATGCTACTATGCTGCAAGGGCCACGGTGTTGAATATGGCCACAGTCTGGGAAGGACACATCAATCCGGGGCGGTGGTGCAATTGCCTGGCACTACACACGCGCACGCACGCACGCACGCACGCACACGCGCTGCCATCCATCCTCAGCGTGGCTTGCCATAGTGAGCACACGCACGTGGCCATTTTAAAGGGATGTGAAGGGCCGGGCGAGGCGTGAGCATATTTTAATGACCTTAAGGCGCAGGATTCTGTCGGGGGGGGAACAAAAAACGCACACGCACAGTCGGTCTGTTTTCCACATGCACTGCGCACACACACACACACACACACACACACAGACAATGCCCCGACTCGGTCGGCGAATATCATTTTCATCCCGCCGTGACCGTATACACGGGGGAGAAAAAGGACAACGGCGCGATGGATGCAAGGTGACGAGCATCCATCCCTCCATCCCTCCATCCATCCACCCGTGCATGCACACGTAAACGCGCGCCAGGAAGGCATGCACGCACACGCGCCGCCATACCCATGAACTCGTCGTCGTCTTCGTCGTCTTCGTCGTCGTCGTCCTCCTCCTCGCCGTTCTCCGAGTCGATCTGCATGGCCTCGTCGATGAAGTTGACCGCCTTGGCGGCCCGCGGCGCCGAGTTCTGCTGCTCATGCTGGCCGAACGGGGCCTCTTTGGTCTCGCGCTCCTTCAGCCGGGTGAAGTACTGCAGGGCGAACTCGAGCAGGTCCCTGGGCTGGTTCCTCAGCACTTCCACGGTAAAGCTCTGCAACAGCTCCGTCAGTCCTTGAGGGATTTCTATACTCATTCCTGTTGTCAGTCTACGGTGGTGGACAAAAAGCGGCGGTGGTGCTGCTGCGCGTCGGAAACAGTCACAAGCATGCAGGGGCAGGAAGCGGAGGGAGGCGGGGAAGAGAGAGAGAGGGGGAGGAAAGGAATAATACCGGTAATAATAACGATAATAAATAATAAGGCTCAGATCAGGAGGCGGGAGCAGTCAAAGGCAGCCAGCCGGCGAGCCATCCACGGCGGAGAGCCTCGGGTTTTGTTTGTTTTTTTTTTTCGGGTTTTTTCCTCAATGAAAAATGGCTGTGGATTTTTTTGGTCCGAGCATCTTCTGCTTCTTCTGGCTGCAGGAAACCCACGCATGTGACCCAGTAACCATGGCAACCACCTATCCAGGGATTGCGTGCGTGCGGCGGCGGCGCAGTCGGTCGCAAAGACACAAATTATTTGAAAGAGGCCGAAAGAGGCTCGGCAGAGGCAGATCGATTTTATTTTTTTATTTTATTCCTTTCAATTTGCCGGCAGACAGGGAGGAGCAGGATTAAGATCAGGAAGGAACAAATGAAATACCTTAACATCGGATTAATTTTCCGATTCATCAGTATTTCCTTACCAGTGTGTGTGTGTGTGTTTGCGTGTAGTTGAATCATATCTAATCTAAACAAGCTCTGGTACAAGCGCTATAATAAAAATTCTATGGATGACAGGCTGTGACATATAGGACATAGTGGAATATGCACTCTGCATGGTGAGGTGCAGCTAAAGCAAACAAGTAAGAATCGTATTTTCAATCCTAACTCCATTTTAATCCCAACCCTACACATGATTCATGAAACTATTAGAGGTTAAAAAAATAATAAAAAAAAATCTCATTATGGCTCTTCAGAGTAGCTTGAACCTGTGACACCACATGCGTAGTAGTTCCTATTTTCTGTTCCAAGGGAGGAAAAAAACAGAGAATCTGATGCACATTTGTCACATCATGGCACCAGTGTGTCACTTCCAGGCTTTCTTTTGCAGCCTGAAACATTCTCGGACCCGGGAACGACAAAAATATTCTCAGCCCAGAAAAAAACAACAACAACATAAGTATACATTCGCTTGTTCACTTATTGGTGAGGCTTCATTTAGGAGACTGTGACAGGCTATTTGGGTGGCTCGATTACATGAAGTATCCACTACTCACATTTGTGGGAAGCTTCAATTGCAACCATTTTATTTTATGACAATGGTCACTCAGCACATTTCTGCTGCCGCAGCTCTGAGAAATGAGCTTAAGTTGGTTTAACAGAAGAAATACAAACCCAAACATGCAGAATTATGAAACAGCAATAGACTGAAGCAGGCTATGTGTGCCTAAATAATTAACAACATGTCCAATATCTTGTCATGCTGCGATAGAGCTCGGACGGGGGTTGGCGGGGGGGTTAAGAAACGATTCTGCAATTTAGGAGCGCTTCAGTCTGCCATGTGCGAGTGTCTTCTGTAGATGTCCCACCACCCCCACTGCTGTGGCCCATATCTGTCACTTACCGTTAAGGCGGCATGTAAAACATGTGGAGGCTCACACGTGCCGTATCTTACACTCACCATCCACAATGACAGAGTTTTCCTTCTATACTGCTGCGCAAAGTTCAGCCTGGCTGTGTTGCCTGTGGCGAGCAGGGACAGGTGTTGTAGAAGCACAACCATCAGTCAGCAACCGTCTGAACACCGTGGAATCAAATTCACCAAAATGCAAGGAATTCCAGTATGATTGCGGCAAATAAGTATGAGCCGTGACTGACAGACGATAAAAGCAGCAGCCGAGTTTGAAGGTCCCGTATTATTGAAATTCGGCTTGCTAACGCTTTCTCACAATAACACGTGACCGAGCCTGTGTTCATCCTTTCCTTCTTTTGCGTGCTTCGTGTTGTTTCCCCCCACTACAGTCTGTGCCAGAAGCACTTTGCGAGGTCACAGAGGGCACCAATCTCTCGCCACCGTTCCAAACGAGGAAGGTGCCTCAAAGCAAATGAGTTTTAGTAGGATTTTTTTTATTTTTTTTAAATAAAAAATGCAAGGCTGCAGACAAAGGGCTAGCATTCTATTTTCTCTAAATGTATGTGGTTTTTAACAAATAATTATCCACTTAACACTAAAATCTAAATGGGTAGTATGTGGAATCTTTTGGCAGAGTGTAATCTTACATATTCCATCAAACCCCTTTGGTGACCGTTTACATGCACAGAAAACTCACAGTAAAGTCCATGCTCTCCTCCTACAATCTTCAATTAAGTGCTTATGTTCTCTGTAGCTACGGAAAGATTCACATATGCATGCCAATCAACATATTCATCACAACAAGCTACATTTGGCAGATCGGAGTAATCATGGCTTGTGACGTCATGACGTGCAAGTCGTCCACGCAATCGTGCCGTTTAGGCGCTTTGCCGGCGTTGATATCGATCTCCGTTTTTCCATCCAGTTGATCCCTTCACTTTCCCCTCAGACTCCACATCTACGGGGAGTTGACGCGCGTTCACGAAAAGCTCGCCCCCGAGAGGCAGCCCTCGTCCAAGTTCCAATAGTGAGCGCTGAGTGTGGGAGGAAGCCGGAGAACCCGGAGAGAACCCACGCAGACACAGGGAGAACATGCAAACTCCACACAGAAAGGTCCCAAGCCCGGAATCGAACCCACGACCTTCTTGCTGTGAGGCGGCAGCGCTAACCACTGCGCCACCGTGTCGCACGCAGTCGTTCTAATAATATCCAAAGAAGTTTGTGGTTAGTTTGTATAATATTGGTTGTTTTGTCAAATGTAAACTCACCTGTAATATACAAAAATAAAATTAATCACAAGTTTGTTAGTTTTATGACAAATATTGATTCCACAAATGATACATTAGTGTTTACTGAAGTGTAATACCACTCTTTGGCCACGAGAGGGGCCCGTTTGCCGCATGACAGCGGGTTAAATCAGCCATTGACTTTGATTCCTCCAACATGTAGCACAACAGTAAAAACACAGGGGAACATGTTTTTTCCAGGAAACATTTATTCGATCAAGAGACAGGATCGCATCTTTCCATAAACCGGTCAGTTAAATATTAACAAATTTACAGTCATGAGGAATGTAAAAAAAAAAACAAAACCAAACAAACGATGCTCGCCTTAGAAAAACCCCGACCCAGGGAAACCCACCCATGATGACATTGACCACAACAGAGCTCACACGCTGCACTGTCGTCTCATTCTTCAGTGCTTCACAGTTCATCTTTGTCTGTTTTTGCCTGTAAGGGAAGCGAGGAATTAGCCATTGGTTTAAAAAAAATAAAAATAAAAAAAAGTATATTAAATCAACTACTTTGTCTGCAACACAGTAGAGTGTTAGTAAAACTCACCTCATCTTCATCCTCATCTACAACTTCTTCCTTGCCCTCGGAGTCGTCTTCTTTATCTTCGGCATCATCGTCAGCTGGTTCGTCCTCTGGCTCTTCTTCAATCTGCACAGGTGAGCATTGTGTTAGCTCGACCCAGACCCACAACCTTTCAGCGTCACTGAGGTTCGTAGTTAACACAAGAGGACGTCTGGATGCTTAAAACAGAAGGCTGCAGACTTGCCTGTTCATTCAGGTCGATGTTCATGCTCGATCGCAGCATGAACTCTATGTTCTCACTAAACGACTTGGTGTCAACGAGCTGGTAGCCAGAGCGCAGCGTGGCCGTATCAAACAGAAGCTCAGCCGTGCTTGAGGCGGCCTTGTCCTCAGCGTCAGCCTGTGGAGTCGTGGGGAATGAGAACTGGTCAGCCTTCAGGCCATCTAACAAATGAGCAAAAACGGAGGGGGGGGCCACAAAGCGGCAGCTAGAGGACGTACGTTGACGTGTTGGAGCATCCACTTGATAATCTCATGTTTGGGGTTGATTTCTAACGTCTTCTTCTGGCTGGCGTAGTAACTGCAAAACAGACCATGTTAAGAAAACACACGGAAGTTGTGCACAGCATTGCTGGCAAAGTAGGGGAGGATTTTGGTGCTCACTTTGTGGAGATGTCTTTGCCTGTCTGGTAAGCCTGAGCCTTCATGATCCGCTCCATGTTTCCGGACCAGCCGTACTGACTGGCCACCAGAGCGCAGGGTGACTTGGTCAGTCTCTGGGAGATGACGGCCTTCTCGATCTGTTAGGGAGACAGCGTTAGATCAGATGAAGCGATGGACGAGAAGTGAAGAAGAGAAATCGCATCGTCGCTCCTTCTCCCCTCACCTTGTCCTTCAGGGCCTTGTCCTTCAGCCAAGTGGTGAGGGGCTCGAACTCCTTCTCCAGATTCTCCCTCTTCTCCTTGGCCTTCTCGCTCTCGTCGAACTTGATGCCCTCCTTGGCCACGTTCTGGAAGCGCTTTCCATCGAACTCGGGCAGCGCCTGGATGCAGTACTCGTCCACCGGCTCCGTCAGGTAGATGACCTCGTAGCCCTTCTTCAGCAGCCTCTCCACGAAGGGAGCAGACTCGGCCTGTGGGCAAACATGCCAGACTGGGCGTCAACCCAAACACTCGGGAACCTCCAGTGTCGGAGTTCAATTTCCTGTGCAACACTGACCTCCTTCCTGCTGGTGCCAGCCATGAAGTAGATCTTGTCCTGCTTCTCCTTCATGCGCTCCACGTACTGCTCCAGACTGGCTAACACGGTGTCGCTGTTGGAGGTCTGGAAGCGCAGCAGCTTGGCCAGACGGGTCCTGTTGGAGTGATCCTCGATGACGCCCAGCTTGATGTTGGTTCCAAACTCCTTCCAGAACTTCTCGTCGTACTCCTCCTCGGCGATCTTCTTGATCATGTCCAGAGTCTTGCGCACCAGCTTCTTGCGGATCACCTGAACCATGCAGATCAAACAAACCTTTAATTTTTCTTGCCCAACTGAAGTGATTTTTTTTTAGACGTTACAATATCTAAATTAGGAGAAATACACAGTGGTGAGGGGGAGCTTTTGGATAGGTCATGCATCTGTGACATATTGCTTTCAGGGCAACTCTTAAGTTTTCAGAAACAACAAGCTCCTTCCTGCTGCAGGAGCACTGATCTGCCAAGGTCAAAACTGGATGCTTTAGCAAGAAACCGGCCCCTTGCCACACATGCAAGTACAAGAATTTGGTTTTAGTTTTTCTCATTAACAAACACAAAAAAGGAAACCCGGAACAAAAAAAGAATTTTTTCTACAATATTTCATAATAATATTTGCGACTGGGTAAAATTGAAAGGGCGTCTTGAAACTTTTTGCTCTCCTACTGAGACTACAAGGGTGTTTAGACAGTTCAGTTCAGTTTGTCTTTTCTGGAGGCGACACTCACCTTGAGCAGTTTGTGCTGCTGCAGAGTCTCTCGGGACACGTTCAGGGGCAGGTCATCCGAGTCAACCTGGCATCATAAATTTACATTAATCACGACGCAGGTGCTTTTCCAAGACAAATGCTTTCAGCACAGGGCTACAACAAAAGAAACTCACCACTCCTTTGACGAAGTTCAGGTACTTGGGCATCATGTCGTTGAAGTCGTCTGTGATGAAAACTCTCCTGACAAACAGCTGCCAGACACAAGTGCAAAATTGTAGAGTTACAAAACGCGGCCGCGGCGCCAGAGAACACTGCTGCGTCAGACACGGTGCTGTTGATACGGAGGCCAGTGAGGGACAAACCTTGATGAAGTCGTTCTTCTTGGAGCCGTACTCGTCAAACAGGCCGCGGGGAGCCGACTTTGGCACGAACAGGATGGACTTGAAGGTGACCTCCCCCTCAGCGGTGAAGTGGATGTGGGCCAGGGGGTCGTCGCTGTCCTGTTGGGAGGGCCACCCGGTGGTCGCAATGAATTCAACTACAAGTGGTTCCACGTGCAATGCAGTTCATCTTTTACGGTTCTGGAAATCAGCCCATTGTGATGTCACAGAGGGCACCGACACTGCTAACCGGTTTGTGCTGCTTTGATTTTCTTTCCTTTCAAACGTGTGCAATGTCGCAACATATCAGGAAAGTAAAACCCAGCACTACAAAGAACAAAGAGCTAAATGTGCAGTTCCTAGAAACTCAAGAGGTTTAGAGGAGTTTTTGTTTCTTCTTTTGTTTAAATAATAATGTGAGGTTGTTCCAATAGAGTCCAAGTCCAAAAAATGGGGTAAATATAGAACTCCCACTGGCAAAACATCAAAACACGAAACGATTTACGTAACCCAGCAGTGAAAGTGCACCGAGATGAGACTGAACTCTGCTCAGCGCACGCTGCTCACCTTCGAGAAGGTCTTGTAGAAGGCCGTGTATTCGTCCTCCTCCACCTCCTTGGCTGATCGCTGCCAGATGGGCTTGATGTCGTTCATCAGTTCCCAGTCCCACACCGTCTTCTCCACCTTCAGCAAAACAGTTTCTTGTTAATAAATTTATCTGATGTTTGGAAACAAAGTCAACATTTTACTAAGAGCCTGAAGCCTCGAAGCATAAACAAATATTTACAGCCTTATATAAAAAAAAAAAAAAAGAGTGGGGGAATAAATAATCCTGAATAATAACTATATTCCTCTATAAATGCTGCAAAATAGTGCATTCAGTGTCTGTTCTGAGTTCTAGCCACACCCACTTTAGAACCCCCTACCTTCTTTGTCTTTGGCTTGTCCTTGTCCTTGTCCTCTTCCTCCTCCTCCACCTCAACCTCGTCCTCCTCAGCTTCCTTCTCCGGCTCCTCCGTCGCCTCGGCGTCTTCCTCAATCGGCTCCTCAACAGTCTCAGTCTGGCGGAGGGAAGCAGACGTTTCAATGCTCATTTCCATATGCTGAACTGTTTAAACAAGGTGGGGAGGTGGGGAGGCGGGGGGGGGGGGGGTGGGGCGTTCAGGAGAGCTCCTCGCTAATCACCTTGCTGGCCCAGACGTAAATGGGGAAGTTGATGAACTGAGAGTATTTCTTGACCAGGTTCTTGATGGTCTCCAGCTCCAGATAGTCTGAGGCCTCCTCCTTCAGGACCAGTCTGAAGATTAACACACACACACAAATAATTAGGTGTTAGCTGCTACATGGGAACGAGTTGCGAGGCTGAAACGAGCTCTCGGCCACGTTGACCATCAAACTCACGTGACGGTGCTGCCCCTGCCCAGCGTGTCCCCGCGGGGGTCCTCGATGACGGAGAACTGGTTGGAGTCAGACTCCCAGATGTGCTGAGTGCCGTTGTTGTGCTTGGATGTCACAATGACTTTGTCGGCGACGAGGAAAGCCGAGTAGAAGCCCACGCCAAACTGGCCAATGAGCTCGGAGGTGGACTGACCCTCCGTCTGCATCTCCGTCATCTTGTTGAGGAACTCGCTGGTGCCAGACTTGGCGATGGTGCCCAAATTCCTCACCAGCTCGTCTTTGGTCATTCCAATACCAGTGTCGGTGATGTGGAGCATGTTCTTCTCCTTGTCAGACTGGTGGGTGCACCAAGACGGGTAAATTACAAACTTTCACTATTAAGAATTAATTAGACGTGCAACTAAAATGTGCCACTCCCTCGGCTGTGCAGACCTTGATTTTGATTGTCAGCTCTTCATTGGCAGCCAGTGCGTCGTCGTTGGTCAGAGACAAGAGGCGGATCTTATCCAGAGCGTCGGAGGCGTTGGAGATCAGCTCCCTGAGGAAGATCTGAGACACACAAAGAAGACGTCAGATGCCAGCATTTCTTTCAGACGTCTGACAAAGTCAAACGGGGACGAAAAGCTTCAGCTTTACATCAGGATCATTTGAGTTTTTTAAGTGCTGGAATTTTCTGCAAAAAAAATTGCAAACAGCCACAGAAAGCTTTTCTGAAAAATAATTAAAAAAAAAAAAACCAGCTGATAACGTGTTAAAAAGTGTTAAAGTGTTAAAAGTCATAGATAAAGTTTCTGGAATATTTGCTGTTAATTTTGAATTGCCGGCCGGTCAGGGTCAGTATGCTCTGCATTTGCTCCAGTTTTAATGGCCCAGCTTACAAGGGATCCATTAAATCATGTGGCAGGCGAAGTTTCCTGCTCAGCATCGGCCTGGTACTCATAAAGAGGTAGAAATGCAATTCAATGTTGAAACATCATATGTTATATGTTAAACCATTTACCAGTGATTTACTATTATTGGTAAATGTATTACGTTGTCTATCTCTACAACCCAGGAAATGACTTTGACCATCCACTATTAAACACAGGTTCTGGCCTGAACAGACAAGTTTTTTTTATGAGACAAGTTTAGCCAGTAAACCAGTTAAGTGTCTCTTCAGCGTTAGTGAAAGAGCTCTGGAGTTTACTTTAACTATTGTTAGGACAAACCAATATTTTTATTGTATTTAACCTTTATTTTACCAGGAAAGTCCCACAGAGATTAAAAACCTCTTTTCCAAGGCAGTCCTGGACATTCACTTTGTGAGTATCCTCCTCCTATCAAGCCAGGAGGAGGATACTCACAAAATAGACTTGTGGACAGATTTTAGTAATGGTGCTGCAATTTTTTTCTGCTCTTGCTTCCCCTGGGAGGACAGAGGGGTGCAAGCATTCTCAGTTTCACTCCTGCTTACCTCCTTGTTCTTGTAGAGCGAGTTGATGATCAGCTTCATCATGCGGTTCACTTCGGCCTGGAAGACATGCTTCTCCGACTTTTCCCTGAGTTCCTTGACCTGCGCCGCGTTCAGTCCATCCAGCTGGATGGCCTCCTCCTCTCTGAAGGTTCACAGACACAACAAGGCCCAGGTGAGACCAGTGCACCGGATGAAGGCGAGACGCAAGCTTTCCTCGTGTCACCGCGCAACACGTCACAAACTCTGCCTCTGCCAAGACTCGGGGTGCGCTGAGAGCATTTGTGTGCACAGGCATTGGGCATGTTGACCTTGTGGAGCAAACTTAAGGTTCAGCCAACCTGCTCTGACGGGGATGACCAGAGTTCAGTCAGGAGGGAGAGATCTGACTTGCAAAGTGCCACCCACCTCTGCACCACCTCGTCATCTGTCCTGGATCCATCTCTGCTTTTCCCGAGGTCATCCTCGACGGTGCCGTCGACATCCACCTCATCCTCTGCTCTAACAGCGGCTGAAAAACACAAAGTTGACTTTTAAGTATTAAAGGTAAACGACTGGGAGAACCTGCAGGGCGACATGCTCAGAAAGCTTAAAACATTCTCTCCATAGCGTCGCATTTATAATGACGTGATCCAAGTTAGCAAACAAGTGGCGTGCAATATAAATTAACCAAGCACACCTGGGCATTTTTTATTTTATTTTATTAATCAGATAGATTCGTATCGACGTAGCAGCAGCGGTTTACCCAGAAAATGCTAGCGGACGCCGAAGCAGTGATTATATTAAATTGACTTTTCCGCTAGAAACTGGCTGCACTGACAAGGGTGGATAGAAGGGAAAAAACGAGCTACGGAAAACACACCATATTCCAGGCAATGAATGAGACAAAAGGGGGAGCGTGAAAACGGCAAGTTTCATAAACCGCCAAGTATGAATGGCAGGAGAAGACGCTAGGAAGGAAGCACGTTATCGCTAGCTTACTGGGCTAACATTGGATTTAACGCTAGCGGCTGATAACCAAGATAAGTTTTATCTGTAGCTACTCACCAAAGGCTAACAGTGCAAACAGGAGACCTATCGCCCACACTCGCTTCATCTTGATTATTGAGCGCAGCTGACACACACAACGCGACTCTTCAGCTCTTCAGACAAAAGCCGGGACTGAGCTGTGCACAGTGCGCTGCCTTTACGACGGAGACTGACAAGCAACCGCTCCCACCAAATGAGCCCGTGACGGGCGACCAATAGCAGCGCACCACGCACAACCTCGAGCCAATCAGAGCGCAGCCTTTGGCAGATGTTGCCCAATCAGATTCTTCAACATAGGCCACTACGCTCAAATCGTGGCTAGACACCATTGGCCAAGAATGAATAATCAGCACATCACTTCCCTGAAATTGACCCTTTAAGAAAAAAAAAAAGTTACTCTGTCAAGTTCATGGTTGGGTCTTTGATCTGCCAGAACAGTGTAAATTTACTCTAACCGTCACACCAGTATGTATAGATCACTGTCATTTGAAGCGTGTTAAATCAGTGGTATGTTTAAGGAGGGATCAAAATGTTACATTTTCGTCGTGCGCTAATCAAACTGAAATACGTTCGATTAGTGATTTACAATTAGCTCGGATGTTGCTTTATTGCATTACTTATATTGCCATAGAAGCTCTGTCTCGATGTGTTGTTACTACACCTCGTATACACTACCGGAGGTTGTCCAACAGGCGGTGCTATTCAGTCAGCCGGGGAATGAAATGCACTCGCCCACCGTGACTGTAACCTGTGTTATTTTTCAGCTGTCGCCCATTCAGTTTAGTGAACAAGGGATCGAAGTTGATGTTGCTCGACTAGAATTGGAGTTGCTGGTGCAATGTTGTCTCCACCGTGAAACTGCAATCTCCTCATGTAGCTGCTTGTGTCTGTTGCACCCGTCAGCAGTATGACTCCACCTCTTTCATTTGGCAACCTTTTTCATTTTCCTCAGCTCTTGGTTTCAGTAGTTTTACATCAGGCAAATTGTCACCAACTTCTGCACAACGTAACAGTACATCACATTTTTTTCTCTGCCCCTCCTACAGCAGTAGGTCGATGACGTCACAACCCCTCGATCCTGAACTCTGACCTCTGATATGGACACACGGCTCTAGAGCCAGATAGCAAGTAATAATAACAATATCGCTTCAATATCGTTTTCTTCAGCGTATTTTTGACTCGGCATCACTATAGTCATTGCGTGCCAGTTAAAATAATAATAATAAAAAAAAAACGAATATGGAAAATGAAAACAAGGAAATCTCAAAAGAAATATTACGTAATATGGAGGCGTGGGAGGGAAAAATTAAGTGTGGCAGTAATGCAGCGCCTTGTCGATGACAAAGGTTGAACATTTTCATTCAAACGTCTCAGTCCTTTATTTGGACAATTTAATTTGAGTTCCTGACCTCTAAGAGGCGCTCGAGAGCTTCCCTTGCAACCAGAAAACAAAGTGTTTTCAGTGCAGTAAACATTTGGAACATTTCAACGTTTAGTCACTGTTAATTTACAGAATTAACTACATGGTGAATGAATGTAAGTACTTTTCTGTAATGTCCTGTGTTTTCTGTATTCTGTATGTTCTGTTCTTTTGTTGTCACTGTCTGTTTTACCGAGCTGACAGCAGTGTTGCTTGCTCCACGGTGAAAAATAAAAATAAATGTTCTTTTTTTTTTTTGGTCTGGTCATGTAAAACTATTGCTCTTAATATGTAACTGCATGATTGCAACAGACCCCTAATCGATATTTTTCTTTGATAGTCGTTTTCACGAATGCACTTCCTCACAAGTAACTATATTAATACCCTGCTCCAACTGTAAGAATTAAACTATCATATTACATCAACATGAATACTTTTGGATTATTACCATTCAATTACAACTTTTAATGGGTGGAAGCCTCCTGCGAACGCACTAGCCTCTGATTGGCCATCCCGTCCGGGACTGTTGGCCAACGCGGAAGTGACGTCAAGCGCGACCATCCATAGTCTTTCGGTATTTACGGTGGGATCCCTTCAACTGCTCGCGATTGTCCGACCTCGACGGGCTGCCACGGAGACATGGCGCCCTTGTCCTGCCCGGCGGCGACCCTCCTGCGGCTGAGGGACGGCGTGCAGAGGGCGTATGCCTTCCGGAAGACCCTCCACTGCTGGAGACGGAATTACGGCGCCGTCGTCGACGGAGTCGGTCAACTCCTCTCACATCATCCCGGAGCCGCGAACTACGCAGCATCTGTTCGTAGCAGCTCGTCGGGCGGACGCGACTTGACGGAGGAGCTGTGGTCCGCGTACCGGCAGGCCAAGAGGCGGACTGAAGGTGCTCACGACTCCATAATAACTCCTTACTACCGCAGCCTCGTCGCATTTCCTATCTTGGCAATGTCTTGTTTACAGCCATCAATGGCCACGTTGCTGTTTTTATCTTGTTGTTAAAAACAGCAACAACAAAATAAAACACAAAATGAAAAGTACAGCTACCTCATGCGATTGTCTCTGAATTTAAGTACATTTGCCAATGTAGACAACGTGTATTGATCCAGGCTCCTTAGGGGAGTGTTCAGTTTTGTTCTGTGCTTGATATTTTCCCAACCATGTAAAGTTCAACTGTGGCAGGCAGCACACGCTTTTTTCAGAATTTTGGGTTATACCCCCTATTACAGTAGAGCTGACCGACTTGATTAACTATCATTTAAAAAGAAAAAAAGTTCAAGTCTGTCGAGGACACAGTATATATTAGCCCTCTGCTTAAAACCTTCATCTGTAACTGAGTTTTAGCTTGCTGCTAAAATTGATGCTTCTTTGGACTTTCCGCAAATAGAAGAAGAAAAAAAAACAACCCAGCCAGTCTCAGTGGGGGACGACTGGCAGGAGGTGTTGTCACTAGAGTGATTAACCAAATGTTTCTGTCAGAGTCACAATGGGACAATCAGACCATCTCACCACCTGTAGAGCCAGCTGTGATAATGGAACCACAAAGGGCTGATTTCTATGACTGAATGTTTTAACCCACACTTTCTGAAAATTGGAATGGACAGTGTCACGATTTTTGGCATAATAGAACTCTGTAATAAAACTGTAAAAAGTAGTATTATAAGGCAATTCATGCCCACAAATTACCTTATGAAGGATAATAAAGTCTAGTAATTGTTAAAATGTGCAGTGAATGAACCTGGTGCTTCAGAGTAGCATTATACTTTGCACTCCCTGCAAGTTTCAAGAGGACCTGAATAGGCTTTAATATGTTTAACAGGCCCCTTGCGCAGATTGAAAGAAGAGGTTACATTTCAGAGGAAATGTTAGCAATTAATATTGTAAAGAGCAAATTAAATCAGGTGGACAAAGGTTTGCCCCCTGCATGCACCCGCAGCTGGGGCTGATTGAAGCCTGGAACAGGCGTAATTCCTTTAATTGTAGTGAAATCAGACACACAGTCGGGGTGTCCCTGTGCGGGATGCGTGCTGATCGCTGATGCCATTGTCTTCTGCCTCAGCTCTGATCCCACCCATCTCCGCCAGTTCGGTGGACCCGGACACCATCTTCGCCAACAACGAGATGAGCCTGCGTGACACCGAGATCTACGGATTCGACTATGACTACACACTGGCCTTCTACTCCAGGCACCTGCACACGCTCATCTTCAACATCGCCCGGGACCTCCTCATCTCCAACCACAGGGTGCGACCGCAGCACCACAGCCTTGCTTCTTGTCGCTGCCTCAAATTATTGTTTAAATACAGGAAACGGTCAACGCTGGAGATACTGGAGATAATGATGTGCTAACAAGTCTGAAACTTGTTAGTTCACGGTTAAAGTCACATGTGTTTGGCTTGACCACCTTGTGTAAAGAAACCTAGAAAGACACCGACATTTGTTGCCCTCTTTTCATTTCAGTACCCAGAAGGTTTGCGGCAGTACGAGTACATTCCCAACTTTGCTGTCCGAGGGCTTCACTATGACGTGCAGAAGGTAAGCAGATCTGATCGGATCTAATCTCTCTGCTCTCAGTGTTGGCCAGTAATCTATTACTAAATAATCCACCAGTGTAATTAAACTACTTCTTTAGTAACAGAGTAATGTAACTAGATTACTCTGGCAAAACTGGTAATTATAATCATAATTACTTTATCAAGTAACAATTCCATTACTTTTCTGAAATATTTTGCAAGCTAAAAATGTCTTATTATCCACAAAATGTCTGAAATTTAGAAAAACAACTGAAAACGATGATGTTGCAGATTGATGATGCAGCCGTGCATGCAACGTCATTGATATGCGACGACGCACCAAAACAAGCACGGCGGCGGCAAAAAGAAAAAAACAACATTATTTTGAGTTCATCTCGTCTAAATTTAAGAATATTGTGGTTTGTTGAACGTTATGTGCAGGAAACAAGACGTTCTCAACTGTTGCTTTATGCTGTTTTACTTATGAAACAAAGTAGTTCAATAAGTAATTCGATTACTTTTTAAAGGAGTAATCAGTAGTTGGATTACTTTTACGGAGTAATCCCAACAACACCGTCCGCTCTAATCTAAAGGCGGACTTTAATATGGTGCTTCAGTTATAAGCGGCTCAGTGCAAAGTTCATATTTTGTGGTATTCTCTCCTCTCTTGTAAGGCGCTGCTGATGAAGATAGACGCCTTTCACTACATCCAGCTGGGAACCGTCTACAGGTGTGAATCCATTTTGAAACCGCTTTTGATGCACTCTCACTGACGCCGTAAAGACATTGCTGTCGTGTTCGGCCTGCAGGGGTCTCCACCCGGTCAGCGACGAGGAGGTCATCGCCATGTACGAGGGCAGCCACGTGCCCCTGGAGATCATGAGCGACTTCTACGGAAAGGTGACGGCCACTGCCTTGTCCTTTTTTCCTTTTGTAAGAATGTGGTGTACGGGGAAATGAGGCAAACAAGGCTGAGCACGATCTCTCCTGCAGAGCTCACACGGCCACACCATGAAGCAGTTCATGGACATCTTCTCCCTGCCAGAGATGACCCTCCTGTGCTGTGTCAACGACTTCTTCATGAAGCACAACATCGACTACGAGCCGGTGCATCTGTACAAAGACGTGAAGGTCAGTCTACAACTCAACCGGCCTTGGAAGGAAGCCGCTCGCTGACATATCCAGCGCAGGACCTCGAACGGCCTCTCTGAGCTCTGCTCCGGCGTGAGGCCTGTTGTAGCTGATGCCTGTATCGATGAACCAATCAGTGTTCCCGCAGTGACAAGGAGACGCGTGTTGTGTGAGCTCAAGTTGAGACGAAAGCGATCCATCTGGCTGAGAGCCATAGAAAAGCAGCAGGCGATTCAGCGGGAGAGGAAAATACTCTTTAGTTTATCGACGCACGCTTGGAAGGTGGTTGGACAAACCTTCAGTCACATTTAGGCTGACCAATCAGACTGCTGCTGCTAAAGTTTAGGGTTCAACATTGTGTTTAACAAGAGTATTACCGAAGCCAGCGAAGCTAAAACTCGTTTTACTGTGAAATAAACAAACCAAAACGCAGTTCAGTGGTGATAAAACTGTTGCAGTGTCCATGCTAATCTCTCTTGCAGCAGCTGTTGTTTACTACCCAGGTATAACTGCTGCGAGCTGCCTTTAAAACCGCAGGAGGAGTCCGGGAAAAAGCCATCGGCGGCTTGTAGATAATGGCTGCTAGCGCGGCTGCTGCAGTAGCGAATGTTTAATCAGAGCAGGGCGGCTTTTCTCCCCCAAGAATACAAGAAAAAAAGAGCAGCACTGAAGTTGAAAAGATGCTCCTGATAAACATCTAATTTTTTTCCCCTTTGAATGCATTTATGAAACCTTCCAAATGTCTAGTTACTTTAAAAACCAAGTCAGACTCTAAAGAATCTATTAATATATATATATATATATGGCGAGCTGGAGAGTCTGAGCCTTTCCTCGAGTGTTAAATGGCTTTTAATAGGTGTAAAAAAAAAATGTCCCAATGAGTGAGCGTGCCGCGCCATTCGTCAGCCATCCAACAGCCATCCAACACCACCTTAATTTTAGCTCTGAAAAAAAAAAATCTATAATTAGGCTGAGCCACCGCCTCCCTGCATCTGCTGCCTGAGAGGTGCAGGGAGCAGCTCTACGTCCCCCCCTGCAGGCTGGCTGCCACGCCCCTCCTCACCCATCCAGTGTGGCACCTCGGCGTTTTTGACGGATGGCTGTCATTAAAAGCCAGCACACAGGCTCCACTCCGTCCTACAAGTGTCTCTCCTCCTGCTGCAAGGACGTCCTTCCTCAGTTTTTTTTCTCTCCTCCATCCCCTGCCAGCATTAATCAGTCACTCTGTCACTGCACTTGCTTCAGTTGCCCACTTTTTGTGCACTTCAGACAATATGTGCAACCTCAAAAACTCTGTTTAAACGCATCCCGGAAAAAAAGAAAAGAAAAGAAAAAAACAAAACAGAGAGGGGTTTGTTTACTCTTTCTCTCCTCCGATTAAGAAAGACAAGATTGACTGCAGGAAATCCTGCGGGAACTTCCCCCCTGCGTCAACTTCAGGGCTGGCTTTCTTCACGTTTGATTTGTATGCGGGGATGCTCGTCTTTGTGCAGCCATTTATACACAGTGTGTAGCGCGGCAGCCACAGCTGAATGCTAACAGGCTGTCACTGAAGGCACGACTTCCAGGCGGGTGACGGCTGTTTACTTTCCCCCGCCTCTCCTCCACCACCTCCTCTTCTTCCTACTCCTTCTCCTCCTCAGGAAGCCATTCGAGATGTTCACGTCAAGGGCATCATGTACCGAGCCGTGGAGGCAGATATCGGTATGTTCTGCTATTCATTCCACTGTTGCTTTCTTCTCTCTGCCTGTCATCGGGAAAAAAGGAAGAAAAAAAGACGACAAGGCCACGTCTTTGTTGTACGCAATTAGTCATGCATGACTGTGATAAACCAATAAAAGGTCCGGTGCTTTGTTGGGCGGCTAATTATTTCACCCGCCTCTCCGCTTCTCCTCTCCTCTCGTCCCTCCTCTCCTCCCCGTCCCTCCTCCCCTCTGTTTTCTTTTCTGTGCCATTTTCCAGGGAAATACATTTGTTACGGCGAGCAGAGCCACGCTGTGCTGAAGAAGCTGTCGGAGCACGGAAAAAAGATGTTCCTCATTACCAACAGCCCCTTTGACTTTGTGTGAGTGTGAGCAAGGCGGCGTGCACGCCGCTGATTGATTAAAAACATGGCGTGTTGGGCTATTAATGCTTAATTGGCACCACTACAGAAAAAATGGGGGGAGTGGGAAAAAAAAAACCCTCCAGTCCTTTATCTGAGTCTTGATACTTGCACCACATGAGGCTTTTGTGTTTGTTTTTCATCTAAAGTCAGAGATGATGAGTTTTTGACTTTTAAAGTATTCTTTGATTCCACAAAAACGGCCAGAAATGCCTTTCTGCATTTCTCAAGCGTCATCCCTCCATCTGTCATTGATAGATCAAAGAAAAAGTAGCCCACAAACTGACATAAGCTGCTTTCTACAGCTGCGTGCCTAAATCACAAAATCCAAATGCATGAGAAAACAGCTTGAAACAGCTATAATTTTGTTTTTTTGCCCCTAGAAATCCTTTCATTTTTTTCAGTAAATTGTTTATTCATATTCCAAACACCACAATTCAAAGCGCACGTTAGATGTGTAAATCCTGCTCCTCCCACACTAAGCCACCCTTATCATCCCCACACCAAGGAGATCCTGACATGTCAGCGACAGCAATAATATGACCAACATAACTACATTTAAAGTCTTAGGACAGTAATTATTAAGAGTTATGAAAACTATCAAAGAAAACAGAGGGGTGACAGTCAGGACATGAACAGTGATTCTCTGAACAGAGGCAGCTCAGACCAACCAGAGGAGGTCAAACAAGTGGATGTGAGGCCTGGAAGCACCCAGACAGTGTTCCAAGAATATGCTTTTCTTTCAGAGATTTGAGCAAAGTGTTATCAAGTCAGAGGAATAAAAGGGGACAAATTTCCATATGACAGCGAAAAGCACCGAGCATGTTTTTTCCCCCTACTGTCAGCTGGGAGGAGTGTGTGTCTCCTCACAGGGGGGAGGGGCAGTTTGGGGCGAGGGTTCTCTGTCCTCGTGACCTTTCCGACACACATCCAGAATAGAGCCGCGACCGACGGGCTATTTTTGTCCCGAACATATGCATAAGGTCACCTGCGTCCACCTTACATGTAGACATCAGGGTCGGTGTGACACATTAGGCTGCGTTCAGACTGCAGGCGAATCTGATTCAAATCAGATTCCTTCTCATATCTGATTTTTAGAGCTGACTGTCCACACTGTTTTTTGTCCAATTGGGATCTGACTCTGTTCAGACTGGGCCACATTATTGACCCATCTGACAGGTTGCTGTAGCAACGACGTCAGAGTGGAGGCATGGTCCAGCGTGTGTAGCGTGTGACGCCATATCATTGCGACAGCGGCAAAAACTAATTAACTAACTAAAAAACTTATTATAGAACGGCTATCATTATGAAGCAGTTGAACTTTTGCGTTAGCAAACCTTTTGCATTTTAATCCCTGCATTTGCACGCAAATCACGCAGCAATGTCCTGGCAACTAACAGGTGTAAACAAGTTTTGTACACGTCGTCACTTTCTTCCAACCCCGGCTGTTTGTTTACCAACACGATGAGTGTCAAGATGTTGCCGACTCAGCTTTTTGTCCCTCCCCACCTGCTCAGCGATCGAGGAATGAACTACATCGTGGGGAAGGACTGGAGGGACCTGTTTGACATCGTCATCGTCCAGGCGGACAAGCCGGGTTTCTTCAACGACAGGAGGAAGTAAGTGCCTCCTTTCAGCCACTAGGAGGCTTTTTTTATCAGATGTCCAAAGAGTCATCAAAGAGTTTGTGCCTGTTTTTGTGTTTCCCAGACCTTTCCGGCGGGTGACGGATAAAGGTGCCCTGCTGTGGGACAGGATTCATCGGCTGGAGAAGGGAAAGATTTACAAACAGGTGTTGTTGAGAAGTAGCACTACAGTATGCATGATTAATTGTTAAAAAAAAAAAAAAAAACTGAAAAAAGCAAAAACAAATGGATTGCCACCTTCTGGTGGGCTGCACTTATCACTGTTTTAGCAAGGCGGAGCCAAAGTGTGGGAAGACGTATTGCTACTAACCTCTGAGAGATAGCCTTGTCGTGCCCTTGGGGGCGCTCTTTGGCTCACACTTTCTTTCTGTAAAAGTGAAGTAGGCAAGAGAAGAACGGAAGGAAAGGATGAACTTTACTGTTCTTTTTTCTGCACATTATGGGACAGTTTTACGTGACAACAGCCTCAAATCCGAGTATCACCTTTGTGACCTTTAAACTCGTGAAAGCCAGAAATGTTGCCGTTGTTTTGATGCCTGCTGTGTGTTTCATCCTCGCAGGGAAACCTTTACGAGTTCCTGAGACTCACCGGCTGGAGGGGATCCAAAGTGCTCTACTTTGGCGATCACATCTACAGCGACTTGGCAGTAAGCAGCAGCAGCAGCAGCAGCAGCACATTAACAAACACAGGGGTCATTATGTCTACACCAAGCACTGCAGCAAAGATAATTAGATGATGAACAAAAAGGAAAAAAAAGAAGAAGCGTGGTGGACTTTGATCGAGCAGCTTTTAGAACGGGCTCCTGGTGCGGGAAGTGCTTTTTCCGTTCAAATAGCGACAGATTGAGTTGCCTCGAATTTTTAATTCCCTGTTAGGAGCCCCGCAGTGTCAGACCGGAACACAGCGACCTTCCTCCAAACTGTAACCAGGCGACCCGCTCGTTAAACAAACCAGCGGGCGTCAGCCTCCGCCGCTGTCAAACACGAGGCGCGCCTGATCGGATGTGAGCGGGATGATAAAAGACCAGAGTTTTATGCCGCTGGCGTGACGCCGTCGCCCGGTGGCAGGCGGCCGAGCGACTGTCAAACACGACTCTTCCGCTTATTTACGATGATTGAACTTGGCGCGAGGTGCGGCTCGCAGTCAGCCCGCGCCATTAAATTATGGCCGCACGTGCGGGGCAGACCTGGAGCTGCAGCGACGGACAGGGAGACGAAGACTCAGTCAGTTTTTCAAAAAGTTTTTGTTTTTGTGGAAGAATACTTCCAGAAGGGCTCGAAGGGAGAAGCATGTACAGGCAGCATAAATCAGCAGTGTCTCATAAATATGAGCGTGACGCTGCGGTACAGCAACAACAACAACAACAACAACAACAACAACAACAACAACAACAACAACAACAACAACAACAACAACAACAACAACAACAACAACAACAACAACAACAACAACAACAACAACAAGAACTGCAGCCGGGCTGCAGCCTGGTGCTGAATCACATCACGCACCATTTGACTCCCAGGCTGTTCACCCCCCCCGACCTCCTCTCTCCCCCCTCATGTTCTGTGCAGGACCTGACGCTGAAGCACGGCTGGAGGACGGGCGCTATCATCCCTGAGCTGAGGAAGGAGATCAAGATCATGAACACGGAGCAGTACATGCACATGATGGCCTGGCTGCAGGCGCTGACGGGGCTCATTGAGCAGATGCAGGTGAGGCCAGTGGACCCTTTGAGATTCACCTTTATTGGAGGCCTGCCGTCAGAGACTGCAGTCCATTTTTTATTTTTACCATTATTATACCATTATTATGATTTGTTGGCTTGTGACAAGAAAGGCCGTTAGCGCTGACATGGTGCCCCCAGCTAGCATTACATTCAACTGTGTAACTAAGAGTTGACTGCCAAGCACATTTTGAGAAGAACACACCTTGGTTTAGTTTGCGACGCTCCGGCTGTGAGAGGCTAATCTCTTTAGCATTAGCTAGGCTTGCTGCCACTTCCTGTTTTTCTCTTTGTCTTTCCTCGTGGCAGCTAGCATCAGTGGCTATCTGGTTTTGTCATAATATTGCTTTTTGGGTGCTGTTTTAGTGAGTTTTTTTTTTAATGTTACCTCTTTATATCACTTACCATCCAACAGGTCCACAGGGATCCGGCGTCTCAGGCTGTGGTGGAGGAGTGGATCAGCGAAAGGGAAGACATGAGGTGAGTGACAGCGTCAGCTCTGGCTGTTGTTGAAAAGGCTTCACGAGGCTCCTGTGTCGATGCTCGTGTTGATGCCGTCCCTCCGCCCCCACCTGACAGAGCTCAGACCAAGGACATCTTCAACGGCCAGTTCGGGAGCCTCTTCAGGACGTACCACAACCCCACCTACTTCTCGCGCCGCCTCTCGCGCTTCGCCGACATCTACATGGCCTCCATCAGCTGCCTGCTCAACTACGACCTGCAGCACACCTTCTTCCCGCGACGCACGCCGCTGCAGCACGAGTCCTCCGTGTGGCCCGAGCCCGGCCAGGCCACTGCCGCCGCCTCGCAGCTGGACAGGACCGAAAGTAGCTAAACAAGAAAGACACAGGTTCAGAATTGAAGACAGCGATGGAGGGACTTCATTTAGTTATTATTATCATTATTATTATTTTACCTGCATATTTTCAGACGTCTTATTTAAGAGGTCTCATACTGCATTTTACGATGTTTACTTGGAAAAAGGAAAAAAAAAAGCTTTAAACTGGTTAATCATCTCCTCCAGAAAGAAACTAAACTTTAGTGCACAAGTGAGCTGATAAACAGCTTGTTTTTACATCTTTCTGTCACACATCTGATACATGGCACTGCACTGATAATCGTAGTTTGCACGTCTGTGTGTGTGTGCGTGTGTGTGCGTGTTGCGCGCTAGAAGAGAGCAGATCTGCTGCAGTTCCCCGGAATAGACAATAGGGGGCAGCCACACTCCAACCACAAAAATGGATCGGATCCTGCAGTCCGAATAGTGTTTGTTTTTTTTGTTTTTTTTCGTCCGTCGCACGTGGGAAACAAACTGTCGACGGGTTGTCTGTCACCGCGCAGTCGGAATATTCATAACCGCCGCACTACATCGTGAACTTTGTTGCCTTAATGTCTCGTTCGCGTCACCGCAGTGCGTCGCACGGAGCCTGTAATGTAAAAAGTCTGCTGGTTAGTTTGCAAACGTTCCCAGCCGGCAGGCCTATTAATGTAGTATTTTTTGACGTTGTGACGCAGGCTGCGTATTTACGCTCAGAGCTCGGCACCGTTTGCACGCAGCGCCGCGCAGTCTGTTTCTCACTTTAGCGGCTTGAAATGTGAAATATTTGTCGGGCAGAAAATAGAGCTTTACTGCTATATTTAGCGGGAGGAGTGTCGCCGTTTGAGCTGTGCGAGCAGCGACAGGTTTTGACACTTTCGCTCTCTCTTTTCTTTCTTTTTTTTTTTTTTTTTACATGAAACGTGTGAAAAGCTTTCACACATGCTGGAATGAAAAGAGCGATCGAGAAGAAAAAATAATTATTAATATATTGGGCTGGAGTTTTAATTACTTGAGGAAAAAGGGAATGTTTAAATACTAGCGGCCACAGGCAAGACATTCTGGAGTTTTTTTTTTTTTTTTTTTTGGCTGTGTTTCTTTATTTTAAAATATGTATACTGACAATGTATTTTTATGTCACTATTTATTAAAGTGGAACAGACTCAGTGGTGCGTGGGTGTCAGTTGTGTTTATGTGAGTAATTCAAAACAACTTGATTGCACACAATGTTTTGTTTTGTTTTGTATATATGTATATATCATAACTAGAACTCGGGAAGCTGTTAATAAGGCTTTTTTTTTGGGACGGGTGTGGGGGGGTTTAAAGGCCCTGCCATTATGCAAACCTCATTAATAATATGTGTATGCAGCCTGTTAGTTAAGTCTCCAGAATAAAGCATCCGTCCTGCTGCTTGTGCTGTGAGAAAGCAGAAGGCAAAGCCAAATAAGCAGGTGGAAAAAAGAAACAAGGGGAGTGAAATGGCCAGGCTATTACAGCTCGCCTCTCACTCTGGCTGCCATTGATCACAACTGTTCCAGCGGATTTTATTGCTCATGAAAGTGAGAGCCCACAGGCGAGGTCGAGGGAGTAGAAGTGCAATGTTCTGTCTATTTTGTCCAAGCTTCAAGATAGTTTTCTCCGCTCTAGTCCAAGTTAGTATATGTTTATTTAGCGCAGAGCCTCTCAGCTGGTTTGGGGTGAGCGATGCCAGCAAATGTTATAGGTCCCATATTATTGAAAATTTCCAAGACTTTTTCTGGCATGAGCGTGTCTAGCCATCACCTTTGTGATGTCACAAAGGAAAGTCGCAAAAAGCCCTGATAGGAGCATTGACATCTCAAACTATTAATTAAGCCCTAATATTTTGCAAAATAACACAAGCAGATTCAGTGATTTTCTTCTTTTGCTTGGTCTCATTGAAAATAATCACTTTGTGATGTCACAAAGGGCACTGACACATGACACTGATACCTCTCCGAAGTTACAAGATTTCCATCCAGGGGGTTTGTTCCACCCTCTGAGACCACCTCATTGTTGGCAAAAAGCTCAAACCAAACGCCAGCAAGCTGTAAACAAAGGGCCAAATAAGCTGTTTTTGGAGATGTTTCGAATTTCATATATAACATTGTCCAGGATAAAAAAAAATAGAGATCAAAGAAATGGGATCAACATGGAGTCGGCCCATTGCATCACAAGTATACTTCGAACTTTCCAATTACCAGCATCAGGTTTATTAGGATTAATCCTCCCAAATCGTGTTACGGAACAATTCCATATCGCATCTGCAGCCTCCATCAGACAGGTGCTCAATTTGACATCCCGGAAGATGAGACGAAGATGATCCGCCGGGTGGTTTAACAGGGATCAGGAGCGATAAGATCGGCGGCGACGCCCCCGGTGGCTTGTGCCCAGCAGAGCCTCACTTTGTTGCACCAGAAGCTGGACCTGATCAGCACCATGGACAGCAACAACAGGCTGTGGAGCTCCGCCGCTTCCCCTCCTCCTCCTCTTCTCTCGTCGGCAGCGGCGGTGGCCGAGCTGGCGACAGTGGCGCCCACCATCTTCCCGCGGGTCGGCTACAGCGTGCTGTCCTTCCTCATGTTCATCAACACGCTGCTGTCGGTCTTCAACAACGGCCTGGTCATCACGGTGATGCTGCGGAACCCGTCTCTCCTCCATCCCATGAACGCCTTCCTCCTCAGCCTGGCCGTGTCCGACCTCATGATCGGCCTGTGCGGCTCGCTGGTGGTCACCATCACCAACTACCATGGTTCTTTCTTCATCGGCCACGCTGCCTGTGTGTTCCAGGGCTTCGCTGTCAATTATTTTGGTAAGTGCAAAGGTGTCTCATTTGTTGCTGCTGCTGCTGCTGTGTCCGCCAACCTGCTGCATTTCTGGCATCGTGCATTAAAAAAAGAAAAAAAATTACTTTTCACTGAGCCTTTGTCTGCATTTTGTTTGCTGCAATGGTCTGGCACTTTCCTAATGAGGAGAAACAGTTCAGAGCAGAGCAGAGCAGAGCAAATCTCTTTCAATTCTCAGAGCAGTAAGTGTGCTCAGTTCGCTCGGCCAGTTTCCTTGGAGGGAGCGAGCGAAGCTCCTCGGTAGAAAAGTAGGTTAAACGGATGGCTCAGCCAAAATTGAAATTTTGCCCAATTACCTTTGTGTACTACCCCGATGTCGGCGGAGGTTGAGGCAGGTTAGCAGAAAAAGAGGAATTTTAATGGAGTTGGAGGAAAAGCTGCTGAAAAGCAGTGAAATGAGAACTTGAGTTGAAAAACTGACAATTCTAGAATGGAGACGCTGTCAGGACTGATAAGATCTCAAGGTTTTCCAAATTTTTTAAAAAAGTGAGATTTTTCCAATCCTCATGAACCATTCAGGAGTTTCAAGAAGTTCCATCCAGTGGAGATAATCACAGCAGTCCAGTCGCATGTTGTGTTTTTCTTCCGTTGGTTTTCATGTTGGCACTCGCTCAGACTTTTTTCTTTTTAAGAAACTCAAGATTCAAAAGTGTATTTGACAGTGCCGTCCTTTAGAATTTGTCCCAGTAGATACACATTCAACAAACAGAGAAAGAAAAGAGGATACAGTCGCATCAGTGCTTAAAGTCCAGGATGCTTGGAGTGGATTAAAAATCTCCCCAGAGCCTTTTTAAAAGTTTGGCTGATTAATCCTTTAAAGAGTCTCTTGGAAACTCTTGAGATCGTATTTTAAATGCTGATCAGTTCCGACGGTTTCGAGAGTCTAGACTTTTATTTTACTTGCCTGTTGTTGTGCCGCGCAGGCTCTTTTTTTCTGGCACGAGAACTTTCTTCCAGGACTGTAAAATCCCTCCTTTTCCTTCCTCCTCTTCTTCCTCCTCCTCCTCATCTTCCTCTCATTGTGATTTTCGTCCCATCTCGCAGGCCTGGTGTCTCTCTGCACTCTCACCCTGCTCGCCTACGAGCGCTACAACGTGGTCTGCAAGCCGAAAGCCGGCCTCAAGCTGAGCATGCGGAGGAGCGCCATCGGCCTGATCTTTGTCTGGACCTTCTGCCTCTTCTGGGCCGTGGCCCCTCTGTTGGGCTGGAGCTCCTACGGGCCGGAAGGCGTGCATACCTCCTGCTCTCTGGCCTGGGAGGAGAGGTCATGGAGCAACTACAGCTATCTCATCCTCTACACGCTGGTCTGCTTCATTTTCCCCGTCGCAGTCATCATATACTGCTACTCCAAAGTGCTCACGTCCATGGGCAAGGTGGGCGTCTGCACATCCACCATATCGACCTGAAACCAAGTAAATGCAGGGCTAATATCGCAGATACCCAAAGATTTACTTAAAGTGTCATGATCATTGAATAATGTTGTGATTTTGCCTCTATTTAATTGATTATGATCATAACACCAGACAAAGATTTTAGGGAAATAAAGCTGTTTTTTTTTGGTTCTTTCATTTTTATTGTTCTAAATACAAAACAATTTAACAGTATAAAGATAAAAAAAAATCTCCTTTCACTACATGCAATGGTTTAAACACACAAAATAAAAACTAAAAAAAGGAAAAATCTAAAAAAAATATAAACCTTTCACAACAAATATAACTTTCCATTACATGGGAATATGTGTGAAAAATAAGTTGGGTTGTGGGTCCTTCATGACCGGGGGGTGGGGGGTTAAGGAGAAGCTGCAAGGAGGTAAGAGTAATTTTCCTCCCGATACCTAGAAGAGAAACTGCAACAAAAGCATTAATCTCATCACACAAGTTTCGATCCGATACCAACACTCACCTAAATATCTATACTATCGATATTCAGATTGATACGCCCAGCTCGACTAAAAGCACTTTTTGTGATTTGCAGCTAGCTCAAGACAACTGAACACCTACAGACACACACGCAACATCAGTCACATGCTTCCTTTTCTACCCGAGCCAAACTGTCTGTCTGTCTGTCTGTCTGTCAGCTGAACCGCAGCGTGGAGCTGCAGGGAGGCCGCTCCAGCCAGGAGGAGAACCATCACGCCATCAACATGGTGCTGACCATGATCATAGCGTTCTTCGTCTGCTGGCTGCCCTACACTGCCTTATCGGTGGTGGTGGTCCTGGACCCGGAGCTGTACATCCCTCCGCTGCTCGCCACCATGCCCATGTACTTTGCTAAGACCAGTCCCGTCTACAACCCCATCATCTACTTCCTTACCAACAAGCAGGTGAGCACACGACACGGCATGTGTCACTTACGCACATGTGCGTTGTTTACCTCAAGGTGCGCTCTCCTGCTCTTGCACCCAGTTCCGTGACGCCACCCTGGAACTGCTGTCTTGCGGCCGCTACATCCCCCACGCTCACTCCGGTGTCACCTTCAAGATGCGCTCCTTCAGCAGCAACAGCGGTGGCCGTGGCAGCGGTACTGGCAGCGGCGGTGGCAGCGGTCGGCTCGTGTCCCTGAGCCGGAGCACGCACAGCAAGGTGCTGCCTCTGTGACTTTTCACCAGTGCACGAGATGAAACCTGCAGATCCACATTTCTCACAATGACTCCGGAGAAAAGAGAAGAAAAGTACAAAGCTCCTGGCTGCTGTACAGTTTTGCAAAAGTACCAATAAATGTTCTGATTTCATTCACTTTTTTTTTTTAATCTGAAGCTGGATATTATCAGATTACATTATGTTGTCCCTATAGTTTTTTTGGGGGGCACTTCCTTTATTCCTCTCTCTACAACAATAAATTAATTTAACGTCTGAGTTAGAGTGAATCATTTAGAATAAATAAAGTGCTTCCTTTTTCATGTGTGTGCACCTTTGTGTTCTCTCTGATGTTTGGAATGCTGCCACAGAACAAACAGAGAAACGCTGAATGACTTGTTTTTCACATTCCATCTTTTCTTCTTGTGTATTTCTTTCTGTATTAAAAGCTCCAGGCAGGGTTAAACACAAATGGAATACATATATATACAGTGTGTGTGTGTAGCCGGGGAAGAGACTTCCTTCTTTCTGGAAGTCACTTGGATGTTTAACATCTGCAGGCTTCTCGCCAGTCCAGCTTGTGCACCATGAAATATTGATTCACACACAGTTAGACGCTAACAATTCCCCATCACAAAGCTTTTTCTTGGCCCCCCCCTTTTCCGAGGACAAACGCCGTGATTTTGCGGGCGCTCCGGCTCCCCTACCGCGTCCCCATCCCTCGCCGCTCGCAATGCTCTTATGTAAATAAATGAAATCAATGTCACCATCATTAGCAGCGGCTGCTGACGGCCCGCAGCAAGTAATCTGATTGATTGCAGATTGTGGGAATCCTTCAGCGGTGCCGCCGCAACTCGCACTTGCTGGGCTGCACCGGTCATATATTACAGCGCTGCAGCGTTTACCGCCATCATTTTTCACATAAGCACCTTTGTGGATTTGGGGTTTGCGCGTTATGGTTATTTATCAGTTGCAGAGAAAATTGCAATGCGCCATAAACAGGCTCTTCTCTCAGATCGACTTTAGGGCCTGAATCCTGGATGTGGTGTTGTGGTTGCTGAGAGACAATGCGGCGGACGGCGTCCTCCTCAGGAAAGGTCGCATTTGTCTTTGCATTATAATGTACATTATTTATTTCTATAATTATTATTGTTATGATTATTTTTGGAGCTGCACAGGAGGATTAGATGATTCACAGAAGATGACATAATGATGGAGCTTCTAAAGCTCCAGGGTTCAAACTAGGGACGTTGCGTGACACACATCCGAGGACACGCAGTGTAACCAGAAGTGGAGATTAGTGGGAGTCCCTGGAAAGAGTTGCAGTGAGAAGACAAAAATCTAGAGATTAGTAATTCTGGATGGCGGCCTTTTTGTGATGTCACAAAGGGATCAGACACCGCTCACAGGGTATTTGCTCTGCCCTGAGACTCTGCCTTATTTTTGTCTCCTTCCAAGTTTTAGCAGTAAGCAAAAAACCCTGCAGGTTTGTAAACAGAGAGTTTTCTCCCTAAAAAAAACGTGTTTAATCGGGGATAAATCATCAACACCACTTACAGTACTCGCTGCTATCACTACAGTAGCAGTACTTCAGCTTTTAACACTTGCTCTGCAGAATTTCTTCAAAGAAAATGCTATTTTGGGGCTCTCGTATACTGGTGTTTTTGTCTCCTCCTACTTCTTCTGAACATCCAAATTTCACTGTACATTGCTGCGAGAGTACACGCAAGAATTAGTGCCTCCTGCTTCTTCCAATACAACTCATCCGAGGCATTCTCCTTTCTTTCCCAGAACTCTGAGGGCGGAAAAAACAAAACAAAATAAAAAACAGACCACTTGATCACTCTCATATGCGACGCCGGTCATTCCATGAAAAAAACACAACAAAAACGTATTGTACCGATCTAATCCCAGATTTGGTATAGAGTCCATAAGCTTTTGCGCATCGGCGGCAAAGAGCATTTCACACTTTTATCTCCAAAACAGGATTACACAATGTCATGCTATAATCCAGCGGCGCGGCTCCCTCCTATTTTCCTGAGCCAACTCAAGAACTCCCGAGTCATCCATCTGGCGCGCTTATTGTGGGCGCTTTTAACCTCGCCGAGGTTCTGCGTTAAATGAAGTGGACAGCTGTTCCCCTCGCACGCACAGAGAGTGTGTGCATGCGCGGGTGTGTGTCCGGAGCCGCTTTGTTTTAATGAGCCATCATTGCGTTTTGGGTTCGCTCCCTGACGTCACGCTAACAGGAGTAAATAAACACTTTTCAATTAATGGCCACTTCACTTTACTTCACTTCTTTTTCTCCTTCTTCTGAAGCACTGAAGGATTGAATGTTTCTTTTGGGCTTTTGTTTGATCGTTTTTGTTTATTATTCACCTATTTATTATACTTACTTACTTTTTTTTTCTATAAAATTTATGTCTTTGTGAAAATGTGCATAATTTACAAGCACTTTTGTAAATAAAGAATGCTTGTAAAAATAAAATAAAAATATCTTTGTCTTTTTTCTCTCCCCACCCACCGGGATGTGAATACGCAGCACAGTTTTTAATGAATTACATGCGGCGCCCGGGCTCCCAGGTGACCTGCTGCTCCTGCTGCTGCTGCTGCTGCTGCTGCGAGGTGATAATGAAAAGGGCGGATACTCTGGGCTCTGTAACCTCACCCCCCTGAAACCCCCAGGCTTCAGATTCACTCCTGAATTTCACGCTGTCCCAAGCAGGACGGAGGAGGAAACGCGGACGCCGGAGATGGCGACTCCCTGAAGCCTCTGGAAATGAGCGTCGGCCTCGCGGCCAACTGGACGGGCTGGGAGGAGTACGGGGGCGTGGCCTCGCTGCTGGCCAACAGCCTCCTCCTGCTGCCCACCTCGGCCGTGGGCCTGGCCGCCAACGCCTTCGTCCTGCTGGCCGTGTGGCGGCAGAAGTCGCTGCAGACGTGCAACAACGCGCTGCTGGTCAACCTGGCGGCGGGCGATGTGCTACGTTGCATCGTGGACTGCCCGCTCCTGCTGGCCGTGGTGGTGGCCGTCCAGCACCGAGGCCAGGCCCCCCTGCTGCTCTGCGACGCCCAGTTTGCCGCCTTCTCCTTCAGCTGCTGCGTGCAGCTGCTGACGCTGGCCTGCATCAGCATCGAGAGGCACCAGGCTGTGGCGCAGCCCTTCAAGAAGACCCAGAGGAGGCGGCGCCTCCTGGTGCTCATCCCTGCCACCTGGGCCGTGGCCGCCACCGTCGCCGCTGTCTGCCTGCTCTACCTGAAGGACTCGCCTGTGTACGTGAGGTGCCGGGGGGCCCAGCCCTGGGACGCCACCTCCTCGTACGACACCTTCGGACTCTACGTGCTGCTCCCTCTCTGGGCAGCCTGCTTCGCCGTCATCACTGGTTTCTACACTCGCATCTTCGCACTGGTCAGAGCGCACAACCGCAAGATTCTGGATAACGGCACCTTCTTCACCAAGCCGGACGAGGCCGGGGACAAGCGGAGGCAGGAAGACCTTGTGGCAGGGAAAACTGAGGAAAACCCAGCCTGGAGCACGGGCGTAGCTCCAGCGGATTCCACTAACGATGCTAAAAAAGACTCTCCAGCTGCTCTGGCTGTTCCGGCGACCCCTGGTGTCCCTGACGGCTCTGAAAATGGAGCAGAGGTCGGGAAAGCGCTGCGGATCACCGACTTGGAAGCGGAGCACACTCGCTCCTCTGAAGACGGAGCGGCGGCGGCTCTGCGTTTGGATCCCACTGCCAAGACAGCGGAGGAGCAGCAGCTATCAAACGCTCGAGTTAAGAGCCAGAGAGCAAAGCCACAGAAGGTGCTGCACGGCTCCGACTTGGATCCGAAGAGCTCTGAAGAGCGAGTGGAAATTGACAAAGCGGCCTCGGAAATTAAAGGCAGCAGCCCACGTGTTCCACCGTCGGCACTGCCAGAGAGAACAGGAGCCGCTACCGAGCCGGCAAAGAGCGGCTGCTCGGGAGAAACGCCGCCCGCTGCCACAGAAGACGGGGGCTCCTCGTTACCTCCGGCTGCGGCCACCATGCAGAGAATTGAGGTGCAAGGTCCCGTGTGCATGATGCCCACAAAGGAGAGGAAGGAGAGAGCCAGCAAGAGCAAGGAGAGCAAGATGGCCAAGCGAGCAGGCTACATTATCGTCACTTTCCTCCTCTTCTGGCTGCCACTGGTCTTCAGCATCCTCGCCAATTTCATTGCTTACAAAAACAGGAACATGCAGGTGAGCGGCTTACCTCAAGGTGTCCAGGCCTCTTTTCTATTTCTTGGTGAAATTAATGCTGCAAAATGCATTTTGTGATATTTACGAAAGTCTCACGCAAACAAATACACTTTTGCAATGTTTTTGTCAGTGAACTGCTCAGAAATCAGACAAGTACTAAATCCTTTACTTCCCTGGCTACCTCTACCCTCCAGAAAGTATGTGCTAAAATACACAGTTCAGGGTATCAGCCCCTCTGTGACATCACAAAAGACTACCTCCATGTTCTGCGCTCATGATCTTGGTTTGTTTGTTTTTTTTTTTAAGGTAAAACAGAGCATCACTTTTAGCAAGTAGCTAAAACCCAGTGCTTCTTTTGAAGGAGGCAGTAAACAGAGGACTAAATATACACACACACATACAGTATGTATTTATGAAAATTGAAGCGTCAACGCATTGTGTTCTTGTTATTGTAAATTGCTGAACGAGCGGACTCCTGCAAAACAGAAGAACGGCTTCTTCTCTGAAAAGGATTGAAATTCCAACCCAAAGTTTCTAAAGTTTTGGCATCTGTCATAAAAAATGAAGCAGCGAAACACTCTGTGAAGCTCACCCGTCATTCCATGGTAGCACTCTGGAGATACGCAAACACCTTAAACGCCGACACCCCAGAGTCGCTGTATTGTCACGCACACAAGGATTGATACTTCGTAGTTATGTTTTAAATTACATGCTTATTTGTTCATTTATCATCAGCCGATGACGCAAGTACATACTGTAAAACGGTTTTTTTTCCGCATTTTGGGAAATCATGGAACAAGCTTGCTTAGGGAACGATTCTCTGAGTTAAATGCGTACTTTAAGGCAGTAATTCGTGAATCACAGCCCCTGTCAATACTAGCGTTTACACTGAATTGTAACACTCTTTCACTTATCAACTGTGTTATTTAGGGCATATTAATTCGATATTTAAGTTGTAAGAAGTTTGTTTAAAGTATTTAACTGTGATAAACATTGCATATAACCTTTAAATCATGAATGAATATGCTTATGCTATTTTACTTTGAAAAATATAAAAATACACATACTACATCACAGATAAATGCTTTGTGTGTAATTATTTTGATATGTTTGCTTAAAAACGTATGCTGTCAGCATACAAAAGTAAAAGACAGGTGTGAAGATTTAAGCAAGTTTAAGATTAAACAGAAGTCCAAATAGGTGGCGAAAATAAAGAAGATAATCGTGATATATATAAAATATATAACTGACAATAAATATATATATATATATATATATATATATATATATATATATATATATATATATATATATATATATATATATATATATATATATATATATATATATATATATATATATATATATGAGAGAGAGAGAGAGAGAGAGAGAGAGAGAGAGAGAGAGAGAGAGTGAGAGAGAGAGAGAGAGAGAGAGAGCGAGTTCTATGAGCCAATTAACTACATACAGCTGCACTACTGGGCTCCGCATGTGGATTAGTATAGATCTGCTACGACACGGGAGCCATCGCGACTTTTGCCCGCGCGCGATGCGGCTTGGCGTTCAACACACACCGCCGCTCGCTAATGGAAACTCAACTTGCCACACTCCGCTTTGACGCTTCCTTTTTCTCCAGACAGCCCTCTTCCAAGACCTGGAGATTCTGACGGTGTCCATGGCCTGCGTCACGTCGCTGAGCGACCCCATCATCTACGCGGCGGTCAACCCTCAGTTTCGGACGGAGTTCGATCGGCTGAGGAAAAAGGTCGAGTCGGTGTTCGGCGAGAAATAATCACGTCTCAAGTCTTCCGCTTCCGTGTTTGCCTTCCCGCCGCGCTCGCGGACAAATGAGCGTATTCAATATTCACTGTGTACCCTGAATAATAAAGCGGTTAACATTTGTCCAAGCCCCTTGTTCAAATATGAACAGCATTAAATCAGACATCAAGGTGTGAATTATCCGTTTGGATGTGGGGGGCCTATTATTTTATGTGTCGCAGCGTGTTATCCCCCATTTTTTTTTTTTTCCTTAATGATGGATGAGGTCTCGAACACGCAGCTCACCGCGAGAGGCAGCTCGAGGCTCAGCGGGGGATTCTGTCAAACAATCAGCCCGGCTTGTCTGTCCGTCTCCGGGGATGGATTGTTTAGGAAGCACCGCTGGGCAGGTCGAGTCCTCACACGTCCGTCAGCAGCACCTGTTTATTATCTCATCACGTCATTAGACACCCCCACCCCCCACCCCTGACCCAGTCAACACAACAAGGTCATCAGGAAGGAAAGACATGGCTCGTGAGATGGATGTTACAGTAGAGCTACAGTATTTATTCTATCCACTGCACCAAAATGCACAATGTGGTTATTTGTCCCATCTCCTCAACTCTGATATATGCACTCCATGACAATAATTTGTATTTTCATTTCAAAAGCAAAAGTGCTGCAAAAGGGAAAAAAATAATAATAATCGTAATTTACATCATAACATACCAGCCTTTCTTTGTGTCACCTTCCAGCAAACAAAACATTTTTTTTCACAAACTTCCATCGAGAAGCAGAGACATACTTTTTTTTTCGTTGTTGTTTTTCTTCTCTTTTCTTTTTTTTTTTTTTTTATATAAATCAGATGTTTGCAATGACAGCATGCAAATCCTTAATTCAACCATGTTAACAGACAGAAATAGTAGGCCGACTGGACGACTGTCAACTAAATCTAGAAATAAGAGAAGTCAATTTCCAATGCAGGTCATAAAGATTCTGAGAGGCTATTTACAATATGAAAAATGTACAAAATGGCCTTTTACACAGTGAAATCTACCAAGTCTCCTTGTTAATAAACATGTTTCAAGAGGAAGTGGTGGCAAACCCAGGTTCTACGCTGCACCGTGTAATTTTTTTTCCTCCCCAGATCAGTTCTGTGTGTGTGTGTGTGTGTGTGTTTTTTGTGTGTGTGTTTTGTGTATGTATGTGTGTGTGTGTGTGTGTGTGTGTGTGTTTCACTTGAGGGTTCATTTTAGTTCAGTGCTGTGGAGGACATATTCTTCGACAAGAATTGTAGGTTGTACACTTGTGGTTTATCTAACAACATGTACCCTGTATTGTTCTCCGCCAGTCATCACTTGGTGCGTCGACATGCACAATAATATTCCCCTGTGATTTTCAATACGACAGTATTCCTCTCTGAATAGCAACGCGGCGCACACCGGATGGTGTTAATCCTTTCCCCCCTCCAATTAAGAATTTTCCACATTTTCAGTGGGATATGCCAGCATCAGTCAGACGGCTGCAAACTGGGTACAAACAGTGGAGCGCATGATAATAATAATAATAACAATGATAATAAATTCAAACTGGAAGAATGACTGAAGGATTGGGGGGGTCGGCAGCAGTTCTGACTAGCATGCAATTGCAGAGTCTCTTCTCAAAACACAACGGCCGGAAAAAACATTATTATGCAAAGGCTGGGAGAGAGAGACGAGAGCTGGCTGCAGACTGCAGTCTTGCAGAGGAGTGAGAGGAAAAGCAGAGAGGTTTGTCCATTTAAAAAACAAAAACACAAAAGCAAAAACCTGCTTCGGGTTGCAGTCATTTGACGACTGCACGTAAAGTGGAAAAAATTAGGATCATCACTTTCAAATGGCCGTGCATAGAGACGGCTCAGCGGGAACACTGTTCGGAATACTCGTGTGCATGTGACCAACGGTCGGCCACGTCAAAATACATTTGGTCGCTCCAACTTTTCACTCGCACAAAAAAAAAAAAAAAAACACGTTGGGGAAGACGCAGCAGCACATGTGACTCATCAAGCGGTGACACCGACCCGCCATGGAGCCGGTTGATGGGTTTCCACGACGGCTATTCATTTCGAGCAGATGCATGTTATTTATTATTTATTTACTCTTATTATTTTCTTTCTTCTGAATTTACAAGAGTGAGGGGGGACTGTTAGAAACTAGTTGCATTGCCTTTCCGTTCCTTTGGAAAATATCCCCCTAAATGTGCAGGGAGCGTCTGATTGGCTATTCACAAGGATGGCCCTGCAGTTTAAATGAGTATATGTGTGCTTTGTCACCAGAGGCCATCCGCAGTGGCCCTTTTCCCTCCTTCAAATCCCAACACGACGAGCACAACCACATTACCTATTCAAAAAAAATAAAGTATTTCCATTTTTTTTTTCTTTTTCTTTTTACCCCTCCTCAGTATTTTTAGGCAACATCATTTATCACGCGGCACTCCCCCGCCCCACCCTGACACTTCCTTGCTCTGCTGTGCTTAATGAAGGAGCAAGATCTGCTGGTTTGGCGCTCGCTTTTTTCCCCTCCGTCCCTCCCTCCTTCCGAAGGCAGCCGTCCATTCATCACTCTAATACCATGCAGAGTTTGACATCAGATGAGATCACTACTTAACGAAAAGAACCCCTCCCTCCAAAGAAAAACGCTCTCCCAGTCTTGTAATCCCCTCCTGGAGTATGGCAGGTTGATGCTCGGTGGTCCCTCTCCTCTTCTCTCCTCTCCTCTCCTCCCCCTTCTCCTCCTCTCTCCTCTTCGGCATCTGGTGCTTTTGCTCGCTGACCAGGCGACTGATCAGGTGGGCGCCACGTCTACAAGGCGGATACTCGCACGATGTTGCTCTGAGAGTAGGCGGCGGCGGCGGCTGCAGCGGCGGCGGCGGCCGCTGCGGCACTGTGCCCGTCTGATGAGGTCACCACCGGGGCAGACAGGCTGACCATGGAGGGAGTGATGTAGGGTTCGTCACATTTCAAGGGCACCGTCTCATCCAGCTTGGCATTCAGGCTCGAACGGCTGCAAGAGGAGGAGACGGGATGAAAGGCGGCGGGAGGGGGGGAGTAGGGAGGAGGGAGGGGGGGGGGTCGAGACGAATGACCTTGAATCAGACAAAACCTGCGGCAGAACGTCCTCCACCGACACGGCTGCGTAAACTATGGGATCTTTTGGATTTGCGCGCAAAAATAAAAAACACACAATCTCCCGTTGAGGGTCGAACAGCGAGGAGTGTGTTTTATTGTTGTTGTTGTTGTTGTTGTTGTTGCTGCGTGCAGATTTTCAGCCCACAGCGGAGCTGAATGCTGCAACGCATTAAAACTGCAGGCTCACATTAGGAGATAAAGTTTAAAGCCAGGGTTTCATAAAGGGTTTTTTCTTGTTTTTCCATTTCGTTGGTCTCGTTTTCAATGCGAGAGGCAGAAAAAGAGGTGAGTAAAAATTCTACTTGTGTCGTTGATGCTGTATTGAAAGTTCAGCCCCTCCGTCTGAAAGGTTTGAAAACACACAAGGCTTTAAAAGGTCACACATTATGGCATATTTTTTGGAGCTTTATTTTTCTGCCTTGACTCCGGCAAAGCTGCTGCACATAAAATATGATGGCAAAAAAAATTAAAAATGCCCAGTTAAACTTGTATTTCTCCCTCTGAAAACAGGAGGCGCTGTGTCCTGATGCTTTGTTGTACCTTTTCACAGGTTTGAAAGAAACAAAAAGGAGGCACGTTGACCTTGGCCACCAGAACGAGCCCTAAATTTATTGCGGAAGTCAATTTTGACATTCTCCAACTACTCCTGCACTGGCTCCTCCCACTTCTTCTCATCGATTGAAATTTGGACAGCGCTCTGGCTTCACTACCAGCAACCGGGGATATGTGCGTCAATCTGACAGCTTTGACAAATTATTTATTATATTAATGATTTATGTAATGAATGATTCACCACTAAGAATTTCCAGTGATATACTGACGAATCGATGCCGAGACAAACCCAAGACTCTGTGTTTATTTGCACACTCAATTATTTAGATTTGTGCTGTCTGAAACGTGGAGAAAGCCAAATAAGTCAAGATTTAGGAGACGCTTCCCCAAAAAACATCACAGAAGACAATTGGCCAAATCTTTCCTCTGTCATATTCACTGTGAGCCAATCAGATTCATTCACTCCCTGTGGAGCCAGTTGAAAACAGAGCAGTACCACTCAGAAGTTCCATATGTTTTTTTGTCTTAAACAACTAAATCCAGTGATGAGTTCGATGAGATTCTGTCAGTGAGTATCCTGCCCTCTGTGACATCACAAGAAGACGGTTTCCAGTACCATGTCCTTTGACACACAGTCTCTGAGAAGTGTAGCAAAGAGCAGTTGTGTTGTTGTTTCTGTCAGAGTTTGTGGAGAAGGAGAGAGGGACAGAGAGAGAGAGGGAGAGAGAGACAGAGAGGGAGAGAGGGAGAGAGAGAGAGAGGGAGAGAGAGAGAGAGAGAGAGAGAGAGACACACTAGTCTGTAGAAAACACTGGAACTGGTGAGCTTTGCATAATGTGGGACCTTTAAAAGAGTCTTCAGACTGCAACGAAAATAGAAGGTTGTACACTTAGAAACATGTCAAACTGAGAGGCTGATCTAATCCAAAGTAAAACATCACTGTGCATTCACCTCACGTGTCACCGGCATTGTTTGATTTGTCCTCGCACACGCTGGTGACTGTGCGGCCGTCAAAAATCCTATTTTTTTTGTTGAATGTGACAAGAAAATAATGGTGCCCCTTTTCCCAATCCTCACGACTCTGAAACCTATTTTTCAAAAGGGACACGACCAAAGAAAAGTGGCCTCCGAACATTAACCCCAAAATACATTTTTGTCCAAAACTGAAAAGTCTGGATGTGGAAAACATCCACTGAGAGGAAGCGGACTGGGAGCTTACCTGTTGGCCACTGGCCTCTCCCTAATCTGGATGGTGCTCAGCTCCTGGTTGTTTGTGCTGGGGAGGCTGAAGCTGCTCTTCTTCCGGTGGCGCCGGGAGCAGCACGAGCTCAGGCCGTGCGGGGACGATGAGACGGAGGAGGCCCGCGAGCCCGACTTAATCATGGAGATCTCCATGCAGTTTGTCTGGAAGGTCTGCTCGTCCACAAACTCGTGGTTCTGCACCAGGTGGGAGGAGGGACGGGGGGAGGGACGGAGGGAGGGAGGAGGAGAAACGACATGTTGCTCATGAATCACTCTATTACTGCGCCGACTGGCTCGGCTGAGCAGTGAGCGAAGACACTTTATTTTTTCTTCTTTTTTTCCGACACTGAAGACCAAACGGTCCGAACAGAAAACCCAGCGCAAAAATTGTTTAATATTCGGAAAATGAATCATCAAGGGAGTAGAAAATATATTGGCCCAGATGTCTGTATTAAGGGCCATCTGTGGAAAACATTCACAACTGTTATCCCTGTGACAAATGAGCGGGGCTGTTGAAGGTCAGTCTCCTCCAGGACGTCTCTCCTCATCTGCCAGCAGGGGGCAGGGTGACATCGCGCAGGATCTGATGCCATTCACGACCTCCCCCCCTCTCCTTCCTCCCGTCCTCTCCCCTCCCGTGCCCTCCCCTCCTCCCCTCACCCCCAGCAGTGATCCGATGCCTGTCTTACGGGCCTCGACGCTACACACTTTGTCGTGTGTATTTAACGTGCACCGCCGCATGTCTTTGCATCCCCTTTATGGAGCTTTTCCCCACACAAGCGGGCAAAGCCTTTTTACGGAGGGACGGCTGGGATCATCCTCCAGGAAGAACAGTGATTTACTGCCTGCCCGCGTCTCCGCCGATGCCGGGTTTAGAGCCGCAAGTGTAAAACTCATGTCGCAGCTGAGCATTAAAGAGGCTCTTACGTCTCTGAATTATACATGGAGTGAAATTAAGTATGCTGGTTTGTTTGAAAGGAATAATGCAACCGCCGGCTGGCACGGTCATGTTATCTTTAGCGAGTTGCTGGAGCGGCGGGCCAACGTTTCCCAACCCCATTTAGAGCTATTCTTATCCCGCCGCATATTGGAAAGAGACCCTACAGTTTGCTTATGGTGTGTGTGTGTACATAGACAGTGTGTCTATATAAAAACCTCACTTTGTTTCTGCAGCTATTGAAGCGCGATGTGGCGCAATGTGGCGCAGTAAAAAAGCGGCTTGTTCGAACTGTAAAAATGTGTCGCCAGACGAGTGAAGATGAACGCTAACAAGGCGATTGTGTGTCTTGGGTTTGATCCAAATGGAAACATCTGGTGTTTTCATTTGGATTAGCCACGGTGCTAACCACTAGCGCTGTGGATGGGAGCCTTCGCTTCAGGGCAAAGAAGGTGGTGGGTTGGATTCCGACGCAGGTTTGGTTCTGCGTGGGCTCCACCCACCGTCCAGAGGCAAATGTCGTCCAAATCCAATTTTTTTTCTATCTGATTTTTTAAAAACAGAACAGCACATTTCCAGCCAGCCATTGCACCAAAAATGGGAAAAAAATCTTTCTCTTTTAAAAAAAAAAAAAAAATTTACATTATTATTTAAATTATTTGACTGAAATGATGCTGACTTCGGGTGTGGAAAAACTGCATCAATGAAACACACACACACACACAACACACACACACACACACACACACACACAGGCTCTTTTGTGCTTGTGGTTGACTTCAGGGTCTCATTCAGTTCATACTCCAAACTGATAGATGTTGCATTTAATGTGTAATATGGATCAACACACCCAAATTGTGCATCAAAACCTGCTGTCTCTCTGTGGCCCTGAGTTAAAGTGGAGACCCGTCCAGTGTGTAATAGCTCTGATAGGCTCCAGTGGCCCCGCCGGCAGAAAACGGATGAGTGAGTGTGTTACCGTGGTCTTCTCCAGGCAGTGCAGCAGGTGGTGATGCTGGCTCTCAAACGGAGGGTTGGGGGGCTTCCCCACCAGCGCTTGTCCTGCCTCCTTGGCCGCCTTTGAACAGACAAAGCGAGAGAAAGAAAGAAAGAAAAAAGGCATGAGAAGCAGGTGGCAGGGGGCAGCAGGTCTTCGGTCTCGGCGAGGAGGAGGACAGAGGTTCAGGCACGCGGCTAGCTCGGCGGTGACAACGCAAAAGCACACAGGGTTTTGAAATGCTGATCTGTAGCACGGCAGCCAGTCCACTGAGAAGCTGGTGAGATGGTGAGTGCACAGCACCTATCACTGATGGAATTGTGGGTTGTTGGTTTTTTTTTTTGTTTGTTTTTGGTTGCTTCCGTTCGGTCCATTTAGTCCGAAGAAATTTCAGGTCAAAGTTCCAATTAGGACATGAACTCTTTTTCAGTGTAATAGCAGTGGCACACCTCGGGACACAGATCGGAAAAAACCCCCAAAAAAACAAACAAAAAAACAAACAAAAACCAAAACAGAGTTGCACCAAACACAAGAATCTGCAACCATGACGACGACACCACACACTTTTTTTTTTGTTCGTTTTTATCAAGCTCTGGCACGGCTTTGGAATGGAAGGCATGTCGTGTTAGTCTGCACTACCACCTGAATGCTTGAGAAAATAGCACACACAAAACCAACCCAAATATCAACAAAAACAACAACAACAACAACAACCAAAAAAATAAATAAATAAATATCAGGACAGCAGAGTTTAGAGGAGAAGCCGTCCCGGAAGCCTCTGTCCCCTCCAAACCCTGCCGGACAAGACATGCAAGAGCCTGAGTCATGAGTCAGTGTGCGACTGGGATGGCAGGTGCGTCGGCCGGCCTGGCGAGCGGCGCCCTCTCCTGCTGCGTGTACGTAGAGAGAGAGAGAGAGAGAGAGACAGAGCGAGATAGATCGAGAGAGAGAGAGAGTCTGACCAAGCGTGTCGATGCTGCAGCGGAGTGGTGTGATGCAGGAGAGAGGACGACCACACTGAAGCACCAGAATGGACAGCAGAGACCCTCCCTGACCCCGCCCACCCCAGCCCCCCACCCCGCCTTAACATCCCCACCCTCCCCGCTTGTGTGTGGTGGCATGGCCCCGCCCCCAAAACTCCCACTGTAGCAGAGCGGCATGCAAGCGTTGCCGACAGCCCCTCCCCCTTCCTCCCTCACCCCCCTGCAGCCCCCGCCCCAATCCCCGGGCCGCTGCCTTGGTTCCCGTTACCTCCTCCAGTGAGTCGATCAGGAGCCCGTTTTGTTTGTAGCGCATATACGCGTTAGTGCCTCGAATCTTCGCCGCGCGGATTCTAGCAAGCCGAGTTTTCTGTTTGAACAAACAGACCTCGGTTTTAGCCTCGTCTGTCACACTAATTGGCTCCTCCGTCTCCCCCACCCCAACCCAAACCCCCAACAGCCACAGTGTTTAGGACGGGAGAGGCCACGCTTAAGTGTACAATTAGAGGAGGCGGAAAAAAAAAAGATTCTGCCCCACTGGCACACACATCTAAGAGGGACTACGGGAAGATAGAAAAGGAAATATGCACATGTTGCAATTGAGAAGCTGCTGACAGCACAAACTGAAGATCATTAGTTCAGTCATTGTCGTAGCCTCATTCCTCCTCCTCCTCCTCCTCCTCCTCTTCTTCTTCTTCTTTTCTCTTTTTTTTAATGTAATTTTCCTTTTCTCTCCACTTGAAATACACTCATGCAAGTTTATCCACTCTAACAGAAAACACCATAAAAGATTTAACATTCTAGCAGATAGCGTTTGGCCCCGCCGTCCTGTCGCATGTGGATAAAGTTTAAGACAGAGGGGCAAAAGGAGGCAGATAAGGAGGTGGATGGTCGGTACCCTTTGGGCTCGCCGCTTCTCGGCGCGTTGACTTTGGTGGTAGATGCGGCTGAAGTTCGACACGATCACAGGCACGGGCAGGGCGATGACCAGCACCCCACTCAGAGAGCAGATGGACCCAAACACCTTCCCCACGATTGTTTTTGGCACCATGTCACCGTACCTGAAACACAGAGAAACAGACGACAGTCAACACGGGGGGTAGAAAAACAAGACGGGTGGAGGGAAAAAAACAAAACCAAAACAACATCCTGTTTAATCGTCGCCTTTTTTTCCACTTTTTTTGCACGTTTAACGCTATTTTTAACTGGTCTTGAAATAGCGACGGTGACCCTGGATCATCTCCAGACTTCAGACAAAGGAGCGGCGCCGGTTCTGAAGCGGATGAAGAATAAATAGAGAGTTTGTTTTTTTGTTTTTTTTCTGAAGTGGCACTCGCTCGCTGGCCTACTTTCGACGCGCCACCGCGACGCTCCTGCTTCTGATGCCGTGTTTCATATATAATTACGCACCTGCTGGCACGAGCTAATGCTTTCAGGTCGTGACCAAATGCGCTACATATCCCCCCGTGACCTCTGTTAGCCAAACAGCTTGTGAAAGATACAGCGAGCAGCCATCGCATTCAGTTGGAGCAGGAGGGGAGGGTGGGGGAGGCGAGGGGGGAGCGGGGGCGCAGTGGGACAATGCCCTGGAGAAATAGTTTGAGGTGCGGGCGGGTGATTTGTTTCAAAGGCAGCATTTCTTACAGAGGAAAAAGAGTAAGAAAAAAAAAACAACCTTCGAGACATCTTGACACGTTAATAAAATTGCACTGGTGGGCAAAACACGGGGTGTAATGTGCTTGTGCGTTGTTGCAGTCTGATACGATTCCATCACAGAAGATTCAGTTCGGCCGTAACGATAACAAATGCAGCGAACAAAAACGCCTGGCGAGTCTGCCGGCCTGACAGTGACGGCTCAGCATGTTGCTGACTTGTTGTAATCACGCTGTTGGCTGGGACTCAGCTAGCAGCTAGGTAGCAGTTAGCGTTTGTGTAACGGGTGCATCTATGCAACAGGTGTCAGATTTGTTCTGAAGGGCCGCATCTTTAAATTTTCAAAATGCCTTTTTGGATTGAATTCGCATATTGATCTGGAAGGAAAAAAAAAAAAAAAGGTGTTTGCCGACAGGAGACAATACACAGGAGCCGATCGGCCATTTGTCTGTCGCATTGAAAGGGGACCAATCAGACTTGTTACTGCCGGCTTAAGGCCTCCTAATGGTGCAATGGAGAACATTAGCTTCGCGTCACCGCTTGTGGCTAGCTGTTAAGAGCTTAAGAGCTGCAGTGCTTCACAGAGCCAACCAGAAACACTCAGGAGTGAAGCAGAAACTCTTCAGCCATCTAGAAGCGCCTGAAGGGACATTTTGTTGCTGTACTTCTAATGAGAAAATACCTCAGTACCAGTGGGGGAAATACCCGTCAATATTCAGAGGAGGGTGGGGAAGAGGTGGAGGGGGTAAGTGACCATTAGTCACAATGATACATATATATATATATATATATATATATATATATATATATATATATATATATATATATATTTTTTAGCTTTTTGACCTAATATGAGACCCCCTTCAAATTTTGCATTGAGGCTTTCAGGGGATCTATTGGGTTATAAGGGGGGGGCGTCCGACCCCTCCGGACCCACCTGTATTTCGCGCACTGCTTAGCACCTTAAGACTTAGTTCAGTGAAAAATGAAGAGCTATAGCAACAACCACGCTAATCTTGTTAGCAGCAGCCATTGTCTACGACCCCTGGATGCTTTCTTTTTCTTCTTCTGTGGTTTGTTCAGGGAAACGGCACAACCTCTGCCTCTACCTTTCCCCTGTAAAGACAGTGGATTCACTGTGGCATAAGATGGAAAATTGAGAATGCGAAGGCTCAATGTTGGCAGTTAGCGAGACGAAAGAGCAACATTCAAAAACTAAAAACTGTGAACGATGCGCAGGCGCGGTGCAGTAGATTAAAAACGAGGGACTGAACAGAGACGCCTGGATTTGGTTCCTAAGTGCGCTCATAGGAAGCTGCCTGCTTGAGCTGCAGGTCGCGGGGACACCGCACTGAGGGATTTTCATCGCTCTAATAAAGTTGTCATTTCAGCACCCGCAGGTACACGCCTAATCTCTTCCCGTTTAATCTCGCAGCCAATTTTCATACTTTTCTGCCGCATCTACGGCCGCGGTGACCTCTCCCCCTCCCAGCCCCGGGCGAGCGGAGCTCTACATTGCTGCACTGGCCGCAGTCACCGTCATTACCGCGTGACGCCGCTGGCCTTAGCGATCAATGGCGCCGCCTGGCAGCTGAAAAATTAGGCAATACTCGTGCAACGGGCCTGGCGGACTGACAGACTGGCTGTCGAGCAGTAATGATGTCAGCGAGGCGCCAATTTGAGCTCCCGCTCTGGGTTCCGCTCAGAAGTTTGCGGCGTGCGCGGCGCATCTGGACTATTTCTGCAACAATCTGATCTTTTAACAAGGGTTTGATTGCGAGCGGGTTTGGTTTTAGTCATGACTTGATTTTTTTTTTTTTTTTGCAGCACGAAGCGTCGTCAACCACTTAGCAGGCGACACAGAAAGGAAAAAAAAGGAAAAGGAACCCAAACTGCACATTTGGCAGCAATCTCAGTCACATTCGGCTGCCACACAAAAGGGGCCGATTATCATTCAACATCACAATTGGGGATTTCTCACAGGCAATTAGCAGAGGCAGACGCCAACCTGCAAATTATCCCCGCAAATCAATTGAACATAACCTGCGTGTTTATAAACAGTCCTCTGCAGACACTTAAGGCCAACAACACACACACACACACACACACACACACACACACACACACACACACACACAAATTGAACTGATCTGGGGGAAAAGGCAAAAAAAATAAAAAATCACACAGAGTGGAATCTGGGTTTGCCACCACTTCCTCTTGAAACATGTTCATTTACAAGGAGACTTGATAGAGTCCACTGTGTAAAAGGCCATTTGTACATTTTTCATATTGTAAATAATCTCCTAGAATCTTTACGACTTGCATTGGAAATTGACTTCTCTTCTCACTCTCTAGATGTAGTTGACAGTCATCCAGTTGGCCTACTATTTCTGTCTGTTAACATGGTTGAATTAAGGACACACACACACAAACTAAGAAAAAGTAAAAAGGCAGGCCAATGAATGATTCAACGTCTAAATGTTGCGTCTCGCTAAACCTTTCCTCCGTGTGCCGCCGCCGCCGCCGAGCACCGTGATTCGCAGGTGGGCGAGACGGATGATGGAGAGCCGGCAAAAAAGCGCGCAAATGACCTGAGAAGACCATTAGCTTCCGGAGAGTAAGATGAATGCAGGTGGGGAAGGGACATCAGCGTTGCTCAGCGGCTGTGGCAGCCGCCTCGTCTCGTAATGTGAATGTATCGCTACACGGGAGGTTGACTCGTTCATAAATGAAGTTGTCTAATGTCCACGGCCGTCTGCCTGAGTCATTAGCCCGTGTTTTTTTGCATGAGCCTGGCGCAGAGACAGGAGGAGCAGGAGGATGGAGGAGGAGGTGAAGGGAGGAGGCAGGGAAGGGGGTGGGGGGCTGGGGGGGCAAAAGACGTAAAAAGTGGACATTTCAATATCACGCCTGGCGGCTCCTCGTGTACAACAGTTTGCTTTCAAGTTGACTAATCGTCCGCCGCCGCCGTTCGTTTTACAGTTCATTACAGGTCAAGTCATTTTCCCACCTAATGACCGACAAAGCCTGACAGCAGGTGTCAATTATAGATTCCGGATGTGCCCTGTTGAAAGCCTATTAAGAGATCCCGCATGAGAAATGCAGGGCGCTATTCCGTAAACCGCTCGCCGCTCACGTGTACGTCCATTCCAAAGGGAGGCGTGTCGAGGCGCCGCTGGATAGGAAAATTAAAGGCAACACTTGAGCTGCGGAGCACATTGTGTTTGCGGCGCATGCAGCCGGCGTCGTCTTTTGAAAGCAAAGCATGGCGGAGGGGGTGAAAGAGAAAGACAAAAAAAAAAGAAAAAGGAGAAGAAAGAAGGCAGAGGGAGCCGAGCCGACTCTGGAGAGCAGCACTAACAGTGATGGATGGTTCATGAGGGGGAGGCTGAGACGCACAAAGCTGCAGCTCCTGGATGACGGCGGCGGCAGGAATTAACAGCTTCGCCAGATTAAAGTAATGTTCCCGCTTTGTTCCTGTTGTCTCCTCCTGCCGGCCGCCGCCGCCACGCGCTAGCCCGGGCCAGCGAGGGGCGCCGCAGCGCCAAAAAGATGGATGGCCCCCCCGATCCTTATCGGCCCTGCAGAGGAGGAGCGGAGGAGTGTCGGGATGACTGAGTATCAATTCCCCCTGTGACGGTTCCGCCCACCTGAAACAGTGACTGCACAAGGCTGTTGGAGTCAGTAAGGCTCCGTTTGTGAACGATTCTGGTTCCGATTCCAATTCTGATTCCTTATTTTGATTCCATTTGCTAACAAGTCTCGATTCTGATTCTTTTAAGAGGCAGGGTCAAAAAAGTTCACATTTTGAATGAGCTAGCTCATCGAGGTCTCTCCTGGAGGGTTCTGCACACAGAGCACTTGTGTCATTTATTTTGGCGGGGTTCAAAAGTGAAGACTCACTTTTGAACCCTGCCACACACTTTCTGTTCCTACGCACAACAATGCTTGTTGGCTTCTGCTTCATTGGTTCTTCTTTGTGGTCGACAGACTGGTCCTCGTAATTAGAAATTGAAATTTAAAGATTTTAATAATTCAAGGAGAATGGAAATATCCATGCCTGTTTCAATCGATACTTGATGCTCAACCATATGGAGGCGGGGTCTTAAAATACAGCGTTGTGTAGAACTGCCCCCTGGTGGCCGCAGGTAAAGCGGAGGCTCGGACGGCGCGGCTAGAAAGGTCACATCGGATCGAAAAAAAGAAATATTTGAATTTCCGAAGCAGCGGGGATGGATGTCTCCACTTGGCTCGGATACTCGACCAATCAAACATTCATGAGTCTCTGCGTCAACCTGAGAAGGAAGATTTTGTGCTCTTGACCGTAGAAGCTGCGCTGCGCAACGCTAGGAGACAGTTCTGTCCGTGACCTCTGCAAGCAACCCTGAGCGCCTTTGCACACACACAGATACACACACTCAAGGAGCAGCAGCATCCCAAAGAGCATAAACCCTTGTGTGTGTTGTGTGCTCGTGTGCGTGAAAAAGGCCTTAATTTGACAAACCCACTTTCCTAAAAAAAAAAAAAAACGGGGGGGGGGAAGCAATCTTGTTCCTTGATTGTCTTCCAGAAACCTGTGCCTGAAATCTGAGCGCCATCTGGACGATGAAAAGCAAGGGAAAAAACACAAACAAACAAGATCTCTGGATGACTCGGCTGGTTTGTTCATTTTTCTCTTGGAGGTCGTCTCTTTCGAGTCTCAAAGGGCCCCAAAGGCAAAACAGAAACACCAACCCTGACCTTTAGAACCCGGCTCGGCTGTTTGGAGGGCTGACAAGGGCGACCGAAAATCCCTTACATAAAAAAAAAAAAAAAAAAAAAAAACGCCCTTGTGTGCGAGAAGCGGCTCAGGTTTCTGATGTAATCGCTGGGGTCTAAACTAAGTCGTGCCAGTCGAGATCAACGCCAGCAGCTTAGCGGCGCCGACAATTAGGATCCGAGGAGGATTGCGGTGGATCCTTCAGTCTGAGTTGTGGTGTGGTGGGGGGGGGGGTGGATGAAGTGGGGGGGGGGGCTCACGGAGTGCCCGGTGAAATCCAATCATCCCCTCTGTCAGCACCTCTGCTGGGGCCTCGTGGTGTTGACGGAAGGTGGCCGGATTCACACACACACACACACACACACACACACACACACACACACACACACACACACAGCAGGTTCTCGATGCCCCTTTGCAGTTTGTTGCCCCGCGACGCACAGTCTGCAATTTGCATGTCATTTTAGAAACAGAATCCGATACGTGCACACACACCGGCTTAAAACCAAAACAATCGGCATTCCTTTCACCTTCTGTCACAGTTCAACCTGAGCTCAAAGTTGCATAGGGAGTTCGTCCAATCAGATCAGCCGTCAGACCATCGCACCCACACAGGGAGACAAACAACCGTTCACACTCGCACCTGTCCTTAAGGTGTGACATCTCAATTTAGCCTAATGTGCTAATTGGAGTTTCCAATTAGCTTAATGTGAATGTCTTTGGACTTTGAGAGGAAGCTGGAGAACTGGAGAGAAACTCAGGCAGAGACATTCACAACGTGCAAACTCCTCCCACAAAGACGCGACGGGCAAAAGTATCGGCCAATCGTGTTGTTTCAACCGCCACATGCGCACAAGTAGCTTTTCCGACTGATGACAGGAAGAATACGGAACGTCTCTGCGCAAGCTACGCTAGTTTTGCATTCATCAGGTACCCAAAGGCGTTAGCTTGTGCAATAGCATCCATAGCTCCAACGACACTGAACGGTTTTTATTTTTTTGAAGTATGATTGGGCCCCTCATTTTAATTTCGTTGCTTGCCTTTAAAGTATTTTGTCAAAACTGCAACCTTCCAGTGCAAAATGGAAGCAAAAGAAAAAACCTAAAGTTTTAGCTTTCTGAAACAAACGCTGCCGCTGTGAAGAATATAACCTAAAGAGAAAAGTTAGCCCATTAGCTTGTTAGCATAATAATTGTACTGGCAAATGTGAGTAATTCCGCTAATATAATGTGCTCTGTCACAGCAGATATCCAATCTGTGGGCTCAGACACGATTATTCCCACTCATGAAGGGGAAGTGGATGTGATTGGGAAAAAAAACATCCAAATATTTTGTGTTTTTGTTTCTCTGCTGACATTTTCTCGATGAGGTTGCGATCAGTTGGGGGCTCTTGAGGGAGGAAAAAAAAACAAAAAACAATCCAAGCTGGGCGTAAATCCAGCTTAATTTACCCCCTGAAGAGGCGACGTGGTTTGCTGCAGTAATAAAAGAATTAAAGGGTCTCCAGTGGCCTTCCAGCAGTTGATCCGATGGAAGCGAGCAGGGGAAAAAGGAAAAGGTCACGGTGATGAAGCGAGACGTGCACGTGCACTGGTCTGAGTGGAGTCCCCCTGTTAGAATGTTTGTCACGGCGAAAGACGCTGGATCCCATCAAACGGCGCTTTGATCCTCTCCACTTTCACATTTCAGTCAGAGGCACCGGAATGAAACTAATTTGATTAATACGTTAAGCGTTTTTGATTCATCAGCTGATGAGAATCAAGATGAATTAAGCGCCCCGGCTCCTATCTCAGGCTGCCATCTATCCCTGTTGTTTCATGCCAATAATTAGTGTGGGGCCCCACAATCTGATAATCCCGGACTCAAATTAATTTTCTCAGTCTCACCTTCCCCACACTGGGGTTTTAGTTACTTATTTATTTATTTATTTATTTTAACTTTGTGTCCCAGAGGTTTGTTTGTTTGCTGTCTCTATTTTCATCATCAGCCGGGGAAATCATCATCAGATCGAAAATGTTGCCATGTTTTTTTTAAATCTTTTTTTTTTTCAAAGACAGCTCCACTCTTTAAAATGCAAAAATAAGAAAAGGAATAAACAAACATTCTTTTGAAAGTGAAGAATCGCTAAATGGCGAAAAATACCATAGCGTCAAGGTTAACCACATTTAGTCATGCATGAATTTCCGCTTATGTCTTGGCATAAAAAGGAAAAGTGGTGAATTCTAAAAAGGCCCGTCCTCATTGTGTTTTTTTATGACTGTGTGAATGGTGTGAATGTGGCTTCATAACCTCGCAGGGATTGTCAGACTCTAAAATCTCGCACGTCGGTCTTGCTGACTTTCATCAGGCAGCGTTTCCGTTGGCTAAATTTCCCAGGGATTCCATAATCAATCAGCTTCCTTTACAGAAAAGGGTTCAGCATTAAAGGTGACTGAAAAACCACAGGAAGAGAAGAAGAAGAAGAAGAAGAAGAAGAAGAAGAAGAAGAAGAAGAAGAAGAAGAAGAAGAAGAAGAAGAAGAAGAAGAAGAAGAAGCTTCCATAATCGATGCTGCTAGAAGAGATCTAAAAACAGCTGAAGATTTTTATGGTGAGTCTTCAGAAAAACCTTTAAAAGTTCATTAAGAAGAAAAAACACATTTTAAGATTCAACAGCACAATTAGAAAAAAAAAACACCCAAGTAAAATAGCGACTAGCCAAGGGCTCAGCCAGCGGGCACAGCTACCGTTGCCAACCTGGCTAAAACCCACGTTGGCGAAGCAAACTGCCAGCCTGAAACGTGACAGAGGAAAAAGTTTATCTAACCACCTTGCATTTCCAGAAGATACCTCTGGGCACTTCACAGGGGCGGAAGGAGGGCGTGGGGGGGGGTGGACAGGGGGATGAGGGGGGGGGTGCATGAGAGAAATCCAAAGGATTCTCCGGAAATGTTAAATCTGCCGTGCCAGGTTAGCAGCTTCCTGTCTGACCTTCACCGACCGTCCGATCGCACATCCAGCTCCCCGCCGCCGCTTCCTGCTGTAATTCCCTCGCCCCGTTTCATACCTCGATGCTCTCTCTCTCTCTCTCCCTCTCTCTTTCCCTCTCTCTCTCTCTCTCTCCTCTCTCTCGCAGCGAAGACAGGCCTTCCAGACCTGGGAGGCCGAAACCTGCCAATTATCCGGCAAAACTCTCCGGCGCCGTCCTTTAACCGTGCCGATCAAAAGATGGAGGGGGGAGGTGTGGGGAGGTGGGGTGGGAGGAAGGGAGGAATGGGGGGGGGGGCGGAGACGGCAGGCAAGGTGAGGAGGGTATCAGATGTCCTCACAGTTGCCGTCTCCCCGCGGATGTGATGTGACAACGAGTGGAGTGTCACGACATTCAAATCTTATCTGGGCACTCAGAGAGCCGCACGCTGACCATGTGACCAGAGGGCGCTCTTCACCTCCTCCTCCTGCTCCTACTCCTTCTCCAACTCCTGCTACTCCTGCTCCTCCTGCTCCTCCAGCAGGCTAAAAGAGCGCAATATTCAACACTGCAGGCAGTTAAATAATAGATGTTACCCCCCCCCCCCGAAAAAAAAATACAATCTCCCCCTCTCCCCTCCACCACCTCCCTCGCCCGCTCCCTCCTCCATCACCAGCCACCAAAAACTCCATCATGCTCACACAAGTATGAATTGAGAAGCCAGGGAAAATGGATTACGCTGCCCGGCGTGTCACAGAGTCGGGCTAGCATGAGCGACAAGGAGATATACATTTTCTGGGGGGGTTTATTATCTCTCACTCTCGCTCTTTCTTATTTTTCTCCCCCCTTTTTTTTTTTTTTTTCGAAAAAAGTAAAAAAAGATTTATGGAGTGCTGCGGCAGGAGGTCTTGAGGGCGGTTCTGTCGGAGCCCTAATAAAAAATTTAGCTCGTAAAAACAAGAAAGCAAGGGCCGATTGCTCTCCACTGTGCCAATAGGCACCATGAATCGGACAGAGAGAGAGAAAGAGAGAGAGGGAGAAAGAAAGAGAGAGACAGAGAGAGAGAGAAAGAAAAAAACGGAGGGAGAGAGAGACAGAGAGAAGCTTGGATGGAGGAGTCCAAACTTCACTTGCAATCCCATTGCTTATTTATGGTATTGACAAACTGAATGTGTGAATGCGTGTTTCTTTTGGCCCAGCACACTCTGGCCACTTTATTTGGTACACCTTGTTGGTGAAGTCCATGTGCAGTGTTTACACACTGCTAGGAGGTTGCTGGCGTGCAGAGATGGTGTTCTGCAGACCCTGGTTGCAACCAGTGGTTATTCCACTTCCTGTTGCCTTCCTGTGGTCTCCAACAAGTCTGTCCATTCTAACCTCTGACCCCTGACATCAACCAGGCACCCCCCCCCCCACAACTGTCTCACTCACTGGTGGATATTCTCTCTTATCAGCACCATCCTCTGCAAACCCTTGAGACCGTTGTGATAATTAGTGAGAATTCCACCAGCAAGTGGTCTTGCTCTCATACTGTCGTGGCCATGTGATTGGCTGTGTGTGTTAAAAACCAATTTCGCCTAATTAGTTGTTTGAAGAGAGCAAAACCAGAAGACACCTAACACTGATTTTGTTTTCCTTCTAATTCTCTTTGGGAGGACTTAACATAAAAACAAAGGCAAGCTGCAGGTGGAGCAAATGTTCCCAAACTGGCTGAATTCACAGCAGCAAATCTTCTCTGATCCCCTTGAACATGATAGAGGAGAAAGTTCGTCCAACCACCTTGCGAGTTTAAGTTCCTGATTGAAAAAGTTGCCACTGGATTCTTTAGCAGAGCGGGAGGAGGAACGGGACGTTATTCCGAGTGTTTGCCGTGCTAGCCAGGTTAGCTATTTGTGCTAGCAAGGCAATTGAACTGTTTTTAAGTGGCAGCTGGGTGAGCACTAGTGCGACCCCTTGTGGGAGAGACACACCCCAACTCACCGTCTCTTCAACATGATCCCCCGACTCCGCATATCATCGCAGCTGATGTTTCCGCCCCCCTTGCGTCGCTTCTCCGCTGTGCAGCCCCGGAGCATCCGCCTCTCTTGCCCCTCCCCTTCCTCTGCCCCCGCCCTCCCCAAGGCTTGGACACCAAAGACTGATGGGATTAGGAGTGTGTGGGCCGATAGGACTTTGCTCCGATGCTATCGCTCAGATATACATCATTATGGACGGGGGAATCCCGCGGGCGGCGGGATTAGCCCGTTAGATTTTCACTGCAGGTGATAAGGGAGCGGCAGAGGAAGGCTGGCAGAACTACACAACATAATGGGGAGATGGGGGAGCAGCGATAGGAGGGGAGCCGGAGGACCGCGCTGCCTGGCGTAACGCGTGTGGTGGTGGTGGGTGGGTGGGGGGGGGTTGAAAAATCCCCAGCACTCAAGTATGAGTAACAGTGAACAACAGCTCCAGGGAAGGACAAGTTTGAGATAGGTGCAGAACGCCGCAAGACTCCGTGAGCGAAGGCTGCACCGCAACTGCAGCAACACAAAGAAAACTGGGAAAAAAACATTGTGGAGCAGACGTGGGAGATTGTGTTTGTGCTCTGCTCTCCTCCACCGCAGACTTCTGGGGAGAAAAGGGGAAGACGCGGCGGTGCAGTGGTTAGCACTGTCGCCTCACAGCAAGAAGGTTGCGGGATTGATTCCCGGGCCTGCGGCCGTTCTGGGTTGAGCTTGCATGTTCTCCCTGTGTCTGCGTGGGTTCTCTCCGGGTTCGCCGGATATCTCCCACAATCCAAACACATGCGTGTGAGGTGAATTGGAAGCCCTAAATTGTCTGCAGGTGTGTGTGTGTGTGAGTGTGTGAATGGTTGTTTGTCTGAGTATGTGGCCCCGTGATGAACTGGTGACTTGTGCAAGGTGTCACGCTGCCTTCGCCCTGTGTTAGGATAGACCCCCGATAGACCAGGGGGAAGTGGGTTTAGAAGGTGGAAGGGGACGGATGCAGGGATTAGCCAGCAAAGTTTAATAAACACGTAGAAAAAACAAAACAAAGCAGATCCGCAGATTGGCCTCCTGCCAGCGGGGGAGCTAATGCGCCGTAAATGAAGACTTGTGTGACGGCGGCCGTGTCAACACGTCTTTGATCCGTCCGGCCCCCAAACGTTCGACCCGGAGAGTCGGCGAGGAGCGGTGGAGAGGCCGGAGAAAATCCCGCCCTTTTATCCGCGGCAAGACGCAGATAAAGCATATAGAATAATCCCGCCGCACGTACAGCCCGGGCAAAGGCACCTCTCCCGCTCCGCTCACATATCAAACATGTATTCCCTCAGCCCCACCAAATCCCAGCTTAACCCTCACCCTGCGAGGGGGGAAAAAAAAGAGAGAAAAGCCAGGCAGCTAGTTATCAGCGTGGCTCTGACATTAGCATGCACGCCCTCTCTCATTTGGGAGATCTTCTTAGGAGCCGGGGATGATAAAAGCTTTCCTCTCTGCCGCTCTTCCATTGCTGACTTTGAGTCACCCTTCCTCTGCCCGGACCTGCCTGCCTCCAACCACGGAGCCGGAGATGAAACGCTTCATTCTCTTCCTTCCCTTCCCTCCCTGCCACCCCCATTTTTTTTCTCTTCTCCTCCTCCTCCTCCTCCTCCTCCTCTTCCATTATCATGCGGCGCAAGCGAGAGCCTTCGCTTGACATTTTTCCTCCCTTTTCTCCGGCTCCTCCGCTGTTTTTCGGAGTCTACATCTGCTGACACTTGAGAAACGATTGCTGTCGTTTGCAAAAAAAGAAAGAAAGAAAGAAAGAGGGGAAAAAGCACCCCTCTCACATTCACATATATATATATATATATATGTGTGTGTGTGTGTGTGTGTGTGTATATATATATATATTGTTATGCAATGCCAAGTATCATCAACCTCAGCCAATCACAATTCCATCCAAACCTTAAAAAAAACTGGACCATTAGCTACTTAGGATTGCATTTTCTTTTAACTTTTAGATTTTGTAAGCAACTGGCAACCGGGCTGCAAAAAAAAAAGAAATGTGAGAAACTAATTTGCGCGTGCATGATGCAAGCCTTTGATCAGCCGCAGTCCGTGATGAAACTAAGGTGAACTGACTCTCCGCTCTAATCCCGATTCGTCATTCCCCGTTTGGATATCTGACCATTACATGATTCTTTTCTATTTTTTCTTCTCCAAAGGAGCCCGCGGGCTAAAAATACATCCCCGGTCAACGTCAACATAAGACTTTGATAATGCAATTACGCTGCCTCGTGGCTGAGCGGGGAGGGTCCAACCAACATGAAAGAAGGGTCCGCCCCTGCCGTTGCCGCTGCCGCCGTGGATTATGGGAGAAGGCGATAATAAAAAAAATGAAATCATAAGACACTCAAGAGATTATGCTAATTGGGCCCGCTCTGTATTCATCGTAGGTTAATCGGCGTGTGAGGGAGACGGTGCGGGCGTTTTCTTCTCTCCGATTGCCGGAGCAGCCGAGGCGGCGTCCTCTAAACCGACCGAGCCTCGGAAAAAAAAAAGAAGAAAAACGGTGAAGTCACTACGAGACGACCGCCTGTGACTACTACTGCTGCTCAGACTACTCCTCAGTGTGTGTGTGTGTGTGTGTGTGTGTGCGTGCGTGCGAGCGTGTGCGTGCATGAGCGCCTGTTTCATCGTCTATTGTGTCCGCCTACTTTCATCGATCAGAGTGTTCTTATTGCAGCCTGATCTGCCGCTTTGTTTTCCTTTGTGTTTTTCTTGCGCGACGCTAATCTTGCACGCATGCATGTCCGCACCAATAGGCTCCCGCACGAGACCAACATGTTCACATCTTTGTCTTTTCTACACCCGGACCTGTGTGGAACAGCCTCCCCCCAAAAACCCAAAGCTCAGAGAAAAAAAAAGAAGGTAAAAACAACACCCAAACGCAGCTGTTTGCAGCATCCAGCACAAAAAAAACAACTGAGGACTGACTGTTTGGAGCAAAACCTCCAGCACACAAAATCAACTGAGGACTGACTTTTTTTCAGTTGAGGTTTTCCCGTTTTTTTTTGGAATAACTAAATCTAATCAAAGCAACTGAAAGCGGTGACGTTTCCCGATCAAATTCTGACAGTGAGTTTCAGAGCCCTTTGTGACATCACGAGGGGCTGCAACAGCATGTTTCAGCAAGCAGAAGAAGTAAAGGACTGCATGACTTCTTTGCCCTTGACTTCAGTCCCATTCTGTATTTGTGTTTGAAATCACTGACAAAGTGTTTTTTTCAAAACGCTAGACCTTTAATTTGTGCCATTGACTTCTCAGTCTCACAATTGAATTTGGCTCTTAGCTTCTCCAAATTGCACCCTTGAGAGGAAGGAGGGGGGGTGGGGTGTTTATTTTGCGCCTCCTTATTCGACACAGAGATAATAAACAGTAAGGACTCTAACGGCAGCATCAGCAGTAACACTAACTCCGTTAGCTGCATTAGCTTTATTGCTGCGCTCGTGTTCTGCAGGGTGACAATGTTTCATCACCTTAACAAAAAAAAAAAAAAAGAACAACAAACCAACAACACCACCACCACCACATCAGGATGCCGCTCACAGGGACACGACAGAGCCAACCGGTGCTATTATTGGCGGTACATAAACACCGGTGACCCCTGTGACCTTTGCAGCGCGGACAGGTGATGGGGAGGCGGGGAGGGAGGCGGTCTGGGAGTGAAAAGGTCTCGCGGATTAGAGGCTCTGTGTTGGAAGTGGGGGCGGTGGTGTGTGTGTGTGTGTGTGTGTGTGTGTGTGTGGGGGTTGGCCCGGCATCCCCATCACCCCATCACACTGACAGCAGATTAGCGGCACCAGAGCAGACGGCGCCAGATTAACTTTTGATGTGCGATTCCACACGGAGCAGCCGCTGGATATCAGCTCCCCTCCACCAAATGGCCCCTAAAACTCCCAGTCTGCACCCGGCTGCGGTATCTATAAAAAAATCTGCTCTCCGTCTTTGTTTTTTTTTAATGTTTTTGCAGAACATAAAGGGCAGAGCAAAAGGTCACTGACACCTTTCTTTTTTGTTTTCTTACCCTTCGACGGATGTTGTGTTTTTAGTCGAGCGAGAACCCCTTGCCACTGATTCCCCTGTTCCTCTCCGTTTATCTACCGTCAACCTTCTTCTTTTTTTTTTTGCTCAACTTTTGCTCAACATAAAGATCAAGTTTCCTTATCGGGAGGAGCGAACGCTCGGCGTGTCATACCATACGGTATTATCTCCCCTCTGTGGCTCCTGCTGGCTTTGTCGCGGCAGATATGATTCCCACTGTCTGCTGTTGTGTGATTTGACTGAGGTGAGATTCCTGCGCAGAGCCCCGAGGATCATCGCAGCCACAGCCTGCACGCCCGCCTAACTGCCTTCTGGCAAGAGAGAAAGAAGTTTGTGCTGCAGCATCGCCAGACTGGGGAGCTGCTTTCTTTCTTTTCCTCCCCCCGCAGGCTGCGAGGCCCCTGAACGCATCCTTTAAACTCTGAGCAGGCTGTGGTCTGTGTGTGTGTGTTTCTGTGTGTGTGTGTGTGTGTGTGTGTGTGTGTGTGTGTGTGTGTGTGTGTGTGTGTGTGTGTGTGTACGCCTAGGGTTTAGTTTTGCTTTGTTTTTGTCTTTTTTGCCACTTGTGCAATTTTTTGGGTTGCTCAATAAGGGGCGGGAATTAATAAGATCATATTGATACCAATGCAATTAGCAAGTCTGCGCATTGATCCGAGTTTTTATTGACGGCCCTGATGATTCCTGAGTGGATTTCAAAGACGGCCCGCGCAAGTTTTCAGGGTCAACGACGCAAATTATGATCCTGTACAAATTTATATTAAATTTATGTATCATTGATTTTATATATTTTTAAAATGTGATATAAAATGCACATCACATTCCCTGCACACATTCACCACGATGGTGCTCCTGACTTCCAAGACTGTGCATCGACAAAATACATCACAGGGCTGCCGATGTTGCAGTTTTTGCAACGGCTCGTCCAGTTTGTGGAAGGATAATGTCGAAATTTTGCAAGGTATTGATCAGAAAACCCTCAGGATAGTGTCCAACTATCTATTTATCTGGTTTTGGCGTCTTTGAGCAAACTGCTAGCGTGAGTGTCGACAGCGTTGATAGATGGAGGTGGAACCCAGTTCGCACTGACAAGTGGCTCTTGATTTCTGTCTCTGATGTGTGTGTGTGTGTACATACACATGCATACTATATACAGTATACAGATATATGCACATACATATATATACACACACACATAGTTGGAGCGAGGATAATAAAGTGTCTGTCTCCGTTGGTTTTGAGTTTGACAAATTCTCTTAATTTGTCTCCGGTGACCGTATGGAAATCCAATTATGCACCGTTGAGGTATGTAACATAAACATTGAGAAATAATTGAAAATGCCCATCACTGAACTCGGCCGCCGACACTTAGGAAGCTCTGATTAAAACGTCTGTGGTACGGCGGCCGTACCAGGGTCTTAATATTCAAACGGCAGGTTTGGCGCCTCGTCAGGCCCGTCGCGGTGACAGCGGTGATGACTGCCTGATAAAAGCTGAGGGGCGGCAGGGGGAAAGGACAACAATCCATCACGTCAACTTAATACACAGAGGTTACGGCTCAATTTGAGGACGTTTTCTCGCAAACAGGAACACACTGATAGACAGGAAGTGACATGGTTTATATTCTCTGCTTCTGCTGCTTCCTCTGATTTTTTTTTTGAACCGCAAATTATGAGACTCGAGTGTAAAGAGTCTGTGGCACACAAACCAAACACACTGGCCGACATTAAATGCAGTGCTGTAAGCAAAGGCCGCGCTTGCTAGCTAGCAGACGCTGATGTTCGCTAGCGATGATAGTTAGCTTGATAGTTCTTCTCCCGCTGCTCTCTCCTACTACTCCACAATGCAAACTAACAGGTTTGATAAGGCAAAGACAACATCACGTGTCGCCCTATAACAATAAATGAGCATGTTAACTCAACTAGCAAGCTGCTACTTGGTCAGTGTGAAGACACTGTGCACGCTCTGTCACACACTGTCACAGTCTCCATCTTCCTCCACGTCACTGATGAATTTCGTCATTTTCCAACTGACAAAAAAAAAAGAAAACAAACAACCCAGAATGGACGAAATGTCAGACTTGAAATCCCTGCATTCCTGCCGCTACGTGAGGCTGACTCGGCGAGGCAGCAAGGGGCAGAGTTTCGCGCTACATTTTGTGCTCCTCCATTACTGGAGTTGTTCAGTTAGACCTCAAACTTTCAAGTGAAAGAGTGAACTTTCATTGGCAGGTTGTTTGCGCTTCATCCTGCTGTCTCTCTTGAAAAGACAGGGGGAAAAACAGAACTGGCAGCCAATCATATTCCTATCATTTGTCTGAGAAACTCTCAAGATAGCACACGTTAGGATGGCTGAGTTTTTGTTTTTCTTCCTTGCTCAGGCTTAACAAAACTTCTGGATCCCGTTTGAGGAGCAGCTCCCAATTGTCTCTGCCTGCCTTTACTGTCTTTCTTTTATTTTAACCAAACAGCTGCAGCACCTTCAAGTTCAGGCTCAAAGTGGAAGCTGAAGACCAACACGCGCAATATACTGAATTTACCTGTAAAACCTCACTGGGGAGACTTGAGGTAGACGCACAACTCAGTCGTTGGAATGGCCTAAAATTATTTGTCACAGCAGCAAAGGAAATCTACCAGAAAAAAATTGCAAAAAAAATAATCCTCTGGGATCATTTTTGAAACAAACATCAGCCCGCACACACACACACACACACACACACACACACACACACACACACACAGTTGTGAGTTCAAAGCCACACTTCAAAAACGTGAGAGCGAAACTGAAGGGAATAGCAGAGGTCGGGATGAGCCAAAAAGTGTGAGGAAGCTTTGAGACAAAAAAAAAAGTAGCGAGCGCTCTCTGGGAGTGTGTGTGGACCGCAGCCAGTGCGGCGACAGCAGTGAGCCCAGATAACGGCGAGCGGCCGCGAGGAACCAAGTGAGGAACCTGTGGGGGGGGAACTGTCGCAGAGGAGCCGCATCTCCTCCAACAGCTGCCGACTGGCCCGCGGGTGCAGAGCTGCAGCTCCAGCACCTGCACCGTGTTTCTTGAAGCACAGACTGTGCGGGACTTCGGGGGGTGGGGGAGTTGCTGGTTTACTTTTTTTTTTTTTTTTTTGCCCCCCCCCCGACCCTATATTAGCATATAAGTAATATAAAAAGAGAAAATGAGACAACAGCAACTGTGTTCGCCAACAGCCAATCCCACACAACCCCAAAGATCACGTTTGGCTGGTGGGAACCGATGCGGCATCCGCGCAACATCCATCAGTGGCAAAGGGGGCGGAGCCTGTGCGCGAAGCCCGCCCCCTCCGCTTCACCCAACTCAACAGCAACAGTTCCCATCGTTTCATGGCTTGCTGGTGAGTGATGGTGCTCACAGCGCCGAGGCAGGTGGGGAAAAGAGAAGCGAGGACGGCCCCCCCCGACACACACACACACACACACACACACACACACACACACACACACAGAGGCTGGAACGTGTCGTTAACAATTGCGAGTGAATGAAGGTTATTCATTTTAATCACATGGTGGCCCGCCCTCCCTCTCACTGTCCCGGGGGGGTTGCTATATTTAAGCACTTTTTCATTTCTTCCACTTTTTTTTCACCTTTTCTTTTTTTTTTTTTTTGGTCTTGGCTGATGGCGATGGCAATTGCTTTGTGGGACGTTGTCTGCCCTTGAAGATTCAGACAACAGAAGGAGATATTTATACATGCTGGATGTGGAGTGCGTGAGTTGCGCTCCCCCTTTTCTTTGAATGTGTGCGGCGTTAAGGAATTAAATCACAGGCACCTGGTGTGTTTTTTCCCTTATTCTTCCTCTTCATCTCCTACATCTGCTGCTGACTTACAATTCCTACTGCAAAAAGATGAGCTGGCTGTCCTGGGGGAGGGGGAGGGGGATGAGGAAGGGACTTGGATCCATCCGACTCCCTCTCCTCTCATTCATTTGCCCGCCTTCTAATTGGGCTCCTCCATCTGTTGAGGCCTACAAATTGTCTTCTGGGTGGGGAGGCGTGGAGGGGGGTCCGGGGGGGCAAAACATCCTATCCAACACACAAATGCATCAGTGCATGAGTGTGTTGCTGCCATGTGCACGTGCGCTTGCACTGCCGCCGTGCCCACTGATGTGTAATCATACGTCCTGCCCGCCCGGAGAAAGATATCCGCTGGCGCCGCCGCGGCCGCGGCCGCGCCGAGGCCTGATTTGATGCCCACGGCGGCTCGGCGATTCTCGGGGGGGAAAAATAATCTATCTGCCGCACGGCGAATCTGTCAGAGGCCCGGCGACAGACTTTAATAAGAATTATTTCTCCAGATGACAAAGTTGATGTGTGGCTGGAGCGGCGGCGTGCCCGCGGTATCGACCGCCTGCCTCGTGCACGACTGACGAATGTTTTCAACCGCCGCCGCCGCCGTGGTCCCTCCGTAAAGGACCCCTCCACCTTCCCCCCCCCCTCCTTTTTTCCCCCTCCTCGCCTCCTGAAAAGCGGCAGTGTTTTCTAGATCCTCCCACGACTCTCACTTAGAGACGCTAATGACATGGGAAATTGTGTCCCTCACGCTTGTCTGTCACTCTTTACATCCCATTGACTGGGAGCTGAGGACTCGGGAGCGAGCGAGCAAGCGGGCGGGCGGCTGGGACGCGTGCGGCGGCGCATTTGCGCTGATGACTACAGCCCATTAACTTTGATGGATGTCGTTTGGTGCAAAAGACGAAAGGGGAGCGCCAACGAGATTCATTTTTTTTCCCTCCTTGTTCTTTTTCGTTGGCGATACGGGCAAACAAAATTGCACTGAAGACCCCCGAGGGGTGAAATCGCAGAGACGTCCACGCCAAAGTGACGCCCCACCCTTACCCTCCGCCCCCCCTGCCTTTCAGCGAAGGGGACAGGAGTGAGACCCGCTTCACCTTTGCAGATAATTGAATGTCACATGATGATCGTGCATGAATCCCATGTGACCTCCGGAGGACGGAGCTGGACCTCTGGACTCGACAGCAGCACAGCACATACTTCATGAATGTTAATATCCAGTGTGTGCACTTGTGTGTGTGTGCATGTGCGTGTGTGTGTTCCATGCATGTGCCAGTGAGTCGACATCGTCTACATTGACCCCCGTCCCAGTTTTCATCATATTTGTGATATGGTGAAGTTCACAGAGAATCCTTGATGATACAAATACATACACACACATACACACACATGATAATTAACTCCATCCCAATTTCTGATCGCTGCATCTTGTTTTCGCAGCTGCCTGTGATGTTCCTTTAAAAATATATATACACCAGATGAACATACAGCGCAGATTGCAGCTTTTTTCTTCTTTCAGATCTGCGGATGATGAGGCCGCTGAGGCTTATTTAGGGGGCTGTATGATTTCCGCAAGCGCGGAATCACAGACGGAATCGCGGAAATGGCCGATAAAAGCGGGAACTATTGTCACACTGGGAATATCGCTGTTGCTACACTGAAATTCCGCTTTTGGGAGAAAGAGGAGCATTTATATGGAGAGAGTGTGGTGGTGGTGGTGGTGGGTCGGGAGGGGGCGGGGGGTTGCTGAGGTGCGGCACCACCTGGCGGCCCCCTCCCGAACCCCCTCATCCCAAACAAGTCAAGCATGTCGAGAAAGCCAGCGGAAAAAAACAGCCTCGGCAACGTTGGCGCACGAAAATAAAAAAAGCCTCTCTGTGTGACTCTCCTCTAAACACAGATGCTGAATGACGAGAATGCAGCAGCAGGTGTTTTGCTGTTTGAGGTTTGCAAATTCTGTCAACATGATTGAAGACGTGAAGATTTACACTTGTGGTTTGAAGGAAACTGGCGTGAACAGGGAAAACACTGCGACTCACACACAGTGAAATTTGCATAAAAGGAGTATTTCAATAATTTACTTTCAAAGATGAGAGGATTTGGAGAAACAAACAATTTCGCAATGTTCCACTTATCGCGACTACAACTACTTGCACTGCGGGCAGCACCTCGAACAGCCAGTTGTCACGAGGAGAGAATGACAGGAGAAAATAAACACATCTTGATCTTTGACTGACGCCAGCCAGTGACAAAACAAAACAAAAAACAAAATATGAAAACAGGAACAAGACATGCAGCCACGTCCTAGCTGGACGAGGTCGGCTCAACCCGAAGCAGGCGACCTCTCCCGCCTAGTTGCGGGTGCTGACGTGCGATTGGATGGTGAGGGTTTAAGGGCCGGGCTTAGTGGAGGGTCAGTTAATCTGGAGGCTGGAGGCAGCCGAGTTCTAACCAAATTAGACCCTCAGAAGAAGAAGTAGAAGTCGATAACAAATCGATTTTTTCCCCAGTGAGCTGTTTTTACAAACTACACCGTCCTGTTTTCTCTCCCAGAGTAGCGAAAGCAGGTTCCTCCAAACTGGGATTATCCTGAAAACCAGCACGTGCAGCCGGACGTGACATGATCTGGTGCACGTCTTCACCTCTCCGGTCCAAACCGACGTCTCAGTGAGAGGGAGACGTGAGGTGGTTTGTGGCCATTATGTAAAGCAGCCTGGGGCCATTCGTGCCAAGAATATAACTCTTAAGCTTCTCCACCAGGATTACGGGATAATTGGCCGGAAGGGCAAAATACAAATAATAATCAGCCGTTTTTTTTCTTTTCTTTTTCTTTCTTCTCCTTCGACTAATACCTTGAAAAAAAGAGGAGAAAATCCCAGCATGAAGACGCAACCCTTAAAGCAGCTGACATGGTCCTGTGGAGGACGCGGCTAAAGAGGCGGGAAAATCCGTCAGTTGGGAGCTGAAGCCGCATTAAAAGAAGAAAACAGAAAAAAGGGGGAGAGTATAAAAGAAAACTTTGACTACCGGTTTTGTGAACCTGCAAGGTCCGTCTCTGAGGTCTGAGCTGCTCCAGTGCTGCTTTTTAAACGGGATTTCCAGCAGACTGACAGGATTTTTCTTTCTTTGAGGTAAAACACTGTTGTCATAAAGGTGGCCAAAGGTGGCTTCAAGTCACGCATCAAATACGCATCAAATAAAAATACAACACATACAACATTTAAAATTCACTTTCACAATGTCTTCCAACATCTTCTCTCTTCTCTATGGCAGAAACCGTCCCTTTGTGATGTCACCAAAGACCCTGCTATCTAACCAACAGCTCTCCAAGGTCAGTGCCCATGCGCCCAGCCAGGTTCTGGTGTCGCCCTCTGAGACCTTTTTGTCTTTGTTCCCTTTCACACAAGTAGAAGGTCCAGCAATGCGGCAGTTTTAGTCGGAAGAGAAAGCCTTTAATGCAACAGGCTACAAACAGAGGGCTAAATTTCCTGTTTTTTTTTATGGATGATAATAGATGCAAGGCGTTTTTATTATTGCAGTCAGAGATGAAAAATGAGGATCTGACAGCAAGTTTTTAATGCGGGTTTGTTGCCTTATAGTTTTATTTTTACAACTTCATTGGAATTCAACCTCAGAACGTCAGAAAGCTGCTGAGGCGTCGAGACAAATAAATTAGAAATTTCTTTGCCATCCTCATCGTCTTGGCTCAGGATGCTACAGTTTGCCAAGAGGCTACGGCTGGCGGAAGGACCCCCCCCCCCCCTCCCCTTTCCAGCCTCCCTGTCGATTAGCTGCACAGCGAGGAAGCAGAGAGACTGAATTTTGCTCTGCAGAGAAACGTGCACGGCTGTGTGTCTCACTCGACGTCGTGATTCTCGCACAGGGCGCCGACGTGACGGCGGCGCCCGGTGATAACCACCCTCCTCCACGCCCCCCACCGCCACAAATTCCCCTCGGGCTGCCAACAACCCCCCCACCGCAAATAAAAATATATATATATAAATAAATGCTGATTTAATGGAGATCTATTCAATTATTGTGGGGGATGTTTCCGCCAGCACCAAAGCAACTGACGGGGCTTGATGGGTAAGAACATTTTCCTCACAGCGCCACGTTGCCAGTGTGACTTAAAAGAAGAAAACAGATAAACAAAAAATAAATAAATAAATGAAACAACGACTGGCTGTTTATGCAGAAAGCTGAGGAACACTGAGGTTTTATCACTGCGGGGCAGTAAATCGAGCTCACAAACAGACAAAAGACAGAGACACAGATACGGGCCGCCTTCAACCTGTCATGTGACCGGTGTGAATTTACGGTGGGAGAGATGTGGGGTGTGGGGGGTTGGCTGGGAAGGGGTCGAGGCTGCGCGGTGGGCGGCACAATAAAAGCGTCGCTGCCGTTTCCCTTTTGCGAGGATTTACACTCCCTCACTTTCCCTCGCTCGCTCGCTCGCCACCGCCACCGCCGCCACAAAAGTGCTGATTTAACGGCACGATGATTCTCGCCCTCGACCAAAGTCCGAGCTAATCCGGCTACACCGTGTTTATCAGGTGTGAGCGATCATCTTAAAATACCCGCTGTTAGTCCGCCTTTTCTTTTGCCCAACGGAAGAGAACAAAGGAACACAACAGCTGCACCAAAATGAAAGCGCTGAGGTCGCCATCTCCCTGGAAGACGACGGAGATCTTCGCTACGGCGGCGACCTCAGCCGGGCGCGTGCACGCTCCGGAAAATTAGTTTAAGGTGAAACAGAGAGAGGAGGAGAGAGAGAGAAAGAGACAGAGAGAGAAAGAGAGAGAGAGGGACGTGCACGCTGGGCCAGCACATGCCCTGTTTAGTCTCCGTTTGACCAAACGGCCTACATTAGGTGACATATCGCGCTATTTTTAGATGGCGGGAAGCGGGCAGGAAACAGCTGCCATGCATCAGGGCGACAGGCCCACATCTCTGCTCGCAGCAGGACCTCCCTGCCAGGCAGGCAGGCAGGCAGGGAGGCAGGCAGGCTGGCCGGAGCGGGGAGCTCTTTATACCTTAAACTGAAATGGGACGAGGCCGAGCCTCTCGTCATTCATGCTGCATACGCAGAGTAATAATCTATGGGGCCTGTGGCGAGGAAAAGAAAAAAAGGAAGAAAAAACCCTCAACAATGAAAGTGGGTTAACAGTGGCTAGCATGGGCAGCTCCCACTCCAGGCTGCACTCTGTGTGCAATTCTTTTATTTTTTTCTCTCTCTGGTTTTTCTTTTTATTACAGCCAGCCGCGTCCTTCCTTTACAGCTGCGCGCTGTGGATTTCATTAAAGGCGGATCAGTATCGATCACGAGCTGCTTTTTACTGCGGTATCCGGCCGCTTGTAAACCGCCTTGCCTGAGACTGAGTGGGGGAGAAAACAGGAAAAAAAAAAAAAAAAAACCTCAGCAGTCGGTTTATAACAGGTGGAGCCGGGGCTTTGAGCTGACAAATGGACTGAGCTCAAATTCATGACTCCGCTGTAAAGCTTCCCGCGTGCAGGGCAGCAATCAAAGGGTTCACCTGGTTGACAGAGAGGCAGAGGATGAACAGGGAAACTTTATAAAGGGCAGGGGGCAATCTGTTGTTTTCTAATGTATGTCTCCGGCCTACAAATCACCCCTTTGTGATGTCGTAGAAGTCACAGGTTAGTGACTGGTTAGTGACGACGCCTCTCAGCCAGGTGTTGGCTCCGCCCACTGAACCTGCCCCTTCCAAATATATGGAGTGTCCAAAAAAGCTTTAATCAGTTTAAGCTGGAAGCTAAAACCTCAGTGTCTTTTTTTTCACAGGAAGCTGTAAACAGAGGGCTAAATATGGATTTATATCTTTGTCACAGACATAGGATTTCCGCCTGCCTTTGACCTCTGTCTGTATAAAATATAGATATAAATCCATTCAAAGACATAATGAACACAACTGATCTATAGTGGGCTAAACACGTTGTTTTATAGGGATCTGGAGATTTTTGTACAAGAGAGGGAAAAAGAATAATAGGCTGAGGCCAAACTCATGACTCTACAGGAACACTTTCCCTGTATGGGACTGCGATCACAGATTCACCTTGTTGATTGATAAGCCAACGCTCGCCCTGAAATAAATAATGTGAGTCCATATCTGGGGGACAGACACAGCTTATCTCTCCCAGCGCCGTCCCGTCTCAGTCTCAGGCTATCTGGAAAATCGCGATATCGCGTCACACTTTGTAATACTTGGGCTGTTGCTCAAGCACCCCGGACCGCCAATCGCCGTTAGCCATAATCTCCGGGGCGCCGCTGATCACAGATGTTGGCCGGCTGGTTGGCCGAGGGGCATTTTTGTGATAGAGAGACAAACGTCAGGAGGGAGAGATAGTGGCGGCGGATTCTCTGGCATTTTGAGTAGCTGGCAGCAGCTCAAATGACTGTCTCTTGGAGCCTCAGGCAACCAAGAATTATAATATGTAAATAAATATTTTTTAAATCACTGTGCCAAGAGCCACCTGTCTGCAACACCTCGTCAGAACAGGTGGGACAATTATCGGCGTCCTCTCGGCCTCCTGTTACTGCTGGGGCAGGTGTGTTAGTCTAGGGCCAGGAAACAGAAGAAAGTCCTGCCTGTGGTTCTGGACAGTGCAACAGGCTGAAGGGTTTCAAGGACTTGTGTTTACCATGGCGACACTGGCAGTCTAAAAATAAAGTGCAACTGTTCCCCTTAACTAGTGCTCATCGATGTGACGAGGTGCAACCGAAACACAGCTCTCTCATTGGGAGCCGTAGCACAACAGCTTCCAAACAGGTGTTGCACAACAGTCGAGAGAATGTCACGAAAACTTCTCTCATCTAGTGTTTCATCAAGGCTCATAATTAGCATTATGACCCGAGAGTAATAAAACAAAACAAAATGTTTGAACAAGTCATTGACTAGCTCACTTTCTGAGGGTGTTGCTCATGCAGTACGTGAAACTGGTGGACTGAACGTCTGCTCTAGTTTTAAATGTAAATTTTTGCCACACAAAAACGTACTGGATAGTTGGCATGTCTCAAACCCAAAAGGCTGCGGGGCAAATCTGGGTCCGCCAGCGCTGGAAAGGTGTTGGATTGTGTCAAAATAAAAGTCTAATCTGCGTTGAAGCGCACACCGATCAGAAAATACAATCCCCACAATCCCCTTAGTCAAAACGATTCTGACATGCCTGTATTAAAAGATTACATGATTTGCTGGAAGCCCAAATTCTCCCCTGGGTACTAATGGCTGTAAATCATGAACGCAATCCATCTCATTGGTTCACGCCTGCAAAATTCTTTTAAGTGTCAATAATTCCTCACTGTTTTTTTTTAACACAGGAAGTCTGGATGACTTCTTTCCTAAGATTCGACTGTCTCTACCAAACCATACGTCAAAGACGTGAACACAACAGAGGCTCAGAGCGTAAAATCAGCCTTTGTGCAGATGAGACTCTAATCTTACTACCACTAAGATCCACTCACCTGAACAGTCACACCTGATCTAAAAATCCCAGACTGGCCAGCAAACTGTTTCAAATCCACACAGTACAGAAAGATGGGAAGTAAAGAAAGAAAAAAGAACAGCAAATATCACATCCTGTGCAGTCAATAATATTACCCCCAAGGCTGTCAGAGACAGTCGATCTCGACTTCAATCTGTTCCTCAAAGTAGAGCAGAACAAACATCGTAGTAGGAGACAGAAGAACGGGGCTACTGGAAGATGAAGAGAACACTGCCAAACTGCTGACATGTAGCTTTTTTTTAAAAAAAAAAAAAAAAAAAGAAAGAAAGAAAGAAAAGAAACAGAAAAAAAAGATGATCAGAAAGTCATTTGCAAGCCAGTAAGTGAAGTCGTAAAATAGAGCGAATGCGAGGAAAACAGCAAATCACCTGCAGGACGTTAATGTTCTCCGTCCAGTCCCAACATCTTCACACCGGTGAGATGTTGTCGTGTCTGCAACATCGACAACAACGCGTTTCCAAACATCAGCAACACTTGCAGTTCTGCTCCAACGTTCCCGCCAGTAAAATGCAACCAAGGCAACAACTTACCGCAAAAAGTAATGTCCCTGCCCAAAACGTAATAAAATGCATAGAACTCATTCAGGAGCTTGTTTGTGTGTGTTTTTGTTTTTTATAAAGTTGTGCTTAACTGATGAATGGTAACACGAATATTTGCACGTGTCATCTTATTTCACAGAGGGACTTCCATATCATTTAGAACTGACGTCTTTTTCATTTCTTACCAACTGACTATTTGCGACTAATCACACAAACACTGCAACAAAAAAAAAATCTATGTTTAACTATGCATAGAATGAGACAGTTGAAAGCCTGAAAACGTATGTGCCTGCATCGCACACAACAGAGACGACGTGCGAACATGTAATAACTTGGATACATTCAGACAAGCGTATTTTCCCCCTCCCCTCTCTGCTGTAGTATTTTTATTTATTTATTTGTTTATTGTATTAGCGGGAGATATGATTTGAATTGTAAATTTGGGGAGGCAGATGAGCCGTGCATTTGTTCGAGTGCGCTCGAGGCGGGAAGAGCCAAGAAATGTGAGGAGTCGGGAATCAAATCTTTGCGACAGTGTACGTTCATCACTCTTGCCAGCAGCTTTACGACGCCTTCCTCAACGAGGCCGCGGCTATAATAAGAACAAAAAGTAGTAAAATCTACAAAAAAAAAAAAAATGACACTACAAACAGAAACAATGGTACGAGTGTGACTGTTCTTATAACGACGCGCGAGCACGGAAATCACACGAATGTACGGCCGTGCTTTGCACGCGGCACCGCTGCAACAACAAAGTGATGAGGAGGCATTACGTGCGTCCGCGTGGCAATCTCCATGACCACACAAGTCATTTCCATCTGTATGTAAATGCTGAGTATGTAGATAAGCCGCACAGCAGCAGCAGCAGCGGCGGCAGCAGCAGCAGCAGCAGAACATATCTGTTGAGGCGCAAGTTTATCATGAAAGTGCTGTTTGGTGCAGCGATGTGGCGCTCGGCTACAACCACCAATCATCAACGACACCCCAGCGCCGGAGATATGACAGCGGACGCATAATGGAGGGAGGAGGAGGGGAGGTGGGGGGGAGAGGGCGGGGGAGGGGCTGAGTATCTGTCTGTTCCACTATATTCAGCCGCAGTTGCGGGTCAGGCACTCGCACGCGCGGATCTGTGATCTGATTGAATGCAAGTGGAGCCGAGCGGCGCAAAATGCTTTCTAACAAACGGCGAAATTGAGGCGACGTGTTTTCCTCGCGTATCTTCCTTACTGGCCCGTAACGCCGCATTCAATACCCCCCCCCCCCACCACCACCACCACCACACACACACACACACACACACACACACACACACACACACCCCCCGCCGCCTAACTTTAATCTCGTTCTGGCAAATTCCATTAATCTTTGACGCCGCTCTTCGCAATACGAAGAAAGGGCCCGAATGAAAAAATGGAGAAAAAAAAAAAGAAATTGCTGAGCGGCGGGGAAAAGGAAGAAAGAGAAGAAGAAAAGAAACACGGTGATGCTGATACTCGTACGTCCTGGCGCCGCCGCCGCAGAGGCCGGTCCTCAAGTGCAGAGCATGTTAGTCAATCTCCATGTTTAATGCAGCACATTCAAAGTGCATTAATGAATCACTCCCCCCCACACCCACCCACCCACCGCCACTGCGTGAAATGAGTGTTATTGCCTCCAAGACGGGCTGTCAAAGAAATCGAATCAAATGGAAGGACAGCCATTCTGTCCTTGCCATATGGATTATTTATCAATCTGACCATCCGCAGTGACGCATGCCTGCTCTTACAGTCCATTCACACACACACACACACACACACACACAGTGCGCTCGCATCAAACCCGGCAGCTGGCCACAATCTGTTTTTCAGTTCAGGGTTGACTGACCGCAAATTTTCCCCTTTCACATTGTCTCACTCCATAAAAAATAAATCTCGTTCCGCCGTTAATGCGAGAGAGCGCGCGCGGCTTCCTTCACGTCGCCACCTATTAAAGTGCATAAATGCAGCGCAGTAAATCAGCACAAACGTGGAGGCTCACGATACACTGATCAATCATTCCCCTCACGCCCCCGCACGACTCTCTGGCTGCCAGCGGGAAACTGTTTCAGTCGCATCCAAACAATTACTAAAAAAAAAAAAAAAGGAAAGAAAGGAAAGGAAAGGAAAGGAAGAGGCGGACGCTCGCGTGTTTTCATTTCAGAAGCAAGAGGCTTGAAAACAAAAAAACAAAAAATGGATTATACTTTTTTTTTTGTCGCTGAGTTGTTAATTCCCCTCCAGACGGATTCTGTATTCGCCATTGATCAGGATCAGCAGGATGAGGAAGAAGTTGCCAGATCCTCTCGCCGCCGCTTCACAGTCATTTGCATGGGCAGGAGGGAATGAGGTGCCATTCCGGTGCCAGCCTCCCCCCACCACTACCACCACCACCACCACCCCCCATTAAGTCACCTGTCACTTCAGGACTATTATAACCAGCCGCGTATTAGCATCACCTCTCCTGCCCAATAAAGCACCTGGAGAGGCGGCGTGAGCTCGCGGACTAATGGCAACCTGCACATCTCCCGCCGGCCGCCCCGGCTTTCCGCGCGCTAATACATCACGCCGCCTCCTAATGGATTGCTGATTTTCATAATGTGCAGAACCTACACAATGCCAAGTGGTGTAATGTATTCCGTCGAACACTCACTCGCGCGCGCACACACACACACACGCGCGCGCACGTACAAAAAAAAAAAAAATTACACCCATTTGCGCGCGCATAATCAAACACGCCAAATGTTCTCACTGTCTGTCGCGCTCAGTCGCGCAAGAGAAAGTCGAAGTGGGAGACGGCGGGGGCGCGGGGGGAGTGCAGAAGAGTGAAAATCCTCTGCAATGCCTGCCAGCGGCACAGTAACTTATCCAGCTGCTTGAGTTCTATATCATCAAGAATGCATTTGTTATCTCTGGAGCGCAGATACTGAGGGAAAAGGCCCTCCAGATTGTTCCTGTACATTCAAATTACATTTGACACGCAGTGACGGAGCGGCGGACTTCAAAAAGCCGCCGCTCTGCTCGGCGCCCAAACCCCCAAAGTTAATACCCGGCGTTGCGCGGCAGTGGGGCTTGTGGGGGTGGGGGCGGGGGTGCACCCTGGAGGGGGGTGAGGGGTGTCAAAACAGGCGACGAGCGTGATAATGGTTACACTCCTGGTGCTTTATGAGCCCTACAGTGACCCGGCTGTCTGTTAGCCTTGCCTTCCGCCGCTCATAAATCCCCATCGCACAAGCATTTCCAGCCGCATTGGGTGGGCGGAGCCTCACATCGCAGCGCGGCGCACGCCAGCCGATGAATTGTGCATCGGGTGAGGGGCGCGCCAGAGCGCCGCCATTGTTCCACTCACGACACAATGCACAAACTAAATGTCACAACAAATCAGTAATTAGAACGATCATTCCTCTGAGCCATGTCCCGAGGAGGGGTGAGGGCGGGAGGGGGGGAGCCAGCTGGCACGAAGGGAGGGAAAAGTCTCCGTTGGCAAAGTGAGGGAGGGAGGGAAGCATAAGAAGTAGCTTTTTTTCCCCTGTTTTTTTGCGTGCGGAAGGTGAACGAGCGCCGGGATGAAGTCCCGTCCTCTCCGCCGCCGCCGCTGCTCCTCTTCCCTCCTGTGGGTTGCGCTTGACTTGCACCGTTTTCACAGCTGCTCTCAGCACTGCACTCCATTACACCTTAAATCACTTAAAAGATCTGAAGCGCCAAAAAAAAAAACCTCCCTCTGCAGCTAATTTGCCCTGACCGCGGCGGGCGCGACGCCGATGGATGGAGAGAGAGAAACGACTACCGCATCACATCCCCGGACAAAAAATAAAGCACTTTTTTCTTTAACTGCCTGTTGGAATATCAGAATGTCGCTGCCGTGAACGGGGAGGAAGGGGGACAATACCGGAATCAAGATTCTAGACAATTATAAATCCGGGATTTCGCAAAGGATTGTAAAAACAGAGATGAGAAAAATGAGTAGAAAAAAAAAAAGTGACGTTGTGCAGCAGCGAGTTGTGCAGTTCTGGGCGTCCAGGGGGCGCTGTGGAGGCCTGCGCCTACCCCGCGAGGAGGTGAGCGGCAGCAGAGATGATGCTCAATAAATACGGTGGGGTTGGCGGGGGGGTAAGTGGGTCTTGCCCTGTGTTGTGGTGGCACCTGCTTGTAGACACGCAGAGGTGTGACATGCAGCTGCGTCGCGCTATTGATTCCCCGCCGGGTCTCCAGGCTCCCTCTCCTCCTCTCGCTCAGGCCGCCTGCCAAGTGGCTGCGAGCAGGAAGGAGGCCCTGCTGCCCCCCCCCACCCCAACCCTCCACCACCCTCCTCACCCCTCCTCTTCCCTCCACCGCCCACCCCAATGTCTGCACGTCTGCTTAAGCACAATCAATGGGCCATCAGCTGGTGGGGGAGGCAGTGGGAGGCGGCGGTGGGGGTGGAGGGGGTGATCGGGGGGGGCACACCACTGTCTTGGCTTCCACCCCGTGGCGTGAGGCAGGGAAATTGAAAATATATGTAGTGGAAAGGCGTATGGCGGCGTAGAGCTGCGACCGACTATCAGGATGGAATGTGTTGCTTCAGACGGAGGTTTTGGCCCCCCCCCACCGACCTGCCTTAAAAAAAAAAACCCTCCCTCCCTTCTGTGCAAATGAAAAGGTTGGCCACATTCATAAAAGGCTCTAAAAAGCCATTTGGTTGGTGGCTGGATTGATTTTTTTTTTTCCCTCTCGCTGCACGCAGGGGTCTGTAACCAACCGCGAGAACACTTCATTCCCCCGGATCAGATAAGCGTTTGAAGGTTAGCGGAGGAGAGCGCCGCCACTGATGTATGTGGTTTGTTGGGGTTTTTTTTTACCCTTTCACTTCCACGACAAGCGCCATTCAACTCCTCAGCTGGGGATGGATCAGCTTCCAAAAAAAGCACAACCTCTCCCCTCCCCCCACCCCACCGACACCGTCGGTGGTGAGAAAGAGTCGATGGTTGTTTGGCCGCCGGTTTGCGAGTCTGTCACCCACGCCGTCACGGCTTACAACGGAGTGACAGAAAAACGTCCCCCATTATCAAGGACGTTTCATTTCAGAAGAGCGTTTTATTTTTATTGTTTGTGGGGGTTTTTTTCTTCTGGGGGGTGGAGAGAGAGTGTTGTTGTTTTTCAGGCAGGCAGAACATCTCTACCAACACAAAGGGGATTCCGTGGCGAATGCGGCAAACGTCTTTGTGGCTCCCCAAAGATAAATAATGAACCCTCTTACACAACGCGGCTTTCATCTCTGGATGTGAATGGAAAAAGCGGCGGCCGACGCAGCATCGGGACTGAGGCGGCGGCAGCAGCGGTGGGCGGTGGGGGAGGGGGTGGGGGTTGGGGTTGGAGGGGCCTTAATCGTTGTATCTCGCGCATCACCAATTATGCACTCGTGGTCATTTTCGAGGGTGAGCGCCGGTTCGACCGGTATTGAGTGACGCCCGGAGATAGGGGGAAGGAAAAAAAAACCCTCTACAGCCCGTTAATAAGACAGAAAATCCACCAATTCGACGTCACCGGCACCGTGAAGGTGGGAGGAAGAAAAGAATAAATAGTAATAATATAATGATGGCAATCATCATAACGGGGGTGAAATGTGGGTGATTGTATCGTGGGTTTGTTTGCAAGTGCCTGAGGGGGGAACAGGTGCTCGGCGGCTGCTTCACTGCAGATATAAGAGCATGAGAAACAGGGAGGATCAATATCAAACACATGATAAGCCAGAGGATGCAAGTGGGTTTCTTTATCTACTGTAATGCACCATTACATCAAAACTGACTCCACGGACTCAGCATTCACCAAACTGTAGCACATATCACAACCCCACACACACACACACACACACCACCACACACATACCCTGCCGATGAACCGACAGCGTAGACACACACACACACACTTGCACGCACGCACACACACAGCCTGCGGCGGTTTGTTTTGCACTGTTTGATCAGCGCTGGTGTGACTTTAAAACAAAGAGACGAGGCAACAGGAGCTCGTTGGAGGGGCCGTGATGGCGCCGACGCCGTTCTGCTCAACCTCAGAGGTTGATGCTGCCGACTTACCAGGCTCGGGATATTTTTACACGCAAATTAGGAACGGTCTAATTCTCGTGTCCGTCCGTCCGTCTGTCTGTCCGAAGGCCTCGGAAACCTGTACATCTCCGTCAAAAGGCAACAGGGGTTAAAGAAAAACCCTGCAGATCACAACGACAGCTGACGAGCGTGGGGGGTGGCGCGAGGGGTGCGAAAGAGCCATAATAACGCCGAGAATCGTGATGATAATGACGGCGCGCGGCGCGGCTAGGTGGTTAAGCGCGCACGTCAATACAAATTAATTTGCCGTAATCGTCTTAAGCGGTGTAATTATTTTATGCTACATCAGGACGTAGCGGCGCCGCCGACGGTGTGCGTGAGCATGAAATTATCATCAAAATATTTACTGTACTTCCTGCGAGCGAGGGTGGGTGCGTGCGTGTGCATGTGCACTCTCATAGCTTTCATTAACCCTTCTCATTCTGTTCATGTCAGTGTCTGGATTCAGCAGCCCCACTGTTTGTTGAAAGCCATCGCAAAACCTCTGCAGCCAAACTTTCACTGCCGCCGTCCGTCTGAAAGATAAGGTTTGTCCAGTCCAGTCCAATCTATTCTAATCTAATCTAATCTAATCTAATCTCATCTCATCCAATCCAATCTAATCTAATCTATAGGTTTTATTGACTCCCCATGCTGCAGCGAAGCCCCGCTTTGTCGTACTCTCGCTGTCCGTTTCCTACGTCTTACCCTCCAGCGCGAGGAAGAAAGGGCCCCAGCGAGGCCTGGAACCACAGGGGCCACAGAGCTCGCAACGTGCTGCGGCCAGGGGCCCTTTGGAAGCAGGAACCGAGCGGTGATGGCGGTGGGGGGCCTGACCTTTGCCTGGGAGCTGCTGCTGCGGTGCAGCCTCATTTACAGGCACCGGATGGCGCGCAGGAGCCCCCATAAATCACGTCGTCCCTGCCCTCATATTGGCTGAGCGGCGCTCCAGGCCGTTAATAAGCCCGATAAACGCACACCTGTGACCGAGCGACAATTAGTTCAAACAGGAGCGGGACGCCGAAGCTCGTTAGGCGCCTGCGTCCACCATCCTAACAACTCCACACAAATGAGGGCATTTTGCAGGCTGGTATATGCAGGTTTTGCTGCCTAATGAGCTACTAGTTGGGTGCAACTTTGAAATGAAATCCTCACAGCTCCAACTTTAGCCACTCAATCAATAATTTATGGATAACTGAAAGAGGTTAGCAGGGTTTTTTTCCCCCCTTGTTTCTTTTATAAAAGAAAAAAAAAAAAAAAAAAAAACCTACCCAAGGGTTGTCATGGTGACAATGGTGTACCAGAACGCGGCGGGGATGCTGGTGAACTTGCTGGCGGTGGAGCCCTTCTCCGCGTAAAACATGACCGTGGCGAAGATGATGATGGCCATGGTGAGGGAGAAGAGCAGGAAGCCCAGCTCCGAGGCGCAGCTCTTCAGGGTGTAGCCCAGGATGCGCAGCCCCGCCGAGTGGCGCGAGAACTTGAAAATCCGAAAGACCCGGAAGACTCTGAGCGTGACGAAGGCGCCGCTCACCTGGTCGTTGTCGGTCATCACCAGGCCGATGTAGTAAGGCATGATGGCCACCACGTCGATGACGCTCATCACGCTCTTCATGAACTTGTACCTGCTGGGCGCGGCGAACAGCCGCATGAGGTACTCGACCGTGAAGATCATGACGCACGCCGTGTCCAGGCAAAAGAAGGCGAGCGCGTAGCGGTCCCCGCACGAGACCTCCTTGGACCTGTTGGGCAGCGTGCCGCACGGCACCGTCTCCACCACGTTGGCCATCACCGAGACGGCGATGAAGAAGCCCGTGACGTAGTAGAAGACCAGCGCCAGCGTGCTGGTGTGCGGGTTCTCGAACGCCCGCCACAGGAACTCCCGGTGGGTCAGGTTCACCGGCGTGACGTCATTGTTCATGTCCACCTCCTCGTCGTCCTGCAGCCTCTCGGCGTTCTCGCGCCGGCGGTCCTTGTACTCCTCGTAGCAGCAGTCGCCGATGATCTCCGGGATGATGCCGAAGAAGGCGAGCTCCTCGTCGTACGCCGATATGCACTCCTGGCGCGGGTAGTGCAGCTTCCCCGTGCGGTAGAAATTGAGGATGTGTCTGAAGATGTCGGGGTCGCGGTCGAAGAAGTACTCGTTGGTCTCCTCGTGGAAGAAGAAGTCCCTCTCGGTGCTGCCCAGCAGCGTGTCCGGGTAGCGCTCCAGCGTGGTCCGCCACGTCTGGAACTTGGTGCCGCTCACGTTGAGGATGATGAGTCCGTCCTGGCCTTTGCTCTTGGGCTGGGGCGGCACGGGCATCGGGGTGCTGGCCACGGGCATCCATCCTATGGCCGCCGCGCGGGCGAACGGGAGCCACGCCGCTACACCTGCTGCCATGCTGACCTGCTCAGTGTTCCGTGTTCGAGGCTGCTCCGCTTATCACAGTGGCTACGGCGCGGGGATGAATTGCATCTGCAAGAGGGGGGGAAAGAGGAGCACAGCGAGCGGCGGTTATACGCGGCTGCGGAGCACCCATGGGTGAAAGGAAGGAAGGAAGGACGGAAGGAGGGGAACAAATCAAAGGCACCAAAATAACAGGAACCTGTTTACTCAGAGCCACATTGCGCATTAACACTGTTGAGCCCCGCTGACGAGCGCTCCTTCCCGCCGGTGCAATTGTTCATTTATAGAGGCACACTTTGCGGCAAAATGTAGAGTGTTTATGCTTTTTTTTTCTTTTTGAAAGGGTGACAATCGATAGGTGCGAGCAGAGGAGGAGGAGGAGGAGGAAGAAGAAGAAGAAAGCCCACATACCATTAGGTGAGACTGCTCTTCAAACTGCATCCACGGCGAGTTTAGCGCAACACCTTTCATCGGAGGAGAAGACTCGCGATCCCGCCACCCATTGATCCGTCACTGCGGCCAGACGATGTGCAGAGAGGTGTTGTGGTGGTGGTGGTAGTAGTAGTGGTGGTGAGGACAGAAATAAAGCGCAAGAATATCGTTGCATCAACAAGTTTACAAAAAAAAAATCCAGGCGGTGTAGTTTGCCAGCTCGGTGTTGATCTTTTCTCTTCCTCTTTTGGCTTTTTAACCATCCACGAGTCGACTGTGCTGGGATTTCCCCCCTTCTCTCCCCTGCTGTATACTCTGTCTCCGTTGCAGCTACTCCTCAATAAAGTCCTGTTCCTCTGCAAGGAAGGAAGACCACCCTCCCCCTCTTCTCCTCGGCACCGAGCCCCGACCGCTGTGGGGGAAAAGAGAGAGAGAGAGAGAGAGAGAGAGAGAGAGAGAGAGAGAGGAAATCAGATGCAGGCAGCGGATAGAAGAGGAGTGGTCCTCTCTCTTCTGCACCCAGAAATTCCTCCGCTGCTGCTTCACTCTGGGGGTGGGTGGAGGGAGGGAGGGTGAGTGAGAGGGGGAGGGGGGCACACTAATCAATGCGTAATGTTCGTGCAAGTAGGCGGGATCCAAAAAGAAAAGAACTTGACGCCTTTTTTTTTTTTGTGTGTGTGTGTGTGTGTGTGTGTGTGTGTGTGTGTGTGTGTGCGTGCGTGCATGCGCGCGCGCGTGACTCGCTCGTAATTCTACAGCGACCCCCAAGTGTATAATACGCAGGCGATGAATGCACTAAAATGTCTTAATAAACTAGGACGCGTTTTACGCAGAGGTCGCCATAATGATAACTAAAAAAAACCCGGACTTTACGCGCAAATCATTGCAAATCTTTTGAATTCTCTTTATTTCTTTAGTATAGAGGCGTCATTAGCTATAAAGAGAGCCGATATTATTCCTCACTTTGGGGAGTTCGACTCGGGTTTTTTCACCCTCAACTTGGTTTTTGCCTCATTTGCACAATTCGAGTTCGCTTGGCGCCATTAATATAAAAAAAATAAAATAAAAATCAAAAAATGAAAAAATCTTTTTTCTTCCTAAATCCGCAACAAATCGTGATCAATACTGTTTCCTGGATGGCGCTCTGCGCCGCGCTTTGCTCTCCGGCGCAGTAACACGGCGGTAAAAGGTCAACATCATCAGGGCTGGACTGCTCCGCTGACATTTTCCAAAATAAGCATAATCAATGAAAACGTCTCTCGCGCTCCAGCGCTCAACTGTGGCGTCTGCGAGAGACGCGCACTGTCCAGGCTGCGCGAGCAATGTTCCCTGCTTGCCGGACACGGTTCAGAGGGAGCGAGGGGAGGGGGGAGGAGGGGCGGTGGTGGAGGTTCGCGGCTCAGCCTGGGAAGGAATGTCGGTCACGTTTTGGCCATTTTTCTTGCGCGTTTCAGCACCGCGGACAGCTCCGGAGCTTTCAGCGACTCTGCAGGCGTCACTTTCCCCCCCTTTTTCCTTCCATCCTCCTCCTTCTGCCCCTCCTCCTCCTCCTCCTCATGTATTCTCCACTCCCTCCTCCCCCTCCTCTTCCTCCTGCATTCAATCAGCTGTAGCTCCTCACCAGCCCCAGCCATACACACACTGCAGGGCTCAAAGTCATGCTTAAGTACACGCAGCTGCTGAGCTTTTCTGGAAAATGGACGCTCCTCATTCCCAAACGTCCTCATGAACCAAACACACTGGAGCCGGGGAGGCGTGTGTGTGCGTGCGTGTGTGTGCATGTGTGTGAGTGTGCGCGGGTGGATTGGTTTCCCCCGCTGGAGAAAGAAATGAAGAGTGCAGCTGTTGTTCTCATCAAAAGTGCAGCAACCGCCTCATTGCAACAAGTGAGGAGCTCGATGGGCTGCTCTTTGACCCGCGACCGGTTTTCCATGTCGCGTTTGCACAAAAATCTTTCGGGATGTCATCAGAGTGTTAAATAAAAATAAAGTTAAAAAAATAAATAAATAAATAAAAAATCAATAAAACAATTGCAGCTGTGCATGGACATGAGGATTGCTTGATGATATAAAATTCTTGCAAATTTATTTCCAGCGTCAGTGGTTTCACTTGCTACCATGGCACCGTCACACGCTTTGCTGCAAGACTTTCTCTTGATTCTTGATAGATACATTTTTTTTTTCACAGTATTAACCTTCATTTTAAGTGAAATAGTTTCCATCCGACTCCTTAAAGATGATCTTCTGCATGTATGCCAGCTGACATGAGAAAAAGCTGCATTTCATTGCATTTTCTAATATCACTCTGATTTCAAACACACAGGCACACACACACACACACACACACACACACACACACACACACACAAATGTCATGTTATTAGGCCCCAGGTGTCTAACAAAGTGGCTGGTCAGTGTTTCTGCACAGTCTGTCCATTCTTGTGCATCCCATGATAATCAAGCAAAGTATTTCTCTCCACAAAACTGTCGCTCACCAAACGTTTTCTCTTTTTGTCTCTGTGGAGATGGTTTTGAGGTGGTGAAAATCCCAGTAGATCAGCAGCAGTTTGTGAAAAACACTCAGACTGGCAGCCCGTCTAGCTCCAACAGCCATGTCCACCACGGTCAAAGTCTTCAGCTGACTTCTTCAGCTGACTTTCTAGTAGAAACCAGCGTAAAATATACTCAAATAAAAGTCACATTAGCATGCTAAGCCGTACCTTCCCGCTGTTATTTGAAACACCATCAGTCAGCCGTCCTCGGCCTACCTGTGTGTCTCTCCATTGAGCTGTTCCGCCAAAAGCGCCCCCTGCAGGTTTGGAGCACTACTGTTGTAGTGACTGCTTTATGCAGCACTTTTTCGTTTGCATTTGTTTTCTGGGTTTGCATCTGTTGTGTTTTTGTATCGCTTCTGCTTGCAGTCCATTCGATGATTAAGTTTATGTTTTTATGTCATGCAGCACATATTTTTCTTTTGCACCACAATCCTCTTTTTGTACCTTGTTTAGACTTGTGCTTGTGTTTGTGAATTTGCATCGTTTCCATACCTGCAGCTGTTTTCGCCAACTAAGGCGCATTAGGCAGTTGTATTGTGTTTGGCCCTTGCCGGCCACCGTAACCTCCTTCCACAGTGTTTTTCTGCCATGTGATTGGCCAAATATCCATTTGTGTTGAGAAAGACTCGAACATCGTCCCTAACAAAGTGGGCCGTGTCTGTGTGTACTCACCAATGTGGCCGTCTCCTCCTCCTTCTTCTCCTCCTCCATCCACACATGCCGGGCCGTGTCCTCAGACTCCTCGTGTACGTCATGTGACCTGTAAATGCAAAAAAATCTGTCATTGCAGTTATGCATTTAAAAATCTTGTGTGAAAACTGATTTTGTTTTGCATTATTCTGGCATTCCATTGACACAGCTCCCACGTTCCCCAGGTGCACTTACCGTTCAATTTGTGCCGATTCAACCTTCAGGGAAAAGCAGCAGAACTTGGTAAGGGTCAGTCAAAACTTGTAGCCTTCGTGCCGTTTGTGTACAGACGGCTGTATCTGCTGCATCAAGCTCTGCATCCATGCAGCGTCTCACCCCCTCTGGCACGGAACTGTGGGATTCCTTTTTCTTTTCTTTTTTTTTTTCCTTTTGGTAAGATGAATACACAGGACTGTCAGTAGTCCCATTAGTGTATGCTGAGCATGTAAGAGCGCACTCAGTGTTCAGTTTGAGCAGTCAGGCCCGGGGGCTATGTATTCATCAGGGCATTTAAATATTCCAGCGGTTGCCAAATGGCACCAAGCGCAGGCGTCCCGGCTGAGATAGCATGCCAGACTAGCTGGGAGCTTGTCAGAGCACAGATAGCCACTGTGCTTTCATTTAAAAAAGGCTTGCCTTTCATTAGCATCGCCCTGTCTTTTTTTTTTTTCAAGAAAAGCTAGCGGAATTTGTAAAAAAAAAAAAAGAAAGAAAAAATAAGAATAAGAATGATAATAATATTAAAGTTCCTGAATTAATGATAATTCACACAGACAGAGGTATGTGCCCTACAAAAGAGAAGTGGATGTGTGAAAAGACAATCAGGTTTTTCTTTTTTCCTTTGCAGGCCTGCATATTCATTACCCCCTGGTTCTGCAAATTGCGGAAATCATAATAAGACATTTCAGCAAATTAAATCACTGCTGTATCTCTTTTTTTTAAAAAAAGAAAAAGAAAAAGAAACCTGTGTACTGACAGATGCTGTTCAGGATGAGCGATGTCATTCCGCACAGCGGTGGTCTCTGATGGGGCGGGACAGTTGTAACCACATCATCCAAGGTGCTGACACAATTTATGGACCAAAGCCAGCCCAAAGAAGTTCCAAGGTCACTTTAGATGATTGGTGTTTACACACAGCCGCCGAGATGATTTAATTACACTGCCTACGTGTGTGTGTGTGTGTGTGTGTGTGTGTGTGTGTGTGTGTGTGATCATGGATTTACTCTGTGGATCAAATAATTAGCATGCGTCCTTAACAAGGTTGAGTCACTCATTCAGCATTTTCGTGGGTTTTCTTCTCACTGCCACCGTAAATGTCTGATCCTCTGATGTATATATATATATATATATATATATATATATATATATATATATATATATATATATATATATATATATATATATATATATATATATGTGAGTGTGTGAGTGTGTGTGTATATATATATACACATAAATGCAGAATCAGGCAGACATTACAGATTACAGTTCTCTGTGACTTGCAGTCATAATAGTACATAATCAGGCTCATGTCACACTGTGCCAGACGGAGCCGTTTTGAACTTTTTCCACAGAAGCGAGGCCGAAGCCTCGGGGATTAGGGTTGTGTAACAGGATACGTTTTGTAAACAGGTCCTTAAGTGTGTTGAGCGCTGCAACGCGGGAGGCCTGAACCCAAAACAAACACACATTATACGCGGACGGTCCTTTTACACGCTGGCGCAAACTAACATCTTTTTTTTCTTTTGTTCCGCGTTTTTTTCCGCCCTCTTTTTCTCGCAAAAATCCGCCCTAAAGCGCGAGCTCCGCTGGCTCTGCTGGCTCCGCTGCCACGCACCACTGCAGCTTTCACCGCCGCCGCCGCCGCCACTGCTGCTGCTTTTCTATATTTAGACAGGTCCAGCTCAGTGATTGAGATGATTAAACAGATGAGTCCCCTTCACTGGAGACGTGCCAGCGGGGCTTGTTAAGGAAGAAATGAAGCTGCTGTGTAATTTAGGTGATCAATAAAGAATCTCTAAATATTTGAGCCAGCCAGAAGCCGATTTGCTTTCCCCGCATCCGGGGACAGAGACGGCGTGCGAGCTGAGAGGCAATCACACGCACAGCAAATATTTGCTCGAGCGCTTTTTCGAAGTGACAATCGTATATGTTCGGTGTTCTGCACGGGCACGGCGGCGGGTCGGACGGATGGACGGACAGACGGACAGGGGTCCGGCTTCACCTCGTCATAAACTACAACTTTATGGAGCGTTTCAAGGAAATGCAAAGTTCATGACAGGGGGATGAAAAGGACAATAAATTAAGAGGCAATAGGACAGGACGTTTAAAAAAAAAAGAAAAAAAAATCCCAGATAAAAAAATGGAAAAGGTTAGAGATGAATAAAAAGAAGCACGTAGCGCCACCCTATTTCAGGCCTGGAAACACCCTGGCATGTTTTATGACACGCGGCTAATGAAGCTGTGAATCGTCCTCGTGACCTCTGGGCACAATGACACACCGATATCCTCAGGTGAGCAGCCGCGGCAGCCCATCTTCCCTGCCGCCGCCGCCCACAGCTGCCGCCGCCTCTCCCCCTCGCCCGCTAATGAGTTATTGACCCCCCGCGGATGTGTAAAATAGAGTAGGGCCTCCTTGTTTCTTTATTGCGTGTGGCAGCTGGTGTGCGCAAGCGTCTGCGAGTGTGCACACATGAAAGCGCTCGTGCGTGAAGCTGCTGCTGCTGTGTGTGTGTGTGTGTGTGTGTGTGTGTGTGTGTGTGTGTGTGTGTGTGTGTGTGTGCAAGCGTCACTGCAGGGGAAAGGAAGCCCAGGCTCATGTTTATGCTGGAGGACTGTATGACTAGTTTATCCCTGACAGGATTGTTGGAATAATCTGTAATTTAACAACTGCTGGTTGTCAGCAAGCTGCAAACAGGCGATACGGATACGTCTGCTTCCCCCCACGTTGTATGCCATAACAGATTTGTTTTTCTGTGTGCGCGTGTGTGTGTGTGTCTGTGTGTGGTGCACGCACGTGCGCAAGTGTGAGAGTGTGTGCGTTAATCATTAGGCAAGATTACATGTTGCTGTGTTGTTGTTTGTCAACCGCCGCAGCGACCTCGCTGAAATTCTTTGAGGTGTTTTTTTTCTTTTTAAGCCACTCATCCACATTGAAATCCCTCCCACTGATTGCAATTTCATGATTCCACAACCAATCTTCTTTCTGGCATGTCAAAAAAATCTAATCAGGACACTACTGTTGCTAGGTGTGCCTTAAAAGACAAAGAAGAAGCGCAGGAAGCTAGCAATCGCTGAAGAAATTAGCATGGACGCTGCAGTGGAGGAAATGTTTTCCGGACTCTGAGGCGTTTTCACAGCGAGGAGAAGAACAAAGAGCAAGATTAAAGGGATTTTCGCAGCACCACTGCTAACGCTGCACCAGAGCTCTTCACTGGACGGCTGCTATAGGGACCCGCAACTGCCAGGACCTTTTTTATTTATCAATAAAATGCTACAAATGGTTGCTATTGGCCGCTGAGTAACTCCCCTAAATACACATCAGCTGATTCTTGCAATTTCTGGCGGCCAAATTGATAGTGAGTCAATGTGAATTGAGGTCCAGCCTCCACTGTATGAAGTGAAAAATGCCTTTTGACTGTAGTCAATAAATGGCTCTGAGCAAACTTGCAACTGTGGTAAACATGATGTAACCATAGTAACAACAATTGCCAGACGCGGGCCCAGGCTGCCTTCACACCGGGCATCACGGTTTTCACAGGCATGATGTCGCCCCACCCCCACTGGTCAGCGTTCACACTGGTAATGCCACACAGTGACACGCAACGACTTGGTTTCCAAACCACTAATCAAGAGGAAGAAGAAGACGCCAGTTGCATCACCTATTTCCATAAACAGTCGGGTGGCTCTCAGTGCCGCCTTATTGCACAACAGAATTCTCTTCTCTAACATGTATGCAACCAGCAGCAGCAGCAGCAGCAGCAACCATCTGGACGGCTTTAAAACTCCAAAATCCATCCTGACAAAAGGGGTGTTGTACATTTTGCACGTTTGGGCCATAGGTGTTTTATAAGAATTGGATTCCAATTTGCAATGTGGCCATGTTTTTCCCAGTGGAAAAGCGTTTTCCCAGTAGACGGCAACACATAAATAAACACCCATAAAATGGCTGTAGATTTTTCAAGTCCTGGACTTTTGATCTTCCTAAACAACAATGTATAAATTCCAGATAATCCCCAGAAAATGGTTGATACCCAGCGTGACATCACAGCATTGTATGTGCTGCTCCACTTCTCTGTGGGGGCTGCATAATTGTAACCTGGAAACCATTTCAAAATGGTTTTCACCGTATGCGTTACCCCCAGTTCACACCAGAAGCTTCTGAAGTGCGTTAGCAGAATGCAGCCATTGAAGTCAGTGTGCAGAGCAGCCGCATTCCAGAAGCGTCCTCGAAGCGTAAAAACACGACCCCTGGTAAAGGACTCCGCGTTTATTTTTTGACACTTCACGCGTCCCTACTGCGTCAATCGCAGCAAGTAGGATCGTTCATGCAGGAAGACGATGATGTGAAAACACGGCGGATCCGGTTGATTTTCAAAATAATATACAACGTGCTGGATTTTATTTTTCTATGTGCTATATTTTACTGTGAAACGTCTACGTGACGCATCGGCTTCAACGCTGTTCAGTTGGTCGGCTGTCAAGCAATACAGCAGATTTCACTTTAAATCTGAAACTATAATGAACAAAATGCATGTATACTTTAAATACCTGCATTTTGTATGATACCAGCATTTCAGTTTATTGTTACTTTTCTTTTTTACACACAGCAATACTTCGAGACACAGGACAGGCAAAAGAGAAAAAAAAGTTTCGCTGTCGTTTTCTTTAAATACATGCGAAACCACCTGGGCCGTCGCGCAATCTTGCAGTGCTCACGTGAAACAATCGAGCCGCCGTGCAAGACGCCACTGCTCGGAAACGCGTCCTGTGTGAGAGGGTACGGAGCGTTTTCCACACGTCTTTGCGAACGCTCTGCGAACGCACAGCATGCAGATGCTTCTGGTGTGAACTGGGGGTGAGTTGAGCAACTCCACGGTAATGAACGGGCCGCCATGCCTGGGTACGCTTGGCTCCTAGCGTCGCTTCCGCTTCCGACGAAGCAAAACAATAATGATTGTTGGGATGCGAGCCGGGGCCTCGGTGACCTCTCTCCCAGAGTCGGACAGAAGTATCGGCTATTTCCACTGCAGCAGGAAGCCTCAGTCTGTAGCGGTAACCTTCAGGAAGGGTTCATCCAATCGTCACCTTCCGCTTTTTTTTTTTTTTTTGCGCATTCTCTTTACAAATGTTCTCTGCGGGCTCTTAACCAGATGGATTTGTCAGATAACTCGGCAGGATTAAGGGAGCCTTCCCTTCAGGCGTGCCGGGTTAGCGCTGCAGATAAGAGAATATGTTAAAACCCCGCGGCCGGCACGGAGAAATTGTCGTTTTCCAAACGGCTTTGCCCCGTTAAACCGTTCGATCACTTCCCCGCGCTCGTTGCACCCGGGATGAGAGAAAACAATGAGATGGGGATAAGTGTTTCCACCCACCAGCTTCTTCTTTAATTGTTTTTCTCCCCCCCCCCCCACTCCACCCTCTCAGTCCCGACTCCCCCTCCCTGGCGTCTACAGGAGGAGGAAGTAGCTCTTGTCATCCGGCGGAGAGGTGTGCGAGGGATTAGCGGGGCGGAGGTGTCTGTCAGCCAGAGTGCCGCCACCGCGCAGCTAAAGCACACAAAGCGGCCGGCCGGGCTGCGCAAGTGGAGCCTGGAGACGTCCTCCAGCGCACTACATCACGGCCCAGATCGGCCCCTTAACGGCGGCGGCGCACACAGGGATCGGGTGGCAGAAAAAAAGAAAAAGAGAAAAAAAAAAGAGCACGGCCATGAAAATAAAACGGCTCATACTTCCACTCCTCGGCTGCTCCTGTCGGTTCAACCTTGCCGAGTTCCCTTTGGCCTTGCAGCGGTGCAGAGGGATACAGATTTGTGTTTTTTTATTTCTTTTTTTTCTCGCCTCCCTCTCATGGTGCAATTAGAAAGCAGACACCCTCACAAATAAAAGAAAAAAGAAAACACCCCTCAAACAGTAATTCTTTTTCAAGGCCAACTTGAACGCAAAAAAAAAGAAAAAAAAATCGGGATGATTGTCGACCAACCAGAGCGGAGGCACGGAGCCGTGAGCGGAGGCTGCGGTCCCAGACCGAGGCGGAGCGCCGAAGCCTTCAGCCGACAGAAATTAGCAGCGCAGCTCAGAATTAGACCAGATCAAACAGCGGTGCCGCTCCACTGCCCCTGCCGCTGCTGCGCATAGAGTCGAGTGATTTCAGAGAGTGAAGGCAGGATCGTGTCTGAGAGGAGGAGAGAGGACAGGAGATGAGAGGGGGAATAAAAGTGGAATTGAATCCATCCTCTTAGTTGCTTTGCAGATCTGAGGTCATTATTGGGGAGAGTTGTCCTGAGAATTTATCTCTCCAATCTCAGCTTGTCGCAAGACAAAACGCAAGCTGACTTAATAGAGACTGGAAGCCACGTAGACCATCCATCCATCCATCCATCCATCTATCCATCCATCTAATTCCATCTATCCATCCATCCATCCATCCATCCATCCATCTATCTATCCACCCATCTAATTCCATCTATCCATCCATCCATCCATCCATCCATCCATCTACCCATCCATCTAATTCCATCCATCCATCCATCCATCCATCCATCCATCCATCCATCCATCCATCCATCCATCCATCCATCCATCCATCCATCCATCCATCCATCTATCCATCCATCCATCCATCCATCCATCCATCCATCTATCCATCTATCCATCCATCCATCTGTCCATCCATCTAATTCCATCTATCCATCCATCCATCCATCCATCCATCCATCCATCCATCCATCCATCTATCCATCCATCTATCCATCCATCCATCCATCCATCCATCCATCCATCCATCCATCCATCCATCCATCCATCCATCCATCCATCTAATTCCATCCATCCATCCATCCATCCATCCATCTATCCATCTATCCATCCATCCATCCATCCATCCATCCATCCATCCATCCATCTAATTCCATCCATCCATCCATCCATCCATCCATCCATCCATCCATCCATCCATCCATGTGTTGTGGAGTTGAAAGAGTCCCGCGGCTGCTCCTGGACGTTGTTTCTGGGGCAGTTTGAGGCTTTTATAATTGGTAGCTGCTTCGGCCACACATTAAAAAACTCACAACCAAACCAAACTAAAACCACATCACCACTACAAATCTTTTATTTATTTTCTCTAAAAACAGTTTTTTATTTTTTTTTTTATCTCAATCTGCCACCCTGCCGTCTTTCTCCACTGTTTCCTTAAAACTTGCCGCTAATCCCCGGAAGATATATTTTACTTGTTTTTTTAAGCATTCAGCACTTTTGCGGAGGGCCAGTCAGTGAGTGCAGCGCTGAGCCTTAATTCCTAGATCACCGGCTTTTAATTACGCGGGGCGACGCCGTGGCCGAAAGGGTCAGAGGGGTCGGGGGCGTCGGAGGCGGGACTTGTTTGTGCGGCGGCTGCGGGGGCGGGGGTGGCGGGCGGGAACTCTTGGCCTGACGTCACCTGGGCGGCACTTGGCATCGGCTGGCCTGACCAGTGACATTTGCCGTCCCACCATGTGGCCCCTGCACTCCCAGGACAGATGGCGGATGATGCCTCTCAGAAGCAGACGACACACAAAGAGTCGTGCGAAGCGACATCTCTTCATGCAGACACATTAACCTCAGCTCTCTGTGACACGCACACACACACACACGGAAAGATTCCCGGCGGTGCTGTGCAAACACACACACACACACACACACACGCACGCACACACACAGCGGAGCAACAGATCAATTTGTCACCCAAAGTAATTTATAAAATCCTGATAGAATGCCAGAGAGTAAACTAAGGGAAAAGTGGATGTATTATGATTGGAGCTGGGCAGATCGATGCGCCGGCCTCCTCTGTGAGCCTCGGCCTGTTTGTTCAGGCTGAAATATCATCATCGAGCCTCGGCGCACAGCTCAGCACCATCCCACCCACCCCCCACCCCCCACCCCTCCCCAACCCACCCTCCAAACTCTTGATCCGGACGAGGAAATTTGTTTCCCTTCATCTCACGTCTCATTTTTTTTCTACTTCCCCCTCCTCCCCTTCCTCCCCTCCTCCTCCTCCCGCCATTGTCCCCCCCCCCCTCTCCGTGCACGCCTCACAGTCCCATCTGAACCGATTGTCAGTCGTGTGTGAACAGCGGCGGTACAATCACGCGCGCAGGCAGCGAACGCAGAGTTCCTCATTGACCCAGATATGTTGTGATGTCATCAAGCGGACCTGGGAGGATAGGAAAAAAAAAAAAGAATAGAAAAGAAAGGAATAGAAAAGGGTTGGAAAGGGAGCCAGACACCGTGTGTGTGATTGTTGTGCGGCTGGCTGCGTGTTTGTGTGTGTACGATTGTGGCCTATTAACTCCCCCCGGAGGAAGGAGAATCAATTTACTTCCTCTGAAAGATTTATCAATCATAAGCATTGCTTCAGAGGAAGAGCAAATGAAGGAGGGCTTTCTCCAAAAGGCGCCGTGTCGGTAAACTGCGGCCAGAATCTGTCTGCACTTTCAAAAGCGACTCCCTTCGCCTGCGTGCAGAGGGGGGGGGGAAATATTATCTAATAATTTCCCACGCGAGAATAAAAAAGTAATTACGGCACACGCCGTCGCATATGGACGGAGAGAAGGCACGCGGTGATCAATCCATTGGAAAAAAAAGAAGGACGGAGGAGAGAAAAAAGCCGGAGCGAGGCGAAGCATATTGCATTATTTTCACATTCACTTCCCGCAGCCGCTCTGGTTGTGTAAGCCAGCAGACTATAAATGAACAATTATGTTTCTGTGGGGATTTGAGGCCAATAAATCCTGAATTTGACCAAATGAATGCACACGGCATCACTTTAGGAATATGTGTGTGCATGTGTGTGTGTGGTCTTTCCACCCGAGCTGGGTGCAGAGAAATTTATTTATCCCTGTTTTTGACATTTTGGCAAATAAACTTATTCCCTTCGCAGGCAGCGAGTCAGCTGATAGCGGCGCTATCAATCTTTTCATCTCGGACTGCGGTGTGTTTGTCAAAATGTCACTGCATTTTCTTACATTTTTCAAATTTCTCAGTGGGAGATCAGTCTCCCGATAATTAAGAGGTGGGGAAACATTTCCGACACAGACACTTTCTGCAGCAGTGCAGTAGCTGGTCAGTATACGTCTACACTACATATATATATATACAGTATATGTACTGTTTTGCAGGCCCTGTGCTTCCATCCAGCCTATTATTTTTTCCATTTGCCTTCCTACAACGTCAAACCAGTCTGTCCTCCTCATCGCTGACCTTTGACCCCTGATAACAAGAGCGGCCCGTCTCCCACCAGCGACCACGGCCAGCATGGCTTCAAACCCCCCTGTTCAGTTTCAACTTCAGCCGGTCGTCTCCGCCACGTCCACCACGCACGCATCTGAAGGCATCGGGCCGCTGCCCTGTGATTGGCTGCTTAGCCCTGTGTGTCTGTGTGCGTCTGCGTGTGTGTGCGTGCGCGTTAACAAGCAATGGAACATTTCACCGTAGAAAATGGCCGGTGTGTGTGTGTGCGTGTGTGTGTGTGTGTCAACAGCGTGAATGTGCGTGCGTGTGCGTGCGTCATCAGCTCAATTGATATGTGGCTGAGCGGCCGATTGTTTCACCCTTCAGAGGAAAATCTTTACATGGCGGCGCTTGATGCCGAGATAACGATGTATTCCCGTCCTCGGCGGGAAGTGGCAGCACGGCAAAGGAGCAAGCGAGCCGCACCGAGTAACGAGATAACCTGCCTATTAGAGACTGGGGGTGGGGGCCGGGGGTCTCAGGGCCCGTTGGCTGCCTCTATTGGATGGCAGTTCAATTTGAGAGCGGGGCCCCCACCGTCCTCGGAGAGTTTTGTAATTAATCAAAGTCTTGCTCCTCCCCCCTCCCCCTCCCCCACGACCCCCCCATCTCCCCTCAAACCCAACTATTTCACATTCAATTTTTATCTGCACGTCTCCCACGTGCAGAGAAGCCCCCTGTGTGATGTGAGCCCATATCTTAATTACTCTCAGATCACTGATACCCAACACACACACACACGCACACACGCACGCACGCACTCACACACACACACACGCGCTCTTGTGGTATCTCTTGAAGAGACAGAAAATCATTTTACAGCTGAGCAGATAAGTCCCCGTGCTCCCTTTAACCGCCGCCCCTCCCCGCCCCCCCCCCCCCGCCTCCCTCGAGTCAAAGCACATCTGACAGTGTTGTAATGACGGACAGGCAGGCTGCCGAGGCCCTTGTTCCCATAATTCCTCGGCTACACAGCAGTAATGAGCCCCTCACACCCTTGATGGATTTCAAATTGAGCCTCTGCAAAAATATTATAATTCTCAAAGCAGGCGCACATGGTTAATATGTTATTAATGGCATGGGGGGGGGGCCCTCTCTATAGGTTTTTCAACTTGAGTGAAGGATCATTATCGAACTTTGTGTTTGGCCACGGATATTTGCATTTTTGAGCGCTTTGCGTGACGGAGGAAAGGGAGTGGGAGGGGCGAGGGAGGGCGGTGGGGAGAAGTGGGCGGGGCATCTCGCTCTATCACTGACCTGTCCTGAAGCCACTGAGGCGGCCGAGTCTAATCTGATGCCATGTTCTACTTAACGCCGTGTTTAGTTGTGTTGCTTTGCTCAAAAATTAAAGCCCCCCCCCCAAAAAAAATCCAGCAGAGTCATGGCGGCGGCGGCGGTGGCGGCGGCGGCGGCTCGGCAGCAGCGGCTTGGCAGCTCCCTCACCCCAAGGCGCTCAAGATGTTTTTGTCTCCATCATCCCTTTTTTCTTTTTCTTCCCTTTTGTTCTGCTGCCGGGATGCGCTCCGCCACTCCCCCTTTATCATAAAATGATCTGAGGAGTGCTGCTACAACCTTGATGCGTCCAAACTTTTAATGTATGTTTCATGGTGTAATTAAAGATTTGTGTGCGCGGCCGCAGGAGTGGCTGCTGCTGCTGCCTCCTCTGCTTCTGCTGCAGTGAAGCCTTATGTTTCAACTCATAAATACCTAAACGGAGGAAATAAAGCTTGGACGGGGAGAATATTGAAATGCCACAGTTGCTCGCGGTTGTGCAGTTTTTGGAGAAGTGTTGGTTTAATTTCAACACCAGCTGTTGTTGTGAGTTGGGTGTTTACGATCAGCGGCCAAAGTCTTCACAGACAGACCACTCCAACAGACCCGTCGTGCTTCAGAAGATGTGAACTGGTCTGGTTTTGCAGAGAGAAGGGAGTCTGTGCTATGCTAGCCACCTTTACCGTTAGCCGATGATAGCTAGTTATCATTACCGATTTCAAAGGTTCCCTGCTGTGCCCTATCAGTTGTCAGCGTTTGTCACCTGGTGCAGTGCGCAAAAAAGAAAAGCACAATGAAGAGACCCTGTTGGGTCGGGGAAGCTGCTCTTGGCCTTGACGACCAACATTTCAGACGTGTCAGCAATTCCTCTAACCATCTGATTGGCCGGCTGGGAGCAGAAAACTGGCCCTCCGTTCGCCAGGTTCACTGCACAGATAACGATCGGCCAAAACAAAAGGAAATTTGGCTCGATTCTCAAGTAATTTGGACCAACAACAAAAAAAAAAAAAAACAGAAGAAGGCTGAAACAGTGCAACGCCCTCCTCCTCGAGCTGCTTGTCTACCATGCACGCACGGGATTTTCAAATGGTGCAATCTGGCCTGTTTCTCTGATGCAGAAATGATTATAAATCCTCTGCGTCTATAAATAAACCCACCGTCTTCCAGCGCAGGATCTTGACACGCTGTAGCCAGAGGTTTTCTTTTTCTCTGCGTGGGAGGGAAAAAAAAAAAAAAAGGCCGGCGGGCCACTGCCGGGGCTTCCGAATCTGGCTGAGGGGGCAGCGCTAACAACGCGAGCGGCTTGTTAAATTATACGAGAGACGAAAGGAGACAAGAGGTGAGTGACCCGAAAACCCAACTGCTGGTATTTGGGGGAATAATGTTTCGCTTTCCGATTTGTCTCTGCAGCCATGCAATACGCAGTGATATGTGCCTGGGCTAAATTCCAAAAACGAAGAAAAAAAAAACCCAACAACAACAACAACATCTCATTTCATCACAAAGCTCTCATTACAGCGAGGGAGGGGGCTTTACTGACGGCAGGATAAACAGTGAGAGCGACTATTACTGCATGAAGCAGCACAAAAATATATTCCCCCCGCAGTTATCAGGCTTTTTTTTGGTTTGTTTTGTTTGCTGTTTTTTTTCCCTCCCCACCGTCGGCTAGCGTGCTGGCTGTCGTATCAGCACACAGTTGTCTAATCACCTCCTTTCACCCGTTTGCCTTTTCACCGGCTAATCATGCCTATTTAAATGTCTCACATGTGTAATTACCGCTGTCAAGCCGTCCCCGGCTAACAGGTCAGCCAGCGCGGAGGCCCGTGCCCATTACGGAGACGTTAAGTTATGATCGCAGCTGTAAGCCAGCTGCATAGTGATACAACCCCGGGGAGTAACGCAGCCTTCTCATTGGTGAGAGTGAGCGAGAGAAAAAAATAATAATAATAGTAATGAAGTGTTTGTTTTAGCGGTGCAAGCGCTACACCAGCTTCGATTAGCGCGAATGCCGTAACTCATTTACGGCTCGTCAGCGTCGGCGGCCCCTGCTGCTGTTCCCCACTTTCAGTGGGACCCGGTAGGTCCTAATGATGGAGGCAGCCGTGGTGCACGTTGGCCTTTTATCCAGTGACATAAAAAGAGCTAATTGTGTTGGGGGTGGAGGGGAGGCTAATGGCGGTCATCACGGGGAAGAGCTCATGCGGCCGTGTTTGAAATGTCTCCACTAACCGATTTCAAAGTGAGTTGAACAGCGGAGCCTGTTCACCCCTCATTAGTCCATCACGGGAGAAACGAGCAGGACTCTTTGGAGCTGAATTATTTAGTTTATCTACATTAATTCAGCGCTTTGGAACAAAATTCTACTCATGTTTCTGCCCCCTGGTACACCTGGGGAGGGGAATTGATAAGAACTTAGCCATTGTGATTCCATGATCAATTCTTTTAACAATACTCAGGGTGAGGGAAGAGCACAGATGGGTTTGTCTCAAAATAACCCTGGATATTTTTCACTGAATATCTGAGCATCCTAATATGATACACTTTGAAAGGTTCCAGAGTTTCATTTTGTAACATTTGTAACTATTTAAATGGTCCTGCATCCAACACCAACCAAAAGCAAACTGAACCTATATTTGATTGAGTAAAACTGAGATTATTAAGTGTCAAAAGGGTTACACAATAAAATAGAGCGACTGCTAATAGGATCTGGTTGAGATTTACGTCAATGAAGTGTTAACCTTAGGTTCGCCGGCACTATTTCTAACACTTGCATAGGCTATAATACATGTGACACAGCTTGCATTGGGCGGCAGTTCAAAAATATATATATTATAATGTATTTTTTTCTAATACGGAAAGCACTTTCAAATAGTTTTCATTTTCATCTTGCAAATCAAAGCTAAACAGTTAGGCACATTAGGCCAATTTGGAAACTGAGAACTGTCCCCAGTGTGGATGCTTGTTGTCTGATCTTTGTTTGTCTTCCTGCTTTGATATGGCATCTTGTCCAGAGTGTAGCTCTGCCCTCCACCCGGGACAGCAGGGAGAGGATCCAACACCACCTGCCATCCTGAGCACCGGATGAAGAGTGATACAAAATAGATGGATGGATGGCTGGATGGATGGATGGCTGGATGGATGGATGGATGGATGGATGAAACGTGAAACAGCTCCACAGACCTCCTGCCACTCTGCACTGCACTCGGAAGCGAGCGTCCTCCGAGTGAACTGCACCCCGAAGTTTTACGTTGACGATGCCGATTCTCCCGTTGCACTAGAAATTCTCTGCCAATATGAAAAATAGAAAAAAACACAGAGTCTAAATAAGGATGCGCAGAGTGCAGTGACACACACACACACACACACACACACACACAGGGGATTAGCAGCTGCATTTTTCCCCTCAAAGCCAAATATTGCTCTCAGGACACCTTCAGGTCTTTGTCTCGCTTCCCCTTCAAACTCCCCGTTTGTTCCACTCTCTCTCTCTCTCTCTCTCTCTCTCTCTCTCTCTCTCTCTCTCTCTCGCTCTCTCTGCTCCCAAGAGGCAAAATAAAACAGGCCCTGAACTGTCGATGGAGAGGAAGTGAAAGCACTAAAACGAAGGAAGGAATGGTGGTGGTGGTGGTGGTGGTGGTCGGGGGCTCGTGTGTGAGCCTGGGCTCCGCCGTGACATCTGTGGACGTCACGGAGTCTTTACCGCCGGCTGTAAAGCAGCGCTGAGAAACGCGGCGCAGATCCGCAGCTGGACTGAACCGGTGTTAGGGCTGCTTTATGGACTGTGCCATCCAATCAGCGCTCTAATTAAGCAGGAGCAGTTTGGGGAGTGGCGCCCCTTAGATTACTCGGCTGTTTACCAGAGCCAGAAGACTGCGTCGCCCTCGCCGCCACCGCCTGCTGCTGCTGCTGCTGCTGCTGCTGCTGCTGCTGCTGCTGTGCCATGTTGACACGCCTGTTTTATTATGAGCAAATACTGTGGAGTTTTTTTTTTTTTTTTTTTTTTTTTTGCTTTTTTTTTTCATCCCTGCTTTAAAGGGTCTTGAGCGCTGGCGGAACCCAGGAGGCTGTACATTCCATTTCATTTCCATTTGAAAAAAAAAAACAAAAGAAAAAACAGCGCAGTGGAAATGACAAATGTGTGAGGTCTGTTGAGGAGCCTCCGGGCGAGGGGGTGGGGGGGACGGTGGGCGGAGGAGGCGGCGATGTAAATAACAGAAATTAATCATCTTCCCGCCCAAAGAGGGCAAAAAATGCAGCTGGCAGTCAGGCAACAAAAGGTCAAACGTTTGACCTCCGCAAACAAGAAACGACAGACACCAATGATCGGCCACTGCACAGGTGTGCACAGGGCCGAGCACGGGCGTGCACGAGCGTGGACGGGGCGTGCACCTCCTCTCTCCTCCTCCTCCTCCTCCTCCTCCTCCTCTCAGTCCGAATTTCAATTCCCCCTCGGTTTGTTTGTTTGTTTCACCTCCATCGTCCTGCCCATCTGCGTCCGAGTCTCCTCCCGCCGATTCCTCCTCCTCTTCGTCCTCCTCCTCTTCCTCCTCCTGTACTCGCAAGCAGTCGACATTTTTTTTTTTTTTTTTTTTTAGCTGACAGCAAATGGTTGAGCAGAACCCAATTTAATCTTGTTTTTCAGACCCAGGATGACATGCGGGGAGAATAAAGCGCCGGAGCTCGTCCTCACTCTCCTGGCGGCGGCGGCGGCGGTGGCGGTGGCCACACACACTCACTCAGGGATGGATGGTAATTGCAACGTGTGGATTTGAACTTTATGGGCATCTTGGGAAGCCGTGGCAACACACTGTGGTAATACCTTACGCCTCTGCCGGGGAAACTAATTTGCGGCGCGGGGAAAATACTACCTGACAGATCGATTCACCAGTTGTAGTCACAATTAATGGACGATTGGCTGTGTGTCTGTGTGTGTGTGTGTGTGTGTGTGTGTGTGTGTGTGTGTGTGTGTGTGTGAGGGAGGAGGAGGATGAAGAGGAGGGTGGGGGGAGAAAGGGAGGAGAAGAAAGAATCCTCTGGAAAGCTGCAGCGCAGGGAGCAAAAAAACGCTGCTCTCCCCGCATCCCATAAATGTCACAATTAAAAGCAACCACAAGCTGTGTGTACATTGCAATGCCTCTCGGGGGACAACTTGACATTTGGACAGTGGCGTTGAGTTTCTCATCACGGAGGAGATGTTGGAATTTATGTACCCCGAAGAGCATTGCGCACTGCAGCATTATCGGATTCATTTGTGCTCGGGGAAGAAGGAAGGGGAAAAAAAAGAAGAAAAAGAAGAAGAAGAAGAAAAAAAAAAAAGAAGAGGTAATTGCGGCTGGAAATAAAGGGCCGGGCGGCGGCCGGCGTTGCGCATGAATTCCGGGCGGCCACAGAAACAGACTTCCTCTGCGGTCACGGCGATCTATACATAGAGCCGGTCGCAGCTGAAGTGATGCTGGTTGGAGAGACGAGCGCAGACCAGCTGTCAGTGTGGGGAGAGGAGGAGAAAATAGCTTTCATCAGTGGAGGGCTGGTGGGGCGGGGGTGGAGGGGATGCCAGGGGAGGGGAACGGGAGGAAACAGAAACTGAATCAGTCGTGTTTTTTCAGCAAAAATAAATAAATAAATAAATCCACGCGGGGAGGGTGAGGAAAAAAAAAATTGAACGCGGCGACGAGAATCCACAGCAGCGAACGACGGCGGCGGCGGCGGCAGCAAATCCTCAAATCAACTCCTCGGAATTCTGCCTTCGTCCAAAACCAGATTAACTTCCTCACACTTCCACACCGAGCAGCCAGGAGTAGGCTTTTTTTTTCTCATATTTTTTTATTTATTTATTTATTTTTTTTGAAAGAGGCTGAAATGAGGCCCTGCGATTGTTTGACTTCAGAGCAGCAGGGGCGACTCCGGTCGACAGACTTCACCCCCCCTATCACCCCCCCCCCTCCACCACAACCACCCCTCCCCCCGCCGCCGCCGCTGCCGGCCTGTTGCTCGTGTTTGTTGTTGATGGACAAAAATTATGGGATTTGACTAAGAGGATTAAAATGACAGCGGTTAATGAGACACAGCTGGGACTGGATCACAACAGGCAGAACTGTAACGCACACCAACAACACCCTCCTCCCCTCCCCCAACCCCAACCCATCCCCCTCATCCACTCACTCAACCCCCCCACCCACCAACCCCACCACCACCGCCGCCACTGCCACGCATCCCCCGTCAGAGAGGCAAATCCATAAATGCATGAACAGACGAACGCAGGAGCACATGGGCATCGGCGTCAGCGCTGGCACACCCCAGCCGCTCTCCCTTTTTTTTCTCCCTCAAAAAAAGAAAACACTCACACAAACAGACACACACACGACTGGAGGCCGAGAGTCGAGCCATCACTCACTCGCCTGTTACACAGACTTTACCCCCTCCCACGCCCCCATCGACCCTCCATGCTCCACCCACCGTCCTCCACCCCATCAATTCAACAGCAACCCGATTAATTTGTCTTTTCCGCTGGATTGGAAAGTACAATGAAAATCACCTGCACCGCATCCTAGTTCAATTAATATTATTTCTTAATTTATTTTATTGTGGTTGATTCACAGCATGTGAGTTCCTGTCATTCACTAATCACGACAACCTTCCAGTTATTGTCATTTCTAGAAGTTAAGGCCAAGTTCTCTGAAAAATACTAGCTGTGGCTGCATCATCAGTTCACTAACAAGTAGCTGCATTTCATTCAATTCAGAAGTTACCTGTTGTAAACCTTCCGTCCTGTAGGTGGCTTACAGGAGCAGAGGAAGCCGTGAGATAGATTTCAAATATTTGCTTAAGGTAAACTAAAAAAAAAGATAAAAACAGACTCAAAGTCCCAGGCATTGAGTTCCGGTGAGTTCCCTCCCGCACAACTTCCTCTTCCTGGATTTCCACTACCAGTGTGTGTGTTGTTGGCTGACTTCTCCACCTGATGTCCTTCACTGAGAGCCGATGGTGGATCCACCCATGACATTTTTTAAAAGGGAAACTGTCTATTTTGTCCTTCAAACTGTCCTCATTCCTCCTGATTCAAATCATTCTGGCTGTAAACGTCTTCTCCCGGAGGTTATCAAGATGGATGAGCGAGATTCTAATTACAAGAATAAACATTTTCAAAAAGTCATCAGATTCTGCAAAATCTGATGGGGTTGCTTTCAACACAGGGAACTCATTTCAGCACCGGCTTAATGCATTTTTTAAAAGGCTTGTTTGCTTTAGCAGGGACGATTGTGTGATTTATTCCCTGCGACGGTGACAAGCGGCGGTGATTTCTGTCGCGGGATTTGTCCTCCAGCCGCTTGGACCAGTCAAACTTGCCATCTCTTCGCCTTTATCTTGAGTAATGGCGGCACTATTTGTATCGGACGGCTGACGCGCGGAGACATCCGACGTACCAGAAATGTTAATGACGGTGCTCTGGGTTTCCGGGGCGTGCGAGCATGTGAGCAGCCTGCATCAATAAAAAGGAAAAAAGGAAAAAGGAGAAAGGGGGGAGAAGACACACGCTGAAGATAAGGCGCGCTTAATTAAATTCACATGCCGGAGGAGGGGGCAGGAGGGAAGGGGGCGGGCCTACATGACACTAATGTGGCCTGAACCTACATGATAATGTAATATGCATCTCAATAAAGCGCCGTCTCCTTTAAAGATTCAAAAGTAATGTAAGCAACACATTATCAATCATGGCCGCCGGCGCGTCAGGAAGACAAAGTGCCTGCAACGCACGCATTTCTAGCCGCTGCTTGATGATGAGTGAGCAAGCGTGCGCGTGCGCGCGCCCGCCCGCGCCCGCATGCATCAGCGTGGGCGTATTTTTTTTTTTAATCCTATGCACACCTTGTGACTTTTGCGCACGACACTGATGCATTCGGTGATATTTTCATACGCGACGAGTCTAAGATGACAGCGGCCGCACCGATTCACCTTTATTTTATTTTTTTTAAATTGCGATTCCTCTCATCTCGCGGGCGAGACAGCAGCAGCTCACCCCGGCTGGAACGGTGGAGGGAATTAGGGATGGTGGCTGCGGTGGCGCCACCCGGCGGGCGACTGTGTAATAATCAAAGTTGGGTTCAACTAAACGGCGTCACGGCGAGCGAGCGACTTCTTGTCAGACTCAAAAGAGAATCAGAGGGAGAGTCGCAGCGGCCGCGGCGATGTCATCGCCGCCTGGTGTGATGTTGGCCAGCCAGATCAGAGCCAGCAGCCCCACCTCCCCACCTCCGCCCACCAAACACCACCACCACCAGCACCGTTTTGGCTGCTTGGCCGCCAAACTTCTTCCACGATTTCCACAATTAAACGGCGTCGTTGTTTGGTGCTGCAAACAGCCGACCTGCTCTGATATTTGGAAACACGTCTTGCCATTCGCCACTCGAGGGCCTCGACATTATTTATCCTGGCCGGATGCTGCGATGAATTAGTGAATTTCTGCCAGTGTGCTCTGAATTCCATTATGGTAATGCAGACAGACAGGCGGCCCATCTGCGAGGAGCTGCAGAATGGCTTGCGTTTTTTTTTTCCCCTTCCTGTTTTTTTCTTCCTCCATTTTTTTCCCCCCTCCACATTCGGCTGATTGTTTGCATCCCGCGGAAGTTGCTTATCCACCTGCGCACGAGGCTCCTCCGATGCAACGGGGGATTTTTTTTTTTTTCCTTCTCTCTTTCTCTTCCTTCCACGCAGGTGCTGCGCCTGTGACTCGAGAAATGTTCCATCATGGGGAATTCGGCACGCTCGGCCGAATGTAAAAGCGGCGCAGGCGGGTGCCCGCTGACCCCTCCCTAACTCAACCCTCCCCCTGCCTCCCCCGTCCAGCCCCGACGACGGCCTCCATCGTCTGCGGGATAAAAAGCTGATTGAGAGCGATGACTTTGGCTGCCGCTGGAGGAGGGGACAAAAAGTTATGCTTCCATATCAAATCTGCCCGAGCTCCAGCCCTCACGCTTCGATGGGCCGAGAAATTACAGGATAGCAGGGCCCCCCAAAACACCCCCCACGCCCCCCCCCACCCCCCGGCACCCCCACACCCCCCACCCTGCAATTTCACCAGGGCTGTATGTACCGGCCTGTTGTGGGGCTCTGGCAACAATTACCCCAAGGGTAGCGGCGCTAACCTGCTTCACGACTCATCGAGCGTACAACGCTCGCACTCGATCTCACGACTTTGTTATCTCCTCTGCTCGTCTTTTCTTTTCCTCCCCTTTTTTCCCCCCTCCCGAGCACGTGGCGTCGTCGACCGGACGTTGATTGAGACAAAATACGTGCCGCTGCATCTCCTCGATGGGCTTATGTCGGTCCTCCAGGTGTCGGCGACCCGTCGCGCTCCGCTCACCCGGAACGCATCCGTCACGCTAACACACATCTGTCGCGGCGCGCAAACCCACTCCATCATCGCGGGCCACACCCGTCCGCCCGCCCGTCCGCTCGCTCTCTCTCGCTCTCCTTGGATGTCCCGCCACCGCCTCGGCGAGGACAAACAAAAAAAATCTTGTGATTTGCCTCTAATCTGCAGTCTGGCCTCAGCGTGGGCCTCCGTTCCAACCGCCACTTCAAGGACACTCCCCCTCCGGTGGAGGAGTCGGGGTGGGGTGGAGGGGTGGGGTGATGGCAGGGGTCTTGGATGTCCGGAAGGGCTGAGGCATGTGCTCCAATTAGAGACGGACACGTGGGGGGGACTTTGCCCCTGACACGTCCCCGCTGCTCCACAAAAAGGAGGTGCCGCGTTCTTCTCTAAAAGCTAGATTTTTCTTTTTTACCTCCCTATCATTCATCACGCCTCGGGGCTGTTGCTGCTCATTCACCTCGTGGAGCCAAAGCGTTTTGCAGCATGCTGCCTCTTGTGTGTGTGTGTGTGTGTGTGTGCTCAGGTGTGAGTGTGTGTGTGCGATCCATGCGAATTTAAGCAGGTTCGCGGCGCAAAAGCCCAAGGAGTGAAAAAAAAAGTGGAAAGGTGGAAAGAAGTGTCCCGCCTCCGTAGCGCCCATGTTAAACAGGGCCGCTCCGCAGGCAAATGTCTCGGCTTGTTCGGAAAATCCAGAATCTTACGTCTTAAGAAGGCTACAACTCCCGAGATGGGAGATCGTTGGCCGAGCTGCACCGGCAAGCCTGTGCGGTGCAAAGGTGCAGCCACTTTACAAGCAGGAGTGAATCCATAGTGACTGTCACAGACGTATGACAGCCCTTCCAAAGTGACTGTTAGCGTGTCCTTCATCATGAGTACCAGCTCCCGCTGCCTCCTGCTGCCTCACTGTCACCTGCTCCACAGCTAAAACAATAACAAACCTTGTTATTGTGACGCGTTGACTTTGTTTTGTTGACATTGATCGAGAGGAGCCAGCTGAGGTGGCCAACTGGCTAGGACTCCTTCTGGAAGCCTGCCTTGGTGGGCGGAGTGGGGGGTGGGGTTGGTCAACCAGGGACAGGCTGTTCTCACTCTCCAATTATTGCCCACTTGCAGCAACACCCACGCGTCCAAATATAGAGTCAACTGGTTTCAAAAAAAACAAACCCGAGACACAAGATGTCGCTGACCATGAAAACAACCTCTGGGCTTCAGAACAGGGTGACATCACCATGACTCCGCCCACCTTTTATATACAGAATATAGAAACACCTAAGAGGCTAGCTAGCTCCTGGTCGATGTTCTACTCACTTCTGCTTTGTATGGGGCACAGTGCAGTTAGCGTCCAAAGTGTTGTGGCTGCTTACGCCACCAGGTGGCTGGCTGGGTGTCAGCTTGCGTGCTGTCTTCCTGCTCCGCCCATTTCTTCCATCACAGTCCCACCCTCTTGTCCATATATGGAAACTTCTGGCGACAATGAGATGCTGCCGCCCAAAAAAACATAACAACACTCAACTCAGAAGGGAATGTGCAAAATGCAACATGTGCCGGTGCAACAGGTTGTAATGTCATTCATTCATTCATCTTCTATGCCCGCTTATTCCAATTCAGGGTCACGGGGGTCTGCTGGAGCCTATCCCAGCTGTCTTAGGGCGAAGGCAGGGTACACCCTGGACAAGTCGCCAGTTCATCACAGGGCCACATAGAAACAAACAACCATTCACACTCACATGCACACCTACGGACAATTTAGAATATTCAACTGACCTCACATGCATGTTTTTGGAGTGTGGGAGGAAGCCGGAGAACCCGGAGAGAACCCACGCAGACACGGGGAGAACATGCAAACTCCACACAGAAAGGTCACAGGCCCGGCCCCGAATCGAACCCACGACCTTCTTGCTGTGAGGCGGCAGCGCTAACCACTGCGCCACCGTGTCGCCCGTAAGGTTGTAATGTGCAGTTTCAAATTTTAAGTGTTTCTTTTTTATCATGCTGGTGTTATATGTAAAAAATTTCAGCGCATTTTACGATAAAAACTGATTTCCACAACTTTAATCTACTCCAGTCTCATCTAAAGGTCTGTCACCTCCTGGGTTCCATTCCAAAGAGACAGGTGTGGAGTTTGCATGTTCTGCTCGCGTGATTCCTCTGGTTGGTCAGAATTCTATCTCAGGCTAAAACACACATTTTAACGTTAATATCCAGGAGAGGCTCTGAAGAAGACCTGAGAAATTAGATTTCACATGCAAAAACACATTCCACTGTCATCACTGTTTGTGTGTAACGAACAAATTCATCATCTTCTTCTTCTTCTTCTTTTATTATTTAAATTTTTAGCAATTTTTAAGGAAAAAAGTTCAGGTTCATAAAATATACATTGTTCTGGGGCTTTATGTCATCAAAAAAATAAAAAAATTATAAAATGAAGATACATAAGAACATAAGAGTCCAAAAACTAAGAAATCTGGTCCAAAAAAAAAAAAATACGGTGTTGCATTGCACTTCTGGTTTGCCTTGTATAGCTCCAAAAAAGTCCACTGAGCTACCTGATGCTTCTTCTTTGCCTTTTGATTTGATAAGCATAGCTTCATAGGATGCTGTCTCTAGCATAGCGTCCAACCATTCGCTCAGATTAGCGGTTACATTCGTTTTCCTCCTCCTTCTTCTTCTTCTTCTTCTTCTTCTTCTTCTTCTTCTAAATGTGTTTGGCCTCTGTGGTCCATCGCCGCCGGTCGAACCCTTCCAACCTGTTCGGTTCGGTTTCCTCCCTGGCTGAGGTCGGCGGTCTGCGGTGGGACCCCGGAAATTCACGCTCTGCAGGTTCTGCATGCCGCATGAACACAATCTACAGGCGCCCGGCAGAGCAGGCGCCTCCATCAATTTGCATTGTTTTCTCGCGGCTCCGATGTGGACGGATGGACGGATGGAGGCAGGGGGGCGGGGGGATTGTGATGAGGCGAGTGCGGCAGAAACAGTTTTGGGGGCTGGAGTCCGGCTGATTTGTAATGAGGGTTTGTGTACATGAGAGGAGGTAAGTGAGCCGGGAAGAGAAAAGCTCGGCAACAACGCTACGACATGAATATTTCATCTTTGTTCTATATGAATAAAACACAACGACAGGACCTGGTTCAACCACAGGACGACACACCTTTTCCATTGGTCCGTTCCTGAGGAGGTGCTGCTGCTGCTGCTGCTGGTAGGAGGTGGTGGGAGGTGAGCACTTAGATATGAATGAGCGCTCCACCACGACCGCCACTACCTCCTTCTCCTCCTTCCTCCTCCCTTTCCTCCTCCTCCCTCACAATCTCAACCCCACCGGCGGCCACAACAACAAATCCAAGTGCAGCCTCCGACACAAACAGAGGAGAATCTGCCGTGTTTGCTTGATTATGCAGTGTATCAACTATGCATGAAGCAATTACATGGCGGGGGCCCTCGGGGGCCCCGACGGATGGAGACGGAGCGGCTGAATTCCCACATCTGTCCCCTGCCTCCCTCCGCCCTTCGCCGGCGTGTCCATTCATCCATTCATTCATCCATTCATTCATCCATTCATTCATCCATTCATTCATCCATTCATTCATTAATCCGGCGGGATGGACGGGGGGCAGAATTTGTTTGTGCAAACACTCATTCCCTGCTGTTTGTTTGTCTCTCTCGCTCAGACAGCGAGTGGACCGCTTCTCTTCCTCTTCCTCCTGCTGCCCAACCCCCAACACCCCCCAGGCCCCCCCCTTTATCTCCCCACCGTTTCAACAAGGAGTCAGGTGACTCAATCTGGAGGGATTTTTCCATGCGTGTGAGCCATAGGGGAGAGAGCGAGGGAGCGACGGTGGCGCCGGCATTAATAGATAAAAGGTCAAAGGTGAAGAAGCGAGCGGGCTGCAGGGACTGGGCGGGGGGGTGGGGAGGTGGAGGGAGGCGGAGCCTGCGTGGTGGGACGAGATCTCGCAGAGGTTCAACATTGATTGGAATGTAGAGGGAGAGAAGGTGGGGAAAAATTTAATTCTAGGGGAGTGATGGGGGGGGAGGGGAAGGGAGAGGGCAGAGAGCAGAAGTCAGCAAGACGGGGACCAAACTACAGAATGAGATTTTTCTCTTTTTCTTCTTTTTCTTCTTTGTCGTTTTTTTTTTTTTTTTGCCTGCTCCTCAGCTTCTCGCTCTCCTCCCGAGAACAGCAACTTCAAAAAGCTCCGGGGGGGTTCCGCCGCGACACTGTTTTACTCTCAACATAATCCAGATTTCTGTGTGTGTGTGTGTGTGTGTGTGTGTGTGTGTGTGTGTGTGTGTGTGTGTGTGTGTGTGTGTGTGTGAGAGAGAGAGAGAGAGAGAGAGAGAGAGAAACGGGAGAGGATTTGAGGATGAGAGATTTGAGAGACGAGAGAACGAGTTCCTCCAGTGATCCCCCCTCTCAGCCCTGTTTTTTTTTTTTTTTTTTTTTTAATTTTCAGAGGAGAATTAATCAATCACGGCCCGTTTCACCGCTACAACGTCTATGATTGTTTTTGGGGATGATGAAGGCTACATCTCATTAGCACGTTTTTCTCTTCCGTTTTTCAACCGTTTTTCACGAGTCTTTGAGAGTGATCAGCTTCTTGTGATGCAGTGCGCGTGCGTGCGTGTGTGTCTGCGCCTGTGTGTGTTTAAGGCTGTCTCCACTAACATCTCTATCTCTCTCTCTCTCTCTCCCTCTGTTGCGTCTGTGCGCCTGTCTGTCTCTCATTCTTCCATCTGGATTCCTTTAATCCCATTCCCTTCCCCTAATCCATCTCTCTCTCTCTCTCTCTCTCTCTCTCTCTTCCTCCCACACTCTGTGCCCTTGCCCCCTCCCCTCCCTCACCCATCCCTCCCTACCCCCCCTTTTTTTTCCTTCCATCCTCTCCAGCAGCTCCTTGCCCGCTCGCTGCTTGCCTGCGTGTCTCTCCACGCGGCGCTGATTCACTTGGCAGCCTTCTGCGGATAAACACGTCACGGCGGTGGACAGACGCCCGGACCCCCAACCCCGCCTCCACCTGTCCCGTCCCGTCCCGTCCCATCCTGGGGAAGGCGGAGGCTGATGTTGTGATGTGTGGGCGGTGCAGATGGTCAGATGGCTGCTGTTCATCAGCACCTTTGCTCCATCTTGCCTTGGCCTCCAGCATCACGTCACAGAGGAACCGGAGAAAATTAGCACCTAATTATAGGCTCCTGTCTGTGAAGAATGGTACTGCTGCTGCTGCTGCTGCTGCTGCTGCTGCTGGTGGTGGTGGTGTGTGTCACATGAGGAGGGATGGTTGAGTCACTGTGGGAGGGACACACACACACACACACACACACGTGGAAACCACTTTTGGTGGCCAAAAACGCAGGTAGAGGAAATAAAGGAGCAATTTGCTCCTCAGTAGGGTCTGTCTGCCCTCCAAACCACCACACACACACACACACACCACCCGTGCAGTCCCCCCTCCAATCCCCACACCCCAAATGATGCGGATGCCACAGCGGAGAACCGCTTGTGTTCCGTCTCTGATCCAACAGGATTAATTACTCTGCACAATGCGGGACGACGCCTCCAGTTGCCGCTCGCCCGCCGCCAGAGGCTCCGGCGTCGTGAGGGGCCGGGGTAGTTAATCTTCGCTGGGGTGCGACGTGTGGGGGTAGGGGGGTGTTGGCTTGTGAGGGTGGGAGGGAGTGGGGGGGGGGGGGGGTAGCTCTGGTTATGGTATATTAGTATCTTATGGTTTTGGAGATACATAAACTGCAGGAGCAGGGCTTGACTATGCTGCCACCTTGTGATTACATCTGGACACGTTGATGTGGAGATTGAAGCTGCTGCTGCTGCTGCTGCTGCTGCAGTAGCTTGATGATGATGATGATGATGATGATGATGATGATGATGATGATGATGATGATGATGATGATGATGATGATGATGATGATGATGAGGAGGACAATTTCCTGTCAAAGTGAAGTGGTGGGGGTGCAAGATGGCCACTGTCATAAGATGCTCCCATGTGGAACATATTGGGAGCAATCAAATCAAATCTATTACTGGCACTGTGAGATCAAATGCTATCAGATATTTCTTTCAGAAAAAAAAAAAAGAAGACGGAGGGGAATGGGGGTGCGGGAGGAGGAGGGAGAGGAGTAGTGGGGGCGGGGAAATCCCAAATGGTTCGCGAGGCAGAAAAAAGGAACCGAAGCTGAATCACACATTCCATCGCAGCAGGACAGTTTTAGCAGTTAAATCTTTATTATTAGGTTTGCAAAGACTTACCAAAAATAGGTTAATATAACAAAAAAAAACAGAAGTAAATCTCTCATCCTTTTAAAACATACAAAAGCTGCATACTGCATATCACGATAGAAACGTCTCGTAATGTTTAGCGCCGTCGGGCGTCTGCACAAGCAGAGAGAGCGGCAAACTCTGGGGAGTCGAGCGGAGAAAACAGCTTTGGACTGAACTTCGGGCTGTGACCTCCGGAGTCGGAGCGACAAACTTTGGCACAAGAGAAATTCTGACCACTCGGGGGCGGGTGTTTCCTCGCCGAAGGTCGCGGGCGGTGTGACCTTCAGTGGGAGTTCGAGGGAGGGAGTGGGGCTTGCACTGGGGGGGAGGGAGGAGGCGGTATTTGGAGTGGGGGGGGGGCAGTTCAGTTCAGGGCGCCGCCACTTTGAAAGGGCTGCCGGGGATGTTGTCGTCACCCCACTTGACGATGATGGTGTAGCTGCCCTTGTCCTTGACGGCGTAGGTGACGTTGTAGAGCTTGTTGCCCGTGTGCTTGACGTACACCTCCTCGCAGGGGGCGTGGGGTCCGTGCACGCCCACCATCAGCATGTTGGTTCCTGCAAGGGGGACGCAATGTGAGCGAAGCTGAAGGTTTTATCGATTTTATCTACTGGATGAAATTCTGGTCCAAGCCGTGATTTGGTGCATGCGTTGGCCAAGAATTATAAGCCGTTTCTGCAGCTGAGCTCAGGGTTTTAGCGTTGGTGCTTCTGGGAATTTTTTTTTTTTTTTTCGTTCTTTCAAGGCTTAAAAAAAAACACACTTCATTAAACGAAAGCAGGCAGCTTGTGCGGCGTCTTGATTCAATAAAAAAGTCTGAGATGGACAAAGGCGGTGAGTGTTTCCAGAAAACAGCGGAGCATTAGCGCGCTAAAGAGGCAGATATTTCCCTCAGGAGCAGCCGGTGGTGGCTGAGGAACAGCCAGTCGGAGGGGAAGGACCGGTGGTTGTGTGTTCAGTGGAAACACAACACTGGCCTTGGACACGAGGACGCCAGCACAAACATGCAAATTTTGTTTTGTCGCTTGTGTCCACTTCCCATTGTTTGCTAACGCGCTAATTCGATGTTAGTTGAGCTTTAGTTCCGAGTCAGAAGAGCGTTTGACCGTGATGGTTTGTGTGTGTGTTTTAGGCTTTTGTGTTTTGTTTTTCCTCACCTGCTTTGCTGCAGTCAACTGTAAAATTGTTTTTCTGTCCGAGCACGGCTTTGGATAGACCCGCTCCGCGGCAAACCACTTTGCTGGCATCTGATGTCAGCTTGGCGGAAGAGACTGAGGCGGAGGAGGCGGAGGTGGAGGAGGCGGAGGAGGAGGAGCTGTAGGCGCCGCCCAATTTAGCCGTCTTGGTGACGGTTTCGACCAAGACGGAGGAGGTCTCGTGGAGGCTGTGTCCCCCGGACAGCCTGGCGCCTGGCGGTGGAGAGGGGGAGAGGTGAGGTGAGGTGAGGGGAGAGGGGTGAGGGCTGTCTCTTTATCTGCTGACACTTCCAAGTCTAGACGTTACACAAGACAGCTCTGCAAAAACTGAAAAAAAACAACATTTCATGCCAAAAGGATGATGGGTAGCTCGCTAAATACGACGGTAACTAATCTCTGGATACAAACAAAGCGGTAGCGAGGACAACTCGTGCGTAGCAACGTGTCCTACAAACAGAGATGACGTAACCCCCCCAACCCCCACTTCCCCCTCCTGACTTGCACAGATTTTCTCAGAGGAACATTTGGCTTGATAACATCTGACAACACAGCGTGGGGCGGACCTGTTATTTTGGCTTTGAACGGGCTGCCTACGATGTGCTGCGGCCCTCCGTATTTTATGGTGATGAGATAGTTGCCGGGCGCCATGGGCGTGTAGGTGATCTTGTAGCCCTCTGGACACTCCCGGCAGTCCATCTTGACCTTGGAGGGCCCGTCGATGTTGACTGACAGCGTGGCAGAGCCCGCGTTGCAGGTGTTCACCACAAACTCGGAGGGAACGCCTGGAAGGAAGGAGAAGGTTGTCGCCAGATTTAGAAAATGCTCTGATAATTAGAGGTACATCAGTAAAGAGGAAAACAAATTAGTGCCCGTCCAATCTAATTTCCAAATTCTTGCTGGTTACTGTATTCTGCAGGTTCCTAATGCTGCAATGCTGAAGTGAACACCTTTTTGACAGAGGCGACGATAGAGTTAGCTAAGAAAGCTACAGAGCTAGCTGAAATTTTCTGAACACGTAACATTGTCACAAAAAATTCCCGACTTGAAATGTGCTACTACAACTGGTTAGCTAACTAGCCATGAGCAAAAAAGTCAGTTATATGGCATCCATCAAAGAACGTTTTGAATAATTTTGAAGGCAACGCAATGGAACATGTAAACTTAGCAAACCGAATCATTGTGCCCAGGAGCTGTCGTACCTGTGCATCCTCCCTGCAGTCCGGGGCCGTGCGCCGTCACCATGCCAGGGTCTCCGATCAGCCCCGGGTCGCCGACTCGCACCTTGAAGGGGCTTCCGGGGATGTGACATCCATTGAACTTGACGTCTATGGAGTGGACTCCGTTCTCCCGGGGAATGAAGCGGACTGCGTTCTTGTCTGGAAAAAGACGAAACGCGCAGATGTTAGCGGCTCCTTTTCGTGCCCCCGAAACCCGACGAGGCCACGTTGGGCGCGTACCGCTGTCAAGATCGGTGACGTAGCACTCCTCCGAGGAGCACGAGGGGGTGTGAACCTTGGCGTCGACCATGCCGCGGGCCCCGTTACGCTGCACCATGAAGGAGGCCTCCTGGTTTACCTTCAGGTCCTTCTCCTAGAACAGACAGGGAGTAATGCTGCTCAGTGTGTGTGTGTTTGTGTGTGTGTGTGTGTGTGTGTGTGTGTGTGTATGTGCAAGCGCGTGTGCACGCGCCCGTGTGTGTCCACACCCTCCAGGGACACTAAGTGTGTGACTCATGCCTGAGCGAGAATAGATCGAGCGGCTGGCAGTGAGAGGCAGAAAAGGTCAGAGTTGACAGCGAGGCGTTTAGTGTGCGTGTGTGTGTGTGTGTGTGTGTGTCTGTGTGTTTTTCCCTCCTCTCCCTCTCCCTTTTTTTTTTCATTTTGCCCCACAGGCGGACGAGGCGTCCCACCAATCACCAGAGGTACCATGACATTTGAAACACTGCCATGATATTTCACTTCACCTTGGTTTCTTTGTGCTAGAAAGGAGCTCTGGCATGACATTCCAGTCCACTAAAAATACAAGTTTTTTTAGTTGTTGTTATTTTTCTCATTCTAGTTTGTGGCGGGAGGGCATCGTTGGCAGCTTCAGATGGAAAAAGCGTGATGGCGAGCGAGGCGGCGGCGGAGCGAGGAGGCCGAGGCTGCGAGCTGTCACCGGGATCGTTAACAGAGTCTTTATCTCGCTCTCCTGCTGTCTCTCTCCTCTCAGACACGGCCACGGCGGCGGCGACGCCGACCAGCCAGCGCCGGTGCCCACACATAGAGCAGCTTGTGTTGCTCCATATTAACGAGGGACAACTAATCCCGCTCCTTCATCGGCTGCCAGCGTCGCGCGGCATCTCAGTTGCGCGTGGCGCTCCAGTGCTGGCATTCAATTACGCTTGAAGGGCAAAGAGCTGCGGCGGAACGGAAATATCCGCCGTGTTGCGGCCAGGTCTCGCTTTTTAAAATCCAAAAATAGATATGTGTATATTTTATCTGAAATTCACTTGATAGCTTATTAAAAAAAAAAAGAAAGAAAACAATTTGAGCGTGTGTGTCATCTCACCTGAAGGCTGGTGAAAGTGAGCCTGCGGGCTTCGTCTGACAGCGTGGCAATTGGCACAATGAACGGGCTGTCGGGGATGTGCTCGTTGTTGAACTTGATTGACACCTCGTAGTCACCTGCGGCGAGGAAAAAAAAGGTAGAGTGGTGAGATATTCACTGTCATCGGGGCCGGCTCGGAGACAAGGCCGCTCGTCGAGTCTGGAGCACTCGTCTCAAATGAGGGTCTGCCTACCTGGTTCCTTGACGATGTAGGAGACGCCGCAGGAGCCGTCCTTACGATCCTCAAAGGAGATTTCTGCTTTGCTGGGACCCTCGACGGCGATGGACAGGCCGCCAGCGCCGGCTTCTCTGGTCCAGATGCTGAATTCGGCTGGAAGGATGAGACAAAGCCATTAAATGATGGACGGCACCATTAGCCATTTTATATATTTATTAATATCCCACATCTGTGATGTGCAACAGAAGCCCAGAGCAAAAGAATTTTGAGTTTTAGTGATTGGATGAGTCTTCGGTCCATCATATTTAATGTCGGCCAATCAGACTGCTTCACTTTGAGTGAAGGCTTCCTGGTGGTGCAAAGGCTGATGGTCTACATTAAAAATATAACACCATGATTAATAAAGTGCAGCCAAAGCCAGTCGGAGGTGGATAGAAGCCTTCGGTGTCATTCTAATAAAAACACCCACAGTGCATAGTCAGTGCCGCAAGCTGCTAGCGGCTTCCTGCCAGAAAGTCCCGCCCCCTTATCTGCAACGGACCTCGATTGGTCTGCTGAAAAATGCCCCGATTGTCACTCGGTGCCAGACTATGAAACCTCCCAAGACCGGACGTGGACGCAGACTCACAGGGCGCTACGGCCACGCCCCTCTCCAGGCCGGGGCCTCCCGCGCGGACCTTGTGGGCTCCGCCCTCCCCCATGGGCCCCACGGTGAACTGGAAGGGGCTGCCGGGGACGTGCTGGCCGCGGTACTTGACGTTGACGGTGTGAGGGCCGATCTCCTGCGGGATGAAGCGCACGCTGTACGTGCTGCTGCCGCCGTCCACGATGTCGGCGTCCATCGTCTTGCCGCTGGGGCTGGTCACCTGGGCCGTCATGGCCTGGGGGCTGCTCTCAACTGGGGGGAAAGGGCCGTTGACGAAGATGCGTTCAGAGACCCGGAAGATGCGAGAAGCACATTTTTTTTTTTTTTTACAAAGCAGGTTTTATCCCCAACCTTCACCTTCAGGCCTGGCGGTGATGCCGGCGAAGCTGCTGAGGCTCTCGCGGCCCAGGAAGTCCCCGAACACGTCCCTGAAGGGGCTGCCGCCCCCCCCAACCTGGGTGCTCTCCTCCACCCGCACCTCCCTCTTGGTCTCGCCACCGCGGGTCTTGCTGATCTCGGTGCGCTCGGTGCGGGTGTAGGTGTGGCTGCTGCGGGTGAACGTCCTGGTCAGCCTCTCCTGGGCCGAAACCATCTGGAACCAGTTCCCTGGTGGGCGGGAGGGGGGGGGGGCAAAGGGTAGTGTGAGTTTGGAGGCAGGTTCTTTTTCTCTTTCTCGTGGGCCGCGGGGAAAAAAAATCTGGTGCTGCTCACCTGGGATTTTGAGGTTGAGGCCACAGGTGCTGCCCACCGAGGCCAAAGAGGACGCCTGTCTCTTCCTGGTGATGCTCTCCTTGATGCGTCCCTCTCCAGTCACCTTGACTGTGAAGGGACTTCCTGCAACACGCACAAACATCGAATCGAGTCAAGGAGCCTTGTCTTATCGCGTCATCCCACCATAAAAACACATCCGAGTTTGTACCTGGGATGTGCTTCTCTGTGAATTTGATGTTGACGTTGTAGTTTCCGGGTTCGGTGGGACAGTAGGTCACTCTGCACGTCCCGTCCTCCAAGTCCTCACAGTTGATATCTACTTTGCTCGGGCCCTCAATGGACAGCGCCAAGCCTCCGTAGCCTGAAGCGGGAGGGAGAGTTGAGAAAATCCCATCCATGTGTGTTTTCTCTGCAGAGAAAAGGTTTGATTTTGTTACATTTAGCTGAAAGACTTACCCGCGTTCCTGGTGTCCACAATGAACTCGGCCATCTCTAAGGTGTGCGCCTCCACCAGGCCCTTCCCGTAGGCCTTCACCCGGCTGGCCTCGCCGATCTCGGACTGGCCCACCATGATCTTGAAGGGGCTGTTGGCCACGTGCACGTTGTTCTTCCTCACGCTGACTTCGTGCTCGCCCACCTCCTTCGGCGTGAAAGAGATGCCTGCCGGCGAATAGACGGAGGAGGATGAGGAAGGGGGGAGTCAGTAAAGGGAGTCGCCTGATTGCATCAGAAAAGAGTTTTATTGGTCAATCAATCCTCACCCAGGTGCCTGTTGGGTAATTTCTTGAGCAGGCAGGGCTCCTCGTTGCCTGACGGCGCCCTGATGCTGGCGCTCAAGGAGCTCAGATCAGTCTCTGCGATCTTGAGGGACACGTCAGCCGCCGTGCCCACGTTGAGCTGCGACGTCCTGGTGATGGTGTCGTCCCCTGGACATTCACAGGACGGCAAGTTGTTGTTTTTTTCACAAAAAATATAGAAAAAAAACACATTATGTTTTTTTTGATGGTTGAAACAGCTCTCACCGGTGATCTTGGCGGTGAAGGGGCTGCCGGGGATGTGCTTGTTGTCGAACTTGACGATGATGTTGTAGTCTCCTGGAGCTGTGGGCAGGTAGGACACGGTGCAGGTGCCGTCCTTGTTGTCCTTGCAGGTGATCTCGGCCTTGGAAGGACCTTCCACAGCCAGTGACAGGCCGCCTGGGAGGGGTGGAGAACAACATGCTCTGACTGTCCTGCTTTTTCAAGGTGAAGGTCATAAAGAAGAAGAAGAAGAAGAAGAAGAAGAAGAAGAAGAAGAAGAAGAAGAAGAAGGAAGGAAGGAGGAGGAGGAGGTTGGGCACCTTCTCCTGCGTTTTTGGTGACCACGGTGAAGGCGGCCGACCTGTTGACCATCCCATAGCTCAGGCCAGGGCCGTACGCCGTCACCACTCCACTGTTCACGGCGTCCACGAAGAACTGCAGAGGACTTCCTGTTGGCGTGGGGGATAAATCACATATTTACAAAAAAAGCCGCCCACGACAAAGTCGTCGCAGATCTGATAGCGTCCATGCAGGTGGTCCCACCTGGGATGTGGTTCCCCTCGTATTTGATGTCCATCTCGTGCAGGCCCCTCTCAGTGGGCTGGTACTTGATGGTGATGGTGCCGTCCTTGTTGTCGGTGATGTGCGGCCGGGCCGTTTTCCCCGACGGCATCCGCACCTCGCCTGCCAAACGACAGTTTGGGTTTGGGATGAAACGATCACAAAGACAAACCACACAAGAGAAGAAGATGCTTTTCTAGAGGCTCGTCGCACCTGTGATTTCTCCCTGCTGCGCCGTGAAGGGCACCAGGAAGTTGACCGGGCGGAAGAGAGGGTCCACGGTGTCACGGGGGGCAACTGGCTCGTTGGAGGCCTGTCGATGACAGGGACGGAGGTTTTCAGATTTTGCGCTCTGTAGCTCACCTGAGCTCCCCTTGCATGATTCATCACCCCAATTTAGCCCTCTGTTTACAACCTGCCACAGATTAGCTCAGTGTTAGCTATGAGCAACCTCATAAAGTAAAACTGAACTTGAACCATCTCCCGTTATGATGTCACAAAGAGCTGACTTCCATGACCAAATTCTTAAAAACCTGAGTGAAAGAAGTAAAGGATGGGTTTCTCATGCAGAGACAGTTCAACACAGGATGATGCCATTGAAGGTAAATAATAAATAATGAAATGAATTTTTCATTCTGGGGATCTTTCAACCCTCCTTCACTCACCATCACATGGAAGGGGCTCTTCGGGATGTTCTGCCCACCAAAGCGGATGGTGATGACGTATTTTCCCGGCTCGGGGGCCGTGTAGTAGATGTCAAAGGTGCCGTCGTGATTCTCCACCACGTCCATGTCCAGCTCCATCCCCTGTGGTGTCTGCACCTTGCAGGTCACCTTGCCCTTGCCGGCGGCCTTGGCGTCCACTGTGATGACCGTGTCCTCTGACGTCTGCAGCTTCTGCAGGTTGGCTGTGGAGGACACGGGGAGGGGAGAGGGGTTGAGGACGCCGAGCTGTGTGTGTGTGTGTGTGTGTGTGTGTGTGTGTGTGTGTGTGTGTGTGTGTGTGTCACATGAGAGGCAGCACAGAAAACACAAAGCATTGTTGACTTACAAACACCGTGTCCTCCGATGGAGACTGAAAATATACCAAAAAATAAAATGCAGGGTTTTAGTAAAAAAAAAATTGCAATTTTCATGTCAACAGTGATTTTTTCCTTCCTCTACTTTTCCTCTTTTTCTTTTTTTTTACCTGTGAGGAGACATTTGCTGGCGTCCCCTGTGGGCAGGGACTGGATGCGGTAGGGAGAGTAGGGGATCTCGTCCCCTCCATATTTAATGGTGATGGTGTACGGGCCGGTGGAGTCAGGCACGTAGGACACAGTGTAGGTGCCGTCCCTGTTGTCCTGGATGGTGGCGTTCTTGGGTTTGCCCTCGGGGTCCTGACAACAGACAGCAACCGCTCCTCTCTCAGACTGTGCCGGGCGGATTTGGAAGCATGTGTGTGTGTGTGTGTGTGTGTGTTTGTTGTCGAGGTTGCCGGACCCACCAGGATCTGCACAGTGAGCAGCCCTTCCCCAGCGTCGCGGGCGTCGATGGTGAACTCCACAGGCAGGCTCGCAGGCACGCCTTTGGTGTCCAGACCGGGGCCGCTGGCGCGCACTTTGCTGGCGTCGTGCCCGGGCTGAGACATTACCTTGAATGGGCTGCGCAAAGCAAAAGAGAAAATGTCAAGTGTGATTAAAGGCCGGCTCATCCAAAAGGACAGAAATGGGGAAAGAGAATTTGATGAACTGCGATTTTTTTTCTATTTAACGTCCTGCCGTGCAGAGCGTGGACTTAAATGCAGACATGTCTGCACTTCTCCCTGTTCGTCCGGTACCTGTGCGGCACTTCCTGATCGGCGTATTTGACTGCCACGGTGTAAGGGCCGTCCTGAGCCGGCGTGTAGTGAACAGTGTGGGTCCCATCGCCGTTGTTCTTCACGCCGACCGGCTCGGCGGTCCCTGGAAATCAGAAACAGTTATCCTTTCGTTCAGCAGTTTGGGGGCGGGGCAACAGGTTGAGGGCGGGGCAGCTGCTCACCTGATGGGCCGTACAGTTTGACATCCAGCGGGGCCTGTCCCGCCTGGCTGCAGTCCACCGTGAAGGTCTGAGGGACGTGGGCCCTGACCCCGGAGCCCAGGCCCGGTCCGGAGCACTTGACCTTGCTGGGGTCCACAGGGTCTCTGACCGGGACACGGAAGGGGCTGCCGGGGATGGGGTGACCTCCGTAGTTAATGTTGACGTCGTAGTCCCCGGGGGTGAAGGGGATGTACTCCACGCTGCAGCTGCCGTCTTTGTTGTCCTTGCAGGAGATTTTGGCCTCTGAGGCCCCTTCGATAGTCAGACCCAGGCCTCCCGTGCCGGCACCCCTGATATAAGAAAAAATATCATGTGGCCATTTGATTCATTCCAGTCAATACTTCATGTTTGACAACCTCGCCAACTCTTAAAGTCTTCAAATTGCTTTGGGTAAAGCATCTGCTAAATCAAATTGTCTAACTGCAGAAAGGAGTCTCTGGATTCCAGAACCAAGCAGCTCCATTGACACACATAGAGGTACGAGATTGGTTAAGGTGTGAAAAGAGCGACAGGTGGCAAGTTTCAAGCTGCTCAGAGAACCACAGAAGAGCAGGAAGAAGACTGGCTGTCTCATCAGCATCTCTACAGTATCTTTTCACAATAAAAGAAGAACAAAGAACAATCACCAAAAGGTTTTTCTCACTTTAAGACTTGTAAAACTTTTCTCCTCACTGACTTTGTTTATCACATTAAAGATCACAGATACTACAGATTGTCCAATCACCTTCCGTGTTTTTCCCCTCCCTTTACCAAACACCTGCCTTTGGCCACATGGGACAAAGACAAAATAATCCATTTGTTTTCATTTTATTTCTAAATGGAGAAGCTGCAGTGATGTTGTGAGAATCCCCCAAGGCCCGGGGGCCAAAGCCCTACCTGGTCTCCACAGTGAAGCAGTTGGGCTTGTTGGTGACTCCACCCTCCAGGCCGGGCCCGTAGGCTCGCACCCTAGTAGGGTCGCAGCCCTCCACCACCGACACCCTGAAGGGAGTCTTGGGCACGGCCACGTCGTCATACAGCACCTCCACCAGGTGCATCCCTGCCAACAGAGAGAAAGTGAGGGAGAGAGAGAGAGAGAGAGGGGAGGGTGAGTTAATTACAGGCCCCACAAACTCGCTTTCAGGGAGACGAGCATCCGTTTATTTCTGAAGGACGGCGTCTGAACGTGCGCGACGCCGTAACATCTGCCGCCGATTCATGTTTTTTTCTCTCCTCTCCACCCTTCAGCTGCCAGGCCGCGCCAGATCCAGACTCACAGACGCACCGCGGCGGTATTAGAGCGCGTCTGCGGGCGACGAGGCGGCCGTGTGATCTCTTTGCTTTGTGTTACAGGTCTCTATTAATACCGCCTGTCATTCCCGCTGCTGCTGCTGCTGCTGGTGCTGCACGGTGGCAACGGAGGCATCGAGGCTTCAGCGCAACATACCTGGCTGGTTAAAGAGCTTCTGTTCCAGCACACACTATTTATAAAACACAGGCTGTCTGCCTGGCTGCTCTCTGGCCCTCACATCACTGCTCGGCTGCATCACTCTGTATTTTTACCTCGCGCTTCGCTCCCTCTTTTTTTTTTTTTTTGCCGCTCGCTCCGTCTCCCGCTTTCTCCTGCTTTATATTCCCAAACCGCTGCCGAAATAAGCACTTGTTAATGATTTCTCGCTCTGTGATCCGCCGGCGCTCTCATCCCATCCTCTCGCCTAACCGCCGCTGGTTTGTTGATTTTAATGATACACCTGGAGGGTCGGGGGACGGGGTGGGCGGGAGCTCGTACCGTCCTCGAAGGCGGTGTACTCCACCCTGAAGGTGCCGTCGCCCTTGTCGGTGATGTAGGCGTCGGTGTTGGCGCCCGACGGGTTGATGATGCGGACCTTCACGTGGTTCCCCGCCAGCTTGTTGAGGGAGCGGCCGTCGACGATGAAGTGGGTGGTGACGTCCCTGAGAACGCCTGGAGACACCAAAAAAAAAAAGGGCTCTTGGTCGATTTCTGCTTTGGTTGGTTTTTCATTAGCGAGGAAACCGAGCGAGTCGTGCCACTCACGGTACATCGGTATCAACCGCAGGCCTCAGAAATTGCTGATTGTTATTATATAATTGTTCTATTACTGATCTGTCTGGTGTTTGGTTTCCATTTTAAAATGATTTTTTTGGTTCCTTGCTGGCAGGCAATTAAAACCAATATGCCGAAATTACAGTGAATACCAGCAAGAGAAAATAAAGAAAGAAAATAAGAAAATTGCACAATTTAACCAAGAAATTTTGCTAAATTACTTGCTTTTTTGGCTCATGAACTAAGTGAAAAGACAGACCAACTCAGTCATCGCAAGCTACCGTCAGCCGTCCTACCTCTGGCTTCCACTCCGGGCCCGTAGACGTGCACGCCGCTGGTGTCCACGGCCGGCTCCACCTGCAGCTTCTTGGGGAAGTGGGGGATGTTGTGGCCGCCGTACTTGATGGTGATGGTGTGCGCCCCGTGGAACGGCGGCACATAGGTGACGGAGAACATCCCCTCCGCCGTCTGCTGGATGCGCACCTCGGCTTTGGCGCCCGTCTCGGACACGATCTCGATGGTGAGCTCGCCGTCACCCGCCCGGGTGCAGTCCACCGTGAAGGTGGCCGGCTCGCCCGTCTTGGCCCTCTCCAGGCCCGGCCCGCTGGCCACCACCTTGCTGGGGTCCAGCGCCGAGCGCACGGCCGCCTTGAAGGGCGAGCCGGGGATGTGCTGCTCGGCGAACAGGATGTTGATGCTGTACTCGCCCGGCTCGGTGGGTAGGTAGTAGACCGAGCACGTGCCGTCGCCGTTGTCCTGGCACTCGATCTTGGCCTCGCAGGGACCCTCCACAGTCAGGCCCAGACCGCCGGCGCCGGCCCCCTTCGTGTCGATGGTGAACGGAGCGGGTTTCCCTACGATTCCCCCTTTCAGGCCCGGACCGAAGGCTCGCACCTGCGGAGCGACAGTCACAGCAGTTCTGCTGCAGTGAAAGATCTCAGCGAGGGCGGGGTTGAGCTCTGAGGTTGAGGTGTTTACCTTGGAGGGATCAGCTGGCATCACCGCCTCCACCCCAAAGGGGCTTCCCATCACCGGGTTGCCGTCGTAACTGACGTCGACCTTGTACTGGCCCTCCTCCGGGGGGATGTACTTCACACCGTGAGTGCCTTTGCCTTTGTCTGACTCCAGCTTGCAGGGGATGGGGCGGCCGGAGGGCGAGGTCATCTTCACGCCCACGTTGCCCTGCCCGCCGGCCCCCTTGGTGTGGACGGTGAACTCCTGATCCTTTCCAACCACCACTTCTGCAGGACATAAAAAAAAAAATAAAATAAAATAAAATAAAAAAAATAAAATAAAAAAAGAGTTTTAGGAAAAAGAGCGTTAAGAATTTCCTCTGTAGTAAATCACTGCTTTTGTTTTTCAGCATCTGAGACGTACGGTTGTCCAGTCCTTCCACTTTGACTTTCCCGATATCCAGAGGGGGCGCCACTGTGATGTTGAAGGGGCTCTTGGGGATGGGATCCCCGCCGTGAGTGACCGAAATGGCCATATTGCCCTGTCAGGATGGCAAGCCAGAGTGTAAATACCAAGCAGAAGCCCTGCTTCACATTCAGCTCACACGTTTGTTTCAGTTTCAGTTCGGTTTTTTTGCTTCACCTGTTGAAGAGCCGTGTACTTGACGGTGTAGGAGTAATCGTGGTTATCGATGATCTCAAAGTCACGGACAGCCTCGCCGGGGCCCGACGCTGCGAAATGCACCTCGGGTTTGGCCTTGCCGGCTCCCTTCGCGTAGATGGTGAAGTGGGTTGGAGTTCCAACCTCCACCCCTGAAACACAGCACGTTGTGAAGTCAGTCCCATCAAATCTCAGAGTGGGCAGGTAAAAAAAATTATAATAATAATAATGATTATGGGGAAAGACTGGTTTTTGTTTCTTACTCTAAATATTTTATTTTATTTCATTTTTCTTCTTTACAAACAATATAATTGTTCTTCTCTTTAATTAATAAATGTCCATCTTATTGGATTATGGCATTCTAATTCTAAGTTGCAGTTGTTGCTGCTTTGGTTTCCTCACCAGTCTTGTTCAGCCCGGGTCCCTCTGCTCTCACTTTGCCTGCATCATGGGATGGATCCACTTTGACTTTAAATGGACTGACAGGAATTTCCTGCAAATCCCCCCCCCCAAAAAAAATACATCACTCAGGACTACATTATACTGAAGAAAATGTATTTTCCAGACACTTTACCGAGCTGTACACTGCATTTTTGATTTTTCTTTTCTTTTTTTTTTACCTGTTCTGCGAACAGCACCATGATGGTGTAGCGGCCGGCGGCGGGCGGAGTGTACTTGACAGTGAAGGTGTCATTGTCATTCTTGATAATGTCAAAGTCGATGTCTGCCTCGGCAGGGCCGACCACCCCTGGGGCGCACTTGATTCCAATGCTGATGTCCCCTAATGGCGCACGGCAACGAGCAGAGTTCAGTGAGGTCGGCAGGGCGGAAAAGGCAGGAAAAATGTGAATAAACAAGAGGCCGTCACTTCCACTTCGCCCGCAGCCTCGTCACCCTGAGACACAGCGTCTGCGGCCAAACTGCACAGACGTGCTGCTAATTCCGGCGCCTCGTGCGTTTCATTGGCTTGATTAAGACGAGCGTTAGTGCGGCCGCCCGTGCACGCGCCTCACCTTGGCCGGCTTGGCCGCAGTCCACCGTGAAGTACGTGGGCTCGTTAGCCTTGAGTCCCGTCTTCTCCACTCCGGGCCCGTAGACCTTGACTCTGTCTGGGTGAGAGCCCTCGCCAACTAATACCTGGTCAACACACACGCATACACATGGCGCACTTGAGGCCAAACGCCACAAACTGCAATCGAGAACGCGGCGCTTCGACTTCTCTTAAAGTAAGAGGAGCAGAGGAATTCAGCGGAGAATCTCAGTAATGAAGCGGCGGGGAGCAGCTGCCAGCGTCTCACCCTGAAGGGGCTGTTGGGCACGTTGACCTCTCCCCAGGTGATGATGATGGTGTGTTTAATGGACTTGACAGGGGTGTACACACAGTGAAACGTGCCGTCGCCTTTGTCAGTGATCTTGATGTCGATAGTGCAGCCTTCAGCATCCTGAGCAGGCGAGGCGAGGAGGAGGGCAAAAAAAAGAAAGAGAAAAAAAAAAAGGCCTTGTCAGAACGAGAGCCGTATGCAAGATGGATGAGATGTTCTTCTAAATAAAGGATGAAGGTTTGACAGAGCACCTGCGCGTAGATCTTGAGGTGACCCTTCCCCGCCATCCGAGCGTCAATGGTGAATTCGGTGGGTTTGTTGACGATGACGCCGGTGGGCTTCAGGCCCGGGCCGTGGGCTTTCACCTGCAGCGTGTCGCGCTTTTAATTCATTGAACATTAAAGGTCCCATGATGCAATTTTTTTTTGCCTGTGTGTTCTATTAAAACTATTAATCTGTCAGTTTATCCTTAACTCCTTTACTTGCTTTACTTTTCAGTCTTTGCTTGAAGACACTGTCCTAAAAATCAGCCTTTTGTGAAAGTTAAGCTAACCAGATTTACTGTCTTTCTGACATGATTAATGGCACAAGGTTGACTGCATCACTGGAGGACAAGATGAATGAACAGGTTTGGAATGGGACCTTCCAGCGGGTGGGAGTACCTTCTCAGGGAAGACGTCATTAGCCGCGGGGAGGATGTGGGCGATGAAGGGGCTGTCTTTGATGTCTTCATCGTCGCAGACCACATGCACGGCGTAGTCGCCAGGCTCGGTGGGCCAGTAGCGCACGTCGCACGAGCCGTCGCCCTTGTCGTCGCATTCAATCTTAGCCTGCGAAGGACCTTCGATGGAGAAGCCTGCAGAACCCAAGAGCAGAAGAAGTTCAGACGACTCCTTGAAGATTCATCCACCGACGGTTGTTCCCTTCCTGGCAGCCCACCTAGGATTCCCACGTCGGTGCCGATGGTCTCCACCACAAAGTCGGCCGACTTGCCCACCATGCCGGTCTTGAGGCCCGGACCCCAGGCCCTCACCTTCTGGAAACCCGCCTCTGGGCCCACCATCACTTCGAAGGGGCTGCAGCACACACACACACACACACACACACACACACACACACACAAGAACCCAACACGGTTACCTCGGCAATCCTGAATGTGAATGTGCAATGTTAATAGACACCTGAGGGGAGCGCACTGGCACCAACCTGCGTGGGATGGGATGGCCTCCCCAAGTAATGCTGACTGTGTACTTGCCGGGCTTGAGGGGGTAATATTCACATTCATAGACGCCGTCTCCCGCATCTCGTACTTTCACTTGCTCCTCGGCGCCGGCTGAGGATAAATAATACAATAAATATGCATGTATAAAGTGCACGGGGTTATGGAGGTGCACACTCTCAGCACATTCCCTGTCAATGCTGGTCCCCAGACAAATACCAGAGAGAAAAAAAAAAAAAAAAAATCAATTCTAAAAGTGTGCGGGAAGGGTTGAGGAGTGATGCAGAGATGAAAGAGAGCCGTCTGACTCACTGGGTCCTTTGACGGAGACGCTGAGCTCGCCGCTGCCAGCTCCCTTGGTGAAAACTTTGAAGTCTGCAACCTCCTTTACTCTCACGCCTTTCGGCTGGAGGCCCCTGCCCGTGGCTCTGCAGGCGTTGGGGTTCGTGGCTAAAAAGGAAACAACATGGAGAGTTAAAGGGAAATACATGGCAGAGACAAACAGGGGCAGCCAGAGAGCAGCCAGCGGATGAAACTGTGGGGTTAGTACAAGTCGCAAGGCATTTGAATATCCAATTCAAATGGGATTTGATTTTTTGTGTGTGTGAGTGACAGATCCTGGGAATAAAAATGATGGGTTTATAACACAAGCGCAGAAGACGCTGAACGGGGGAGATCGACTGAAAGACTGAGAGCATCAAGCGAGCATCCGGCAACATTTCAGTCACGACAAAATAGACAACAAAAAAAAAACAAAGACCTTGACTGCAGGCTCAAGCTGATGCAAAAAAAATCTGAATTGACATAAACAAACATGTCAACCCGACAAAAGGAGACGACCGAGGAGGAGACGCGCACCAGGACAATCTGCAGAGTGTTTTGACAGCACAGCGTCTCTACGTCATTTCCACAACTAGAAAAACCATCAAGCTGCAAGATGCAAGACGTCGGAGACGAGACGTCAGGGAACAACACGGAGCAGCGGCGTCCCTGCCCTCAGACAGAGAGAGGGAGAGGGAGAGAGAGAGACAGAGCGTCCGCATGGAGCAGCAACAGAGGCAGTGGGGGGGGCGCGGAGGAGCAGCGTCAGGCTCCGCCCAGCACATCATACTAACTTGGACGGGCAGGTTTCGGGGGCGGAGCCCCCTTTCCACCCTTTGCTCCGGGGGGGGCGCGCACTGACTTGGGCGCTATCTGCAGCGGAGCTCCCGCAGGAGGAGCAACAGGTGGCGCTAAAAAATGACAGACAGGGAGGGGTTACGGTGCGCAACCTCGTTGTTTATCCCCGCGGCTGTGGACTGTGATGGACGGACGGACGGACGACGGACGGACGCCTAACGGACGCCGTGTGCGGCGGCGGTGCGGCGGCGGGTGGCTCACCCTCGGCGATGTTGACGGTGAAGGGGCTCTTGGGGATCTCCTGGCCCGCAAACAGCACGTGGATGGTGTGAGGCCCCTCCATCACGGGACGGTAGGTGCAGCGGAAGACGGCGTCGCCCCGGTTCTCCAGGATGAGCTCCACCGTGTCCTTGTGGCCCTGAGGGTCCACGATGACCACGCTGATGTCGCCGTTGCCGGCGCCTGCGAGGGGACGAGAAACTTTTTTTGTCCCTCACGGCCATTTTTGAGAGCTGTGCTTTTCATCTCAGAGTCCGGAGGAGCAGCCGCACGCAATGAAATTATGCAATCAGAGCACCAGGAAACAGAATATATTTACCCCTATGTTTGCAGCGCTACTACAAAATAGATGATTTTAGCTTGAGGCTAAGACTTTGCTTTGCCTTCCACGTGTTTGGAAGGAGACGTTAAGTCTTAGAGGGAGGAACTTACACCTGACTGAAGAGAGTTAGTTAGTTATTGCATACATAATGATAACGTATCATGGCTCTATGTGACATCACAAAGAGTTTCCAAAACTTGGTTTTAGGGATTTCCAAAACTTGATCTGATAAATGGAGCAAACATGAGAGGTAAAAGCTGGACTTTTCTCATTTCCGTGGAGTTGATCAACATGCTGGACCCACTACAATGGCGTTGAAGTGAATTTCTTCCGTCTGAAGGTGGAGTGGCCGAGTTTTTGTTACTCAACCGGCGTGTAGATGTCGAAGTAAGTGGGCTTGTTAGCCACGTTCCCTGTGGCCTCCAGGCCGGGTCCTCTGGCGTGCACCTTGCTGGGGTCGCCCATGTCCTTCGCTACGTTCACTGTGTACGGACTCTTGTCGATGTCCTGACCGGCGAACAGCACTTTGACCTGAGAGGGCAAACGGGGGTGGGCAGGGCCAAAATGCTTAGCAATTTGTCTGTATACTTGCACGGTAGAATACATTTTTTTAGGAAAAAAGAATCGACTCACCTTGTGAACGCCCTCGACTTTGGGAACGTAGGTGACGGCGTAGGTTCCTTTTTTGTCTTTCCTGGGTTTGACCTTTGCCTGAAAGGTCACATCATCACAAACGGCGCTCAGATAAAAAAAAAAGATTCTGCAGGCTGATCTGAGAACCGTTCCGAGAACCGGGCCGGGCACCGCCGCGTACCTCCTCTGTGTGTCCCTCGGGATCCTCCACGTACACCAGCACCTCGCCGCTGCCGGCCTCCAGCGTCTCCACCGTGAACACGGCCGGTTGCATCACCTTGTTGCCGTGGGGCTCGATACCTGCAACCCAGCCACGGCTCGTTGACTCTGCTGTCACACTGACACGCGACATTTCTCGACGACTCGGCCTGCTCCTTGCACCCACCTGGTCCGTAGGCCTTGGCCTTGTCCGGGAAGAGCTGCTTGGGCCGCATAGGAGCGCCGGGCTTCAGCTTGGCTTTGGGGAACTGCGACAGGTACGTCATGACGGAGTGCTCGTCCACGTCGGGGTGCACGATCTCCTCGGGGGCGATCACCTTGAAGAAGGTGGCGGGTTGATATTCAATTCAACGGTCGACTTTCAATTCAGCCTAATGCACCGACGTGACCTCGTCAGGCGGTTCATTGACTGGCCGCTGTTTGTTCGCCCTCGCACGATGGGATTAAATTGAGATTAAACATATTTAATTCTCCCACCTCTGGCTCCGTCTTCCCTCCCTCCTCCCCCCCTTCCCTCGCAGCAGCACTGGTTTACCCGTCTGCCTCACACAGTGGCACAAAGCCCCCCCGCCGCTGCTCCACGTCGGTTATATTTAACCCCGGGACGGCAAGGCGCAGGATTGTTGCCCTCTATAAGCCGACCGCGGGGGGATTTATCCTGAGCCAGACCTCTCCCACGTCTCATAACACCAGCCCAGTGGAATCCAGTCCACCCCCCCACCCCCCAACCCCAACCCCCGCCTCCCCTCCCCTCACCCACCACCCCCTCCCTCACCCCTCTCTGTCAGGCCTGCAGAGCCGTGACATACACCCCGCGGCTATCTCACCAATGCTAAGCCTAATGGAGAGGAACCAATCCGCCGGCCTTAGACAAACACGAAGAGCAAGCGGCATAGTGAACATTACAATACGGGGGACTCAGACGCACAAACAGGAACAGAGAGAGAGAAAATAAATATATATATATAAATAGACAGATAGAGAGAGACAGAGTGCTGCTCAGACGGCGTCTTGATTTCCGATGAGCGAGAGGCGTATTTTGGCTGCGGCGTTGAAAAAGAAAAAAATTCTCTCTCTCTCTCTCTCTCTCTCTCTCTCTCCCCATCCGCACAAATTCACCAAATCTACTGAATTAAACTCCAGCAGACTCGCCGGCTGAGAGCTACAATACAAGCAAATGGGGAAAATTAGAAGTGAGCTGGGTAATAAATATTTCATGACGCCCTCCAGCAGGAACTCGCTGGAAAACACTCGGTTCCATATTGTGCACAGTGCAGCCTCGCTCTCTCTCTCTCTCTCTCTCTCTCTCTCTCGGTCTCGCTCTCTCTCTCTCTTTTTTTCAGCTCCTTGCACAGAATGACTCGATCTTTTTCTTTTTCTCCCACCACCCTCGGTGTGCGCGCATGTGTTGAGGCATGTTTGAATTTCAAATGTGTCATGTAAGTCGGTTTACGCCACATGGGAACGTTTGATGTCTGGCTAGTCGAGGGGAGGGGGGAAGGTCTGGTGGTAGTGGTGGTGGTGGTGGGGGGGGGGCGGGGGGGGGTTCTCAGATTGTTGCACTCCACTACTAATAACGCTCCCGCACATCAACCCTCCTCCATGTGACGTTTCCTGTAGTTTATGCAGGACGGGAGCCTCTGCGGCAGCAGCGGCAGCAGCGGTCCTCTTACCTGAGGCACTCCCAGCCAGTCGTCGGCCTGCTGCATGGCCTCTCTGGCATTCTCCACGGGCTGGTTGGGGTCCCACTCAGCCCAGTCCGGACACAGACCTGCCAGAGTCGTACGACAAGATCATCAGACGCGCACACACAAAAAGAGAAACCCTAACGACGTGCGCTGCGGTCGTGCTCGCTCTAATAAGGTCACCCGGGTGCTCGGCTACAACTCGTCGTGCACCTCCAGCTAACAGCTGCAGCTGCAGCGTGACCTTACACCTGCTCCCCTCCCCCGCACCCCTCCTTCGGTCCTCTGCATTCAGCGCAGGTTCCTCTTTTCCTTTTCGATCGCTTCGAATTAACAACCTTGAGACGTTCTGCCGCTTTCACTGTGGCTAAAGCTAGCTCTGAGGCCCCCGCTAATGCCTAAATTGGATTAGTGCTGTAGCGACGCAGCGGCCAGTCACTCACAGCCGCCGCAGAGGCGCACGGTGGTGCGCTATCATCCAATTAAAAGGGACGCACACACGGCGGCGTTAGCGTATTAGCATTGCCAAGTAAGTGGTGCAGTGTGTGTGTGTGTGGCTGCAGGAAAATAAAAGTCTCGTAAAAAGTCAAGGGGGTTCAATGTGCAACATCCCCTCAGTGGACACACAGACGGACAGAAGTCAAATACGTTTTCTGCCTTCAAGCTACTTCTTGTTTTGCCCCGGACGCCCCTCTGATACAGTGCGTTACACTCCGGGGTCTGTTTGCTGCCCGGCTGTTTGCCACCGGCTTTCAGCAGCAACACAGCCTTGTATGGTCAGCGCACAGCCGCCGTGTTTGAAGGATGCGTCCCCGCTAGACCGCCGCCTCGTGTAAACACAGTTAAATGTGAGTCTGCGCTCGGCTGCTCCTCCACCTTTTTCCTCCCGCCTGGAGCGTGGCAGGAGGAGGAGGACGAGGAGAAATAGGAGGAAGAGGAGGGAGGAGTTCGAGGAGGAGGACAGGAAGAGAAGGAGGAGGAGGAAGAAGAGATAGAGGTGAAGGGAGCAGGGGTGTGAAAGAAGAGGAGGAGGAGGAGGAGGTGGTGGAGGAGTTGGTGGAGGAAAGTTTTTCTGGCGCCCAAAGTTGGAAGACTTTGGACTGGCCTTGCGTTTTATGGATGTGCAGCTCAGGCGCCTCCCTGTGACGGATCGCTTTGCATTCTGATTCCGATCCAGGCGACCCCCCGCCACCCCCACCCCCACGCCCCTCTCCAAAGCCCCCTCCCCTCCAGCCCCCAACGGCCACGACAAGATAAGGAACGCTGCCCAAATTTGGCCCGTGTTGTAGTGGCCGGCGAGGCTATAAACGTTAAAGCCGGGGCTTTGGGGCCTGCAGGAGCCCCGGAAAAAGTGGCAGAGTGAGTGAGAGCGTCACTCAGTCAGAGGACAGCTGGCGGGGGGGTGGAGGGACCGGACGCCCCCCCCCGTCCAACAAACAGTACCTGGTTCCCCGGGAGCAGATTTACACCGCTGACATGTGACTCTGAGTGTGAGGAGGAGCAGAATGTGTGAGAGACGTTTGGACCCTCGCTGGAGATAGATTCATACTGAGGGGGGGTGGGGTGGGTGGGTGGGGGGGGGGTACGGTTTCAGATAGTTTGACTGACAAATGCTTGACCCCCTCACACCCACTCAGCCTCTATAGCAACCGAGCAAAACCTTAGCACACACACACACACACAACCCCTCCAAGCAGACTGACTCAGCAACCCCCACCCCCGCCCCCACCGGGACCTCCTTCCTTGACTCAGCACGCCTGCTCACCGGGAGCGCAGTTGTCCACCAGGGCCCCCAGGGCCTTGCCGTCCTGCCAGTCGCGGTTGAAGTTGTTGATGGGCAGCTGCGGCACCTTGTTCTGGATCCAGCCCAGCAGCCGCTGCTTGGGCGTCAGCTTCTTGGTCTCCTCGTCGTCCTCGTCGTCCCACATGGGCATGGAGATGGAGTAGTGGAGGATGAGCGTCCAGATCAGGCCCAGGATCAGCTTCAGATTCCCGTCCACGATGGCTTTGCTATCTGCGGAGGGAGAGATGGAAAGAGCGAGACGACAGAGTTCAGCAGGACTCAGAGAGTTTGCAAAGTTCACGTCGGGCTGCTCGTCCCTCCATGGATTTGTGCTGCGCTGTGCTCTGCTGTATGTGTGTGTGTGTGTGTGTGTGTGTGTGTGCGGGTGTGTGTCTTGTTTTGTTTTGTTCTCATTGTTTGCACTGTTTATGGGCCCTAGAGGAAGATTTGTGCATCCTTCTATTAAATCAACTGGCTCGCACAGTGGATGTATTTACTATCGCGGGCGGCCAACAGCTATAAAAACTGGAATCGAGATGCTGCTGCATCAAAAGCCCCTTCTTGTCGAGATGGCCCAGCTATTCTGAGTTAGAAGTACAAACAATGATGATTGACTGCTGAGGAGACAAGAATCTAAGACTCCTCTCGCTGCAGCGACCCCCACCCCCACCACCACCACCACCACCACCACCCTCACCCCTTCCTCACAGACAGCTGTCTGGCTGAGGAGTCCTGACAATCTGTCATCTAGTCACAATGCTAGTCTGGAGCCAGTGACAGCTGAGGGTCTGTGGAAGTGGATCCCAGCATGTCCTCCTGCTCCTGCCCCCCCACCCACCCCGCCACCACCATCTCCCCAACCACCCCACCCCCCCCACATCCCCTCCCTGCATGAATGCCACCAAGATTCCAATTACAGCAAAAACTTGTAGCGCCGGCGTGCGATAAATCAAACACTCGCAGATTAGATTCATTGACGGCGGGCACAGCAGCTCATTTCCCACAGTTCTCGGGGTGGGTGGGCACAAGCCATTTTCAAATCCGAGCTCATTTAGAGCCGCCGCCGTTCGGACTGAGGAAGCTCCGAAAGATCAGGATCCCCGGCTGCTGCCCTTAAACGTTTTCATCGACAAATACAGACGTTTGATGCCAGCTGATTTCTTTTTTTCTATTCTTGTGCGAGACAGTTTTTATCGAGACCCATTTATCTTTCCGCAGCCCGGCCGTCCAACCGACCAACTGTGGCCTTTTAACATTTGACTGGCACATGCAGGTGGCCTCGCGGCGCGGCCCAGTGGGGGCTTTTAAAACCTGCCGCGTCCCACTTTTGGAGGGCGAGCCGAGCGGTCAAAAGGAGAGATCAATCAAATTGTACACAGAGACAAATGTGCGGCTGAGCCTGCCGGGATTTTCTCCGGGGCCTCCGGGGTCGCGGCGGGGGAATCAGACGGAGGCGGAGGAGGTGGAGGTGGCGGAGGAGGTGGAGGAGGTGGAGGAGTGCGGCGTGGAAAGGTAGAAGCAGCAGAGTTTCTACTGTCAAGGCCCATTTCTGTGTGTCTGTGAGTGTGTACTTGACCTCTGCCCTCCTGTGATCACCAGGAGATTTGAGCTGTTCCTTCAGCATCGTCTCACACACAAACTCACACAGTGGCCACGAGCCGCAGCCACTCTGGGAATTTCACTCAAGTGTGTGGCAGCTCCATCCGTCACCAAAAAAAAAAAAAAATCAGTAACACCGTCATCATTTTAATAACCGTCCTCCTGGCTCCACGGACAGATAGATGAGCCACATCTCTAAATGTTTTAGCGCCCGAGCTGTCTGCCTGTCTGCCTGTCTGTCTGCCTGCCTGCCTGTCTGCCTCTGTCTGTCTGCCTGCCTGCCTGCCTGCCTGTCTGCCTGCCTGTCTGCCTGCCTGTCTGCCTGCCTGCCTGTCTGCCTGTCTGCCTGCCTGCCTGCCTGCCTGTCTGCCTGCCTGCCTGCCTGTCTGCCTGCCTGCCTGTCTGTCTGTCTGTCTGCCTGTCTGTCTGTCTGTCTGTCTGCCTGTCTGTCTGTCTGTCTGTCTGTCTGTCTGTCTGTCTGTCTGCCTCTGCTGCTGATTTTGTTCAGAGTGGAGTTCAGTTTCATCGGCGCCTCCTCGTTGATTCCGGCCACTCCGGCTCGGGGCTGTCAAGGAAAATCTCAAGTGCATAACTCTGACCTCTGACCCGACGGCAATTACTGTGTCCTGCCTGTGTTTGAGTGCACTGGACTGCCCCTCCTCTCACACGCGCACACACACACACACACACACAGTGTGCAAGTCTCATTAGTGCGCCGCTGGTAAGTTCTGCAGCCTGCCGATGGCACCCAGAGGCCTCGGCCTTCTCGGTTAACCACCTCGGTGGCACCTCTGTCGCACTTTTCCAATAAGCCGTTGACCTCAGTTTCCGAAGTGGCTCGTTTTCCAGAAGCATGTGAAGCGCCCCCCACACCCACCCCCACTTCATCCCCCTCCCGGCTGCTGGCTCCCGGCCCGGCTGATAACATACCAGCGAGGCGACGTGTGTGTGAAGAAATGACAAACCTGACGGACAGCTTTTCAATCCTGGGAGGTGGGCGGGATCGTTGTGCTGCTGCCGTTCACTAGTTATTAATGTTAATATGTAAAATTAACAAGGTAGATATAGATATAGATATAGATATAGAATCTTCAGCTGTTCTATGCAATTAAAGTAGGGAAAATATAGATAGATAGATAGATAGATAGATAGATAGATAGATAGATAGATAGATAGATAGACAGATATTCCTCAGCAATCTAAGTAGAGAAAACCAGGGAAACCAAGGGGCTGAACTCACCTATGGAGACCAGCTTGATGTGCTCCCTGTCCAGGAACTCCAGCGCCACCGAGACGTTCTCCAGCTTCATCTGCCGGAAGTTGGGCCTGGCGTGGTACTTTCTGTACATCTTCTTCTGGCTCAGCACCTCCAGCAGCGAGATGAGCTTGAGGCCGTCCGTGAAGTCCCGCTGCAGGTCGGTGATGGTCTTGTTGACGCACTTGAGGTGCTCGTTGCACCAGCGCGTGAAGGTGTTCTGCTGGATCTTCTTCCACGGCGCGTCCTCGGCCAGGTCCTTCTCCGTGGCCGGCATCTCGTCCTCCTCCTCCTCCCCCTCGCCGAAGTCGGTGGCCTGGTAGTACTGCGGGGGCAGCTGCTCGTCGCCGTAGCTCATGGTGGCGGTGACTTTTATACGTGCGTGACGGAAAGGAAAGAAAAAAAGTTCTTCTTCTTCTGCTTCTTCTTCGCAGGTCGGTGTCAGGCGCGCTCTCGCCGAGGAGCAGCTCCGAGCTTGGAGGAGGGTTTCTTTTTGGCACTTACTTGGGAAGAAAACACTTATGTCAGACTGGACGGGTCCGCTGAACACTGTTCAAGGCAGCTGGTCGGTGTCTCCTTTTTTTTCCCCCTCCTTCCTACTTCTCCTTCTTTTTCCTCTGTTGCTTAATTGCCAACAAAAGACGCTCCTCGCGAGTCGCTGCTCTCGAGTTTGGCAGGAGTTCGGTTCCTGGGAGAGGACACGCGCGGGCTTATAAAGGAGCCCCGGGGACCACGTCACGCTGTGATCATGGTCTATTTGCTAATCCATAAGCACAACAGGAGAGCGCTGGGGTCGTTTTACGGCGACGCGCTCATTGGTCAGACTGCCGGGACGTGCAACAGTTGCGGCATGCGCTCCCTTTATTTTTAGGCGCTCCCATTTGGGAGGGTGACGGGTGGGTGGGGTGGTGGGAGGTGATTGTTGCGAATGTGGGTCGTGTCGTGTTCCCGAGTTCAAGTGGGTGTGCGATGAAAGTCAGACAGGGAAAGAAAAGATTCGAAAAGACTCGAAGCTCTTCGCCAGCGAGAAGATGGAAAGTCACGTGTTCCAGGGCTGATAAAGACGGGGCTGCCGTACCCAGTGTGTGTGTGTGTGTGTGTGTGTGTGTGTGTGTGTGTGTGTGTGTGTGTGTGTGTGTGTGTGTGTGTGTGCGGGCGCTTCACGGATACCTGGCAGCCAGGAGCCAAGTGTATTTCTGAGCAGACGACCAAAGGTCAGCAGGAGCCTCGGAGAAGATATTAAAGGTCCCCTTATTATTAAATTCATCCCTCATCCCTGGAATCCAGCGGAGCAGCAAAGCACTCTCCAACAACCTCCACAGACCTGGAGAAGACAGCAGATTTAGCCCTGTGTTTACAGCCTCCTGTGTTAGGCTCTGCTGAAACTGTTTTTGTTGCGGCTTGTTTGGAAGGGGACAATAGAGGGCCAAGCCAACGCTTGGCCGAGAGGCATTGTAGAAGAACAATAGCCCTCTGTGACATCACAAAGGGATTTTTACAAAGTGTGGAACTGTACAGGATAATGGGTTGTTTCATTTGTTTCTTTCTGAGTAGGTCAGTAACAAGTCATGGTTTTAAATTTTGCATAATAAGGGATCTTTAGGATTTGAAAAGGTGTTTTACATTGACTTAAAAATATTTATTTGGATTTATTTCCCTCCATCAAAATAAATGTTTTCACCTTACCTTACTTGCCCTAATACAAAAAAAATTAAATTCTTAAAGTGTTCATTTTGTTTGTTTGCACCATCAAACCGAGTTTGTGTGACAAATACAATAGAAAAAAATGACAATTTAAAGAGGCTTTTTAGTGACAAAGATGTTTGGTGTGCAGTGGCTCAACATATGGAATAGAAATTGTTGGAATACTTTTACATCCATGGGAGAAACAACTTCTGTTCTAAGTGTTTATTTCATTATGTTTTATTTCCCTGTAAATCCATTTCAAACATATTTAAGCAGTTTGTGTAAGCCTTGATAATTATGTGCTGGGAAGCCACAGCAGCTGAGTCCATCCAGGAATCGTGTTTAAACACACGCGGCTAATTACAAACTGGCACAAACACACAGCACAAACAATCAACATTTACGGTCTGGTTTGCGCCAAAGTCAAATCTACCAGGGAAAAAGGCCTAAAAAAAAAAACTCTGGAAAAAAACTGCTAAAGACAAGCACAGCGCCTATTAAAAAACACAAGGTGAACACTTTCCAGCAATAGTGACACAGATCATCTCATCGGAATAAGTTGCTTCCAGCAGGTATCGTGTTCGCTCGCAGGTCTGCTGCCATGAATCAGCAACCCTCGGTGACGCGGCAGTGACACCGGACGCCGCCACCTTCCACCATGAGGTAGTGGGAGGTAATAATAACAGTGACACATGCAGAAGGCATTCCTGGGATTCTCAGACCCTGCAGGGTCGTTACGCCGTGGCTCTGGCGCAGCTCAGCAGGCTCCTCCAGAGGTTTCCCAGGACATCCTGAGTCCCGGCCCCCTCCAGCCGCCTCCATCCCAGGCAAAAAATAATAATAATAAAATAACCTGCCCGGATTTTTATCGCCTCATAAAAGTGATGGAATTTGTTGTTGATAGCAGAAGGAAACCGGTCTAATCTAGTCATCTGCTTTTTAGCCATCTTTTTTTTTATCACGTTAGAGCTGCTTAACATTGTTGTTCAGCGCTACAGAGCTCCAACCAATAAGAGGTCGGTTGAATATTTCAAAAGCCCATCTGCACATATTTTCTTTTAATTTCTCACACCTGTCAGTGGGTGACATTACAGCAATATATATATGCTGTGCATGAACCCTTTAAAGAGGAGAGGAAACTCTAATAGTCTGTCGCTCTGCTAAAGCAAAGCGTTACATTATTGATTTTTTTTCTTCCTCATTAAATTTTTAAAAATGTAAGTTTTAATGAGCACCACATCATTGGAATACACCATTACCATAGCAAGGGAGCAGAAAGAAGAAAATGAACCTTACATTTTTAAGAATATTTAAGTCTGCAGAGTAAATAAATAAAAGCCCCTTGATAGGAATCACAAGGTGGCTATGATTGAACACACACACACACACACACACACACACAAACGCACACAAATACAAAAAACATTTTTACGGCTGCTGACACTCTCCTCTCCTCCATCACATCCTCCCCTGTGACCCCCCGCGGCTGCTCTACACCTTTTCTTTAATGAGGTTTTTCCTTTCACCTGTTTGCCGCCTGCGAGTGTGAAGATTTTTAAATATTTAAAGGCAGATTTGTTTCAAAGCCGGCTGCACCGAGCCGATTAGGAAAGCTCCCCTCACCCTTTGAACGTCTGCAAAACTGACTGAAACGTCATCAGAGTCAAAGCTGACAGGCGGCTTTTCTCGTGACTGGCTCCTGCACATCCGGGGCTACTTTTGGACGATTAGCGCAGCCGGTGAGCTGTGACGGGTGACGAAGCGGCGTTCAGGGGCGGCAGGCCGCTCTCCGCCATCTGCGAGGAAGACGTGACCGTCGGCTTATGTCACGTCTCCGGAGCGAAGGGTTATTAATACCCGCACAAGCCGGAGTAACGTGACGCCAGCGGTGTGACGGGACCCACCCCCTCCCCCACCACACCCACCCACCTCCACCCAAACCTCTCACTCCACACTGCTGATTTCATGAATGAGATTCTTAACGCCTGAGACCCTGATAAGCTGCCACCGAGGCAGAGGTCACCCCCCCCACCACCACCACCTCACCCTCCCAGAGGAAATAAAGCTCCCAGACATCATGTGGAGTGGGCATATTTATTGTCCTCAAGTCATTTGCAGTACAAAATAGACCTCCGGGTAACAAAATAGCCACGACTATATTGAAAACGACAACCCAAATATGTGAAGTGACAAGCCGGCAGATGGTGGGATCATGGCAAAATAATGCCGGGGATGGAGGATCCCCTGCAGTCCCCGTGGTGCGGAGGATGTTTGACACGCAGAAATAACATTGTCAGGCATCGCTGATTGAGGTTCAGTTGACGTTTATGACAAAGGAGTCGTGTGACTCATCCCGGCGACACGGGAACCCGACGCGGTCTACACACATGCAGTGACTACAACACCGTCAAACAAAGAAGGTTACTGAGCACGGGGTTGAGCTAGCAGACTAGCACTTTCTGACATAACGTCTGTCTTTTTTGTCGCTAGGATTTGGCTATCAAATATACAATGCTCTGCCAAAATAGAATGGACTCTTCTATGGCGCCAGCACAAACTGGATTGGACAGATATTCTCTTTCGCCTCCGTCAGTGCTGTGCGTCGTCTATTTACACGGAGTACAAAGAAAAGCAGAAAACAACATAAATCAGATCATTTGTGCTTCCATAATGTTTTCTTGGCATGCTTTTTTTTTTCCAAAAACAACAACATCAATAACAACAACAAAATAATTCACAGCTGTAAACAGTAATTCTCCTAAGTTTACATTTATTTAGTTATAGTGATTGTTGCTCCAACAAACGACACGTTTCTATAACCCTCTTATTTACATATTTCTAAACCATCTCATTCATGATTTTACGTCAATCTCAGGCCGTCGACACACTGTGGGGTCTTAGAAACTGTGCTTTCACGTGGATTTCGCAAAGTGCACGGTGGAAACACGGACTGAGTCGCAGCAAGAACAAAGTGTCGTCAGCATACGTCATCAGCCTGCACCGCTTCCCTAAAGTGAGACCAGGAAGGAAGGAAAACCAGAGCCACTGAGACGTTGGCCCTTAAACCCTCAAGATTGTCATATTTATACCTGTTTTTGGACTCAGTTTGCCTCCATGTAAAAGTATGTAGTAAGTTTCATTTTAAGCTTTTTATAGTGCGTTTAATTCCTAACTTGTCAAATTCAAAAATGTAATCGCAGGAAACATTTTGGTTATAATAATTTGGACTGTGACACAGTGTGACATAGCACCACAGTTTCTATTTTTCCTTTGACAGATACTTGCACACTGTGGAGCCAGTCTGACTTTAGCTTGCGCTAGTGATTTTAACCTGTTGGCATGTCTTACACGTGACCAATATCCATTTACCACAAAGTTAAATAGTAAAATGCTTGATATTATGAAACCTTAAAACCGTTAAAGTCCTGAAAGACAGAAAATATATAATAATATATATATAAATATAGTTTGATCCTCATAGAATTAGTTCTCAGAGTTAGTGAGAGTTTTTGCCTGAACATCTTAAATGCAATTACTGGAGGCACGTGTCACTGTGCAGCTGTTCGAGGAGGGACTTCAAAAGTGGTCTTCGAGTGGGTGCGGAGAAGAAAAAAACAAAAAAAAACAATGCAGCCTTTCTGGCATCTTGTTAGGCGGGTTATTGCACAGGAAGGTGGGAATTTGTGTGTGATTTCCGTCAGACTGGAGACATTTGCGAAGCATGCGAAAGTGACACAGCCTGAAGCAAGGAACCCAACCGAGAAAAACAGAGAAGAGCAGCTGGTTCCAGCCACGAGGGCTGTCAGAGGCTTCAACACCAGCCACATGCACGCAGCTCAGGTCCAAATACGCAAAGTGAAGTCATGCCGTGTTGAAGGTTGTGCAACGGAGGCGTATAGTTTGGCTGGCACGATTGGATCACAATTTTTCTTGTGTGCGTTTGTTTTTTACCCCCACATCTCCATGACCCCTAAATTAAATCAATATTTAGCGGTGGAGCTTTTATACATGTACCTTTCAGGGATATCAGTGCATTACAGTCCAAACTCCATGGTCTTATTCTCAAACATAACTCCAAAAAAATTTAATAAATAATGATAAATAAAATAATACGTAGGTACACGAGAACAATCAAAAACATTCATTTTATCACATTTTTTTTTCTTTAACTGAAGCAGATAAAAAGTAACAGATGAACGGGGAGGAATGACGGGGAGCAAACACTGACACCATGTGTGTATGTGGACTTCCTGCCTGTCGGATCACCAGCGCTGCGGTCGTCCTTCCGCCAGTGAGACCGAGCACGTCGTCATCGCCATCGTCGTCAGTCCACGCAGTACCTTCTCATGTGAGATTTTATTCTTTGTGTGTTTCTTATTCCTCATCCATTTTCTACCACATGGTTTGTCAGCTCAATCTAGTGAAGTCCGCTTCAGTCTGTGGACGGCGGCGGGGAGAGTTGGAGGCGCCGGTCTCAAGCGGGCAGCAGTCGCCGTGCAGTGGTTGCCCCATCAGTCAACACCGGACCAGAGCTCTCAACAAGCTAGTCATCATAAGAAGCACTGCGGCGGCTGCAGTGATAGTCAAGATGGAGTTCCAACCTACCTGACTCTCCTGGGGAGGGGGAGACAGGAAGACAGTGGTGTTACGACACACGGCGCCGGCTGGCGGCCATCTTCAAGAAAAGTATTTTAGGAAGCAGGCTTTCGTACAGCGAGTCGGAGAGCTAGTGACACTGAGTCTGGAAATAGAAAATTGGAACTAGAGTAGGATTAGTTTAGTCTCGCGAGCCTACAGAGATAGAGGGTGCAGTTAGCCAATGCTGGCAATTAAAGCTGCATTTGAAATGAACAAAGGAAGATAAAAAAACAAACTCAAATAATCTTAATGTGCAGGTGTTGCTAGTTTTTTTTCTGTTTGTTTTTTTAAAGAAAAAAACAAAATTTCTTACTTATTGTGAGACTTTTTAGAAGCATTTCATTTTTAAGGCATACAACAATTTTGTTGTGTTTACATTTTGCTAAATTTTGGTTCAAATGGTCACACAATTAGCCAACAGCCATTCGCCATTAGCAATTAGCGGAGCCAATCTACCAGAAACAGGCGCTCACCTTTAGCAAGTTTGGATTCGCCGTCAGTCGAGTCTTAGCACCGACTTAAGAACAATAAAATTACCATGTCTGTATCATGTAGCAGCCAGGGCTAAGCTTTAGATGAGTTAGTTAGTCAGTTAACTATAGTTAACTAATAGTTAGTTAACTATTAGCACATTGCAATGGCACGCAGCTAGTTAAAGCCACATCGACCCGTTTGCATAAACAACATCAAGACTTTTTTTCATTGGCGGGGAAAAGGATTGGCTTTAATTTAAGCTGAACTTTCAGTTTTGAGAGTGAGCGCCGTGTCCCACCTGTTGTCCTTGATTTGTGTGCAGAAAGAGTTTCAAACAGAAATGGCAGGCCACCACAAGGAGGCGACTGAACCGCCTCAGCTTCGCTATCTACCTCTTAACAAGTCGTCCTACTTTCAAAACACTAAGTTGTCGCCTGACAATTTAGTTGTCGCCTCTCTCCAAATGGATGTGCGTCACCCGAGGGCCAAAAGCAGTCATTACCTCTTGAACAAGCACACTTCCCAAAATACAACTTAAATAAATTATTTGGCACCATTTCAAAAAAAACACTTTAATAATTGTTTGCCAAACTGCCCGCCCGCCCCCAGATCCAGCTTCCATAATTACTTGTTATTGTTACCAAATGCTTATTCACTGGGAAATTGTCCAGTGGGTTTAATACCCGCCCATTACAACATCCAATTAATCCCCAGCAGTGATTTATGTAGAGTCGGCTCACCTAAATAACACAAAAACATCAATCAATCATTTAGACACACTCAATTAGTCGGCGAGGCGGCGGCGGCGCTCCGTGGTTTTATTATTAAAAGGGGGGTAAAAAAAAAGCTGCCACTCAAGAAGTCAGAGGCAGTGACCGGACGAGCCTTTAATTAGAAACATTTTAGAAACTGGGCTTTTAAATGTCATTTGGGTGAGACGACTCTTTTCTTTTTTCTCGGGTGCAACTTGTGCAGCAGATAGAGATAAGCTCCTCCCATACCTTGCTCTCTGGGACGCCAGCTCCGACAACCAGCACCAGACCACAGCCACTATTACAATCATTCCTATGAAGGGGATGGAGAGAACAGGGTGCTCAGACGGATGGATGAATCTCTGAGGAGGGAATCAAAACAAAAAGGGCCATGGGAGGGGGAGGGTCGGGGGTGGGGATTGTGGAGGGGAGGAGATGGATGGATACATGAATGGACGGCGTGAGGAATGAAAAACATAAAAGACACTGATCCAAACAATGCGGCAAAAATAAAGGGAAAAAGAAAACACACATAAATAAATGGAAAGATGGTTTAAAATAAAGTGTGATGTGACCTGTGGCTGTGACATAAACAACAGGTGGGGGAGGGGGAGGGGTGTGAGGTGACGGTCGGGCCTCCGGGTTGAAACACACACGTCGACAGCGTGTGCGAGCGGCATCTGCTGCTGCCGTGCCCATTGCTCGTCCGGGTCGACGAAGCCGAGGGGCTGCGGGGCCGAGGGGCCGAGGGGCCGAGCGGCCGAGGGGCCGAGGGTCCGAGCGGCAGAGGGGACAAGAGGTTGAGGCCGAGTGGATTTGGGGACATTGGGGAAACAGCGGACAGCGTCAGACACAGGCACGGCTGGACAGTTTGACACCAGGCAGAGATGGCGCGACGCGCCTGTTGTGGACAAAACACACTTCCTGTTTACTGCTGCTGCTGCTGCTGCTGCTGCTGCAGGTTCTGCAATTACTTAACTAAGGAAATTAAAGGAAAGCAAACATGCAGCATATTGACTTTGCAGTAGCAGTCGGTGTGCTTTAAAACAAACAAACAAAAATGTGTTGTTGCACTTTATGCTCACAAGTTGCAATCAAAGCTTGCGGACAAATGGTTGCAAAAATAATGGGTAAGAAAATTGGCAGCTGCAGTTTTTGTTTGTTTGTTTGGTTTTTAACCTGGAAATTTAATTTCCAGGTTGTAGATTTTGTGGGGGGGGGTTTTTGTCCGACAACAAGGATCGCCGTCACGGAAACAGGTACAGAGGAATGGTTCCCCGGCCGAAGGCTCACAAAAAAACAAACAAAACTGTGGATATGGGCTGACAGGCCGCTTCAGCCCATATCACAACATGTACATCGTTGTGGCATGAGGCACACATAACGTGGGCGCACGCACGCACACGCACATAACACAGTAGGTGTGATGTGAGGTGTGTGTCATGTCCTGTGTGAAGGTGTGGGTGAAAAGCAACGTGCTTTATATCTCCTTAAAACATGTGGAAAGAGCTAAACGTGGCTTAGATGATACTCAACACAGTGGCACAGCAAACTGTCTGAGCTGCTTTGTCTGTTTATCAGGATGCAAATTAAAGGTCCAGTTGGTATAAGTTGCAGAAGGCATGAATGAGTGACGGTGTATTAAGTCTTTCTACCGTAGCTTTTAGCAGAAAAAGAAACACTTTAGAGTGAAAGCATGTATGCATTTAAGCATTAATGTGTGTATTTATGTATTTGCATTAAAAAAAAAAAAAAAAAAACATAAACTCTGCACGTGAACTGGACCCGTCAAAGTCCTACATTTTGTTGTTGTGAATGAACTCAAACACTTTTTGTGTTTTCACCTGAGCCCCCCCTGACAGCTTCTCCAGCTCCGCCTTGCAGCGCTGCAGCTCCTCCTCCAGCTCCGCCCTCTCCTGCTGACTGCTGTCGTACAGCACCTGCAGCTCCTGCAGCTCCACCTTCAGGCTGTCGCACTGCAGGATGCAAAGGTGACAAATACTCAGTCTGGTGGCCCGGCACTGTACCTGAAATGACCTTCTGGCTTGTTTTTGCTGTTTCAAGTCAACCTACGACCTCCCCACCGAGGGGACCGCTGCTGCTGCTGCTGCTGCTGCTGCTGCTGCTGCTGCTGCTGCTGCTGCTCTCTTCCAGAGGGAAGATAAACAGGATAAATAATGGAAATGCTCGTCTATGCATGAGTGTGCCACCAGGTCAGGCTGTTTTTACAACCAGGTCAAAGAAAACACACTTTAAGTAATAATTCATTTTTAAATGGACCCAAACCTTTATTTATTGTGTTAGCTCAACCTCCAGAGGTGTAACCGTACACCAAAGTCACAGTTCCAGCTCATACCTCAGCTTTGTTTACATGCTAACACCTTGGTTCTCATGCACCTTTCGGTACTCAAGATGAAAACAACATGATTAAACTCACGCCGACAAGCTAAAATGCAGGACAATCGCGCACAAATCATTCAGGCGATGTGCAGAGTCGTAAATTTCAGTGTTTTCATTGCTGGAAGGAAACACTTGAGTGGCGATGACACTTCACGCTGCCCCTCTTACTCAGCGAGAATCAGCATGAGCATAAAGGATATCGTCCTTGCAGCTACTCGCAACAAATTTATTTCCTGCAAACTCACAGAAATTAAAAAGAGCTTTGAAGGGGAGCTATGCAAGCCACTGGCTTCTTCTCTGCGCCTGTCGCTATTTTTGTCTGCAGAGCTCCCCCTAGAGTTTGGTAGCGTCGTAAAAACGTCCGGCTAACGTCCTCGCCCACAAATTATCGCAACGATACTTTCAAGTGCAACAGCAGCAACGCCAGCCCTTCTTGCCATCTTGTATCTACACTGGGTTCTTGAAACACTAATGACTTGGGAATTCACGCTGGCTGACAAGGGCCAAACACAATACAACTGCCTAATGCGCCTTAGTTGGTGAAAACAGCTGCAGGTATGGAAACGATGCAACATCACAAACACAAACACAAGTCTAAACAAGGTACAAAAAGAGGACTGTGGTGCAAACAGAAAAGACATAAAAACATATATTTCATCATCAAATGCGCTGCAAACAGAGAAGCGGTGCAAAACACAACAGATGCAAACCAAGGAAACACAAGAAAATGAAAAAACGCTGCATAAAGCAGTCACTACAATGGAAGTGCTCCAAGCCTGCAGGGGGCGCTGTTAGCGGAACAGCTCAATGGAGAGATACTCAGGTAGACCAAAGACGGCTGACGGTGTTTCAAACAACAGTGGGAAGGCTTAGCACGCTAATGTGACTTTTATTTGAGTATATTTTACATCAGTTTCTACAAGAAACTTTCTAGCCGGCCGTCCTCGGTCTACCTGTGTGTCTCACTCCATTGAGCTGTTCCACTAAGAGCGCCCCCTGCAGGCTTGGAGCACTTCCATTCTAGTGACTGCTTTATGCATTGTTTTTTCATTTGCATGTGTTTTCTTAATTTGCATCTGTTGGGTTTTGCATCGCTTCTCTGTCTGCAGTGCATTTGATGAATAAATATATATTTAATTGCAGCGCATGTTTTTTCGTTTGCACCCTGATCCTCTTTTTGTACCTTGTTTTCTACACTTGTGTTTCCGTTTGTGAATTTCGTTTCCATACCTGCAGCTGTTTTCGCCACCTAAGGCGCATTAGGCAGTTGTATTGTGTTTGGCCCTTGTCGGCCACCGTAGGAATTAATGGCAAAATACACTGACAGATAGTGAGCTGGCAGTAAATGCTAAATGCTAAGAGATTGTAGCTTCTCTCGGTTAGAGCCTGTTGGCTCCTCCCACCAGGTGAAGGAGGCGTCGGTGTCCTCACCTCTCTCTGGACCTGTGAGGCCTTCTCCTCGGCCTGCTTGAGCTGCTCCCTCAGGGAGAAGACCTCGGCCATGCCGCCGCTCCAGCCGGTGGGCGTCAGCGGCTTCCCGTCGAAGGAGATGTTCTTCTGGATGGAGGCGTCCACCAGGCGGCAGTTCTCCGACTGGGCCATGGTCATGTAGCTCTCGGCCAGCAGGACCTCGTCCGGGCCGCTCTCCACCTCCTTGTCGTCGCCGTCCTCCTCCTTCAGCGACAGGTAGACGCTGGAGCTGGATGACAACAGAGGAGGAGGCGGTGAGCGACGAGGCTTTTTTCACAAGAAAAATACAATGAAGTTCCCCAAATTGGACCTGAAATGCTCCTGATCAAACGTTGTGCAGGACTCTGGAGGGGTTTTATGTATAAATCAGGCGGCTGTTTGGCTGTTTTTCCTGCTTTTTCTGCTGCTATTTTCAATAAGTGGAGATTACCCGGCGGCGTTTGGGAGCTTCCGCTACACTATTTGTGTTTATTCTACAGATGTGCCGACGCGACTGTGTAACCAGGCTTGTAATAGCACTCGAAACGACGGATCGCTTCCTTCCCCCGATGCAATTTTTTTTATACTATTCCTAATTGCTCAACCACATCCAAAAGATTGAAACGGGAGAAGAAAAATATATATATTTATATATCGCAGTTTCTCATTTGCTTGTTCTGTGTGACCGGCGGTCCGAAGCCGACAATGAATGTTTGAAATTAAATTCAGAGTGATGCGAAACAGGCTGAGGCGGGAAATCGCACTGTGGAAATCGGAGCTGGAGGGTGTTTGGTGTTGTTGTTGTTGTTGTTTGATGAATTGTGTCTGATTAATATCCTTTTTAATGCTGCGGAAAATGTCCATTAGTGGCAGTTCTGGCTGCCGCTGCCGCAGCTGCCTCTCTGAAACCTGAAGTCAGCCAACCAGCGCGCAACTTTCTAAAGAACACCGAGACTCAATTAGTTTGTCTTTTCTGTGATTTTACAGGTAAAAGCTCCAGAGTGTTCTCGTTGTTGTTGGGGTTTTTTGTTTTTTTTTCATCTCCCTGTAAAAAAAAAACAACAACAAAAAACACGGTGTAACTTCTGTCTTGGTTAGGTGCTAAAAATAAAGTTTGCCTTTGTCTCTCTGCGCATCACAAGATCTTCCCGAGCAGATGGAGCGCGCTCAGCTCCATCTGCTGCGGAGAAAGCGGCAGTTTTTAATTTGCTCAGAAGTTTCAGCGGAGCTCGCAGTTACATCTTGTTTAGGAAAATTATCATTAAGATCCAGAATTAAACTTCAGTTGGCTAATCGTGAGTTCGCTGTCGAGCAAAAAACAAAAATCCTGCCCCAGATTTTACACAGGTGTTGCAGATATTTCGGGCTTTGCACAAAAGGGACATTTCACTCTATTGCTACAATCTCCTCTTTTGAAAAAAGCCTTATTTTTCACTCACGTAACTGCTCTGCAGTTTCACAGCTGATAAGAAGTCCAGTAGTAAAGTAGACGCTGTCACTGCAGACACGAGACCCATTAAGTTTATATGCTGCCAGATGCTGCTGTGTCCAGGCTACTTCAGAGAGAGCTGCAGAGAGCTCGATGGCCACTTTATTAGGTTTGTCTTGCCAGACGGGATATGGTTGCTGAACATTCTGCAGAACTTTGTTGTGACCACTGATTAGTTGAGTTCCTGTCGTTCCTGTTGCCTCTCTTTCGACTCTGTCCCCATCAGCCCATTATGACCTCTGACAACTGCAGTCAGCGAGGCATTTTTCGCCACACATGACCGTCGACCTGGACAGCAATCTCGATGGAACTCCTGTCAGTGAGACTCAAGAACACTGCCACGGATTGGAATTGAATTGGGTGGAAATTGGGTGGAATTGGATTTTTTCCACAAATGGAAACCCTTGCCACGGCACTTGCGTAACGACTGGTGCGGTGTCAGAGGCTGACTGCAGTGATTAGCGGCAGCCCCGTCCCCCCTCGTAATGGGATACAACTGGAGCAACTGCGGCGACCCCCGCAGGGTCCCGTTTATCTTTTGATCGCGGCGGCCGAGCAGCCGCGCAGGCCCCTCACCAAGTCCTCTGTCTCTGCAGCAGCTGCAGCCTCTCGGACAGCCGCCTGTTGTCCTCCTTCAGGGTCTGACACTGATCCTTCAGCACCTGGCACTCCTCCTTCAACAGGTCCACGTCACCTGAGCAGGAGGAGAAGGCAGAGGAGGAGGAGGAGGAGGAGGATTTAAGATCTTTGAGAACCGGCGAAAGGAGCCCAACGAGCCTCACAGTCCCGGCTCCACTGCAGAGCGCAGCGGTGACATCATGGTGATGCATTCGAGGGCTGAGTGTCTCTCCCCACCGACATGACTTCACAATCCTGGAATCCCACTTACACACACACACACACACACACACACACACGCACTCGCACGCGCGCGCGCGCTCGCACACATACGCACACACACACAGCTCCCCTGGCAACACTCGGCAGCCCCATTTGTCATTTGTAATATTTATTAAACTCCGCTAATGATTTATGCACTTGGCTGCGGGACGCTAACATGATGTGAGCGCACAGCGAGGAGGAACATCACGCTTGCCTTTCGTTTTTTTTTTCTTTTTGAAAAAAAAAGAAAAATAGAAAGAAAGAAGATGAGCTTCCTGCTCGTGGACTCTTTGTTCTTGCACCACTGCAGTGGAGACGTTTGTGTGTTTTTTTTTACTGCCGTCTGAGTGGCGGGAACCAACAATGCTAAAAGGTCCGTGAACGAGCTGCGGCAACTGCTCCCCCCCTCCCCACCCCCCCGACCCCCACCCCCACCCCACTCCTCTGCTCTCACCCTCCCTCCTCTCGGCCTCCCTGCGCTGGCTCTTCATGCTGATCTCGGCCCTCAGCGTGGTGATCTCCAGCTCGTACTCCTGCGTCTCCTCGCTCAGCCGCTGCAGCTCGGCCCGCCGCCGGCACAGCTCCTCCTGCAGCGAGGCGATGTCGTTCTCCCGCTCGGCCGCCGCTTCCTCGGCGGCCTGCTGCAGCAGCAGCACCTCCTCCTGGGCCGCCCGCAGCTCCTCCTGGGCCTCGGCCAGCTCGCTCTCCTTCTCCTCCTCCAGGCTGTGCATCTCCTCCTGCACCGAGCGCAGCTGTGCTGTGGGGAGAAGAGGGAGGAGGAAGAGGAGGAGGAGGAGGAGGCGGAGGAGGCAGCAAGAAAAGAGGAGTTAGGCTTTCTTTAGGGGTGCCGAGTGGGCGAAGGTGCAGCATGGGTGTGTGTGTGTGTGGGAAGGAGGCCTGATGTAACTGATGGCAACAGACATTTTCAGGGTCGATTCGGCTTATTATTATTTTTTCAGTGTTTTCAGGAAAGTAAAGTTCTCTCCTCTGAGCACAGTAAAGAAGCAATGAGAGTTGCAGAATTAAATAAAAATGATAAAAAAAATGTAACTTTTTCTTTTTTCTTTAAAGCACTCGCAGCTTCAACAGAGTGTCTGGGAAAAAAAATGGCTATTTTCCCCCTCAGCACACAACACTCCCAGCTGACCGGGAGCCTCCGGCCGCTGGGCTTCATTGCTGAGCGTTTCATCACGGCGATACCTTGTAGATTCTGGATCTGACGTGTGAAGGCTTCCGCCTGATGGGCGCTGGCCAGACGCTCATCCTCCAGCAGACCTGGCAGAGGGGAGGAGGAGGAGGGTAGAAAGTGTCACTTCACACGCTCCATTAAAAAGACGGCAGACAGATAAACCCTCACCTTGACGGGACGACACAGCTCATTCAGCTTTCTAAATAAATAAACTGATCCTAAATAAACTCATTTTCATTTCATCCTCAACACCAGCGAAAGCAGCCTGTGCACGACTGATTCTCCGAAAATCCTCCAGAAGACAGCATGTTAAGCCCTTTGTTTACGGCCTCCTGCGAAAACACAGGGCTTCAAAATTCCAGCTGAATTGTGCGACTCCTGAGTGAGAGGTCGAGTGTTTTGTTGTGTCCTGGCTGTCTTTGTGTTTTTCGGCTGACTTTGCGCAGCCTGGGTCCACAGCTTAGCATGAAAACTTCTCTGCATACTTCTCTGTGTCCATTAATTCAAAACTGTCATCCCAGCCCACAGTGTTGTGTTCATGCTCAGGGCTTTTTCCATATACTTATATTGCGGTATTGTTTCAATCACAGCCTGAGTCGCAGTTTCTTTTTCAAAAAATTAGCCTGCCGGCACTAGCGTTAGCCGCAAGCATCACCTTGTGACATTAATCTCATCTAAACCGCCTTAAAACCGTCAACCTTGTTGTGTAACTGGGGGGGAGAATCTTTTCAGCTTTCTGGACTAATTTATCACAAAACTAAATAATTAGCATAAAACTTCAAGCGACCGCTTGTAACTGCCAACAGATAACAAAGAAAAATCTGGAGTGAGAAAAGAAAGTGTCACTTTTGTCAGTGAACGACATAAAAAAGAAAAGAAAAAAAAAAGGTGCCATTTCACATCTTTGCTGCAAATAATAACATCATTCCCAACGAGCAGTCGTCACTTTCCAGCTTTTCCCAGCTGGGTCGTAACTTCTCAGCCACACCCCCTCCCTCTCTGCACCCCCTCCCCTCCCTCTCGCTGTTCAAAGGCTCTGATGCACGATGGGCATCATGAAAATATCCACAGTGGACGCCCCCACCCTCTCACGTCATCCTCTGAGGAACCACCCCACCCCCGCTCCGAGGACTACAACCACTCCTACAGCAACTGGCTGAACAGCTGAGCGGGGGGGCATGAGGGGGGTTGGACCAGCAGGTACCAGATCTGCACCCCCCCGCACCCCACCGCCCAGTTTCCCTCAGTGTGAGGACAGTTGTAGCAGGAATGCTCAGAGCGCCGCCAGGGAGAAAGCTGAACTCACTGCACCATGACAGTCACACACACACACACACACACACACACACACACACACACTCAGGGCTCCCTGTGGCTCTCATACCCAAGGCCTTAGTCACTGCTCCTCTCCCTGAACCTCGGCTCATCATTTCCAAGCCGTGATGCGATGCACCGTTTAGCGGCGATGAGGAGGCGACCGTGTCAGCGGCTCCCTCTAAATATTTATGTTCCTTCAGCTTCAAACTGGACGCTGATGAACTGGAGGTGTCACCAGGGTGCTGGTGGTGGGGGGGGTGGGGCATCTGACACCACCAGCGTGTTTTACTTTGCGTCTGAGTATGTGTGTGTGAGAAATGAATGTGCAATTTGTCAACAGTACCAGAGACTATTTGGAGACTTCAACAGTGTTTGCTTACTACAAACACAATAAGACAAATAGATCAAATTAAATGTGATTTTTAATTTGTGTGATTTTTTTTATGTAGTTCAGCCAGAATTATCTTATTTTTAGGGAAAAGTTGTAACTGTTGCACTATTCTTTACAAAAATCTGTATTTGCGGCTCTTCTCTAACAAACACTCCCATCTACTGAGGCAACTATCTTACAAAAAATGAGAAACTGCTCTCAGGTGTCTGTTATTTCCCCTGTTGTGCAGGATGTGGGAGACTTGAAATCACTTTGACAGGTTGTCAGTCCGTGATCTGTGATGGGTAAACGATGTCACAAACGGAGAGTCTCCGGAGACTGAGACCCACCTTGCAGCTCGTGGAAGCTCTCCTGGTGCTTGTTGGAGGTCTCCCTGGCGTCGTCCAGCTCCAGCAGCAGCTGGAGGACCTGGGCCCTCAGCTCCTCCAGCTCCTGCTCCTCCGTCAGCGGCTCCTGCTCCTCATTCCTTATCTCCTCCTCCTCCTCCTCCTCCCCCTCCTCTCCCGCTTCCTCCTCTCCCGCTTCCTCCTCCTGCTCCTTCAGCTTCCTCTCCTCCATCTCCAGCTCCCCCTTCTCGCTGTTGGCTGTGCTGATCTCGTTGTCCATGATGGGGCTGCACTCGGCTTTCAGATCACACGGGTCATCTGATGGGGAAAGAAGCGACGTCACAGAGAGTCACAGCCTCCATCATCAGCCAAGCTCTTTTTTTTTGTGGCGTTTTGTGTGTGTGTGTGTGTGTGTGTGTGTGTGTGTGTGTGTGTGTGTGTGTGTGTGTGTGTGTGTGTGTGTGTGTTGTAGTTGTCGTTTTAACTTGAACCAACAGCACCATCTTGTGCTTAAAGTCACGTTGAACTTTGTGCAAAACTCTCATCTCTTATTATTAGCTCTTACCTATGGCTCTAAAGATTTGACAGGTGAGGTTTTGATTGGAAGGATTTTCATTTTCATAACTTTAGAAATCCCTCTGTACAACTGTGTCAGCTGATTTTATGCTGACATTTAACTTTGTCGGTTTTTTAATATAAAGTGAAGCTTATAAGTGAGATTTTAATAAATGTCTCATTAATATTATTTTTATCCTTTTTTTTTCCTCGTCGTATTCTTTTAATATCAGGGATTCTTTGCAGACGGGAACATTTTAACTTTTTTTATTCCTTCTCATCATCTCATCTCTCTGTTTATGCAAGTTTAAATTGGCCTCATTCTTCAGTTAAATTATTTAACCATTGCGTGCAATTGTCGTCCACTAACTACACCGAAAGGCGTCAATCTGATCTTGATTTTGAAGTCTCGCAGCTCTAGTTTTACTTCCCTGGGTTTTATTTTTTTCAATAAGTGTAACTTTCTGGCCAGCAGGGGGAGTCCGTTAGCTGACTTAGTGCAGCAGGAGACACGGGAGGGAGGGTCGCCATGACTCACCAGTCAGCAATGCAACACAAAGTTCATAAAAACACACGCTGGCTCTCGCAGGGAGACACACGTGACGTCAAACTTCTCTTTCTACGTTTTTTCTTTTCCTGCCTCTTGTTGGTTTCCTTCCTGCCCGCAGGACGGCAGCTGCTGCTCATGTGCGCACCGACTCGGTTTGGCGTTTTAGCAGCTGGTGGTGGGTCGGTTTTGCAAAGGCCTCACACAGGAGAAGCACTGAGGCTTGTCAGAGAGAAAGCACAAAATCAGTTCCCATTAGTCAGATTTGCCGGTGAGGTCGGATGAGGTTGGCACTAAAAAAAAAAAAAAAAAGATTATATTCACAGGATTGTTTGGTTCTGATGTGCAATTAAATAAGAGGGGGACAGACATCACGTCAGGTGCTTTCTCATCCAGGCCGGCTCACATGTCACACTGATCTTCTGTCAACTTCCTCTGAATCTTTTACTCAAAAACCCCACAAGCAAAGGAGTCCATCCCAGCTGGCTTGAGGGAAGGCTACAACATCAACTAACCACCGGTTTAGACGACTTAGATGTGTTGAGACCACAGAGACACATACAGACGCACACTCCGGTACTCGAACCCACAACCCTCCTGCTTGCGACGCGGCAGCGTTGGCCAGGACGCTGCTCTACCTTCAGAACTTCACACCAGGCGATAAAAACACATTTTCGTTGTTGTGAGATAGCTCATCAACGTTCTCACGCATCTGACTGGCTGGTCTGTGTGTCAGTCTGGGGCTGGGCACAGCAGAGCCCGCCCACTGACCTGCCCACAGACCCGCCCAGCCCTGCTTTAAGTAACCATCTCCTTAATTAAGGAGCAGTGCTCAGGAGCTTAAGCTCCTCTCAGGGGAGGAGGCTCCATTTATTTCCAGCTAATTATTTCAGGGCCTCGTTGTTCGCCGCCACGTCCTGCAACTGTTTCCATCCCGGCACCAAAGCAACATACTTTTTTTTTTTTTTTTTTTTTCAGATATATCTGCGTGACACTCGCGGCAGGCCAGCAGGTCCTTCTTTCTTCTTTGTCTCGTAATAATGTTAATTTAAACCGTACAGCCCCTCCGAGGCAAAACGGGGGAGGCGTTGTGAGCGCCCGGCCTATTTTGTCATTAAACTTTGATGCTGCTGTAATGACTTAGTCATAAAGAGGAGCTGCAGCCGGGTGGCACAGAGAGAGAGTTTCAGAGCTGCTTGTATAGCCGGCGGCGGCTTAAAGGCCATCGAGGGACAAATGGCTTCACACTGAATATCAGTCACGTCCAAATCTTGCAGCATGGCCGGCTGGCTCACAACGACCAGCGAGGTTCTGTTCTCTCTTTTAGCTGTGCTGCTGTGGCGCCCCCTCTGCCCTCCTGAGGGAACACACCTAAAGTTGAATTTACAGTCTTGATGTCATTCTGAGCTCATTGACTTTGTGATTTTCCGTCTGTGAGATGAAAAATCTGCACCTAAAAGTTCCATGATACGCACACTATCAGATCTTTGATAAATCTCACGATAAATTATCCGAATAGACTCTTTGGAAAAAAAGCACATTTTGCACTGTGTTTGCTGCCTACACTTTCAGTTTCCTGCTAAAAATGTTGCTTTGTCGTTGGACTTTCCAAGTGTTTGGAAGGAGACGAGTTGAGATGGTGTCCGAGGGCGGAGCCATCAACTGGTTGGGGGTGTGGCCACTGAGGTTAGGCTGAAGTTTGATTTAACGCCAGGGAGATTTTAGTGAAAATAAAATATAGAAAATTTAAAATTAACTGCCTGAACATGCATCTCTCTCTCTCTCTCTCTCTCTCTCTCTCTCTCTCTCTCTCTCTCTCTCTCTTCTCTTTATCTCTCTCTCTCTCACAGACATTGGTGTTCCGCAACCAACAGCACATACGACCTAAAGTAACACCATGAGAGTATCCCTGTCATGCAAGGTGTACTGAACAGCACACGTGTGTGTGTGTGTGTGTGTGTGTGTGTGTGTGTGTGGGTGGGTGTGTGTGTGTGTGTGCGTGTGTGTTGCAGCAGCCGTAACCACAGCAACAACACCTGCGTGACGCAAACTCAGTGTTCCAGCTATAAACAGTCAGCAGCAGGACTGTCAGACCTGCAGTCAGGGTGCTGCTCTCTGACTGCAGCACAGGTGAAGGCCAGAGTTGCACTCCAGTGACGTCACAAGGGGCAAAGCTTCATTTAAATCTGCGTCAATAAACGCAGACTTTTAAGGATGGACTTTTCCCTTTCAGGGCAGTCGGTGATTGATTAGGCCTTTGATTTAATTTTTGTTTTTGTTTTTTCAAACAGCTCTCTGTTCTCCTCTGTGTCTTTTAACTCCGGAGGCATCGCCATCATCTTCCTCAGCCCGCCCCCCGGGAGCTCATTAATCATTCCTCCCTTTAAAGCTGCTCTATCACCTCACCTTGCGAGCGAATGTCAAACACACTGTACGGCGGAATCAGCTGCGATATCGCTCCACCGCGGTCTTGGCACAGCGCTGCTCTTTAGTCACACCGGGTTTGCGTTAGACACGGACACCTCATGCATACGAGAGCAGGGACACGCAGGCGGAGGGGGACTCGATCTCGGCTGCTCCTCGGAGGAGAGGAGGGAGAAAGAGAGAGAGAGAGAGGGAGGGAGAGAATGGCTTTATCTGGCTGAAGCACATTCCTCCGTAATCACACTGCGGTGGAACACACTGGGAATGTCAAACAACAAGGCCGGCTGAGCGTCGCGTCCATGATCGAAGTTAAAAGCGTCGATGTGGTGGTAAAAGGAGCCCTTGTGGGTTTTTTTTCCACTGGTCTGCTTTGTTTGCTGGTTGATGGAGTGAGGGGTGAAATGAAATTGGCACTTTGCGAAATGAAGTAGCAGAGGCAGGAGGTTTTAGCCGAACCAAAGCCGGCTGGAGAGACAGAGGCAGCTCCGACCCGGAGGAAGAGGAGGGGAGCGAAGGTCTCCGAAAAACATCGGCGCTAAACCAAAGGAAGCGCAGGCCGACCCGGCAGCCAGGCAGCAGCGTGAAATGTTATTTATGAGGTTACATAATGACATTGCTTTTTGCCTTTGCCTAATTATTATTTTTAGAACGGAATCTGCTCCATGTCTATTATCAAAGGTTCGCCGCATTCTGGCGAACATCTGCAATGAAATCAGCCGTGAGAAAAGAAATAAATAAATGGATGAAATGAAATGAGATGAAATGAGATGAAATGACGACTGTGTGGAAGGCAGCAGGCCGCGGGCAGGTGGCAGGTGTGCTGCTGGAACTGTGCAAGCAGGTGGCGCCGCTGGTGGCGCACGCTCCGACTCTGCCCAAATATTCTGTGAGAGCCGCTGCTCATCCGTCTTGCTAACCTCCAACACAAGGCGCTTTCAGCCGTACAGGAAGAGCTGGGAGCCACTCTTTTGAAGCCCCAGAGGAAAAGAAGAAGAAGAAGAAGAAGAAGAAGAAGAAGAAGAAGAAGTTATAAATACAGCAGCTGCAAAACTTCTAAGGAGGTTTTCCTGTTTATTTGAAGGGGACAGAGTTCATTTACTGTATTAACTTGGTTTAAAAACAGCAGCCGACCGACCGACTGACGAATGTCGCCGCCTCTAACCAATGGGAAGCCTGGAGATGTCGCCACCTGCAGCAACAGATCTGATCCAATCACCTTCCAAGTCCCACCCCACTTCTCCACGCAACTCTTTCTTCTGTCCCATCTGGCGTGCTGGGGTTTGTGGCAAGGCTTTAGGGCGTGTGTGTGTGTGTGTGTGTGTGTGTGTGTGTGTGTGTGTTTAAGTATGCAGCGGCAGTATTGCACTTGACATACTGTACATGTCTCGATGAGACGTGCAGGCTGCGTGTAAGTGCAGTCTTGTGTCCTTTGACTCTTCGGGCCCTCGGGCTCTGCGTGAGCAGCGTTTGATCGCAGGAGGCTGCCGTGTTTGTCGAGAATCTGCATTCACGCCACAGATCTCTGCGGGTGCGCGCTCGTGTGTGTGTGTGTGTGTGTGTGTGTGTAGGAGGCCGTGCATATTCCCTCCTCTTCCCTCCCTCCATCCCTCCCTCCATCCTGCCCCAGCTTTGAAGCCAAACCCGGCACTGATGCTGTAGCTTCTCCCGCTGCACTGGCACACTTCCTCAGCAACGCATTACACGCAGGAAGGAGCGGGGCGAGGGAGGAGGAGGAGAGAGAGGAAGAGAGACGGGGTGGGTGGGTGAGATGGCGAGAAGGAGGCCACTGGAGCTGAAGCCGTAAGAGACTTCAGGTGGGCCTGAGCACTGGAAGTTGCTGTGCTTTCACTTCCTGCAGACTCTCTCTCACTCTCTCACTCTCTGTTCACCATACGCATTTTTTGGGGCTCATATTAGGAAGCCAGAGCAGCGAGGTCAGCGGCACACTGAGGCAGCTTCAAATGAGGGGCGGGGCTTACCGGTGGAGTCTCCTGAGGTTAATGGGAGTTCAACGACGGCACGGACCAGAAAAGAAAGCAGCAACCACGAGTCCACCAGCCAAGAGCTGGGGCTGATTTAATGAGCCGCTCTGTTTTATTTTTTTAAATGGAAAATCCATGTTTGCGTTTTCAAAGGGAAACAGGAGGAAAAGTGGGTCAACGGGAGCTGGAGATGCGCCGCAGAGAGAGAGAGAGAGAGAGACGCTGCGGTGCGGACTCGTTAGACGAGCAGGGGCTCATCGACGCACCGGCCGCACGCTTTGTTGCCTTTATCGGGGCCACGGCTTCGTCGCACAAGTGCGTGTGCACGTGATCGGCGTGCGTGCCACACAGGGCTCGATGAATAGCGGCGAGCAACAAAGCGTGAAAAACGAGGGATGCGGCAGTGATCCATCCGATCACAAATCAGTGCCTCCCACCTGAGGCTCCACATCGCAGAGGAAACACAGGTTGAGGCGAAATTGAGAACACCTACACCATCACACAAACAGCTAATTAGCCAATAGCCTGACAGAAGAACTCATGTGATACCTCAGACCTGCTAAAGACGACTTGCAGAGTCAATTCACTGATTTTCAGTCGATCAGCTGCTCCCAAAAAGAGGAACCAGCCAGTGAGTGAGACAGCTGGTGTGGAGGAAAATGCCTCGCTGGGGTCAGGGGTCAGAGGGCAGACTGGGCAGACTGGTTGGAGACCGTGGAGAGGCAACAGGAACTCAGGCTCTGCAGAACAGCATCTCAGAGCGGCAACACTAACATCCTGGTTTCAGCTGAGCTCTCCTCCGCCTCCTGACTGAGTGCTGAGGGCGGGCGAGTGTTTCTGATGCGCCGTCACGTTTTAAATTTTTAAACCCTGTCCACGCTGCTCGGCATCGCTCCCTCCGAGAAGGCTCAGCAACTTCCGGGAGCATGTAAACAGGAGCAGCTGTGCTTGTGCGTCCTCGCTTATCCCGGAAACACGGCCCTCGTCTGAAGACACGATGTTATCGTCTGCTGGCGGAGGACAAACTGGGCCGCCGAGCCTTGTCAACTTGGCATCGGTCTTTCAGCGTGACGAGATCTTGTTTTGTTTGTTGGGAGTCGATGGCCAACATACTGGGAGGAATTCTTTCCATCCCTGAAATTCCTAAACAGTTCTTTGCATTTGCAGAATGTCGCCGTGGCCTCACAGTCTTAGATTTTGGGGGCGATCTGTCCCTTTAAGAGGAACTCACTGGTGTGAGTGTCGGCAAGGAACCAGGAGGCACACACAAGGAAGAGATCTATAGGATCTCCACCAGGGGCCACGCCAGAAAATCCTCCCCACTGCTCCGGTGAAGCTGTCGGGGAATTTTCTTTCCATTATGCAACCAAATTAAAAAGAGATGTGTCCCGCTGGCTTCACTCAGTCTTCTTTGAAACATGCGCTAAAAAGCTCGGAGACGGCGGAGAAAAAGTCAGAAAGGGACGAATGAAAGTGCAGCAGCGAGACTTGAGAGAAAACACACAGGCAGCGTGTCCACTGATCCCTGAGACCTGCTGCTGAAACACTGATGGCACAACTTTCTCGTCAGCAAAGTTTGTCTGAGCCAGCAACTTTTTCTATTTTTTTTGTTTGCTGTGTATTAATTCCAGAAAAGTGAGGAAAATCCAGTTTGGGCACCGCGTGCAGAGAGACGGCTCGGCGCTGATGCAGATTTCACACGGTGAGGGCAAAACACAGCGGGGAGGGGCGAGGGAGGGAGGCTGTGTAGGCTGAGGTGCAAAGGTTTCCAGCAAGGAGCGCGCACACGCATGCGCGCGCCCTTGTGTATGTTGGAGGACGTGTGGGCGGCGGAACGAGGAGAGGATTGGAAGAGGGGGAAGAGATGTGGAGAGGGAAAAAAGGATGGAGGAAGGAGGATGGAGGTGCAGGTGGGAGGAAAGAGGAGAGGAGAGTTTCAGAAAGTGCAACGGCTCGCTGTGCTGCTGACTGCACATCCACCTTTTGCTGATATTGGAAATTCAAGAGGAAAAAAATAGCGCTGAAGTATGTAGATGATTTTCTGGAACGGAGCCCAGCTGGGGGCACAATTAATGCACGTCAACCCGTTCAGCTCCTGCAGCGGGCGCCGTGCCGCCGTCCACTCAGACGTGCATCCATCCTCATTACAGTCAATCTGTCAGAGCTTTGCGTTACATCTGACACTCGCGTGCTATGCTACTCTACGCAGCACAGTGTAGCGCTGTGCCACCTTGGGGTGTGGGGACGGGAATTGAGTTAAAGTTCCTAAATTGTCATCCCGTCATTAACTCTCAGGCAAAAACCAGCAAAAACCGCATGTTAGCCCTCTGTTGACAGCCTCCTGTAAATAAATAATCCTGAGTATTAGCTTCCCGCTACGATTGATGCTTTGCTGTCACTTAAACAAGACTGGAAAGCCGACAAAAACAAGGCGGTCTCAGCAGCAGGTGCAGGTCTTCCTGTGTCTAGCCTGGGTAGAGGTGGAATCACTTCCCTTTATGACATCAGAAGGAGCATCTGTGAATAGCTGTGCTGTTTAGCACTTTAACACTCACTGGAAAGGACTTCTCTCACTTCTGTGGAGTCCGATGCAGGCCAGAGTTTAAAAACATTCGTAAAGTGAATTTCGAATAATTTCGGACCTTCACAGCTGTCAGGAAACAGCCTGTGGACGTCAGCGGTGGATCACCGGGGATGCATCGCTGACGACATCGCTGTAAAACGGCGTGAATCCAAGGCGTGCATGCACCAGAGGAAATGAGCGTCTCACCGCGGACCAAAGTCGCCTCTTATTAATCCCACAGCTGGGAAACAGCAGCTGTTAAAAGTGGACTTTTTTCAGGGGACGTCCCTGTGAGGGAAGAGGGGTCGGCCGGAACCCTGCAGCTGACCTTTGACCCCGTCCCACCGGCCAACACACTCCTCCACGGAGTTGCGTTGCCAGAGAACACGACAGCATGAGGGCACACACTTTCTCTTTGTTTGACAGATGTGCACACACACACACACACAGAAAAACATTCCGTACATTCTTCTCTGAGCACATAAGAAACAAGCGGAGAGAAGGAAGAGGACAAAAAAAAAAAACAATCTCGACAACTCGACAACTCAACAACTCAACAACTCAACAACTCGACAACGTTCACAGCTGCCAAACAGCAGCTCTGGAAACACACACAAAAAATGAACATCCAGCTCCGCACAAAGCCAAATCAGGAACCACGATCATCTTCCGGCATCATCGGCAGCAGCAGCATCAGTATTTACCTCCATCCACAGCCTCCACCAGTCAGTCGGCTCCACTCACCACAGCTCCCAGTCAGAGACACTGGCTAAATCCTCCTCTTCCCTCCGAAACCACTTCAGCACTTCAACACTTGTTTTCTCTGTTGTTGTTTTTTTGTTGCTTTTTTCCTTTCTGCAGGAGGATGTGACATGAAAGCCGTCGTGCCTCCTCCCATCTCACATTTTCACATCACGTCTCATCTGTAGTGTCGCGCTAAAAATAGCCACCGCGCCAATCCAGCCGCACAGGAGCGCAGACAAACACACACACACACACAATCGCACACACACACAGTGCTACAACAATAACAAGAAGAAGAAGAAGCGGCGGCGGCAGCACAGACCTGTAGAGTCCAGAGCCTCCTCGATGAGTGGAGGCAGCCGCAGACCGTCCATGTCGCCCCTCACCACCTCCTCCACCACCTCCTCCACCTCCTCCACCACTACTACTCCTCCACTAGCTGCAGCGCTCGGGGAGTGGAGAGGGAGTGGGCGAGAGAGAGAGAGGGAGGGAGAGAGAGAGAGGGAGAGAGAGAAGTGGGGGGGGGGGTCACAAGCTCCACACGCCCACCAACTCACTGGGAGCAGTGAGATCACGGGAGGAACACACACACAGACACACACACACGCACACACAATCTTGCAGACACTTTAGTGAGGAAGTAGTGGCAGCAGCAGCAGCAGCAGTACTCTCTCTCTCTCTCTCATTGCTCTCTCTCGCTCTCTCGCTCTCTTTCACACACACACACACACACACACACACACACACACACACACAGACAAACAAGAAAACAGGGCCGGACCTCAGGGAGGGTTTGGGAGGATCCAGCTGAAAGGGGCAGAGCTCCGGACTGGATCGTGGGAGAGAGGGAGGGAGGGAGGGGCAGAGGGAGGGGCTGTTTTCCAGATGGAGAGTCTATCTATCTATCTATCTATCTATCTATCTATCTATCTATCCATCTGTGTTCTGTTAATAATAATGGCTTTTTAGTACTTAAAGTGTAGTTTTTTTAGTACCCAGATGTGCTTTTATCACACTTTGTAAATTATTTTCATCTAAGAATAATCTCTTTTTCAATTAATACGTAAACATTGTTTGCCAAGATGTGTAAAATAAAGTGCATTTTAAAAGTCAAAAGTCTCTATCTGTCTATCTTTTCCAATTTTATCTCTCTTCTTACCACAAACACCTCGTTCTACTTCCTCCTTCCTCTCTCTCTCTCTTTTTTTTCTCTCTCTCTCCCTCTCTCTCTCCCTCTCTGAGTCCCCTCTTGCACTTTCCTCTCTCCATCTAAATTAGTTGCAGTGTTTAATAACCCATAATAATCCTCCCCCTCAGCCAGCAAACTCTCCACTTCCCTCTCTCACACGCTCCTCTCTTGCTCTTTCACACTCGCGTGCACTTTTTGTTACTTCAGTCCAGAAATAAAAGCCATGAGCAGTCATTGAAAACGCACACATTCACACACGTGCATGCTGTGTGTGTGTGCGCACGTGCACACACAGAGGAACCAACAGGCATAAAACAGCAAAAATGAGGAACCCAGCCTGGTCTAAAGGTGCAGACCGTCCAGTTCCACAAGTGTTTTTGTACCCAATGTTGGAGAAGCTGTTGATTTAGACCAGCATAAATAATTCACATTGCACACACACACACACACACACACAAGCTTTCTCCCTCTACCTTCCTCATTATGTCAACCAGCGGCTTGGCCAAGTCCAGTACAATGATGACATAACTGAACTTCCTTCCCTTTGTATGAATGAACATGTCAAACTACTGGTTTGCGCCATTTCATGGAAGTTTTATGTTGTTGCATGATGAATCTGTGCATCTCAAATTCAGTGCATGCTCTCCGACAAACACACACACACACACAGGTTCTATGACGCACTTGCAAGCTACAAAATGGATGAAAAATGCAGAAAGAGCAGAAGGAGGAAGGCAGTGAGGTCTGTGTGTGCAGATCATTCATTTTAGGGACAGTGTATTAAGCAAAACGTGGAAATGCTGGAGTCTGCAGTGATTTATACCAGACTTAATCAAGTTTAAATAATTTAGGAGCTTAAACCTCCAGGCGCACACAGCGAGACATTCACTCACACACACAGACACACACTCCCTGAAACACTCGCGCTCGGCTCGGCGGTGAATTTGCCTAAAAATAAGATCCTGCTGCAGTGGAGTGTGACAGCGGCGGCTGCAGATTACTGATCACTTCCAGCCCATTGTTCATTTCCTGCTCCTCCACTCACTGACCCTTTTAGCAGCCAACGAGCTGCTGCTGTACATCTTATCCTGCCGACACCATCGCCGGCCCTTCACAGGCTCTCTACAGCTCTCCAAAAACCAGTGCCACATATCTGAGTGACTCCTGCGCAGTGATCAACGCAACTCAAAACATGTTTAAAAAAAAAAAAAAAAAAAGGATGTCAGAGAGCAGGAAGTGCTCTGCAGAACACAGACACACACAAACAAAACAGTCACAGACATGTGCAGCGGCCCGTCGGACCGAAAGAGGAAACACTTATGGGAGATTAAAAATAAATACAAGATGAATTTGTATGTGACAGGAATAGAAAGGAGAATTTTCTTCTTCACAATCTTGTTTGCACCACCTGAGATAACAGCACCAGGCGGTTTTATGGGGTTTAGGATGGCGAGGAACCATGAAAAGACTTTGACGCCTCAGAGGTGCAGAGTTGAGGAAGCAGAGAGTCGGCGAGGTGTCGATGACGAGGAGACGCCGGGTGGATGTGAGTTTGTCTGGGTTCCTGTCTGCCTGCCAGTCCTCCTGGGCGCAGGAGAACACAGGGAGACGCAGATGTTTGCAGAACTTCTTGCACTTACTGCCCTGAGGAGTTTGCTTTGCTGAGCCGGGCGGACGAGTTGTCGTCGCCGGGGGAGACGACTCACATGGCGCCGCTCATGACACAGTTTTGCCGCAGTATAAGGAGGTGGCTGTTGAAGATCTGAAGGTTCGCCCTTTTTTTAGTAACTGCTGCAGGTCTGTCAGGTCAGGTGGTGGACTCCTCCCGGCAGCATTTGCTTGCCCCAAAAACTTTCTGCAAGTCTCCAGAAAACAGCACGTTTAGCCCTTTGTTTGCAGCTTCCTGTAAGACTTGGCAGGGTTTTCAGTTTGTTCAGACCTGCTAAGTGTTTGGAAGAAGACTTAAACAAAGTGGTCGAAGAGGGTGGAGCCAACGCTGGGGTCAGCTGGGGTTGTTTGTGACATCACAGGCAGTTGTTTTTTCAGCTGCACACACTCTCAGAAAGATGAAGCAAACAAAATTATTTTTTAAACACTTTTCTTCGCAAACTCCAGTGGTTCATTTTCTGTATCCAACTACCACCCAAACTTCCTAGATCTTCAAAGAACAACCTGTTTAGCCCTCTGTTTACAGGCTTCTGCTAAAACTCTGGCCTTCTGCTACAACTGATGCCCTGTTGAATCTTCCAAAATGTGTGAAAGGAGATAAAATCAAGGCGGTCTCAAAGGGAGGAGCCAACCCCACCTTTGCCCCCCCATCCTCCTCAACCCCCAACCCCTTGATGGGAGTCCTGTCACAAACTTGGGAGAGGTGTTTGAGCCTTTTATGACATCACAAAGGGAAATTTCCAAAACTAATCGCTTTGGCACATGTATTGAGAGAAAGCAAAGGAAGGACGTCGCTCAGAGTTGTGGGTTGACCAGCCTCCACTGGGGAACGAGCTGCGAGTCCCTCAGAGGATGAGGTCAGGCGAAGGGAATCCGATCACTCATACTGAGGCCTTTGTTCCGTCCACACTCAACAAATCATTTGCACATGCCGCTCACGGCGTCACTATTCAGGGATGCGACTCCGTCGTAGGCAGTGCAGCGCAGCGGCTCTGGAACAGCCTATGCAGTGTCGGCCCCATTTGCAAGGCATGTACGTGGTTACGCATTCGGCCTCTTGCAGCAGTGACTCTTTGAAAGGGTCGACACAAAAAGTCGTCTGGTTTACTGCCGTACATGTTTAGCATCTGACTAACGGTGTCGGTCAGTCTGTCCCTGTGTTTGTCTGTCTGTGTTCAAGTTAAAATACCAACATTTATATCTTGTTTAGATTTGAATTTGTGCGCAGGCCCTGAAGACAAAGCAAGCAAGCTTTATTGGCACAGCGCTATTTGTGCACACGGCAACTTTCAGTTCTCAACGGAACCACAAAAGAAGCTATGAAAGCTTGCTTACAAAAGGTAGAAGAGAAAAGCAGTGGTGTATAGTGTCCTGTGGTGAGACATGCACAAGATCTCTGTTCGTATCGCGCTGTTTAGTTACACCAGCTACAGTCATCAGCACCAGTCTGCTCTGAAGTTTGACTTGTGTGCTGTGAAGAGGACAGCAACCAGAGACAGAGTTTGAAGGTCACAGTGAAATCTGACAAGAACATTTTTAAATGGGAACATAAACAATGAAGGCCTTCCACCTCAGACTCCTACCTACAGCCTCCCTACAGTCTACAGCCCTCTCACCACTCCAGTGGAAACTCTCTCTGTTGACTCACCTTTCCAGCAGAGCCCCCTCCCCCCTCTTTGTGCGTCTCCCTCCGCCATGTGTTCTCAATATTATTATTAATATCAGGTCAATATTATTCAGCTTAGTGCCGTGATCCACTGACGTTTACACTACGTGAGGGTGTGAACTTGCGTGAGCTGCAGTTTTGGAGCCACGACAGGTTGACAGAAGTCAACGGTAGACTTTGTGCTCTTGTCAGTGAGGACTCTCTGCTGCGAGCTCCTTTCTTCTTTCTTGAGTGAAAATTAAAAACAGAAACTTGCACATGCTTCGAGTTTTTTTCCTCGTGCAGCTGCAGGCAGCAAGAGGGGGAGCAGCCAAAACCTCATCAAGCGGGAATATCAGTCGGGACACGGTGGCGCAGTGGTTAGCGGCCTTTCAGTGTGGAGTTTGCATGTCCTCCTTCTGCCTGCGTGGGTTCTCTCAGGCTTCTCCAGCTTCATACCACAGCATGTGAGGTGAATTTGGAACTGCCATTGCCCTGAGATGAACTGGGTGTCTCCCTGCCTTTGCCCTGTGACAGGTGAGCGAGGCTCCAGCAGGCTCTCAAGACCCTGAGTGCAGGAAGAAGCGGGTATTGAAGATGGACGGATAGATGGGAATATCAGTCATCACGTCCTTCTGGTGACAGCCAGAAGTAGCATGATCTTGCTCCTCGGCTGTCCATCCATCCCTGCACTCAGGCTCTTAGGGGTCTGCTGGAGCCTCTCCCAGCTGGAAGCTCACAACATCTATCCAGGTCTATCAAGTCCAGCAGGGACGTCAAGAGCAACGGAAGGTCCAGCGGGGTATCATTCAGGTGAAAAATGTCAGGTTGTTTTTTTTCCATCCATCCATCTTCCATACCAGCTTATTCCCGAGCTCAGGGTCACGGGGGTCTGCTGGAGCCTATCCCAGCTGTCATAGGGTGAAGGCAGAGTGACACCCTGGACAAGTCGCCAGTTCATCGCAGGGCGCTGCTTTTTTTTTTTATCTATCTAAATATCTATTCATTTATTCACTTATTTAAACTGCGTGAGAGGCAGCAGAACTAAATCTTATATATAAACATCATCAGACATCAGAACTTTGACAAAAAAAAACAAAAAAAAGGACAAGAACCAAAAATACCTGACAACACCTGACAAAAATGTGTGTTATTTTTGTGTGTCAGTAAGCTTATAAAGGCTTGTAAGGCTTCTTAACCACTCATTGTCATTTTTTAAATTGCTTTAAATGAATAAATAAATACATCGGCTGACAAACCTGGACAGTGTGAGTCCTGCCGCTGTTGCAGTTGGAGATAAATTGTTCTGTCATCCTGTCAGAAAAGCTAAAATTGGTCCATCAACTGCGGTTTGCTGTTGTACAAACTAATATCATCGCCTGTCCGAGTTGATTTCTGGAAGATGGAATTGAAACTTGATAAGCAGCACCAAGGCACAGTGAGGGGTAGTGCAATGCTGGAGTGCCACCCTGAGCTTCGGAAGGCCCATGAAACGTACACTTAAATACATGACTGATGTGCAATTCAAACTGTTTGGCTGTGCACATTTTTTGCAGGAGTAGCTCAAACTGCCGAACAAAATAAGTTGCCATTCAGTGACTCTGCAGCAGCGGCTGGACAGGAAGTGGACACTCCTGCACGCTGACAAACAGACGACGGGAAACAATGAAGCCGGAGCTCAACACTGACCTGCGCGACACTGAACCCCTCCAGTCACCTCCTGCTCAAACTTCCTGGGGAGGAGGAGAAACTCTCAGGAACGTCTTGCCGAGTCAGCTATTTTTTGGGGAGAAAGTGTGAGTAAAAGTGGATGCACTTGGAGGTCAGAGAGTTTCCGTGAAAAGATGATTTTTTTTTTTTTGCACTCGGCAGCCTGTGGCGTGCTTTTGCAGGATCTGGAGGTGACTCATCACGTGCGCAGGGTGAACAGATGGCCTGAGCGGCTCCACGGGGGTGTGAGCGAGCAGTAGGCAGGCCAAAAGCCGAAGGAAATGCAGAGTAATGCAAAACATAAGCAAACCGACAACCCTCAGTAAATAGATTAACAGAGAGCTTGAAAAATATTTGAAAGAGGCCAAATCTGTGTATTGCATCATAAGAATAAACTCCCTAGATATGAGAAAACTCCACCCTGTAGTTCTTCTGCTTGATGCATCTTTTTAGGATATATGAGTTGAACATGCATTTCTGAAAACCAGCCCTGTCTGATGTCACAAAGGGCCTCTCTACCTGGCTAACACCGCTCCCTAATTATCAGATGTTGGCTCCACCTTCCAAACATGTAGAAGGTCTGACAAGCTGGTGGTTTTAGCAGGCGACTAAAAGTTTTTTTTTTTGCAGGTGGCAGTAAACAGGGGGCTAAATATGCTATTCTCCAAAGAAGTTCTTTTTTGATGCAGCGCCGCCCCACTGGAGTGCAGAATGAAGACCTGATGATGAGGTGGTGACAGGGAACCTGGAGTTCCATCGCTTAGCGTTAATAACGAGGAGGTCGCCACGTGTCACATGATGCGCTCGGACCTTCGGGCCGCCGCTGCTTATCCTGCCTGCAGTGGGACTGCGCGCCAGCGGCATAATTACCCTCCCGCAGCACTGCATCACAGCCACTGTCAGCCGTCGGCCGCGCAGCTGAGCCGCAGAGCCGTAAAAGACGGCGATTCAGCCGTCACAGCGCCGCGCTGCCACAGCCTTTAACACCGAGCATCGCCGTGGCGCCGGTTGCCTAGCAACTACAAAAGGAATCGGAGGTGCGTTTGAACCGGGGAGGAGCAGGGCGGGTGTTAAGAGGTGATTTATGTGAGTGATGAAAAATTTCTCCATGATTCCGGGATTCTCCGCGGGTCATTTTTCACCCGTTGACGACTGTGGGTCGCGGATGGCAGGGCCGGCCGGCTGAGTGCTGAAAGAATGCGCTGGATGCAGGATACGTTTTTATCCCCTGGCGCCAAAGGAAGGGGACGCTTGGTTTTTGTTGTTTTTTTTCCACGCCGCCAGGAAACGGGGACGGGCCCAGTTCTGCCCGAGGAGGCCGCGTCACAGTCACAGTGGAGAGGTCAGAAGTTTCCCCATCGTGTGTGTTCGTACACACACACATACACAAAACACAGCTGGATGCGTATTTATAAACAGAGGCGGCACATCCACAAATAATCAGGCCAGATACACATGAATCTAATTCCATGCGCTCACTTCCTGCTGCCTCCTCGTGCCTTCCCAGGGGTGGAAAAATAATATTTCCCTTTCACTTCCCCTCTCTGAGAAAAGGAGCTGAGGCCGCCCCGCTTTGGCTCCATCCCCGACCGGGTCACCATGCCAACCCGTGTGAGAAGGAAGAGGAGGAGGAGGAAGGATGAGGATGAGGACGAGGAGGAGGAGGAGGAGGAGGAGGAGGCCCCAAAGAGACCAGATGAGGTCCTGGGATAATTAGCAGCTCATTATGGAGCCTTGTGAATGGGTGCGCAGAGGAAAAGACAACACGCAGGATCTGAGGACACATCAAAGGGAGGCTCTCGCTTTTTTTCCCAGTCCCACAATGGCGAGCAGGAGAAAGAGAGAGGAGGACAGAGGCTGGGGTGGAATACATTCTCTATTCACACCTTCAAAACACAGGAAGTACAATCTCCATTTTTAAGCCTCTCTCTGTGCGTGCGTGCTTGCCTGTGTGTGTGTGTGTGTGTGTGTGTGTGCGCGCGTGTGTGTGTGTGTGTGTGTGTGTGCGTGTGTTCTAGCACCAATGCTTCTTTTTTCTCCCCCAGAGGCCTCCATTGCTCCACAAATGCAAAGAACACTGCGAGTCCTCCTCCTCCTCCTCCTCCACACACACACACACACACACACACACACACACACACACACACACACACACAGATGTGTGCACGACTCGGTTTTTGCATTTCCACTCTCCAACCCATGAAGGCCGGGAACACTGTGTGAGGACCCGAGATCCCCAGTTAAGCTCCATCATCCCAATTTGTGTTGCCGCATCTCACTCTGTGTGTGCGTACGTGTGTGTGTGCGTGCTTGTGTGTTTGTCTGTGTGCGAGTCTCCGCTCTGATTGCAAGCGGCAGAAATAAAGCGTGCACGCCGCCGTGCCAGGTGACCCATATATAAGCATCGCAGTGCGCCGCTCCGGCTGTGCGCGAGCTGCAGCTCCTCCACTGGTGTGTCTGTCAGACTGTTGTCGTTGCAGGTGCCACGTCCTGTGTTTCCTCCGACGACACGTCGTTTAAAGCTGCTGCCGCCGCTGCTGCAACCATGCTACAAGCAAAAGGAAAAAAAAAAACTACTATATATTCAGTTTGTTTGCTGCCGCTTGATTTATGACACCTCACCCGGGGATTAATGTGGATTCATATGCATGAATTAACGAGGATGTGTCGTTTTAATTCATGTTGTTTATCATCAACTAAAAGCCACTTATGTGATCATGAGCTCACAGCCGGAAGAACATCCCAGAGGATTCTAATTTTGCAGTTTATTGGAATGAAGCTTTCAATTAAATGCTTTTACACTGCGTGTGTTTATTCTGTGAGGGCTGCCGCAGTGTTTATTGTTTTCCTTTCTTTAAAATCCAAGTATAGAGCTGGAGTGTCACAGCACCGCCCCATCGACACTGCCAGCGGCTCTACATAAAGGCGGTTGTGTGGAGAGCGTGCTCTCTTATGCCTTTATCCAACCCTCTGACCTCCCGCATCCTTCTTCTCTCAAACCAACAAGCTTCACGTCCTCTTTCACTACATTCATGGCAGCCTCCCACCCAGATCTTCACCACCTCTCCTCTGTACCTGTTCCAAACCCTCTCAGTCTGGCCTCCTCCGGCTTCAGTCTGGCCTCCTCCAGCTTCAGTCTGGCCTCCTCCGGCTTCATCTCCAAAACATCACCATCCCGCTGACGTCCTCAGTCCTGATCCTGGTCCATCCTGCAGAAGGTCATCTCTGCCTCTTGTCTCACTGACATGTTCTGCACTCCACCACAACACACAAACATCACTACAAACAACACACTCTGCCACTAGAGACTTCCTCGCTCAACATATTGCATGTACTTCATTGTTACTTTGTACCAACAGCAGAGGGCGCTACTACCCGACAGCCTGATGATCTCATCCACAGGTAGACTCCTCGCGCTGTTGTTGTTGGTCGTCTTCTTGACAGCTGTCAGAGAGAAGTGGAGATCAAACTGGGCGACACGCCGCCGCTGCTGCTGCTGTGACCTCTGCGACGCTGTCGTTCTTTCTGCCGTCATCAGCGATGTAGCGTCACCGCCCCCTGGCGGCGGTGGAGCAAAAGTACAGCCAGCTCTAAAATGTCCCGCCTTTTTTACACTTAATTCAATTAGTTCTCTGCAGATTAATTCTTCAGGGGGAAGGTCTGAAGGGGGTTCGACAAAAGGATTTTTTTTTATTATTATTCACAAAAGGAGTAATGAAGAAAGGCTCGCCACTCTGTGTCAGGAAGTTGAGGAATATTTGTCCTTTTTTTTTTTTTTTTTTTAAAGAAAGAGAATTAAATACTCTCTGACCTTCGCCAACTACCAGGGGAAATGTGCCCCAAAAAAAAGCAAGTAAAAACTAAGCGAGTCAGCCACAGTTTGATTAAAAAGACTTGTTTAATTTAACAGAAACTGTAAGACAAAAGGCACGTGCAGTGTGAAATTACAACTCTTGATTGATCACATAGTCCAGCGGAGGTGTGGAAGAGAATGTAAACCAGAAGTGTAGCTCTGTGGGTAAAGTGTCTTTATGAGGAAGAGAGAGAGAAAATGAGAACATAAGAAAACTGGTCAGTCGGAAAAGAGACACGAGTCAAACACCGTGACGGACACAAAAAAGGTTAAAAGTGGTCTAAAAACTTCAAGTAGAGAAGACACACATGAGATAATACATGAGTCAGTCACAACAACAACAAAAAAATGAAACAAAATAGGCTCGAGGTTGGTGACTTAAAGTCTGTAATGTATTTTGCCACCTTTTAGGACTAAAAAAATAAAATGAAAAAAAGTGAGAATTGCATCGCTGCTCAGAAAAGAGACATTTATCACAGTATAAGTTCAACCTTCTCCATCACATTATTAGTACATCAGGCCCTGTGTGTGTGTGAGTGTGTGTGTGTGTGTGTGTGTGTGTGTGTGTGTGTGTGTGTGTGTGTGTGTGTGTGTGTGTGTGTTGGCTGGCTGGAGGAGAGCAGCCACCAGCCGCTGGTCTGACTACACCATCAGCTCCATAAAGAAGCCGGATTGATTTTTTCCTTTTCCTCAGACCCCCTGAGAGAAGGAGACTTATCAGAGCTCAGCAGAGGCCTCACTGGTTATAGATCTCACACACCGACGTGAATGTCACTTCCTCTAAAGCCCTGCAGTACAAACAGTATAAACACCTTCTCTCTCCGTCTCTCTTTCTCTCTCTCAAAAGTGTGCTCTTAGAAATCAAACACATATATATATATATATTGCACTTGAAGTAACAGGAAGTGTGCACACGCACCAACAAGAGGGGGGGCGTTGGCCACTCGGCCAAACAAGACGAAACAAGAAGAGTTAGAGAGGAAAATAAACACAACTGTTTTTAGAGTGTTAGACAAGAGGACAGACAGCGCCTTAGAGTTTGTGTACACACACACACACACACACACACACACACACACACACACACAGCTGACATGAAACTATGACAGGTAGCCAGTTAGCGTCACTGAGAAGAACAAAGGGGGTCCAAGTGTGCAAAAAGTCCACATTACAGCCGCTTCCAGCATTTCACAGCCATCGTTTTGGTTGTGCACTGAGGTTGTGCGTGTGTGCGTGGGTGCGTGCGTGCGTGCGTGCGCGTGCGAACAAACTATACCATTCTTTGACCTACTAATTGTCTAATTAATGTCTCATGAAGCAAATGATCGGTTTCATAGCAATTTTAGGAAAAAACAACATAAAACATTTTCATGGTTGAATAAATACTATTTGCAGATTAGTTAGAAAATTTGTTAGAGACACGAGAGGATGAAGTAAAATCAAGAGAAAATTTGATGTTCAGTTTGAGTTTTCTTTTGTTGAAAAAAAAAAAAAATTTTGTACGCGCCGACAATTGTACAACCAATCGTGGCCGCGTGTGAAGCGTCTCTCATTTCCTCCTGGACGTTGACCGCCGTCAGGCTGGAACCAGCAGAGTGTCTAAGGTGTGCTGCAGGCGCTCCCAGTTCCTCCAGAAGAAGGTGAGGAAGCAGACGGCGAGCACGGTGGCGAACACGTGGTGGCGGCTCCTCATGAGCGGCGCGGCGAACTTGGCGGCGGTGGAGACGCACACCAGGATGACGGTGATGATGGCCAGCATGATGTTGATGCTCTTGCCCAGCAGGACGCGGGCGTCGTGGCTCTCCAGCTGCACCGTCTGCTGCTGGTGCTGCTGCTGGAGCTCCAGCTTGGAGACGCGGGTCTGACACGACTCCATGGCCTCCTGGGAGGAAGACAGACAAGAGCGGAGAGAGAGAGAGTGGGCGTTAGCATGCGGAGGTTTATCAGGGCGCCAACGGGGTAAAGAGGTTTTAAAAAGTGCCATTTGCTTAAACATATTGAGGCAACACGATTTCTGTGAAAAGCACAAAGTACAAAGAGACTTAAAAACAAGTCTCTGACTGGCTCTTTCAAGAATACTGCACGTGAGGAGTTTTCAAATGAATCTTACTGGGCAGCCGGATCACTCAGATTCCAACTCCATTTTGTCAACATCTGACAGAATGCGTTTGTATTTCATAAATAATCATGTTGGTAATCTGGCATTTTATTAAAGATACTCCCTATCAGAAAAAATGCTATTTTCCAGATTTATTTTTTTACACAAATCAACATTGTTTTTCTAATTCTATCAATTTAGTGAATCCATTTTGTTTTTCTTAATTTTTACCATAAATATTGGAGATTTAATGTTGTTTTGTTTTCTAGCTCCGGTCACTTTTTCTTGCATGTTTTCTCCACTTTTCTCTCCTTCCATGTTGCTTTTTTTCTTTTTCTCTTAAAACGTTACTTAGCATCCACTTTGTGGGCAGAACACACAACAATCTGCAGCGTGATCTTCAAGTGGATTATGAGTGATCGAAGCAGAAAATTTGCCTTTTGAAAAGATTTTTATTAATAGAGGTGCTGGACTTACTCAAGGAATCATATGAGCCTTGTACCAACCATCTTCCTATGTATAAACAGGTGGGAGGCTTGAGAGGATTAAATCTCTTTAATACTTTAGTTGCAAACATTGCTAATCGCTGCTAAAAAGATTAGCCTAAGAGCTGCATCTCCAACACTTTTATCAAAACTAGATGGCTTTTATCCCCAATGGTCAATACGTTTTTGCTTTACAACCCTTTTGATTTGTTAAAACTGTACATTGAGACTAGACTAGGCCAAGCTACGCCAGTCTAGGCTGCTCTGGGTTAGGCTAGGCTACACTAGCGTCACGCAGCCACATGCAGCTAACGATACCGCCCACGCCAACAGGAAGCCTCCTATTTGCAAAACTTGCAGCAACAAATGAGGGGAAGACGACAGGCACAAGATCTGGCCAATCACGGTCCACATTTTTGCCTCCCACCTCCAAAAGGCTCTTCACCGAGCGCACTGAAAGGCTTTTCAGAAAGGTTCCATCTGGCGTGTCGGGTTATTTTCAACCCAACTGGACAGACTGTGGCATTTTGTTCTGAGGGAGACTTCCTGCAGTCAATTTGGTGTCAGTGAGGATCGTGTGGTTAATAGCAGTTTATTTGTCATCAGCTGACCAGGAAGCTCATAAAAGGCAACAGAAGGGAAAGAGAGAAATCTCAGAGATTTTATTTTTTTTTTTTTTTTTTTTTTTTTGCAGTGTTAAAGCAAACACAGCTGTGACTCTGTAGAGTTTTCAGCCAGGACTGAAATAGTATCTGATGCTACACTGTGGCAACCTAAAACCTTGATCTGATCCTGTACATTTTTCATTTCATCTTAACTTTAATCCCTAATTATTCAATCTCTTTTGTTTGACGAGTCATGCATGAAAAAAACAAAAGCAAAGAATAGCCAGACAGACAAAAAGCATCAATGGCGAAACAGACAGAGAGACCATCTGTTGTCTGGCAGGCAGCCTGTTGGCTGGACTCTGAAGGAGAATGTGACCGAGGTCTACCTGGATGTCCCGAGCTCTCTCTGGGCCTGGTAGGCCACCCGCTCCTCGATGCTGGCCAGCTCCTGCTTTAGGTTGGACATCTCGTGCTGGTGGAGCTCTGTCAGGTCGTTGAGCTGGTCCTCCAGACGATGGTACCTGGTGGCCGGGGACGGAGGAATCAGAGGTGTTAGGATAAACAGTAGAGTTTACGGCAATGAAAAGAAAAAAAATGTTATTTTAAAGTCATTTTCAAATATTTATTTTTCTTTCCAGACTCCAGTGAAGCAGCCTTGCACAACTGTTCATCAAAAAACAAAATCTGAAAACTATCACAAAACAGCATAATTAGACCTCTGTTCACAGACCTTCCACCAGGAAGTAAACACATGGCAGAGCCAAAACCTGACTTTAGGTGTGAGAGGGCTGTTTTTTTGCCACAGGCGGTTTGTAAAAAAGTGTAGCAAGCAGCAAGAAACCCCTTTAAATAAGCTGTCAAAGTGTCTGTGTCCTACCTGTACTTCTCCTCCTGCAGGGTCTGGCTGATGACGCCTGTTCTTCTGAACTGGGACTTGAGCTCCTCCATGTCCTCCTCCAGCTGAGTCTGGCCGTCCCGGATGTCGCCCAGCTCCTCCAGGCTCAGAACCAGTCGGCTCTGGCTGTCCTCAGCCGCCTGCTGGCCTTCGGCCCTGCTGGCCAGCGACGCCACGGCGCCGACGCGGGTTCCCATTGCTGTCGGCTGAGATGGAGGCGCTGCCCGAGGAGCACTCTGCTGCCGCTGGGGTACCTGGGCTTCCCCACCAGCGAGGTGTTGCTGCTGAGGCCCCTGGCGCCGGGTCGCCGGGCAGAGTCGCCGAAGCGCCGCTGGCGGGCGGCGAGCAGGCGCCCAGGCTGCTCTTCAGGTTGTCGATGTTGTCTGCGCCTGCCGAACTTGTTCCTGATGAGGTTGGCGATCTCCGCGGGCTTGCTGAAGAAGAAGGGCGGCGAGAGGGAGACGCCGGGCCCGGCGGTCTTGATCTTGTCCATGGTGGGTGGCGCCCGCTGCCCGCCATGTCCCTCAGCAGCTGGCGGGCGACTCCTGGGATGGTGCTGTGTTTGGCGCCCAAGCGGCGGGAAGGGGTCCCGCCACCGCCCTTCATCTTGCGTGGTACTGCTCCAGCTTCTTCTGCATCTGGGCGATGCTCTGCGCCCGACTTCTGGTTCTTCTTCTCAAACACCTGCTTGATGCGGCCCACCTGCTGCTTGTCGGCCGCTGTTCACCAGCTTCAGGTACTCGGCCACGCTCGTCGCCGCCTGGCCTGCTCGATCTTCAGCTGTCTGGCCACCTTCAGGATCTTCTGCTGCAGGCTGTCCAGGCACGAGCGGCTGCGATGGACCTCCAGGCCCAGGCCGGCACTGGGACCGGGGCTCCCATCGCCACGCCCAGGTCCAAGTTGTTCTCCGAGGGAGCCGCGCGCATGGATGCAGAGAGGTTCAGAGAACTCCCCCTCAGTGCTCCGCCTCCCGGGAGGACAGAAGATCTCAGCATGCGAAACATGTGATCTGATTAAGTGTCGCTGGCCGCCGGGCGCCCCTCTGGCTCGCGCGCCGCACGTGGCAGCAACAGCTTCGAGTTTGTTAGCGCTGCTCGCGCGGCGCTCGCTCACTTCCATGAAGACGAAGCACTTTGTTCTACACCACGGGATACTTCATGGAGACGGGTCGATCATTAGTAACATTATCATTATTATTATCACCATCATGTTCCACTGCAGCCAGCTGGCTTCCACCCCTCGCAGCACGCTTGCCACACTATTTTCCCCTCATCACCGCCTCTCCCGGATGAACACTTTGAATAATTAGGTTAAGAGTCGCGAGTCTCTGTCACTCTCCTTTTTCCTTTCTAAATCCAAACTCTCTCACCGCACTTCCTCGTGTCCCGTGATGAAACAACAACCTCAATAATGTGAGATTCATCTCCAGCCCCGCCACGCATCTGCTTTACATTTTGTCTTTGTAATGCCATCTGTGTGTGTGTGTTAAAACATTTTCATGGTTGAATAAATACTGTTGCAGATTAGTTAGAAAATTTGTTAGAGACACGAGAGGATGAAGTAAAATCAAGGAAAAAATTGATGTTCAGTTTGAGTTTTCTTTTGTTGAAAAAAAAAAAATTGTTTATGCAGCGCCCGACAATTGTACAACCAATCGTGGCGCGTGTGAAGCGTCTCTCATTTCCTCCTGGGCGTTGACCGCCGTCAGGCTGGAACCAACAGAGTGTCTAAGGTGTGCTGCAAGGCGCTCCAGTTCCTCCAGAAAGAGGTGAGGAAGCAGGCGGCGAGGCCACGGTGGCGGGCTGCAGTGTTGGCGGCTCCTCATGGTGACGGCGGCGAACTTAAGCGGCGGTGGAAGCGCACACCAGGATAGCGGTGATGATGGCCAGCATGATGTTGATGCTCTTGCCCAGCAGGGCAGCGGGCGTCTGCGGCTCTCAAGCTGCACCGTCCTGCTGGTGCTGCTGCTGGGCTCCAGCTTGGAGGCAGCCGGGTCTGACACGACTCCATGGCCTCCTGGGAGGAAGACAGACAAGAGCGGAGAGAGAGAGAGGGGCGTTAGCATGCGGAGGTTTATCAGGGCGCCAGCAGCATTAAGAGGTTTAAAAAGTGCCATTTGCTTAAACATATTGAGGCAACACGATTTCTGTGAAAAGCACAAAGTACAAAGAGACTTAAAAACAAGTCTCTGACTGGCTCTTTCAAGAATACTGCACGTGAGGAGTTTTCAAATGAATCTTACTGGGCAGCCGGATCACTCAGATTCCAACTCCATTTTGTCAACATCTGACAGAATGCGTTTGTATTCATAAATAATCATGTTGGTAATCTTGGCATTTTATTAAAGATACTCCCTATCAGAAAAAAAAATGCTATTTCCAGATTTATTTTTTTACACAAATCAACATTGTTTTTCTAATTCTATCAATTTAGTGAATCATTTTGTTTTTCTTAATTTTACCATAAATATTGGAGATTTAATGTTGTTGTTTTATTTTTGTTTTGTTTTGTTTTTAGCTCGGTCACTTTTTCTTGCATGTTTTCTCCACTTTTCTCTCCTTCCATGTTGCTTTTTCTTTTTCTCTTAAACGTTACTTAGCATCCACTTTGTGGAGCAGAACACACAACAATCTGCAGCGTGATCTTCAAGTGGATTATGGTGATCGAAGCAGAAAATTTGCCTTTTGAAAAGATTTTTATTAATAGAGGTGCTGGACTTACTCAAGGAATCATATGAGCCTTGTACCAACCATCTTCCTATGTATAAACAGGTGGGAGGCTTGAGAGGATTAAATCTCTTTAATACTTTAGTTGCAAACATTGCTAATCGCTGCTAAAAGATTAGCCTAAGAGCTGCATCTCCAACACTTTTATCAAAACTAGATGGCTTTTATCCCCAATGGTCAATACGTTTTTGCTTTACAACCTTTTGATTTGTTAAAACTGTACATTGAGACTAGACTAGGCCAAGCTACGCCAGTCTAGGCTGCTCTGGGTTAGGCTAGGCTACACTAGCGCCACGCAGCCACATGCAGCTAACGATACCGCCCACGCCAACAGGAAGCCTCCTATTTGCAAAACTTGCAGCAACAAATGAGGGGAAGACGACAGGCACAAGATCTGGCCAATCACGGTCCACATTTTTGCCTCCCACTCCAAAAGGCTCTTCACCGAGCGCACTGAAAGGCTTTTTCAGAAAGGTTCCATCTGGGCGGTCGGGTTATTTTCAACCCAACTGGACAGACTGTGGCATTTTGTTCTGAGGAGACTTCCTGCAGTCAATTTGGTGTCAGTGAGGATCGTGTGGTTAATAGCAGTTTATTTGTCATCAGCTGACCAGGAAGCTCATAAAAGGCAACAGAAGGGAAAGAGAGAAATCTCAAAGAGATTTTATTTTTTTTTTTTTTTTTTTTTTTTTGCAGTGTTAAAGCAAACACAGCTGTGACTCTGTAGAGTTTTCAGCCAGGACTGAAATAGTATCTGATGCTACACTGTGGCAACCTAAAACCTTGATCTGATCCTGTACATTTTTCATTTCATCTTAACTTTAATCCCTAATTATTCAATCTCTCTTTATTTGACGAGTCATGCATGAAAAAACAAAAGCAAAGAATAGCCAGACAGACAAAAGCATCAATGGCGAAACAGACAGAGAGACCATCTGTTGTCTGGCAGGCAGCCTGTTGGCTGGACTCTGAAGGAGAATGTGACCGAGGTCTACCTGGATGTCCCGAGCTCTCTCCTGGGCCTGGTAGGCCACCCGCTCCTCGATGCTGGCCAGCTCCTGCTTTAGGTTGGACATCTCGTGCTGGTGGAGCTCTGTCAGGTCGTTGAGCTGGTCCTCCAGACGATGGTACCTGGTGGCCGGGGGACGGAGGAATCAGAGGTGTTAGGATAAACAGTAGAGTTTACGGCAATGAAAAGAAAAAAAAATGTTATTTTAAAGTCATTTTCAAATATTTATTTTTCTTTCCAGACTCCAGTGAAGCAGCCTTGCACAACTGTTCATCAAAAACAAAATCTGAAAACTATCACAAAACAGCATAATTAGACCTCTGTTCACAGACCTTCCACCAGGAAGTAAACACATGGCAGAGCCAAAACCTGACTTTAGGTGTGAGAGGCTGTTTTTTGCCACAGGCGGTTTGTAAAAAGTGTAGCAAGCAGCAAGAAACCCCTTTAAATAAGCTGTCAAAGTGTCTGTGTCCTACCTGTACTTCTCCTCCTGCAGGGTCTGGCTGATGACGCCGTACTCCTTCTGGAACTGGGACTTGAGCTCCTCCATGTCCTCCTCCAGCTGAGTCTGGCCGTCCCGGATGTCGCTCAGCTCCTCCAGGCTCAGAACCAGTCGGCTCTGGCTGTCCTCAGCCGCCTGCTGGCCTTCGGCCCTGCTGGCCAGCGACGTCACGGCGGCCGACGCCGGGTTCCCATTGCTGTCGGCTGAGATGGAGGCGCTGCCCGAGGAGCACTCGTCGTCGCTGGGGTACCTGGGCTTCCCCACCAGCGAGGTGCTGCTGCTGAGGCCCCTGGCGGCCGGGTCGCCGGGCAGAGTCGTCGAAAGCGCCGTTGGCGGCGGCGAGCAGGCGTCCAGGCTGCTCTTCAGGTTGTCGATGTTGTCTGCGCTGCCGAACTTGTTCCTGATGAGGTTGGCGATCTCCCGCGGCTTGCTGAAGAAGAAGGGCGGCGAGAGGGAGACGCCGGGCCCGATGGTCTTGATCTTGTCCATGGTGGGGTGGCGCCCGCTGCCCGTCATGTCCCTCAGCAGCTGGCGGGGCGACTCCCTGGGGATGGTGCTGTGTTTGGCGCCCAAGCGGCGGGGCGGGGTCCCGTCGCCGTCCTTCATCTTGCGGTGGTACTGCTCCAGCTTCTTCTGCATCTGGGCGATGCTCTGCGCCGACTTCTGGTTCTTCTTCTCAAACACCTGCTTGATGCGGCCCACCTGCTGCTTGTCGGCGCTGTTCACCAGCTTCAGGTACTCGGCCACGTTCTCGTCGCGCGCCGTCTGCTCGATCTTCAGCTGCTCCGTCACCTTCAGGATCTTCTGCTGCAGGCTGTCCAGGCACGAGCGGCTGCGATGGACCTCCAGGCCCAGGCCGGCACCGGGACCGGGGCTCCCATCGCTCACGTCCAGGTCCAAGTTGTTCTCCGAGGAGCCGCGGCGCATGGATGCAGAGAGGCTCAGAGAACTCCCCTCAGTGCTCCGCTCCTGCCGGGGAGGACAGAAGATCTCAGCATGCGAAACATGTGATCTGATTAAGTGTCGCTGTGCCGCTCGGCGCCCCCCTCTGGCTCGGCGCCGCACGTGGCAGCAACAGCTTCGAGTTTGTTAGCGCTGCTCGCCGGCGCTCGTTCACTTCCATGAAGACGAAGCACTTTGTTCTACACCACGGGATACTTCATGGAGACGGGTCGTATCATTAGTAACATTATCATTATTATTATCACCATCATGTTCCACTGCAGCCAGCTGGCTTCCAATTCCCTCGGCAGCACGTTTGCCACACTATTTTCCCCTCATCACCGTCTCTCCCGGATGAACACTTTGAATAATTAGGTTAAGAGTCGCGAGTCTCTGTCACTCTCCCTTTTTCCTTTCTAAATCCAAACTCTCTTCACCGCACTTCCTCGTGTCCCAGTGATGAAACAACAACCTCAATAATGTGAGATTCATCTCCAGCCCCGCCACGCATCTGCTTTACATTTTGTCTTTGTAATGCCATCTGTGTGTGTGTGTGTGTGTGTGTGTGTGTGTGTGTGTGTGTGTGTGTGTGTGTGTGTGTGTGTGTGTGTGTGTGTGTGTGTGTGCGCGCCGGCTGCCACAGTTTAATCCCATTTGTTTACAGTTTGGCACGCGGACCTGACAAAATTCAGATAAGGGCCATTAATGTGTGCAGAAGAAGTGGAGCGCGCACGTCTGATGTAGGTCAACTGATAATGTCAGACAAGGCGAGAGCAAGCGAGATGAGTGAGTGAAAAAAAAGCCCAGGAAATCCCTTTTCCAGACATTGCCCATTGTTTTCTTTTCTTTTTTTTAAATCAACACTGTGTCATTTTGTCTGATTGAGGCGGCTCATGACACTGCGGCCGGTTTTGCTGCCACAATCAGACAAACAAGCAAAAAATAAAGGTTTGGATCTGTCAGCCATCGCTTTGAGGAAGTGAAAGAGAAGAAATGGCTTACGTGGGCAAGTTTAATTGCGGCTCCGCAGAGGCAGAAAAGTGAGAGAAACTTGTGGACGCGCCGCCGGAGGTGGTAAAGTTGCTGACAGAACAAACAGGGCGACGAGGACGATGATGATGATGATGATGATGATGATGATGATGATGAGGAGGAAGAGGAAGAGGAGGTGGCGTAAGCCGACAGAGTGCGACGCAGAGTGTTGTACAGCAAGCGCGTCGGGCGGCGTCGCAAAGCTGCGCTAATCCTCCACAAATGTAACTCTGGTGTTTTTCCAGCGAGGAGACGCGTCCCAGACCGACTCCACTAACCGAGGTGGACTTAAGGGCTCAGCTGCCGCCACTTAGCATTGCCACATCGCCCGCATCCACTGTTACATATTCGCCTGAAGGAAAAAAAAACAAAAAAAAAACACCTCAGCTCGGCCGTGGTCGCCGCTGCGGGTCATGTGACACATGTCACACTGGGATAATCAGGTGTGACCAGTGGTGACGCACTGCAGCTCAGACCAGCTGGACAAAGACGCTTTCAGAAACAGCAAAAAAAAAAAGGAGACGAAGGGAAAAACAGCGACTCCTCTTGCAAAATGAACTGCGTTCAGGATATCCAGTTGCACTCGCAGCCCAGTTAGCTGCTCATTGACTGGGCCAACTGGTGGAACTGGTTTGCTGGAGCAACTGTTAGTCAGAAAGAATTTGGTGGGTGTGAGTGTGTGTGCGTGCATGCGTGTGACCGTGTGTCTGTGTGTGTGTGTGTGTGTGTGTGTGTCATCTTTTAAACCCTCCAGCTGGAGCAAGAACACAAAGTGTGACAGCCTGCCAAAAACTCCTGTGGACTCCAGAGTCGAGGCTCAGACAAGCGAGCAACACTTCCTGTTCCTGAGGCCGATCATGTGACCCGAGCTCTCCTGCAGGTTTCCACAACTGTACACGTTGTTTTTTCCGCAGACGCCAGCGGAGCTGTCTTCCAGTCCAAAAACAAACCCTCTACACATTTCCAGAAAGAAGTGTGTTTAGCCCTCTGTTTGCAGCCATCTGCAGCCATCTGCATCCTGCAGAGCCGGATTTGAGCTTCCTGCTGAAACTATGTGTTTTAAGGGGATGTAACCAAGGCAGGGCTGAGAGCCATTCAGAGATGTTGTTGCTAACCTGAGCTATCAGCGGGCGTCGGCACCCCTTTGTGACATCACAACGGGGCAATTTCCCCAAAACCCTGCGTTCAAAGCGCTGAGGGGTGGAGGTGGAAGATGTTCAAGAACCGATTCTTCATTCACAAGCAAGAGTGAATTTAGCGCTTAACGGCTTCTTTAACAGTCACTTTAAGTTCTTGCAACATGTGCAACCGTCCAGCTCTTCTTCAAGGGTTCGTCAGTGGTCCTCCTGTTGCTACAGTTGCCTTAAAAATGATGCAGTAACTGGAGTAGCGAAGCCTGACCCACTCAGTGCGGTGTGGAACTAGAGAGAACGTCACGGCTCCATGTGTGTGTGCGTGCACGGCCGTGCGCGAGTCTGAAGTGTTTCAGCCTCTGTCCTCATCCCTTCGCCCCCACCTTTCCCTCCTCTCCCTGGCATCTGTCCTTCTCAAACACAGGGGGCTTTGTTTTGGGGGGGGGGCAGCAAAAAGAAAGACTTTGTCGCGTCCTACCTCTGGCCCGTCCACGGCTCCGATGAGCGATGGATTCAGCGGCCCAGCGCTGTAAACGCTAGAGCGCAATCCAGCACCTTGTCTGAAAACACTCCCCTCGGTCCTCTGGTCGAACCCGAGCCTGTCACACGCCGACAGAGGAGTCCAGCACTGTGTCTTCTTTCAGCAGGGCGGAAGACGGGCTGATGTGTTGGGCTCTCCCTTCATTTTTTTTAAATCAAAATCAAACACAAAGAGCCGCCTGTTCCACCAGGCAGCTTGTCTCTGCTGCGCTGGAACTAATCTAGCTATTTTTTCCACCACTAGCCTTACTTTTAAGTGCTGTGGGAAATTCTCTCTAAGAACATTAAAGACCAGGGAGAGAGAGAGAATGGAGCTGTGCGAGTGTGTTTCTTCCACGCAGGCCAAGAAGGTAAAGCGCTAGTTGCTAGCCTGCAGCGGCGGCGGTAAAGAAAAGTTAGCAGGAGATGTTTGGAGAGAGAGAGAGAGCATCGGCGCGAGTACCTCTCACGCTCCTCCTGGACTGGGTTAATATCATAGCCGCAGCTGGGAACGAGGGGAGTGGACCTTTAGTCAGACAGACCTTTGGCAGCATTAAAGCAGCGCGGCTCAAATAACATCAATAACACGAGCCAGATGTTCTGGCGCAACAAGGCTGAGGAAACCGGTGGATCTCTCATGGAAGCATGATGCTGATTTAATTAGCCTTCTTCTCCAGCGGCTGCTTAAGATTCCTTTGCGTGCTGGCTGGCTGTGATCTGATTCTCTGGATGAGCGGCTCCACAAAAAAGATTTTGCCTCATGCCCGAAACCTAAACATTCTCACAAATTTTTGCCAAGGAGCTGCCCTACTTTTCACTCCGTTACCCCTCGAACACTTAGGGCAGGCATTCTCCAGGGCTTTAGTTTTCTGGGGTTGTGTTTTGAAACAGCATGAACTGATGGCCTCTGCTGATGACCGGAGAGACGGCAGGAGGATGAAGCTCACCCCTCCCTACCCCTCCACACCGCACCCAGCTCACCCGAGGAGCTAAAAGGGAAAACCACTGCGACCACTGCGGCAGATGGCCGCGGTTACATCTGACACTTAGGTGGATCATCTTCGGATGTCAGGTCGAAGATTAAACGGAAGGGCAGGGTGGGCGGCCAGATGAGCGGCGCGGCCATCTGCACCACGTGCTCGGATGAATGACGGCGAATTCGAACTCAGTGACTGGAACTCTGAGCGGATAGAAAAAGGTTTCCTTTATGTCAATCTGCCTGATCGTTCAGGGCTCGAGACTAACATCAGTGAGTCTACAGGTTTCATCATTCTGAGGACTCTTTGTTTTACCATCCTCAAAATTATTGTTAGCCAAGACGGATGGAAAATGTTTTTGTAACAAACTGAAATGCGTCGAAGTAAACTTTTGGAAATTTTACAAAGGGTGCTCAAATCAAATGATACTTTGTTTAAACTCAATTAAAAGTCAATTTCTCTATGTGTATTACCAATACTGACACTAGGCGGGCTGATGCATACGTTAGCATAGGGATAGCTACCATTCAGGTAGCCATGGGAGCCTGAAACTCCCTCTGGGGTGTGCACAAGAACGAGAAACTTGCATCTTTGACTTGGTGGCTCGTTAGCACACCGCTTTCAATGATGAATCAGTGAGATAGTGTATAAACCTGCTTTACAGTAGCAGCGTGTTTACATGTTGACTACTGCAGGCTAGCTAAGGCTGCCTGCAGTGTATATGGTTCAGAGGCTCAGTATTTGCAAAGCAATTATTTGAAAATTTACATCATGCAAATTTGAATGTTCTATTTTTTCCAGAACGTTTTTGCAAAAATTCTCAACACTTGACTCAAACTCAAACTTTTTAAGCAGAAACAACATTTTTTTGAGCGCAGCAGAGCTTTAACAATAAATCTACATCTACAATTTTTCTATGTCACAAAATTTCAATGGGATATATGTCAAAATATATATTTTTTGCAACCTCAACAACATGCTAGGTTGACGCCCAGTGGTGTTTGTCTCACCTTGTAACACTGGTTTGTCAGAAACCGGGAGGAAACACAAAAACAAGTCGTCACTGTCATCATCATCATCATCATCATCATCATCATAATAATCCACACTAACATGGATCTGCTGAGGCCTCTGCGGTGTTGGGGGGCATTGGGGAGGGGGGATCATCTCTGTATGAGCCCCCTGTCCCCCACACTGTCCTACATAGCACACACAGCGTCTGTCCAACACTGTGACCCATTTCTGGCACCCTGACCACACTAGACAGCATAGCATAAAACTCCAACTGCATTAGCCTCAATCTTGACCTGACAAGGGGAAGCTGCACTTGCTGTTTGGCTAAACAGAAAAAAACAGAAGAGGAAGAAGAAGGGGGGAAAAAACTCTGAGCTACGTTTTGAAAGTGCAGCTGTTTATCTGCCGCTGCCTCTTGGTTCAATCATCTAGTTAGCAATTCATTTTTTCTTTTAAAAAAAACACGTGTAAACAGATCTTATGCTTATCAGGCCGCTGCAGCTGCAGCGGCAGAAGCAGAAGCAGAAGCAGTCACAGGCAACGTGACACTTCAGCGTCTAGAACCGGAACTGGATGTGAGAGCCGAGCGTGTTGCACTAAAGAGTCGAGCAGTTTTTTGGGGAGAATATAAATATTGATCCATTAACTCAGAATAGAAATGACGGCAGGCAGCTGGCTCGCTGTCTTTCCAAACTCGCCGTCCCTCCCTGTTATATAATTAACAGAAAGGTGTCATCCTGGGCGACGACGAGCGGAATTTTGCTCAACAACACGTAGCTAGCTGTAATGTGACAAAACCGCACCAAAAAAATGGCTGCGTCCACTTTTTTTTTTTAACAAGTTTAGGTTTTTTTTGCAGATGTGAAGCAACAGGAGCAACTTTATGAGAGCTGAGGCGTGTGTGTGTTTGTGTGTGTGCACGGTGTGTGGCGTGCCACCTGTTTAGCATTCTCGCTGTCAAAGTCTCCGTGCAACCCAAATAAATACAAGCACAAACACACACAAAGACACACACACACACACACATACAAGGGAACGGAGCTGGCACACTCACTGAGATGGAACAAAACCGTCCCTTCAGCAGAGAACAGAACCACAGAGGGGAAGAACCCCGTGGCGCTGATTGGTATTCCCTCCAGCTGATCTTCGCCCAATCTAAAACGCACAACGCAGCGGCGCTCGCCGCACGCACCGCCACACGGGAAGGGGAAGCAGAGCGAGAACCCAGAAGGGCTGACCCAGTGTCTCCTCCTCCTCCTCCTCCTCCTTCCCCTCTCATCTGCAAGCCCACAGCTGCCTGCAAGGCCCCTCTGTGCTCGCACAACTGTCCTTCAGAGGCCTTCAGACCAATAAAAGAGAGGAGGGGTTCCTGCCATCATGAGCCTCCTGAGTGAGGAACCAGCGGTGGGCTCGGTGGGGGGTCGGAGGGGGTGTCAGCCAGAGCGCCACAACTGAATCAATAGCCCATTACAGTCCCAGCGGCCGCCTGCAACCCTCACAGACTTGCAAAAGTATTGAATGGGATTCAATTAAGATAAAATATGCAGCAGTCAATGGAGTGATTCAAAGGAGGAGTGGGGGGAGGGGGGGGCGGTGAGAGGAGCAAAGCGAAGATGGCATATTAAGAGGCTGCTAATGTGGCAAATAATGACTTTTGACTGGATTACGTGGCTCAATGACTGAGAAAAAGTAGCATCACGGCATCATATTTTCTTAATAATCTATTTTGATTTTTTTGGATTGTTTTTTTAAATTGAGAATATCATGAGGTGTTTTTGAAGCATTAGCATCTTCCCATTGAACAACAGGACCTGCTGATCTGGATTCATATCGGAAATTTGGAGGAAATTTGAAAAAAGGTGGGTCTATTTTTAGGGAAACGTTTTGTTAGAGCAAAAAAGTAGATAGAACTTCTACAATTCAGCAGCCACGTCACAAAAAGCAACACATGAACGTGTAAAAAGTTCTGGACCTATCCCTGAGTTTGGAACAGCCCCACTAGTCCCCCCTGTTTTTCAGCTGACTTGTCAGCCGTGACCGCATGTTGTTCTCTTCACTCTCTCATCTCCAATCTTGTCACCATCTGACGGCACTACCTCCACTACCGGTACCAGCTTTGCATGATCGTCATGAACTGTTTTTTTTTTTTCTTCTTTCATTCTCCATGTCTGCTACCGTTTATGCAAACGCGGCTCTCTGACGCAACGCTTAATGCTTGAGGTTTTCACAAACGAAGCCATTGAGGAATGGCACTCAGAGCCCGGGCAGAACCGCCATCCGGCAGGCGAACAAAGGAGCTCTCTGGAAACGAGCCACCCGAACCCTGGCCTTGCATCATCTCTGGCCTGCGAGCCCACGATATCTGCGGCACAATGTCTGTGACGTGGGGGGAGAGGAGGGAGCTGGGGGGGGGCAAATCTGGGATGTCACTCGAGGCCAACACATAGAGGAAAAACATAATTACACCAATCCGGTCACAATGGAGCGGCCAGGACATGCGCTTCCATTACACTCATCTGGTTGTGGAGCCACACAATGGACCAGTTGATTAATAAACACCAGTTGTCAGGTAAAGAAGTTTTGGTGTTTTGTTTTGGTTTTTTGCAAAGTCCTCAAATATATTTTAGTTTTACAACTCAGAAACAGGCAGCGGACAGGAGGCGGGAGGCTAGCTAGCAGTTTGCTGATGATGATTCTAAACCAGGCATTGCAGGCAGGATGAAAGGCAACAACCTGCTGTGTGACTGACTGACTGACTGACTGACTGTCTTTCAGGTTGCACAGGAAGGCGCCTTGCTGGGGGACAGAAAGCAGGTGAATACCAAGAGGCAAGTCAATCAGCCGGGGCTCCAGGGGATTTACATTAACATTTGAAGGGGAAAAAAAAAGTTCTCCACCAAAACCAGTTAGAGAGTTAGAAGCTGTGGGCGCAAAGAGAACTCCTTGTTTTGTGCTCACTGATTTTGACTGTGAGAGCAAACTGAGCTGGCTCAACTCAACTCGACCGACCCAATCCAGATCCGGCTGTTTGCCGCCGGAAGGGAAGGATCCCCCAGAGTTTTGACGGCCGCGCTCAGAAAACACTCTGGCCCTCAGAATACAATTAAAAATACAATTAGGAACTCTATCAAGTTACACTTTGGATTAGTGCCTGTTAATGTTTATTCAATTACAGCTGTGGCCAAGCCAAACTGCTGCCACCACCCAGCTGTGCTGTAAAGCACATAGTCAAAGTCTGACTTCATCACAGCAGTCAGATAGAGCCATATGGATGACTGTAAAAAAAAAAAAAAAAACACACACACACACACACACACTCTGGCCTTTAGTCTGATAAAGAGGATATAAAGAGGTGTACACTTGTTTGTGTTTCGTTCGTTTGTTTCTTTGTTTATTTGGTATTTTTTATATTCGATTTGAGAAGGCGGGACTTACTGATTAAATATTCTGTGTTTGACTAGTCGATTTTTATGCAAATAAATTCAGACACAACCGCGTCTTGCCTTTCTTCTTCTTCTTCTTCTTCTTCAATCGGAACCCAGTGAAATGGAGATCCGATTGACGATTCGAGTTCTTTGATTCGCTTGAGAAGACAATCGCAGCCTGTGTTTTTTCGAGGCGAATGCCGCGGACTTGAAGGCACCGGCCGGCTTGTGTCGCTCACTTACGACACTTGCCAGACACAACTCCTCTACAAACATCGTCCTCATCACCGATCCGGAATAAAAAATAAAAAATGCTGCTTCCAGCCCGCGTACGGGCGCTCTGATAGACGGTTAGAGCAACAAAACAACGTCCACACAGTCTGACCACCTTCCGCGCATTCTACCGGCTAATTCTATTGTTTGCGATCAAGAAAGGGGGAGAAAAAAAAAACCACGGGGCAGCTGTTGCGTTCACATGACTCGCAGATCATCGGACAACAATGCAGCGCTGCTACAGTCCGTCTGTCACAAACCACGCCACGCTGCTGTAACACACACACACACACACACACACACACACACACACACACACACACACACTCCTGATACTCACCATCCGGGCGCCGAGGTATTTCTCTACTTCATATAAACTTCGCACCGACACGTTGGCGCTGGGCATAATAATAATAATAATGATGATGATGATGATGATGATGACGCCGATGATGATGATGATCCTCGAGAGTCCCGCTCACTTTCGGTCCAGTTCAGCAACTCACTTGGCCTTGTCTCATTTCCATGTTTTGCCCAGTTTCCTCCTCCTGTCTGTCCGTCTCCTCGCCACCGCCTTCCACGCTCGCTCGCGCTCGCGCTCGCTCTCTCTCTCTCTCTCTCTCTCTCTCTCTCTCTCTCTCTCTCTCTCTCAGAGCATATTCACATTCAGCCTCTTCTGCAACATGAAGAGGGAGGGGGGGAAATCTGCGTGATCTTAAACTCCGCCCACTTCTCCGTGCGGAGCCACTGAGCGAGGAGGGGTTAACGCCTTCACGTGGCCATCAGGAGAGAGAACAGCCAGTAGAATTTCGTCAAATACATGTAATGAGTATTTTTAATAATAATAATAATAAAAAGTACCGTACCCACTTAATTAAAGTCATTGTGTGAAAACCACATTTAAAATTTGAAGTCACCGTGATGTGAAATTAGATACTTCATGACAACTTAATATTTATCTGGCATGACAGCGTTCTAACAACGTCAAGTTGTTAGCAACTGCAGCTACAGCTTTCCACTGCAGGAACACGGGAAGATGTAGAACTCCTGTTCAAATATAGATATTTAAAGCAGAAAGTGTCTACTTTAAATCATTCAAACCAGAGGCAAATGACTTTGGGAACTTAGTGCAACACCACATGAAGTTGTTGGTATTCAGTCAGTATACTGTTGTGGGGGTCTGTGTGTATTGTTTTTACAAAGGTTTATAGTTTGTTTAGTTTGACCTTTTATGATGTATATGTTAAGTTTTTGCGATTAATCTCCAATGTCAACTTTTTTTTTCAACCTATTATTTCACCGTTTCTTTCTTACTGTTTTAAGAATATACCAGTTCAGGCTGCAGTACCTTTATCAACTTTTCATTTCGGACCCAACGGAGCCCTGGGAACAAGGCAGCCCCCCCGCCCCCTTCTCTCGCCCCCTTTTTTTTCTTCCCCTAAATGGACTCAGCTTGGAATGAGCTAATCCACCTAGCAGCTGAACAAAAACAGCCTGTGTTGCTCTACAGCTTGCTTAACCTTTAACAGGCGCGCACACAATTAGTGTTTGTCTTTTGGAGGCTGCGAGGGAGCACACGTGCACACCGACAGAGCTCCCTTAGCAAGGCAGGTAGAGTGGTGTCTGGTGAGAGAGGCGCACACTGCTGCAAGGAGGGGCAGGTGGAGTGAGACAGAGATCTGATAAGGCTGTGCACGGTCACATGTACAAACTGGACTCATTATGGATTTATTAAAACTACGCTGACCGATATCAGTCCGCTGCTCCACTGCTCATCACGTTTCATAAGCCCTGCCTGTGGACTTGACTTACCAGAGACACGAGGCGGAAGCAATGTCACGTTCACTGTCCTCTGTACAACCATACATTTGCAGAGGCCTGGTGAAAAATACGCGTTCTGAAATATGACTGGCAGCCGCCTGTAACATCTGCCACCGTCACTACTGTCACTGGACACAAAGCGCGTCACTAAGTCACTGGGGCAAAGGGATGGATTTTGCATTATTAATTCACAAGGAGCATGTAAACAAGCTCTTTGTTTACCGCAACTTCAACTGCACTGGGTGTTCAACCACTAAACTTTGACATCTACACAACTGTTGTGGGGTTTCGCTGAGGATTCAGCTTAGCACTGATGCAATGAAAGTCTATGGTGGTAAAGCTAATAAAACAACAGCCAAGAGATGCAATATGAGTCCATACGGTGTCACCCTGAACTGTCTTAAGAGGTATCAGTTCAATTTGACCAACAACAACAATGGCAAGTTAGTTAACGTGCAACAGAATTTGTCTAAAAATAAAAAAAATAAAAAAAAAATTTTGAGCCTAGCTGGACTGTTCAGTGAAACCCAAGGAGCAATGTGATTGCTACAATTAGCTAAAATTGTATCTAATAGCATTGGGAGGAATCCTCCCCCTCAATGAAATTTCAGAATCTTTAAGTAGATTTAGAAAATGTCACCAGTACAGAGCTGGCTTCCACGTGGAACCGGGAATTAAATTGGTGGAAATTTAATTCTGGCTGAACTCTTCCTCAGAAGCCAGAGGACTGACTCTGTCTCACTGACGGTAAAATTATGAATGGGTGACGTTAGTTTCAGGAGGAAACGTTGCTCAAGACTCCGTTGCTCAATGCAAATTCAAATGTTTGCGTGAGGTCGACTTCACTCACGCATTCCCCTGGACTGGTGGACTCTGGACCAACTTCAGCCTAAGCCTGGTCGGCTCACGCCGGCAGAGATTTCAATTATATAAACTTTCTAATGTCTCCATAAAAAAAGCCCTGATGTTACAGGACTCCTCGTCCTGCCGTTATGTTTTTTGGTTTTACCGATGTGGAAGACCCGAAGGAAGCAGCGCTGCTTTGGTAATTAAGAATGACAGTCAAGCAGATGAGATAATGAAAGCAAACACTGCGACAAACACTGCCACTCACAAAGCCTATTGTGTGTGGAGTGATGACTTTATCTCAATATGACACACAGAATTGGCTGTTTGCAAAGATGACAGCAGCCTTTGGACAAATTGCTGGCACACGCATAAAAATAATTTGGACCAAAAGCCTGAGAACATGTATGTGATTCCTGCAAATACTATAAAACACAATAATGAATCAACTGAGGTGCATTCTTGGAAGCAGCAGAAAATATTGACACTGATTTTACCAAATAAACCAATTTTAGATAATGGGAGAAACAGGACCTGCAGCTGTTTTAATTCTTTAATGATGCAACCATCATTTTCTCTCCACTCTGTTTCATTATTTTATTTGAGAAAAGAGTCCATAAACTACCAAGTGCTGCTCGACGTCGCTCCCCTCTCCCCCTGATGCATTCTATACACAAGTCTATATACAACAAAGCATTCAGATACACATGAATAGAATGTCAAAATACTTGACAAATAATGCTGCCCCATCCTTTGGATGGGCAAACAAATTAAAAACAAAAAAGGTCTTAACCTTTCAGAAATAACAACACCTCACAAGTAAATTCACATGACAAGTTTTCTTCTCGTAATTCTAGTAAAATGTCGAAAAATGCAAGAGTGTGTAGGAAGGCAGAGACAAACAAACCAGCATGACTGCTTCAAATCAAAACAAAACAAAACAAAACCTGCAGAAAACGGGAAGGCCAGAGGTCGATGAGGCATAAAACACTATGTACACCAGAGGCTGCAATCTACTGCGCAGGGTCCGAGGATTCATTCCTGAAAAGCCGTGTTGCTCATTCCATGGGTCTGTTGCTGACACATCTGCTCTGCAGAATGGTCACAGAGGAGTCCATTAGGAGGAGGAGTGATGGGGGGTCGGGGGGCATGATTGATGCAAATACAATAAGTCATGACCACGCAGTGATCACTCTGCCGAGCTGCGCCCACCGCTTGGCTGCCGAGCTTTCACAGTCCAACGGTGCAATCGGACAGAAGGCGGGGGATCGGGGGTCTGGGGTCGGGGGGCGGGGCCTCTCAGACCCCCGCCGACGCCTGGCTGTTGTAGTCGGTGGACTCCATCTTGAGGATGTAGGGGATGATGCTGTCGATCTGCACGTTGCCGATGAGGCCGGAGAAGAACAGCTCCTCGGTGACGGCGGCGCTGATCAGCCTGAGGGCCGGGAGACGCAGCAGCAGCTTGGACAGCCTGACAGACAGAGGAAGGGTTGCAGGGTCGGGGGGTTAAAAATGTGCACCGATGAAACGGCTGCCATCCAGAGCTAAACCACAATCGAGGGCTGAAAGCGACCGACCGATACGAGTCCTCTGGGTAGGTCGTGGTGACGTAGTCCTGCAGCTCAGTGTACGCCTTCTCCTGAAACCTCTCGATCTGTGGGGTGTTGTCAATACCTGGGTGATCTGGTGGCGGGGAAAAAACAAAACAAAATGTACATGAAGTGAGACGGACGTAGGAGTGTGCAAATGCAGTTCATCTGTTCAAACCAGGGCTGTGCGTTTCATCGATTTTAAATCGAAATCGGAGTTAAAAGTCAAGACGATGTTCAAAAAAAGGAAAATCTTAAAATCACTTTTTCCTTTTATATTTAAAGTGATGTTCGCTGAGAGACAGCTAAGGTTGTCACTTCATCCACAGGGGGATTCATTTGAGTTTGGTTCTTAAGTTTTCACTTTATTCCCAAATAAGGGAACTTCATCTTTGTTTATGAAGAACCTGTTTATTTTCAAGTGAAGGATTCATCTTTGTTTGGTCAGGAAGACTGTAAATGTTGTCACTTTACTAAACCCAAGGAGGATCTTTCAGTTGCACTTCAGTCCCAAAAGGGAAACTGGTTTGCCATTTTTGTTTACAAATAAAGATAAAATATTTGAAATAATTTATTCCACTGTCTTGTAGTTTGACCAACAAAATCGAAATTGAAAATCGAGTTTGCAGAGAAAAAAAATTGGGATTTTATTTTTGTCCCAAAATCGCCCAGCCCTCGTTCAAACTCTTTCCAGCCATCTCGCCTGCAAGCACAAGATGAAAAAAACACAAGTGTGTGGTTTTTACTGTGCGTGTGTTAACTGCCAAGACTTGTGCGCACCGGGACTGAAGAGAACAATGGCTTTGAGGTAGGCGTATTCATAAGAGTCTGGAGACAATTTCAACATGCTGTTACAGAACTCTTGCATCCTCCAAATGTGCTCCATGACCAGTTTGACTCGTTCCGGTGACAGTTTCTCTGTGAAATGCAAGGAAAAACACTTGAGGAGGTGAGAGATGGGGATCCGTTTAACAGCACAAAATCATTCTTTCTGGACGCCTGGTCCTGCAGTGCTCCGCCATGCAGGAAAACCACAGCTGAGCCCTCCTACCTTCCTGTAAGCTGGTCTGCAGATGGTTGATAATGGCACTTAGGATGGTACCGACATTCATAACGCTGGAGCACTGGGCCAGACCCAGGGCAAACAGCTCGTTCCAGCAGGCTTTCATCAAGTTGATGTCATTATCCTGCCCACTGGGGAGGTAAAAGATCACAGTTAGCGGCACCGACCCAACACCGAACTGAAAACGGAACGCTAGTGCGGGAATGACTTAGGGTGAAGAGGGGAAGTCACTCACCTGAGGGTCTGAAAGGCAGGAATGGAGCGAGCCCAGTGCATAGAGAGAAACAGCAGCCTGGAGGCCGACTCACAGATGTAGTTGACATTGAGGTACTCGGGCACAGGCAAAGGCATCATAAGCTGCAAGAACAGAGGGGGGAAATAAGAATATGGACAAATCAATCAACTTTATTTGTACTTTTATTTGTACTGCGCTAAATCACATCCAAAGCACTTTGTACAATCAGAGAAAAAGAACCAACTGGGCCCCCACAGCAAGCAAAGTGCCACAGTGGCCAGGAAAAACTCCCCTGTGGGAAGAAACCTAGAGCAGATCCAGACTCCAGAGGGCCATCATCTGCCTATGACCAGTTCCGGTGAGAAGGAAATACAAAAAAATGTAGTGAGAGAGAGAGAGAGAGAGAGAGAGAGAGAGAGAGAGAGAGAGAGAGAGAGAGAGAGAGAGAGAGAGAGAGAGAGAGAGAGAGAGAGAGAGAGAGAGAGAGAGAGAGAGAGAGAGAGAGAGAGAGAGAGAGAGAGAGAGAGAGAGAGAGAGAGAGAGAGAGAGAGAGAGAGAGAGAGAGAGAGAGAGAGAGAGAGAGAGAGAGAGAGAGAGAGAGAGAGAGAGAGAGAGAGAGAGAGAGAGAGAGAGAGACAGCGAGAGAGAGAGAGAGAGAGAGAGAGAGAGAGAGAGAGAGAGAGAGAGAGAGAGACAGAGAGAGAGAGAGAGAGAGAGAGAGAGAGAGAGAGAGAGAGAGAGAGAGAGAGAGAGAGAGAGAGAGAGAGAGAGAGACAGAGAGAGAGACAGAGAGAGAGAGAGAGAGAGAGAGAGAGAGAGAGAGAGAGAGCAGAGACAGGAGAGGAGAGAGAGAGAGAGAGAATGAACAGCAGAAGCTCTCACAGACAGGCTAGGGTGAGTTGTAGAATGAACAGCAAAGCTCTCACAATACCGATGTAGATATATTAGAATAAATAATTCACTTCTGAGTATAAATAGATGTTGTTGTGTCATATACATCAAAACATTGTAAAATTTAAATGTCAAGTGGTGGGGTGGTACAGCTGCTGTGTTTGTCTGTGTTTGCTGTCCATGGGAGACAAAGGGAGAAAGCACCAAGACGTCTTCACACCAAATGTGGCAATGCGTCAAAATCTGGCAGGGCTGTGCAGCAACGAGGGAAGAGAAGAGGAGGTCTTACATAAAGAACAGGACCTACTGTCCCGGGCTGAATGTGGCACGAGACACACAACTGATAGATGGTGCAGCTGGACGGTGGGAAACCACTTTGTTGCAGCATAGATTTAATTTAGTGTAACTGCAGCCAAACACACAAAGGCCTCGGCACTTCAATAAAGTTATGAGCGCAGAGGCGAGTGGTTTACCTTAAAGGGGAAATGGCATTCTGAGAGAAGAGAGCCCTCCAGCTCCACCACGGGACCCGACTGGTCCCCCGACATCAGCTGCATGGTGGCCTCCAGGGAGTCTGCGGCCGAGCCGTCGGTGGGGTGCAGCACCTTGGCCAGGGTGTCGAAGGCCCTGCGCAGAGAAGGGTCGCATCGTCCATCAGACGCACGTGATTTTTAAGGCACGTGTGCGAGAGACTGACGAGGGACGGAATCAAGTCCACGAGAGCCGAGTCAGAAGCCACATGGCCCCCAGACAATCGCATTAAAGCTTCGCTAAGACCACAAACAAACAGCCGCACGGGTTCATTCTGATTGTGCCGCAGCGGCGTTCATCGGCTGCGTTTATATTCACTTATTCCAAAAGGAGCGCTGCTCAGTGTCCCAGTGATTCCTCCTGACGTCTCGCTCACCGGCTGATGTCGCTGGCAGTTTGCTCGTCTCCCTGGATGTCGGTCATGGAGCTGTCACCGTTGCTCAGCGTCTCCGCTCCCATCAGGTCGTTGCCGCCGTCGCTCGCCTCCCTGTTCTTGAGGTGGGCCAGGGAGGTCACCACGTTGGCCAGCGTGCCGAGGTCGCCTTGACACGGGTCGTCCTGGTGAGCGGGGAACAGTCACCGTTAAACTGGCCGCGACCCATTAACAGACGGAGGTCCGACTCTGTGACAGTTTGAGCACGGAAAGAGCACGGAAGGCATTTTGGCAGTGTCGGTCTCCACCTTGTCAGGAGACGCTGGGATCAGGATGGTGTTCTCCAGCTTGGGGAAGGGCTGCTGGATGTTGAGCAACATGCTGGACTCCAGCATATTTGTAGTCCTGAAATGAGACAGACGGGTGTGAAGGACGACCTTCCATAAAGTCTTCATGGCAGAAGGCCGAAACCACCGTCAGTGAATTCTTATGATTACTGAACTCATTATTGTGTTTTCATCACCTGATCAGGTGCAATAATAATAGGTAATAATAGGTCATCCAATATCAGACTGCGAACACCGCACAAAAAAAAACAAAAAACTGTTATAATATAATAATAACACAACCTATTCTGGACTTGTGTTTGCGAGCATGGAATGCTAGGTGAGCGTCACAGAGTTTGCACCTAACGTGTCTCGCTGCTTCATTTTCTATGAAATTCGTTCTCTGTTTTTTGCAGGATGTAAACAACAATCGACACCACCCACAGTGCAAATTAGCATCTGGCGGCCAGAGTGGGATTTTATCAATCAGCAGTTTACAACAACAATAACGCGACGCGTCGACGCCTCAATTTTCACGTCAACGTGATCGATTACGTCGACTAATCGCTGCAGCCCTACACGCAGTGACAGACGAGTGCCTCCTGCTTGACAAGCGGACTCACCTGGCAGTTTCCTTGTCAGACACGAAGGTGGGTGTGGCAGCCAGGGGGCTGCACAGGTTCTTGCGGATGTAGATTTTCTCAGTGGAGGCGGCGCAGTTGAGCGACTTTTCTCTCGTCACCTCAACAGGCTTCCTCTCACATTGTACAGCTAAGAAAAAGAAAGAAGGCATCACAGCTAATTAATGGCGCCAAACGACACGCTGAGCACTGCGTGTACGAGATGAGACATGAGAGCCTCCTTACAGTCCTGCTTCATGCCCAGGGCGATGCAGCGCTGCAGCCGGCAGTACTGGCAGCGGTTTCGGTGCAGCTTGTTGATGGCGCACTCTCCGGATCCCCTGCACGTGTACACCAGGTTCTTCCTGATGCTGCGCTTGAAGAAACCCTTGCAGCCCTCACAGCTGACCGCCCCATAGTGACGCCCTGAGGAACACAGGAGGCATGTGGCATTCGTTTCTTTGCTTGCGTACGTTTGTGCTTCTCAGAAAAAAAAACCTGTTAGATGTGATTGAACTGCAGTTTCCTACCTGAGGCCTTATCGCCACACACGACACAGTATTCCACCACCGGCTTCACGATACACTGGTCCGATCCCTCTGTCACAAACTGGGGGGAAAAAGGGCGAATAAAATGGATAAATATGTGCAGATGACAAATAATCCTTCATTCATTCATTTTCTAAACCCGCTTCTTCCTGAGCTCAGGGTCACGGGGGTCTGCTGGAGCCTATCCCAGCTGTCTTAGGGCGATGGCAGACTGACACCCTGGACAAGTCGCCAGTTGATCGCAGGGCCTGACAAATAATCCTGGGGTCTCTTTCACAATTTGACATCAAGAGTTTATCGGTTCACCGTACCTGAATCTGCTGCCCTGCCAGATCAGGGGAGGCAAACAGCAGCTGGTTGACGCCGGAGCCGTCTGGCGAGGCGAGGATGACTTTGTTGGGAGAACCTTCCTGCTTGGTCAGGATCACCTTCCCGCCGGGGGAATAGTCAGCGTTGGCCAAGATGAACTGCTGCTTTCCCGGGGAGGCCGGCTCCAGCGCCGTCACAATCTGGATCTTCTGGCCAGTTTGCTGATCCGTGACAATCTGTCGTACAAGACGATGAAAAGTCACAGTGTTAAGGAGCGCAAGCTGTGCGAGAGACTTCGACCATGAGGAAAACACCACGCTGACTGTTAGAATGTTTCAACTGGTCAGTGTTCAGAAAGTGCAGAATGTTGCGACGTGGCTCTCGCTACCTGCCACCTCCTGGACAAACTGCCTACATGCACGCTGGCTGCTGGACGGTGAGGCCACGGCGGACAGAAAGAACGAGTGAAGCCGTTTAAAAGTACTTTGTGGTGAAAAAGGACAGGGTTTCATGCAAACTGCACAGCACGTAACTTCCCCGCAAACGTTGAACCAGGTCAATGTGAAAGCACAATTTAAAAAAAAAAAAAAAAACAAAAAAAAAAACACACTTTCATTCTTGCATGCAGCTGAACTGTCAGTGAGAACTATCAACTATACACTGCTCTTGAATATTTATTTATTGGAAGCCAAACGTTGTCTATCCTGCTCATGGAAATCAGATACACACTGTGTACAGGACAATGGTTGAGGGAAATGACTTTTTACTGCGCTTGAGAGAAGATAAGTTAGACTGTAAAGAACAAACTTGACAAGTTCTGGAAATTATGGAATATGTTTTCGAACTTTCTTAAGAATAGCAATATGAGCCCTGATGGTTGGACAAATGATGGAAGGATTGAGGCCATGTCGTTCCTCCTTTTCTCTTCTTCTTTTCCTCTTTTTTATTTTCCATTTGTTTTTTGTTGACCACTGAGCAATGTAAGTTAGTGAATGTAGTTCTAACGTTTGAGACATTGTTGCTGTGAGCCTTGTAATGTTGGATTTCATATTAATTGAAGGAAACTATAATGTATGCACATTTTTAAAAAAACTGTATATTGCTCTTCCTTGCAGCGCCCTCCATTTAAGGAGTAATCACACTCATAATTATGTATGCAGAGAATTCTTCAGTTAACTACTACGTACACAAAGTATTTTGGAGGAGAGTGTTTTACCCGCGCTCACTTGCTTACTTGTCGATAAAGAAATATCAGTGTAGTCAAGGAAAAGATGTGGTTAGAAACTTCCGTAGTTGTATTAAAGTAACACAAAAAAATTAAGTGACATCAAAGTGGTTTGACTTTCCTGTCACCGAGTCAGAAGTGCTCTTTCACAAAGTGTTAAACCTCAAACTAGACTACACCACACCCCTTCCTTCTGATGTTGAGGTGGTGATGAGCAAGAAGCTCTCCTTGTGACTCCACTGCGGCTACAAATGTCAACACTGCCACTCTCGCCACTTTGGAGGGGGAGGGGGGGGCATGTTTTAGAACTTCCTGTCTCATTTGTCTTATTGATAAGTGAACTGTGCCATGGCATCACCTGAATCCTGTGTCCTAAGGCCATGCTGTTGTCTGCTGACACCAGTTGAATCCGTTGGGTCTGTCCATCCATTCTTATGAAGCGCGCGCCTTCTACAGCTCTTCACCTCAGCGCCACATGAGGCACGAACTTCTGGAGGGAAAGAAAAATATTTCTTGTTGTGGTTGACTAAAATACTATTAACGAAAAACGTTCGTTTAAAAAAAAAAAAAAAAAAAAATCATAAAAGTAGCTTTACGATTGTCCTTGTGGCACTTCATCTGCTTTATGAGACCAATTCAAAGTAGTTTAAATCATGGCTGCATCTGCATTTTAAGTGAAATGTATTACCAATAAATTGTGATCATACAAACGCCCATCATTCAGATCTTCACTTTTAAATTTTTAGATTTAACTTTGTTTTATTTTATTTTTTAATGATGCCCCAAATCAACAATTAGGCCAACTGACTTATAAATCTTCGCCCTGCGCAATAACTAACTTGAGGGTTTTTGCTCCAGTTAGCTAGCTAGCGTTCATTTAGGTCGATTTCAATGGAAAGCTTAATAAAAGTCGAAACTGGTGAGATCGGACTTGTAAAGAACCAGCGGCGTCGCCACAAACATTCACGATTTAAAAATTACTGCGTGTGACTTCAGTTTGTGGCCTGCGCTAACAGACATACACAAGGCGTTCGCCGTTAGCTTGAAACTAAACTACATTGGCCGCGGCATAAAATGCACCGTAAGTCACTGTGAAACCATAACCGTAAGAGGTTCCGAGTGCAATGACAACAAGGCAATGCTCACGAGCGCCAAATATTTTAAAATCGATACGGAAGATAAAGGTATTTCTTTTCCTGTGGGTGAAAGGTCAACATTGAAGGGTTAAAGCATACTGGGGTTCAGTCAGGGCCCATTCTTCCACGTAGCTGTCAACAGCGGACGTTGGCTAAGACAACGCGGCTAAAATTAAGCAAATTCTCTCGCCCGATTCTCCAAATTGACCCATCGGTTTTCCGTGTAACTCGAATTTAGACAGCGCAGCACACTATCGCATTCGGACCTGTCAGAATTATCCAAAAGTGCATTTTAGGAAGTACAGTTAGCGGTGCTAACGCAGCAGCTATTGCCGGTTGCGGTTAGGCGACGCGGGTTAGCTTGTCGGCTAACTAGCATGTCTGATAACGCCGATATGTTGCCAAATGACAACAAAAGCGAATTGCTAGAGCGTTACGTTGGCTGTCAAACCTCATGTGCAGTCATCCGGTATAAATCCACACTGCTACATACCTGCGATTGTCAAAATTCACTGACGCCGAGCCCAGAACAGCGTTTACCGGCTAGGTTAGCTACTCGCTAGCTGGCTAATGGCTGCCTCCCTGCTGCAGGCGCCCGAATGAACACTCCCTCCCTTCCTGAGTTCCTGTCCCTTCTCAGTTCATTCGAGAACCTGTCGCGCGTCCACGTAAATTAATTTTTCTTACCTGCCGGCGAGCCTTTGGCTCATGTTTTGAGTACGCTACAATAAATTACTATACTATGTGGTGCAGTTCGGAAAGGGGTCAGAGTTCGTGACCCTTTTTCCCTCACAAAACGGTTCCTGCACATGCGTAGTTCGCTCTTCGCGCCCGCACAGTTTTGGCCGGATAGTTTCCCTATGTGAAATGTAAGACGCATATTTCTATCATTCTATTCCGTTCAGCATAAAGATTGCGACGCATAACTTGATAATTAAGATGTATGTGTCGCATCTGATTGCAGAAAAGACGGACTGGAACATTTTTAAAGGATGCAGACATCACCATCAATGTGTTATATGTATGGCATCATTTCTAAACATTTTTTATTATTATTATTTTAAGAAGTAGAGACAAAAATGAACCACTGTAACAAAAACTGAACACAGTTCAACAAATTTTTATCTCAGTGAAAGTCTTAAAACTGAAACACTGACATTCACGTATCCTAAAATAATTCATAAAATACAGTTTTAAGTATTTACAAAACATACAATTATACATACAAGTTTCTTTGCCTGGGTTATGTAAACATAACGGTCCAAGAAACCAGGTATTCTCCTAATAAATCATACAGGCTGAAGCATGGACCCATTTAGTTGCAGGAAAGAAAAAAAAAAAATCCTGCGCTGAACAAAAGCACAGAAACTCTTCCTAAAAGTTGCAATGTTGTTCATTCTCTGCACATATTCCAAATAAAATTCAATCAGAATGTCAAATCCTTCATTGCACATGGATTAAAAAAATATACCAAATCTGTAAAAGAAAGAAACTAGTCATAATAAATAAAAATATCAGTGCAAAATTCAATTGCATTGGGATGATTAGGTGCCAATTCTGATGCAACAGGAGGCTCTTAAAACAATGTAAAACAAAGAAACAGTATATAATTGATTAATTACAGTGACTTCCGCTTGTGCCGGCTTCAGAGCCCCACTGGTCTACAGCAAACTCGAGAAAGCATGTAAAATGATTCAACAGCCGCACACTCAGTCAGCTGATGTTAGAGAACCGTGGCTTCTTTGAACGAGTCGATCCATCTGTTGGGAAAAACACGGGACAAATTGATGAGTGAAATTTTCCGTTTCTGTCACGGAATACGACCGTTCAGAGGCGACGCATGTAGCACAGTACCTCTCTGCTGTTTGGACATCGTCGGCTTTAAAAACGAAATAGAGCGTCTTTTTGTGGTAGAGCTTGAATTGCAGCGACTGCGGCGATTCGGCCTTCAGCTCAAAGCCGAGCAGAGGCTGACTCTTCAAGGCCGCGACGTCCTGCGTGAAGACGTTACACATTTGAAACAGTCCAGTCAAAAAAAGATCAAGATCAAGTTCGAAGGGACAAAGGCATATTTGTCTTGGGCCAAAAGCGCCTGGTACAGCTTTATATGTACAACAACATAAAGGGAGCGGGGTGGCCGTCAGCTCTCACCTCACTGGCAGCGTACGTGTACAGGACTTTGTTTTTGATGACGAACCACTGCCTCTTCCCCTGCTTCTTGTCGCACTTGGACTTGTACAGGTAGCCGCTCATGGACGAATCCGTGTTAGCCGACACCTGCGAGACAAGTGGAAAGACCCATCTAATGACGTGTCGGGTCGCTGCCGGCCAATCGCAGAGGAGCTTCTTCAGCTCTGAGACTCCGTCACCTCTTTCAGCGCCGCAGGGATCTTCTTTTTCTGCTTCCTGTGGAAAGCAAACGTGCCTCTGTTTCCAGGGGACGCTGATGTCGACGGGACCATCACAGCTGTTCAACAGGAAACGGAAAGAAAAGAAGAAATGTCACCCCAGGTTCATTTTGTTTATTTTTTTAATCGACACATTATTTAGACCAGACGGGCAGGCGGGCTTACATTTCTGCTGCTGCAGAGTGAGGGCGCACTGGTCGCACACGCGCAGCAACTCATTCTTTCGGTACTCCAGCTGGCATTTGTTGGAAGAACACGACTTGCAAACCACCTGACGAGATCAAGAGGGTAGTAAAATTTGATTTTCTCCCAGTTGAATAGCACTTTCAGTATCTGATATAACTTCTATAAGATCTAGTAAAAAAAAACACTGGAAAAAGGAAAAAGATGGTGTTTGTCCAAAACGCCATCACCAGCTGGCACACTTTGTTTTTTTTTCAAAGGTGAAGTTTCCAGATGAACAGTACTTTGACAGTTTGTTTACTGTCTTTGTCTTTTACCTTCCCACACGCGCGGCAGTGGTGTCGCCTCCACGCCAGCGTGAACTCACAGGTGCAGATCATACACATGGTGGCCCGCAGGTCTGGGATCCATATTGGCGCTTTGGAGCCCAGAGGAGCTCCGTCTTCGTCGGCCCACAGCTCCTTCTGGGGTGAAGACGGATTCTTTGATTTCATGGCGTACACTTGGAACTGCGTCAGTTGCTGAAATCTAGGCTTGTGCGTCGCTAACAGGAAGCCAGCAAGATTTCTCAGACTTACTTCATCCTGGGACTTCCCAGAGATGAAGGTGATCTTCTTCCTGGTGTAGTCGCCGATGGCCGTGGTTATGGCCTCGAGCCACGCGTCTCGCTCCGACGCCGAGCTGAGGAGCAATTAAAAAAAAAAAAAAGTGAGACTCCACGTCCACAACACGCTACGTGACCTTTACAGACCACCACGCTGAAGGACTTGTGACTCAGGAAATGGCATATTTTTCGAAACTGGCCCGAGATGAAGCGTGGTTGTCACCTCGCCGACAGCGTGAAGGAGCGCTCCACGCTCTCGATGTTCAGCTCGTTCTGATAGGCCTCTTGACTCGGCTTGCTAACCTGTACACGTAACACAGGGTGAGCGGCCAAAGCAAGAGTTTTGAAAGGCAACACGGACAAAAGAGCTCCGGCGCGCTGACCTTCATCCCAGCCAGAGAGAACATGTTTTTGACCTTGAACTGGCCGGACTGTGCAGGGGTCGTGTAGAGTAACGAGTCACTGAACTAGAAAGAGATGAGAACATTTCAACACTCAAGGTAATGTTGGATCGTTAACGAGTGTATTAGCATGTGGAATTCTTGGATTTGGTCTGATAACTAACAAATAACAAAAAAAAATCATTTGAAGTTTACCAAGAAGAACATTCTGGGCTGCATGACTTTCCTGGAAAGCTTCTTCAGGACACCCTCCTTTAGAAAGACCTGCAGAAAAGACACAAGAGGGTTCAGGATGATTTTTTTTGTCTTTTCTTTTCAGTTTGAAGGCGTCTCCCTGACATTGAACCACTGCCATGCATTTACTTACAGATCAGTCTAATAATATATCTATTATTATTATTACAACAGGGACAATTTGTGGGCTGGGAGACACAATGGTAGGTTCTGTCCACATACACTGACTTCACTTCACATACGTAAATATTAAATGATGATATGTTGACATGGAATGGATGCATATATGGGATACATATGCATGTCTTTGATACATCTTGCTAGCTTTGACAAGATGTAACGGTTCAAACAGGACTTCTGGCCACATCTGATCTGCATCAACTGCTGCTCTCTTTAAAATGATTGTTGAATTTACTGTCATCGTTTTGGACTTGGACCCGTCTTACCCGGCCAGGCTGGACTATTTCATGGTTCCCAATGAGGCGGCACTGCACCTGGATCAATTTCTGGAAGTTATCCTGAGAAATTGAAAAGAAAAGCACGGGTGGACATGAGCAACGTGCATGATGAGCAAAGCAGAACTGATTTCCATGCAGGCACTTACCCCTTGTTTCATGATGTCATTGGCATGATTGGCCACTTCCTTCACTATTGCGAGGGCATCTGAGTAAAAAAAAACAAACAAACAGTCCCATTATTCCATGGAAGGCATAAAGGTTGGAGAGATATCTTGAGGCACAAAACAAAGGCCATCACTTTACCTTGTGTGTCCTTGTAATCGGCCGAGTCTTCTGAGAGGTTTTTCAGATAGTCTGTAAACCAGATTTCACACACACATTAAAAATAAAGTGTAAGCTGCGGCGTGCACTGGGTTACAAGGGCTCAGCGTGTGGCTGTAAATTCCAGGAACCTAATCTGAAATTAACATCCCCCATAAAAAAAAAAAATGTGCAAGTGCTTGCATAACGCAATTACACAAGGGCGCTGTGACAAACATTCTTCACATTCTGGTTCTGAGGGATCGCCGCTGATCCATTAGGATCATGAACGCACCAAAGCTCACTCATGTTCAAGCTCTTATTACATCACCAAATCTGATTTGGGCTGAACTTCAAAAACCTCATTATACCTCCCGGTTAAAGACGCAGACGAGGAGTTCCGAAGTGTTTTCAGAATTTATTTTGGACACCAGGGGGCGACAGTGAGTCTGCATCGGGCCACTGGAGCCAAGTTGCCGCTCCCGCTGCAACCAGGCTGACTCGGACTTCCTCACATGAAGTGTGTGTTTGGTTTCTTTTTCTGTGGCTGTACCTGTGAGCAGCAGCTGGTACTGAGGAATTCTCTGGACGGGCTTCAGCAGGTAATGCTTCAGCGCCAGGTTGGCACAGAGAGGACTGGCCTGGGGACACAGAGGAGGAGTAAAGTCAGACAACAAAAGCATCCTCGGACCTTGAATAAACAATGAAACTTCGGCCACCGCAAAGGCCACGCCTCCCTCCCTGCGCACAGAGAAAACAGGTCGAGCGAGTCGCATTACCTCAAATTCCCGCACCACCGCGCCGAACGCCGGGTTTTTCTTGCTTTGCTCTTCCAGTAGGGCGACATTCTTGTCGAACTCGCGGACGTACGTGGAATACATCTTCAGATAGGGACCTTTCTTCAGGAAGATGTCTGCCAGCTGGGCGTTCTCGTCCCTGCACACAGAGAACAGTTGGATGCATTCTGTGAAAATGCCTTCACGCGATCAGGGATTCACTCAAACAGCTTCGTGGGGTTCCATCACTGTTCACGTATTTTGAAGTAGGGAAGTTTAGACAGTATATCACAGAAAAATAAGGCAGTCGACAGCCTGGTTGACCAACGTACATGTCATTTTCAAGACTCTGCTGGAGCTCAGCTTTGCACGATCTCTTGTCCAAAAGAACACAACACTGATTTCTATCAACAACCTATTTAGCCCTGTGTTGACAGAGAACACACTGGGTGTTGGTATCCAGCTAAACCTGACGCTTTTAGTTGCACCTTCCTAATGTTTGAACAGTAAAGCATCCATGAGGTGGTCTGAGGAGGTGGTGGGATTAACGTCAACACAGTTGAGTTCCAGGATACTTCCTGCACACTGTTTTGGAGAAACCCCTCCCTTTTCTGCTTTTTCGCATGGCAGCCGCTTGGACTGTCTGGGTGACGCTCGCCATGGGAGTTGAACAACAAGTCCTGAGTCACAGCATCTGACCCAGTTTGTGAAGCCCAGTCGCATTCCTGTATTTACAATGTTTTTGTGAACGACCTGGCTAGTGTCAAGTTGTAATTTTAAAAAGTTAAAAATTAAAAAAAAAAAACACAAAAAAATCACCAGGAAACATCATATTTAGCCCAGTGTTTGCTTAGCTTCTTGCTAGAACTGATGCTTTGACCTTCAGCATGTTTTGAAGGGGACACAGACCAAGTGGTCTCAGGAAGAAGTGCCCCATGTGACATCACAAAGAGCTGATTGCCAGAACCCTGTTTTTAAGCGCACACCTTGTGAAAAAGAGAAGCAAGCGGAAGGAGAAAAGGATTTTCTGCACAATTCACTCAAATCGATCAGCGGCTGATTCACTGACTCACAGATTCACAGATTCACTGAGCTAAAAACAGGGTGGAGACAGTCAGTCATGTTACCATTTGGCCACTCTCTGCTTCAGCTCTCGCAGCAGGTCCTGGTTGAGCTCGTAGAGCTGCGGCAGGTAGTAGAGGATCTGGTTGAGGAGACGCTCCTCGATCACAGGCTTCCCGTTCTGACGAGACGCTCCGGACACAGCGCCGCGGAAGTCCTGCAGGGACAGAGAACCATGCTGATGAAAAGGGACACGGGGGAACCATTGGGATGGATCTCGACCTGAACTGAAATACTGCTGAGCCATGACCGGAACACACACACAAACGCCTGACTCGCATTAAGCACATTCTCATGTTCCCAGAAAGGGAGGCTCAAGCGTGCACTTTCTTCCCCCCTGTTTCTGATGAGGTGGAAGGTTTTCTGGGGGGGTTTTGCTATATTTTATGGGGACACATGGCAATAAAATAAAAGTGCTTACAGACCAGTATGGAGCCTTCCTGTGGTTAGCGTGTGTGATGTCTTCTGACTCAAAGTGCTGATCGTGTGGAAGGGGGACAATGAGGGATGGATTTGGAAGGGATTGAAAATATATGTGTATATGTAAACGGAGGACTGGTGGGGCAATGAGGCCATTTACTTCATGTCGAGGGATTATTTTTAAAGTGTTCCGTGATTTTATCAAGGCCTTCTGTTTCTGGGAAGTTGAGCTTTTCAAGATATTCTGTTTTTATCCAACAAGGAATGCACCCAATGCCAACTGACAGCGTACGGCTGGAATTTGAACCCCGGGGGGAAACAAACACACACAAATTAAAGTTGTCATGCTTCGACAAAGGGGCTGGGGGACAATGCAAAAGGGGGCAACTGATGGAAGTCACCAAGGCGTGACTGTTTCTCATTACAGCGGCTCATTCCTCCACGCTCTGCGGAGACACGAGCACATCCTGTCTGTGCTCCGCAGAGGAGTCACTCTGTGTGACTCAACTCTTACTACAATCTGGATTTGTCTGGCCGAACATCAGCGCACATGATGATTGCACCCCCTTGTTGCTCGCTTAAAAATAAAGGACAAAAAAAATAATGGAGAAGTAGGAAAATAACCTGGCAATGCAATGCTGGTTTTAATTGTGATGTAAAAAAAAAAAAAAAAAAAGGTTCTGACCGCCGAGCTGCGTCTGCAAAAACCTTTGCATTTCAAGTGCAGTGAGGAAAAAATTAGGTTTTTCGTGCATTAGCCAACAGTTTCAGGGAGATGTTCTGCAGTTTAAAAACCAAATGTTATTTTTCCTGCCGAGCAGCCCAGCCAGATTAATCATCTGAAAAGAATGCCACCAAACATCTTCACAAAACAGCACATCTTTTCAACTTAGCCCTCTGTTTACAGCCTGGTGCTACAACTGCCTCTTGAATTTTTTTCCTGATGTTTCCACACAGCCCTTCTGACAAGTAGAGCAAACTGAGGAAGTGAGGGATGAGACTTTTTCTCATTCTAAAGTCTGCTAAAGTGACTTTTTGCACAATGTGGGGCCTTTTCAGGAAGTTGCGCACTACTCCTGTGATGCCTGTTGCCTCCTTGGTGGGAAGCTGAAGTTGTCGATGACCACTAAAACAAACTTCCACAAAGACCCCACAAAAAAGGACCAACATCATTCAAGAAGTGACGCCTTGAGTCGTCTCCTGTCCATTTCTTTGTCAGAAGCAGCCGACTTCCTTGTACGAAGGATCAGCTGATGTGTGGTTTTCCTCATATTTGAATGATTGCTGACGATTGCGAACGTTTTCGCATTCCAACCACAGCTTTGGAAATGTCACTGTTCTACCCGGCAGTCACATGACACTGCAGTATGACATCGTTAATGCCTCCATGCGCTGAGCTGCGATGTTCCTTAACGAGCCGACCGGTTTGTTACTTTAGAAGCTTTGCCGTTAAAGTTGTGTTTATCGACATTTATGCGTTTCAAATGATCGTCACGCAGTCAAACAGCAGGACTGTGTCCAATCACTTTGGCTGAGTCGTATTAGGGCGACATAAATACTGATGCCTCCACCACGTTGGGCTGAATGCAACAACGACAACTGTATCAAACGGGGCTTTTGATCCGTTCCAGATTAAATTCCTGACGGCGCCACCAGCTTGTGACTCCAGCTGAGCGCATCGCGGTGATCCTCTCAGATCACAGCCAGACCGAGGGGAGCCTCGTCTACATGCAGCATCCACAGGCCACACGCTGTGCCCCCCACCCACACCCGGTGGTTGCCTTAATGAGGCGCAGGCGCGGGGCTCAGACAGAGGAGGGCGGAATCTACTACTGTGCACAACACGCACGCAGACCCGGAGCGTCGACAGAGTATTTCGGGAACTGGTTGGGCGGTGGGGGTTGGGGTGGGGGAGGTGGGGGGGTGAGGGAGGGGTACTTACGACATGGAGCAACTTCAGGACATCAACGAACCTGAGGGGGGAAGATCAAAGAGACATTTCAGACCCGTTTTCTTCTCCTTCACTGATGATAAAAATTTGGCTTTACTCTATCCATCCCTCCATCCATCCATCCCTCCATCCATCCATCCATCCATCTATCCATATCTATCCATCCCTCCATCCATCCATCCATCCATATCTCTCCATCCACACCTTCTATCCATCCCTCCATCCATCCATCCATATCTCTCCATCCACACCTTCTTTCCATCCCTCCATCCATCCAAAAGGCACTTACACGCCCTCCGAGCTCATGATTTCAGTGGCAATGTGCTGAATCTTGCTCTTCTTCTTCTGCTGCTCGCTCTGTTTCTGTTTTGGAGGGTGTAAAGCAAGCTTCAGGTCGGAGGCCGCTGCCGACACGACGGGTGGCAAATACCACAAAAGGTCAACCACTCTCACCAGACTCTCCTCCGGCCTCTCGCCGTCCCCTTTGCTGGAGAGCGAGCTGCTGTCGTCGTCCTCCTCCTCCTCCTCGTCCGAGCTGCTGGCCAGGACGGTGTCGTCCGACAGGCTGTTATCAGGGTGGACCACCTCCTCGTCCACTGAGTCCCTGCGCGTCAGGGAAGGAACAAGAGATCACAGTTGAGGTTGGAGTACGAACACAACTTAACAACGCAACACATATTTCTGGCGCAAAGGTGCAAAGAAGTGTGTAAATGCAGCAACAACAAAAAAAGAAAACATCCAAACTTCTCCAGAAAAAGTGGCTGAAATGAATAAAAATATGAGGAAGTGGCCACTATCTATGGAGGAGATGAGGTTCGGAATAAAAACACCTGTGTCAGCACCTCCTGAGGACGGGGGCGGAGGGGGTGACACCGGCGGCATGAGATCATTTCCTGCACTGATCTAGTGGGAGTCGTACAGAAAGAGCACTTAGGAAGAGGAGAACTGGGCAGAGGTGGAAAAACAAGACATGCTGATCGTCGTTGCTGCAGCTGTTTGGCTGCACACACACACACACACACACACACACACACACACACACACACACACACACACACACACACACACACACACACACACACAAAATCATCACTTTGTAGCAGTCAGGAAAAAAATCACTGCATGCATGCAGATATTTTTTATGGAATATGTCAAATTCTTTATTTCCCAGCGGGGGAGGGGGCAGCTGTAGCCTGCAGCTTTCAACCTCTGCTGCCGTGAGCCGCTCAGCGTGTTCTTGAACATGTGAGCCACTGCGCCGCCCGGAGCGAGCACAGGGCTGACACACTAAGCCTTGCGTTTCACATACAGTTACACAAACCGTAATCCTGTTTTCCCCAATGACTTCTGCTAGCAGGTGACCCGGGGCACGGCGTGCGGCAAACAAACATACCAAGGAGCTTAACAGAGCGGGAAAAAGGAGCATTCCAGTTGTTTGGTTTTTTTTGTTGTTTTTTTTTTGGAAAATGTTCAGAAGTAGTGTGGAATTGCGCTGGGAAACATCCCACCGCAATTTTCTTGTCGCTTTTTAAAAATTATTTGAATTTATTTTGCCGTTATGTTGACTTTTGAACTTGTATTTGTTTACACAGGTTTAGGGCTGCTGGCTGCTTAAAAAATGTTTTTTATCTTGCGTTAAGTTGTCTATTTATTTTGAATTGACTGGAATCAAGAATTATTGTAAACCTTACTGTTCTAAAATTATAAACTGGAATAAACAAGTAAAAAGTAATAAATACACACACACACAAACACACACACAAACACACACACACACACACCACTACCATATTTTCTATGTTTAAATCTTGATGATCTTATTTCTTCAAGAAGAAAAATAGTTACACACAAAGAGTCTTTGTCCTGATGCGGATACATCATGTTAGTGTCGATAGTTGTTTGCTTATTGTCAGCCTGAACACAATCCGTCAGTGACTGACAGGATGTGCAGGGATGCGTATCAGCGCACCCGTCAAACCCCCCCGACAGGAATCAAGACCACAGTGACACATGCGGCTCCTGTTTCGGCGCATCCTCAGGGGGCGTTTGAGGACTCTCCTCGGGGCAGTAAAGTGCGTAATTATGGCCCTTGAACAGATAAAAGCAGGATGTGAAGACTTCAGGTACCTGTCGTGCTCTGCCGGCTGCTGCTCGGCAGGTTTCTGGAAGGACATGTACGGCTCCTGCTCCTCATAGATGCCCTCGTCGTCGTATATCAGGCCGGGCCAGTCCGGGCCGGGCCGCAGGTGAGACGTTGACCCGGCCGAGCCCACGTCCACGTTGATGTAGTCGGCTATCTCCTCGTAGTACGGGATGTTCTCATAGTAGACGTCCGCATCATCTCCAGGTGGCCTCTCATCTCCATCCACACTCTGCTCCACTCCGATCAGGGGGCGGGGCAAGTCCCGGCCCACGTTGAACTGCTCACTCAGCGGGGGTCCGTCTACGCTCTGCTCGGCACCGCCTCCGACGCTGCCGCCACCTGGGCTTCCTTTGACCACGAGCTTGGGCAGCATCTTCAGCTTCAAGTCCAGCAGCCTGCGGAAGGAGCTCCTCCTCTGGCCCTCAGAGCAGACCAGGTCGGCGCTGGAGAAGGACTTGGCCCTCTGCTTGCCCAGGCTGGGTTTCCGCGGCTTGACGGCTGCAGCGAGGATCTTGGACGGTTTCTCCGCCAGGAGGCGAGACGGCTCCTTGGTCGCCCGGCTCGGAGTCCCATCGCTGGGTTTGTCTTCGCTGCGCTGCCTCCACGCCGCCATCGGGCTGCGCTTCCTCTGAGGCTTCTTGGGCGTCACTTTAACCTTCAGGTCCTCTGGAGAAGGTCGGCTGAGCTCCGCCGTCTCCACCAGGCTGCTGGTGAAGTCGGCGTACATGGCCTCCTCATGCTGCTCCGCCTCCTTCACCTCCTCCTCCTCCTCCTCCACCGTCTCATCCTCCTTGTCCAGGGACAAGTCCATCTCATGGCTGCTGCTGTCCCAGCTCAGATCCTCCTCCTCCTCATCCTTTGGGAGGCTCCAGAGAGCAGCAGAGGTCGCAGCCCTCTCAGGTGTGGGCAGGAAAGGCCTCTTCCTGGGCGGAGGGTCTCGCCCAGCAGCAGGTGACGAGTTGCTCTTCCCCTCCACTGGTACCTTCACCTCGTTGACGTGCGTGTCTGTGCTTTCCTGGCTCCTAATCTCTTCCCCGTCCTCCTCCACCTTTTCCTGGCCGGTCAGCGCGGCCGTCCTGGGTTTCCGTGGCAGCGGGACAGGGGCGGGTTTCCTCCTGGTCTTCTGCTCCTCCTGCCCCTCCCCCTCATCCTTGGTTCTTCCCCCCAGTTCGCCCTGGACGATGAGGTTCCCGTTGGCCTCGTCGCTCCACGTTCGATGAGGAACACGCGGCCTGGCGGGCGACTTGCTGCTGTTGAGGTTCCTGTCCGCTGTCGGCGTCTGCTGAAGTCCTCTGTGATTGGCCACGTGGCCGTTTGTCATTATTCTCTCACTGCCCCTGGCCACAGCCACCCGGCCGGACCCACTTTTCAAGTCTTTCTCAAGTTTGTTTGTGTTCTTGATGCACGTGCAGTTCTCCTTGCTGCACAGGCAGATGGGGATGATGTAATCCCAGTTTGGCTTTTTGCTGTTTTCCTGCTGTACATCCCTCTGGGAGTTGGACACGTCGGTCCGCTGAGGTATTTGGCTCCTCGGAGCGAAAGCTTTCAATTCGGGAGAGGAGTTGAGTTTGGAGAGGCACGGCTTGGGCGCCAGCTGTGGTTTGGTTCTCCTCGGGGTGCCGGGAGACGGGAGCAGGAGGCCTTCTCTTCTGGGAGTACCGGGGGAAAACTCGGACCTCTGGTGCTGCTGGACCAGGGTGGGTTTGGGCGGAATAGGTGGCTTATGCATTCCTGAGGTGAGCGAAAAAAAGAGAGAGAGAAGTCTTTATTTTTTAATCACATAAGCTTCAAATCAGACACCACCACTAGATTAAGGACAGGATTTTTTTTTTAATGCAACGCTGATTTTAAATATCCAGATGCTATATTAAATGACTTTTCTGATCTGGCAGATGTTACCAAAATATTACACTGATCCGCATCGAATCACTGTAGGTTGTAAAAGCTGCTGTAAAGCTCCGAGACACTGCAGGAAGTTCAAATATCATCCGGGGAGGGGGTTTTGATTGCTACCCCATACAGCAACACGATAATCTGGCTAATGGCTTATGTCATCAGGCTGAGGAAGAGGAGGACGAGGAGGAACAGATGGGAAGTGGGGAACCAAATTAGAGGAAGGGGTGCAGGCGGTTGCAGAGGTGCTCTGAAAAACTAGCACATCTGGCCAAAATAGGTGCTGGGGGTGGGAAGAACTTCCTGATTGACAAAAGCAGCTCATCTCAGAATGAGATGAGCACATTTGACCAACATACAGTTGGACACTTAATACAAGTCAACCAAGAGAAAATTTCTTAATACAAGTCAACCAAAAGAAAAATTGACACCGCTAAGCTACAATTTGAAGGAAAAAGTGAGACAGATTTCAAATGCTGTTTTCCAAAAGCAACATTCTGACAAGTGATTTATATATATAATTATTCCAATTTTTCATACTCAGATGTTATTGATATGTTGATCGCTTTAAGTTCTTGTATTTTCAGCTTTACCGCAGTCAAATGTTTTCATCCAACTTTTAAAACATCTTCATAAGAACTTTTGGTCGACTACGATGCTGCATTAGTTCTCCCTGTGTGTCACATAACAAACGTTTTGCTTTCGAAACAAACTTTATGAAACAACTGTCTCGCCGAAAGGTTGTTTATTTACAAATGCCTGCCGGTAATACTCGACCGGACCTTTGTCCAGAATGACACACGAGTGGCTCGTTTATGAGCACTTACCTGTTGACCTCATCATCGCTTCACACAACTTCGTTCATTCAGTTCGTTCAAATCGTTGCAGCGGAAATAAAACTCTTCTCAGTGTCCGGATGCATTGCGAAGAAAGCAAAAATATATCCCGTCCATCAAAATATGAATCATCAGACAGAAAACTCCATTTTTGTCGACTTTGTCGGAGAAACGTGCGGCTGCTTGTCGGTGCTCCGATCGCTGCCACTGGAGTCGCTCCAGTCATACCGTGCCGTAGAGCTTCCTTTTTGTATTTCCCCAGCCAACCACTAGGGGTCCCCGAGAGCCACGAAGAGTCAAACAAACAAAAAAAAATAATTGCCGAAGCAAACGTGAAGCAAGTTTGTTGGGAGTGAGAAAGTGTTCCAAGAGAACAGAAACTGCAAGCTTGCACCCAGATCTGACCAGCGTTTCTGAGTGATTGGTCATCATGATACTGACAACTTTTTTGTTTAAGTCACATATCTTTCCACGTCCATCATCATCATCAGGTTTAATATTAGCTGTGGTCTGGTGACTCAGCAGACAGGAATATAAAGAAAGTCATTGGCAGCTGATGCTTTACGCTGTGAGTGGTTGAGGAAGTAAAAATATGAATTTCATGGAGGCGCTCTGTCACCACACTGTGACTGACGGTTATCTAAATAGTCAAGCATACAGGAAGAGCTTCAGAACGAAATTTAAAGACTGCAGTTTGATCATTTGTTTTTAATACTATATATCATTTTAAAGCTATATATATATACACACAAACTTATGTTCATTTTGGGTTTAGATCGGTTTACGGAGGGACGACACACGTCTGCAATGTAAGTAAAAAAAAGGTTTTGTTATGAGTGTGACTTTTTCCCTGTACATGAAAGAAATACTACAAAATCAGACAATTACTCTGGATAGTTTTGTGTTTTATTGAAAATAAATACACATTTAAAAAATATCTTTGGAACCCAGTGCCTTAAATCTTAATTTATTGACATAGCAGCATCATATCGGCAGCATTTTCTTCACTGGTCAAAATCATGTCTTCTCCTCCTTTTTGTGCAAAATCTTTCAGCTGTGTGCACATGTGGCTGCACTGGCGGTCGCTGTTTCACTGCAGGGAAGAAGGCAAATCGTGGATGAAATCAAATTAATCAGCAAAAGGGGTATTTAAGAAAAATTATAAGTTTGATTTTTGTTTTTGTTTACGATGTGAAGTGATCCGTGACTTTGGTTATTGGTGTAATGACTGAAGTTTCAGCCTCGGTAAGAGTGGTGCAGTACCAGAACTTGTAGTCTGACGGGAGGCTCACGCCTAATCTGTAGTCCACTCTAATTCTGGAGATTTGCTTCTGAAGGTCCTTCTCCGAGCAGCTGGGAGCGCTGAATGCATAGCCGATGAACAGCAGCGTCCCTCCCATGTACATCTGAACGTACCAAACAATGAAGATCATAGAAACATCAAGAGTCACCTTGTACATATCTCACCATCTTTCACATCTTCTTTAACATCAATTGTATCTGTTTTGGGTTATTTTTTAAGATGTTCTAATAAAAGAATCGTCAGTATGTGCACACAACATTTCACACTGCAAGCAGGAAGTGCTGTCCTAAAATATTCAATTGTGCGAATGTGTCACTTCTGTACAGTAATTTTCAGCGTTATTACCACATGTGTTGTTCATTTCACAGTATAAAGATTAACGGCCTCTTCAATTTAGGCAGCCAGCTGTGCTTTTACAACAGTTATCTGGGCTGAACTTTAACCCCCATCTTCCCATTCTATCCCTTCTTCTCCTTGAGGGAAGGCCTGCTGTTGCTGCTGATGCTGCTGCTGCCACCCAGTGGTACCAGGGAGAGCATGCGGCAAAAGGAGAATCTGCAGCCTTTTGGCAAAGCCTGCAGTGATTTCTTTTTTTTTTTTTCTTACTGACCACAACCATCCCGGGTGCAGCGTTATGACGCTTCCGCAGCAGCATGTTTGGTGCTCTGCAGCTGGCCCTCCCATAAGACATCTTGTACTTCACCAGGCGAAATGAATCCATCTGGCACTGCATAAAATAACAACAACACAGGGTTTCTAAAAAGATGTTCTGTACAACATCCGGCTTATATATGTGTTTATGCTGTTTATTTTTTTAAATGCACAGCTGCAATTTCTGCACATTTAACTGACATTTTCACCATCTAAACTTGGATTTTTATGACAAAGCAGTGATTCACAGCCTGCACAAGACAGTGGATGACAAGTCAATTTTGCAACCTACTTGAGATGGAAGTTCTAATTCAGTCTAATTCATTCTAATTAATTCTAATTCTAATTAATTAATTTAATTCTGCTCTCCTCACACCTGAGTGCACGGTGCGGTTCTGTTCCTGTTCCTGCTCCTGTACAGCTGATCCAGCACTTCCTCCTCGGGCTCCGTCATCTCGTCGCTGTGCTGCGGCATCCGAGTCACACACACCACCAGGATCTGTTGGCTGTGCGGGGGCTGGCCCGTGATGAAGGTGTCGTACTCCAGGTCCATCACCTCCGGCATGTGCGCGGCGCTACAGTAGCACCGCCTGCGTCCCGCCTCCCCCAGCAGGGCGGCTCGCAGCAGGATGGGGCACAGCGTGACTGGGACGGTGGGTGTGAAGGAGGTGGGGCGCGTTCCAGAGGGGGGGGCTGCCACTCTGGGGCAAAGGGATGCAGTCCTGTCCTGCGAGAGTCAGGGTGAGAACGACATAATATTGGTTTCTAGACATTCAGAACAAAAAAAAAAAGGGGACGGGGGGGCAGAGTGTCGTACCCAAGTCTGATTATAACGTCGGCGTAGTAGGGCTCAGCCTCGGGTGAGGAAATATCCTGCTGCGGTTTCTTCTTGTCCTTCCTGGAAACACGACAGGCAAAGCTGTTATCAGGGTGACGCGGAGATCAACGCAGTATGAAAGTGTGAAGCCTCTGGCAGGGCTCAAGTGCTCTGGCGCGCACTTGATCAATAAAACAAGCATTGCAGAATCGATCACTGGCTTCTGCGACTTCAAGAAAGCTGCTGTAGCTTCGATTGCGTGAAATAAAGACACGTTCAAAACAAAAAGAGGGCACCACTGAGGGTTTTTGTTTCACACCCCCACATGAGGGAGAGGATTTAGGAAAACGACTGGAGAGCCGAGGGCTCGTCTTGAAGGGGAATTTGAAAGGTGACTGTAAGAGCCGGTCCATCACCTTCTAAACAGCACAGTCAGATCTGATCACTGCTACTTCAGGGAGTTGTTCACATTGTTGTGCTTTCTGACGGTGCAAATGTGCCTCAGCCATTTGCTCTTCTTGTTTTCAATGAGAAACGCTGTCCAGTGGTGTACGAACTGCCAACACAGCGGTCACTTTTGTGTATAGACTTGCACAAACGCCCTACTTTTGTCATTAAAGAAACCCTGACTATATACTATAAGTCTCATCCTTTTTTTCCTTTTAAAAGCACCTGACTGGTCCGGTCATATTGACTAGACTGGCTGAGGATGAGCCAGTACGGTAACAGATAGGAGTTCATTCCTTCAGATGAATTTGCAAAAAACTGGCTTGAAATCTCAGCAATGGAACTGTTAAAAAATTGTGATTGTTGCCACATGAAATAATCTGCGATTGGCCAAAAAATTAAAAGATCAACACTGTGAACTGCATCTGTTCAGTTCACACCTCGGCAGCCTGCTGCTTGACCCCGGGGTGCCACCTGCTGGCGCTGACAGATGTCCCTTCACTTTCTTTAACTCCTTCCTGTTGTTGCTGGCCCGCGCTGCCTTCCGTGCCGCCCACTCAGGTGGGTTCAGGGAGTGCAGGAGAGAGGCCTGCCTGGTCCTCGGTGGGGCACCTGCCACCCGCTTGCCATCGTGACATTTGATCCCTGAAGGAGACAAAAAGGTCGCTGAGAAATGCGGGCGGATGGCGAGCAACACGAGTGACCGTGAACAGGATCCCCTGTGGTCCTATTCAATAATGTTGAGCTTGCAAGATGAGGCGATAAGCGATATTTGGTTTTTTTTGGTGACTTCTTCAAAACATGCTGTGCTTTCTCTAACTTTCATGCAATCAATGCAGTTTGAGGAGGCAAAAAAGAGGTTTTGGAGACGGACTGTGTTCACAGTTACCCATGGCGGTGCGGTAAAAATCTGTCCAGCTGTTCAGTATTTTTTGCACCCGCTGCTGAAGCTTTTTCAGGTCCCTGCCAGGATTCCATCCTTTGTGAGCTGACAGCTCCTTCAGCATCTGCACTTGTCTCTCCAGCGGGATGACCTTGAAGGCCCCCGCAGGCACCTGTCGTTCATCACAGCAGCAGGGCAGGATTTACTTTAACAAAAATGTTTTTCTTCAGGCAGTTGTTTCAGCAGACCTTTAAATGCTTTAAAACACCTTTATTTAATCTTCATTAGAGATCTGGTGTTTCAAAGCTTTTAAAGGTCTCATGTTGTGTAAAATCCACCCACATTTGCAAAGAATATGAGCCAGTGAACTCCCCAGAAATGAGAAAATCTCTTTGCAATGTCACAAAGGTAACTGAAGCATTCACAGCCTTTGCAAACATGTGGAAGGTCTAATAAAGCTTTGGTTTTAGCAGAAAGCTACAACTGAGCATTTTGCAGGAGGCTGGAAACAGAGGGCTAATGTAAGCCTTGTTTTTTTGTAGGCTAATTTTTAATGAAAAGGGTGAAAGGGGAAGAGGAAAGTCAGTTTCCCAGGCCTGGTAAAACAGTGATGTGAGACTTTGATGGAACAAAGCATCTTACAGGTTTTATTCTTGGATTCTTCTCGCGCTCCAACAGGATGTCACGGCCTGTCGTTGAGATTAACTTCACTCTGGTCTAGAAACAAGGCCAAAGGGTAAATACAGTAGATTTTAATTTTTCCACACCAACTTAATTTCATTTAATTGAGATGTCCCCTGAAGACTCACGCGCTCCTTTGGTTGGATCTTGTACGGCATGGCGGAGAGAGGAAGCTGCACGCTGTGGCTGCTGCACCTGAAGATGAGGACGGCAGAGGTGCCGCTCAACAGACGGACAGAGATCACATCTGACACCTGCAAGAGAAATGCACAAAAAATGTCCTTCTCTTTTGGAAAAACTGAAAATAAGTCAATTAATTAAAATAAAACCAAAACGAAAGTTAATTGGAAAATAGCTTTTTGAGATGGATGGACAACAAAACAAGTCCTGGTCTTGCTTCCGCTTAATCTACTCCTGTTTTGCACCAAAAACAACCGAAAATCTACAACATCCTAATAATTAAAACTATGGCAATTTTTCATCACGTTTCAGCACTTTGACAGCACCTGCATGGCGATGTTTTTTCTTTTCGTGTGCCGAATGCGCCAACTCCACTCCTCAGTGATGATTCCATGCTGGTTTATCTTGAAGCCACCCTCCTGGTGCCACACGGCTTTAATGGCCGAGCTGCAGGATCAGAGGGGAGGAAATTCTAGATTATATCTAGAATAATGTTGTCATGCCGCATTTCAGTCAGAATCTATTTCCTTTGCAGCGTTGCAGTTAGAGTCACAACCATCAGCAAAAGCATCATGGCATGGTGTATTACAGCTGAAATGTCCAGGTAAAAAAAATGTTATGGTGTCCATCATGTGCATAGGAAGATATATGTTAAGAATAGAAGTTGGGAGTGAGAATAAAAATCTGCACTTTCTAGTGGGCAGTGCTTTTGAAAGCGTGACCTTCCTCAGCGGTTGTGTGGCTTCAGATATGAAACCATCTTGTAGTGTTGTTACAACCAGTTTGGTCCTTGTGACACCCGGAACCCACCTCTGTGTCACAGTCCCGTGGCCGAACGCCGTGATGGTGGCCAGGACGACGGGGCGCATGCTGTCGCTGAACACGTTGGTGTAAAAGCCTCCACGGGGAAGACTCGAGCGGCTCTGGCAAACTGCTATGTAACCCGATGGGTAGCTGAGAAAGGAGTGTGGTCAAGGCTTCAGGGGGCAGCTGGAGACAAACATAGACCGTGCACAAAGATGGGCAGAGCTTCCGGTCTGAAAACCTGCATTATACTGTTTGGCCAGCAGGGGCCGCCAAAAATGGTTGCAAAAAGTCAGTCAATAGAGAAAAACAAACAAAAACCCAGTGGAGATGAAGCTGCTGACAGAAGGATACTATATGGTGGAGGAGCCGTCGTTGAGCTTGTGGTGCAGCTTTAGCTTGGTCGGACCGGACCGGAGCTTCTCCTTGAGCTTGTGCGTCGCCCTGAGGAGAGCTGCAGACTGGCTCTTCTTCTTCAAGCTTCTGTCAGTCAATTTCAACTTTGACTCATCATAGTAACGCACAGTTTGGGTCTTAGCCAGATCTTGATCGTTGACTTGCAATTTTCTTTATAAAAAAAAAAATAATTTAAAAAGGCAGAATTATATAGAGAGGGTTAAAAGGCAAAAAAAGAACACTTAAAAGAAAATGTAGAAATATTTTTTACATCTACGCTTTTAACTGGGTTAAGTGTCCCAAAACCACAGTTTGAATCTCTCTGAATAGGGTGTAACGCTGAGGGTAACCCAAGTTTTTTAAAGAGAAAATTGTTGGCTACGTACTCCAGGTTTCTAGCCACCTCCAGACGCTCGGCCACCCACTGAGATAGCCGGATCCACTCGGGTCCATCGCACGAGGGCTGCTTTGGTTGGATGATCCAACCTGGACAGAGACGGACGGAGCCAGCTGAGGCACTAGCAGCAGCAGCAAAGAGAGACAGTGACACCCATGAGTGTAACATGAGTGTCTTCTAACCTTTTTGTTTACAGCTGCTGGACAGCAGGGGCATGGTAATGGTTGTGGAACTGTGAGCTGTAGAAGAGACAAAAAAATCTGTCAACTTCACATCTAAAGACAAGCACCCATGTTTTTTTTAATTGTATGCATGAGATCTGCGTCTTTTTTTTTTTTTTTTTTTTTTTTTTTTTTTTAGCAGATTCAGCCTCTCGTGTCAACAATCAGCAGGTTCAGCCTTCAAAATCCTTCAGTTTTACTCCAGTATGATTCTTTGTAACTAAAAAAAAACCCTAAGTATGAGGAAAGAAATTCTTGATGGAGGTCTGTTTTAAAAAATACATACCAACTGTCTTGCAGTACATAAATTAAACAATGAACCCGTGCATAAAAATAACACAATACAACAAAAAAAATAGATAAATTGTGTGCTTACATGTTGGTTAAGAGCATTTATTATTTACATTTAGGCTTTATTTCAACTTGAATTTTTATTAATGAAATAAGCACAACCCTTAAAACTATCATTAAGGCCTGTTCATACACAAGACTTTTCCAGAATTTAAACATGCCTCTTTCAATAGCAGGTCTATTTAAAACGAGCATGATAAGCTTGTTACTGCAACCTAATTAAACAAGAATATGCTTTTCCTCAGTGGCAGTTTTTGCTATGGGCAATGTGGGCAACCGCCCACGGCGCAATCTACGCTGGGGGCGCCCTCAAAAAAGTGCTTTCGGTAAGAAAGCACCCCCCAACCCTCCGCCCAACCAGGGCTACTGAGCCAGCGCCCCTCCCCAGCTGTACCTCTCTGCTTGCGCCTTTTCGATGACCCATTCTCGCCCTCTTTGCGCTCTCTGGCCGGAGCCCCGCCTTTCACCGGCGGCCCGCCCTCCTTCCGCCCGTCCGGAACGCTCTCCGGGCGGGACGGCGCCCGTCCGGGCTGAGGCTCACCCGACCTGGACGACCTGCCCTCCTGCTCGGCGCGTTCCCGGCCCGCGGTCAGAGCCTTCCACGGCTCATCCAGCAGATCCTCGATTCCTCCGGGCACGCGGCGCTTCTTGCCCCACTTGCGCCTGCCGAGGATGATGGCCAGCTCGTCCAGCAGCTGCGGAGCGACCTGCTCCGTCAGCTCCTTCATGCTGAACGCGGTCATGGGCAGCGGGGTGTCAGGTTCACCGTCAGCACCGGTTCCATCCGAGCGGCCCTCGGCTGGCCCCACTTCGGTTTTACCTTCTCCTTGGTCATTCCTTCCACTGCATCAGGAAGGGGGGAGTTAATGAGTTAATGTAAACCAAGAAAGAAAGAACACAGTCTGTAAATGCGCGGTCGGTGGCTGGAATGATTCTGATTCTTTGGATCACCTTGAGTTCCCCACTTGGGTCCCTTGGTACGCCAGGTTCAAAGGTAGAACGTTCGCTGTGGCCGGAATCCCTCTTTGCTTTGAGGGCTGCAAAGGACGGAACGCGGTTCTCATAGTGTTCAGGTTCCTTTAAAGTGCCCAGTGTTCGAATCACCGACTCACCTGGTCGAAGAAGTACAGTGGCCGAATCCCGCGTCCCCTGCGCGCGGAAGAGGGCTTCATCATGCAGGTTGAGCCCGGAGGATTCGCAAATAAATAAACAAAATACACCCTTTCAAGATAAAACTGGAGTCATCTAAAAATAATACTTATTATTATCAAGTCCTAATCTAAGGCTTAAAAACCCATAAAAAAAAAAATAATCTAACATGTCCCTACATCCTGCTCGAACTGTTACTTGAATACACGTCCGTCATGGTTCCAGTTGAAAAAAACAACATCCTAACCAACTGAATTGAAGATTAAATTATTTTAAAAAAAAAAGAAGGGAAAAAAGCATGATGTTGACACACAGACGACGCAGGTCTCCCGTCTTGAACAGGAAACGCAGGCGGCCACGGAGGTTGCACACCTGGGAGACATTCAGGTAACACGACACTGAGCGACGTGACATGATGCCACATGACGACAATTCAGTCACAATGTTAGTTTCATTAGGGTTGATTGGCCCGGGATGGAATGACAGTGGAAAAACGTTTGGGAAAATCTCCAAGTTGGAATTTGAGAATTGAGGGCTTAAGAATAAACTGAGTAACAATAGCAAGCCAGAGAGGGGCCTGTCATCATGAGTCATATGAATCCAGTTCACTTCAATTCAGCTTCATTTAGAACTAAATTATCTCAGGCTCTCTTCATGAGAGTCAAGCACCTACAGCCAATGGGCCCAATATGTTCCTCTGACCCATACCCAAAGTTTTATCATAAATCTTTACCTTAATAATGATTTATGTTGCACCAGTAACACACCACAAGCAGAAAGAAGTTAATTGAGTGGCTGCTGTTTATGTTTATTTGTTGACCTGAGTTAATAAAACACATCTATGGACTCAATAGATTTTATTATTTTCTCTTTAATGTATGAGTATAATACATGTCTGTTTACATATATACGATTAAAACAAATAGTGTCACATTAAAGAAATTATTGATTCAGTGTTTGGTGCAGATCTTTATTTATTTATTTATTTATTTATTTTAACAGCTACAAGATGCCAAAACATGTTAGTCATAATATATAATCATAACTTATTTACACCCCAGGTTCCGAGGACAGACGCAGGCTTCCAGCTGCAGGGTCAAGCAGCTCTCACGCGGGGCTCGTCTTAATGGATCGTTATTGGCTCTGCGTCCTCCGGCACACTTTTACGCCCCGACCACTGGAGGCTCCCAGCAGCAGTTTATGCGTCACTTCATCTCCAAGTCGCCGATCATGGCGGAGCTGCAGCCGCGGCGCGAGGCGGAACCGCAACTTGTCAACGGCGGCGAGCCGGACGAGGAGCGGGAGGACGCGGATGCGCCGGAGTCGGGAAAGAAGAGGCGGAGGAAGAAGAAGAGGAGCCGGACCTCGGCGTCAGGTGAGTGGCACCTCCGTGCGGGGAGGGAAGCGAGAGATCGCCTCCTCCGGCGCCACCGTAATGCGTGAATTATGCGGGACGGGGGACTTTTCTTTCAACCTGTCAGCGGGGGATTTTTGGGGTCCGCTCGTCCCAACTCGGGAGCACCTGGTCGCAGCTCCGGGACGATCACGGTGGCAGGGAGCGGAATTTCACAGCGACACTGACTGAAACCTGTCAAATGAAGGCACGAGTGCATGTGTGTGTGTGTGTGTGTGTGTGTGTGTGTGTGTGTGTGTGTGTGTGTGTGTGTGTGTGGGTGGTGGGAGGGGAGGGTGCAAAATGTAATTTTAAAATCCAGATTAAATATGTTTCATCATGTCATAATCCCGCCAAGATGCACGGAATTATGCAATGGCAGCGTGCACAGTTTGAGTGGACCACGATGACAAATTCTCATTGGCCAAAAAAGAAAGAGAAAAAAAAGGGGGGGGGGGTAATTACAGCCTTTTGGCCTCTTATTGTGGAGGTCATAAAACTGTCAGAGAGGTGAAGACGGTGAAGCTGCCATTAATCACGAGCATGGTCCACTCTGAGCCGTAAGGCTGCGTGGTACATATGCCCTTGAGGATATTGACTTGCGAGGTATAGAAAGAATTTATGCACAGACTCTGCCAAGTTGAGCCACGGTGCGATGGATGCACCTTTAGATGAGTGACAAGCGCAAATAATTTACTCACTCTCCCTTTGCGTGTGTGTGTGTGTGTGTGTTTGTGCGCGTCCGCGTGCATTGCAACACAACCTGGGGTGCATGTGTGCATGTTGGCCCCGGGCACATGCGTGCACGCGGGTTGCGTGACTTTGCAGCAGGGACAAACGTGGCGGAGCGGCAGGACGGAGAAGCCGGAGGTGTTGGCGATGTGACGAAACAGCTGGAGCAGCAAACGCTGGAGGACAAAGAGAAGGAGGACGACGGAGAAGAAGGTACGACGTCTTCTCACCATCAGCAGCTCCGGCCACTGGCTTGCAGGATCAGTCTGAGTGCACAGTTTGATGGACACATCCACAGCGGGCAGTGCGATTTTCGAGCAACGCTCTGAAAGTTCGGAGCCTGGCTGTCAGTCAATATTTCTCGCTGCTATAAAAAAAAGACTCCTTCATTGAAACTAATGATGCTTTCAACAGATGGAGACGAGGGCGAGAACTCAGCCGGAAAGAAGAAGAAGAAGAAGAAAAAGAAGAAAGGATGTAAGCCGCAGAATTCTTCTCCTGGTTTGGTTTCGATCAGTGAAAAGCTCCTTTGTTGCGACATTTGTCAGTTTGTATTCCGACCAATATTTGCAATATGCTGTAAACATAGGGCTAATTTTTGCTGTTTCCTGGAGACCATTGGTTGTTGCACAGTTTGACCTGAGACATTGTGTCCACTGGTGCTGCACGTCCTGCAGCCCTGCTGAGGAGCTGCAGGATTGCAGGGCAGAGTGGCCCGTCTAGTGATGACACCAACAATCCCAGTGCTGCAGCCTTGCAGTAATTGGCTCTCAGCGACGCCTCTTTGTCAGCGGTGGCAGAAGCTATTGCCGCTTCTCTGTTGACGCAGATTAGCTCAGATTCTTCCCCAAGCGACGGGGAATTTTTTTCTAAAATTCAGATTGTCGATGCTGCTCTGTGACTAAGTTGCAACTCATGTGCTCGTCTGTCTTCTCTCCGGTGCTGCTCCTGCCGCTGCCGTATCTGGGCCACAACAGTGAAGGGACAAACTGACCCTCCCTCTGTCCCTATTTGCGAGCTCTATCCCAGTGGAGACTTTCCAAAGGGAGAGGAGTGTGAATATCCACCATCGAAAGACGGGTGTGTGACCTCCACGTCGTCCCTCACGCTCATAATCTCCCACTTTGGTCACATGCTCAACTTGCTTGCAGTCCAGGCCTCTCATCTGCTTTTTTTTTTACTCTAAATTCACAATGGAGGCCGTAATGAGATTTTACATTGGTGTTTTTGGGTAAAAGTTTCCTCTTCTCCTCTAATGCATCCAATATGACCAGCCAGAACTCGCCGTCCTATTCTCAACATGAGTTACGACATTTGTGTAATGAGAACATAATGGCGCCTCCCCCTCCAGACGCAGCGCGGCATGGCGGACCACCAGCGAGGAGAAGCGAGCCCTGGACCGGGCCAACGAGGAGATGTGGAGTGACTTCAGGCAGGCGGCCGAGGCTCATCGCCAGGTGCGCTCCTACGTCAGGAGCTGGATCAAACCCGGCATGACCATGATTGACATCTGGTGAGATGAAGTTGTGGGAGTTGGGGACATTGTGAAAGCGGTTCCATTGCTGACCCTAGTGGGCAGTTTTTGCAATGCATCCAAGGGGGAAGCAGCTGATCAGTGTCTTTGTTCTGTCTCTGGCTGCCAGCGAGAGGCTGGAGGACTGCTCCAGGAGGCTCATCAAGGAGAACAGGCTGAAGGCGGGCTTGGCCTTCCCCACCGGCTGCTCCATCAACCACTGTGCTGCTCACTACACCCCCAACGCCGGAGACCCCACGGTGCTGCGCTACGACGACATCTGCAAGATCGACTTTGGGACGCACATCAACGGTGGGAAATGTTTACTGAAGGAAATAAAAGCCTCCATAGATTAATCTTTATTCATTTTATCTTGAGATTAAGACACAATGACGATGTTAATGTTGCTGTTATTGAATTAGTTGAATAACTCAACTTGTTTTGTCTTTTAGGCCGAATCATCGACTGTGCCTTCACCGTCACTTTCAACCCAAAGTTTGATGGCTTACTGGAGGCTGTGAGAGATGCAACCAACACAGGCATCAAGGTAACTCAGCTCAGCCCTGCACACATGGTGCCGCGTCGGACTGGGATGGGTAAAGCAAAAACACATCATCACACATTTTATCTTGGAATGACGACCTTTAATTTTCAGTGTGTTTACATGGACTCAAGACCTACACACACATTTTAAGTTAATATGAAAATGAGGTTGTCAAGAAGTTTGCAGTTTGTGTTCAGAGAGCAAACATTCATTCATGTTAAGAGGACAGAGGCAATATTTGGAATTGCAAACTTTTCACTTTATGAAGTTCATTCCAAAGCACTGAGCAACTGTTACTCTGTCTTTTTTTTAACTAAAGTAATTAGTAATTGATTACTTTGGATACAAATGAGTTAAAGAAGTAATTAGATTACTTTTTAAAGGAGTAATCAGTAGTTGGATTACTTTCTGGAGTAATCCCAACAATACTGATCAGGACAGATCATTAACATGTTTGTACATCTGGATCACCTCAGTATAAACAAATTAAGCATTGAAAGCGCCCCTTACATTGACACCTAATTGAAAAATACAAAGCGCATGTCTCAGTTCGCAGGGATTGACGTGCGCTTGTGCGACATTGGCGAGACCATTCAGGAGGTGATGGAGTCCTACGAGGTGGAGATCGACGGGAAAACATATCAGGGTAACGCAACGTCGCTGTGTCTCGACTGTAAATCCCTGCTGCTGTGCTGCCTCCTGATCTATTCACCCGCGTTCCCGCTCCAGTGAAGCCCATCAGGAACCTGAACGGCCACTCGATCGGACAGTACAGGATCCACTCAGGGAAGACCGTCCCCATTGTCAAAGGCGGAGAGGCCACCAGGATGGAGGTGGGTATGGCGGCGGCTGCCGCTTCCACCTGACGTGACCAAATTCTGTCGCATCCATCCCTCCAGCCGTCCGTCAGCAGGCTGCTGGAGCCTCTCCCGGTTGGAGGGGGAGAACAAACACTCCTAACACCTACCGACAATATAGATAATATAGAGTCGCCTTTTAACCTACACTGCTCAAACACTGCAGCCTCTCTTTACAATTGTGCCTGAAATCAAGCCTGGTTTAGATCCCTTTTTCATCCCCCAATTCCAGTTGAGCAGTCAAAAACACTGGTGGTGCTTATCCTCGGAAAAGTCTTCTCATTTTCCTGGAAGCAGCCTAATTAACCCTCAGTTTACAGCCTCTGAGAAAAAGGCTGGTGCTTTTAGCCTCCAGCTTAAACTGATGCTATGATACTTTGAACAGCCCACATGGTGAAAAGGCACCAATACTAAGGTGGAATGAACAACCAATCTGCCAGAAGTGTTTGTGACCCTTATGGCGTCACATCTGGTTGATTATAGTTGTGTATTAGAAGCGTGGTACTAGCGAGAAGAAAAAAAAAAGGTAATTTTCAGAGACTGCAGTGAAGCGATGCTGCAAAACACAGGTGCTTTAAATTCTTCGCTGTAAATCGGGAGAACATTTGTCTCGTCAGGATCACGCAGGGCTTGCGGAGGAGAATCCCTCCGCTCCTCCGCTCCAGCAGCTTCCAGTCAACCTCATCAGCACTTTAATTGCGCCCCTTAATGAAATTTCCTCGTCAAACTCTGGCTCTCTCTGTCATCTCCTCTCCTCTCCTCTCCTCCCCCTCCTTGCACACCATGGAGGAAAACGTATCTTTGCAGGACCTCCGTGGCTGCTGCGCAGCAGCAGCAGCAGCAGCAGCAGCAGCAGCGGCAGCAGCAGCGGCACGTTCGGACAAAGCGGAGCGCCTTTTAATTGGCGAGTTGCTGCGTCAAGTCTTTTTACCTGATGCTGCCCTGCAAGGCTCAGGGGTGGGGGTGGGGGGCATGCTGATGTGGCATCTTTGCATGTTGTATTTTTAGCCCGAGCGTTGTTGCTGTAACAGAGCCATTACCCTCCCTGTGATCCGGAGTGGCAGCTGGGGCGTGCCATCAGGGCTGCGAGCACTTTGACTGATTATCAGCTGGAGCAAGGGGAGGACGCCGCAGCCTTATCAGCTCGCACCACCGGCACTGTGACAACAGGCGCGCGCTGATAGAGACACACAACGCTGATGGAAGTCAGGCAGTTAGCGCCACAAAAGAGAGGGGACACAGCCGTCAGCATAATACACTGCTAGAAAGTCGACAACATCTTGACTTTTTATTCTGCGTCGCAGCCACAACTGGAGGCTTGTTTATATCTTTTTTTTTCATCTTGTTTCTATGAAATCATGATCATTTCCTCCTGCTTTAAATGAATGACTATTTGAATAGGGTCAAAGTTAAGGTCGCTGCATCCTCATAACACTTTTTGGAGGGCCTCAAGAATTCACAATATTCATGACAAGATGACAAGATTATAATATGATGGAGCATTTGGTGGCATTTTGGATCCTAAAGGTCAACGTTCCTCATGGCACCATATTGTTCTGAAGAACTGCCTGCCTGGCCTTTAGATAACACCATCATTATGACTGAGAGGAGATGGATCCTCTGCAGCAAAATTAATATTTGAAGTGTTGCGGTCCAGGACAATCTGTGGCTCCGTGCTGATGCCAAGCTGGGGGTGATTGTTGTCGCTGCAGTGGGATGAAGTTCTTCACCTTCATCTGTAAACTTTCCACAGTTTCAATTAAAGCCTAGAAGTCAGTCCAACGATGACTGAATTTCACAGCTAACGATGCGAACGCAAACATATTAAATGACGGCTTGAATTGTAACTTAAAGGAAATCAATGGCAGTTAGCTCCTTTATCACTCAACATTGTCCACCTCAGCAGCGGCAGGTCCTGTTATGTCCCTTTTTCAGCAATAATATGTGATCAGTGGTGGGGGCAAACTTTTTGACTGGTGGGGCCACAATGGGTTCTGAAATTTGACAGAGGGGCAGGAGCAGATGAATGGAGTGTTTTGGTGACCCACCTCATAGGAGAAGAAATATATCATGGGATATGTAGAAAACGTGCTTTCATGTCAATTGAAAATGAACATTTAGCCCTTTATTGAATTTAGCCCTTTATTGAAATGACTCTTAAAACACTGAAAACTGTACCAAAAACAGCTGTTTTATGAACTACTGAGTATTAATAACATTTCTTCAAGTATCGACGGGCCAGATTAAAAAGCTTAAAGGGCCGCATATGGCCCCCGGGTCATAGTTTGCTCACCCCTGGTCTATGTTGTAGACGAGGATGAAAAAAAAAGATCTATAGTGCTGTTAAGCCAGCACAAAGCCATACATTTATCCTGGTCCTTCTTGTCTTTGTGGAAAGCATTTCAACTCCTTTAGGAACATCGTAACCTCTTGGAACCACATGTAGAAGCTTATTTGTCTGGTTTTCTTTTTGCCTCTCAGGAAGGTGAGACCTACGCCATTGAAACATTTGGCAGCACAGGAAAAGGTGCGGTCCACGACGACATGGAGTGCTCGCACTACATGAAAAACTTCAATGTCGGACACGTACCAATAAGGTTGGCTCTATTGGTTTTGCCATTTTGAAAGAATAGAAGTAGAACATGCTTCATGACCTATTTTAGACTCATACTTGTCACTGCTGACTCCCTGCTGCAGACTTCCAAGGGCTAAACATCTGCTGAATGTGATCAACGAGAACTTTGGGACGCTGGCGTTCTGCCGCCGCTGGCTGGACCGCCTGGGCGAGAGCAAGTACTTGATGGCACTGAAGAACCTGTGTGACCTCGGCATCATCGACCCGTACCCACCCCTCTGCGACATCAAGGGCAGCTACACCGCCCAGTACGAGCACACCATTCTACTCAGGCCCACCTGCAAGGAGGTGGTGAGCCGTGGGGATGATTACTGAGCATGCACCCCACAGACCCCGCCCCCAAGATGGTGCCAACGGCGGGAACAACAAAACCTCTGCTGAGTCAGAAGAAAAATATGCAATACGTCCCATAATTTGACTTTCCTCCGCTTAGGTACCTTTAGGAAATGATCATAGCAAGAGCAAAGAGACTTGTCATGGCAGTAGCTTTCTGGTAGTTCTGTTTTTCCCAGCTAGTAGATAAAGGGCACATCTCTATAGAAAAACTATAGTTCTCATTTAAACCATTGCTTTTTTTTTTTAGGAACTATGGAAAACACAACAAAAACCATACATACAGTGATATGCAAAAAGAATCCTGCAAAAAATGTTTTGGCAAAAAAAAAAACCTTGTTGACTGATGCTATACTTTTATTGCCGTGTCAAACACAAGAAAGGAGGAGGACAAAAATAAAAACAGCAACAGGATATTTAGTATTTGAAGACTTAAGTTGAGGCAACTGGACTGGTTTTTGGTACCTTTACTAAAAACCAGTGCGGTTGCCTCAACAGTTGCCCTCAAGTATGTACGACGACCTGGACGACTGAGAACCTTCAGACATACGGGATATCTATATTTCTACATTTCTTTGCTCTATTTTAATTTAAGGTAATTTTATAACAATAAATAATTGTTACAAGTCTGGCTTTGGCTGCTTTGGCTGCTGTGTTCTGCGACAAGGGGGGGAGGGTGTATTTCTCTCCTCTAACCAAGCGGGGGCGGCACCATATCACGGGTCAAACGTCAGTCAGCCGCGTCTCCCTTCAGACTGAGGCCCTCGGGGCAGTTCATGACCTTATAGCTCAGAGTAATGTGTCTGTGTGTGTGTGATGAAGTAGTTTTTGTTTTTTTTCCTAATGAGCACACCACCGGCTAGTTTATGCACCTTTATATGAAAAAGAAAGAAGGACATCATACAGGACACACAGAAGTTAAATAACAAACACCACACTGATGACGGAGTTGCACTCGCGCACTTCCCAAAAACGCTGTTCTGTCCTTCGCGAGAAACTCGGGAGTGTTTTTCTCTTATTTTGGTAAAAGTCTTTGGGACAAGGACGCGGCGGGGCGGTGATGTCATGGCTGAGGAATGCATCATTTCTCCTCGCGGAGTTTGTCCGCCTCCTTGGAGACAGCGGCACAGCGACTATTATTAACCGAGGCCTGCCTGGAAAAAACGGCCCTGCGGACTCTGGATGCGATACGCTGCTGTGATGTCAATGAGTAGCCGCGCTTTTAATACAGATTTATTTTGGGGGCTGGTGGCAGGAGTCACAGGCCAGAAAGGGAAGCACGGGTTCAGATAGCCGGCAGCTCTCTCTCTCACACACACACACACACACACACACACACACACACACACACACACACACACACACACACACACACACACACACACACACACACACACACACACACACACAACCAAGTAAACCCCCTGTCCACGGCAAAACAATCCTCCTCACAGAATCGTCTCTAACTTGTGACAGGAACCAGTCTGACTCTGGTTCCTGTCACACCTGATCAGCTGCCATCAGAGCGTCTCAGCGGTGAGGACGGAGCGCCGCCTCTTTGGCTGCCGTCACATTTCCCTTCCAACATTTCCCTTCGCATCCAGGAGTGACTTGTTGTGGCCTGCACCCTCAGTGCCCCTCCCACCACCACCACCACCACCACCTTCACCACCAAGGACGCGGAGCGCACGTCGACGCTCGCGCTCGCCAGCCAACGCCGGTGATTTATGGCAAGTAGCTGCAAGGAGACGGGCGCAGCTCCTCTCGGACAGGTCTCAATAAAAAGTGATACGGGAGGAGGAGCCAGTGCGGTTTTCAAGCCGGCGCTCATAAATCAGATTGTGCGCTCATTGTTTTGATGATGGCATCTGGGTGGAGGGGAGAGGGTGAGGGGTGGAGCTGGATCGGATGTAACAAAGTCTGGCAACGTGTCCGCTCGGTTTAGCCACAAACAATTTGGCCCTGGCAGTCATTTCCCGGGGGCCCGGAAGGGGGTTGTGGACGTGCGGATGGAAGGAATCCCCGGTGCACAAGTGGTGGGGGATCCTGCTCCAAACGGCAAAAATAAAAAAAAAACAACAAGCAGCAGTCCGGTTCTATGTTACACACTCCTTCATCCGTCCGTTGAGAGTCAGCGGTCTGTCCTCCCATCAGCCCGTCAGTGGCCGCAGTCTTTCTTGAGGATGTGGAGGAATTTGCGACCCAGACTCGACTTCCAGGGCTTCACCAGACTTTTGGTGTTCACCATCAGCCGGCGGGACTTCCTGTCCTGGTGGCCGGCCACCACGTACTCCGTCCCTGGAAAACAGAGACGGGAGCTCGTCACATCCGCTTCCAGATCCTCATCCGTTCAACAACCTCCAGAAAACGGCTTATTAATCTCTCCGCTCCTCTTCAGCCTCCAGCTAAAGTGCTGGATTTTTATCTTCCAGCTAAACCTCAATGCTTTGCTGGACCTTCCACATGTTAGACATGAGGCAGCAACAAGGGCGATATGAGGCGTCCTCTCAGGGGGACACAGAGATGTTGCAGCTTTGTGAAAGCAAGTGGATACAGGAATACGGGCAGCGACGGCCCAGACTTGAAGGTCCCGCGGTGTACCTACTTTCAGATTTTTATATTTCACACCGCTCTACAGCGACGCAACCTCACCTCCAAGGAAACACTATATATCTCCAGAAAATAGCACTTTCAAAAACCTGCTCACTTTTAGCTTCCAGCCAAAATGCTTTGCTTTGATGAATCCTATTGTATCCGTGTCAGGTATCTGTGAGGTATCAATGCCCTTTGTGACATCACAAAGAGCTAGTTTCCAGGACTGCTTTTTTGGTGGGGAAAAAAGAAGCAAACAAAATAAGTAAATGATCTGTTTTTCTAAGTTCATATTACTTAAATGTCTGGAATGACATAGTCTAGTTAGCAAACATTTCAACTTAACAGAACAGGAGGGAAAAAAATCACCTAGTGTGAAATTGGGTGTCATCCACAGCTCTAAAGACCGTAAACACAGTACTACTAAGAATGCTGCCAGGACGTGGCAGTGAAATAGTCTTATGACAAAGAGTCGACTAATCTTTAAGCTTGAAATGTCTGTACTTAATGCTCAGATTTTGGCACCCACTCAAATCCTAGTTTGTAGCAGCTGAGGTCCTCTATTCAGCAGAAAGCTGGCAGCAGGTCGAACGCTTGAGAGCCGACTAATTAGCGGGCTTCCGCATCTGCAGCGGCGTGGAGGAAGCGATGTGCAGCGGCTGCAGCAGACCTGGGTTCAGGATGGGGCAGGTGCAGCCCTGGACCGTCCAGGACTCTGGGTAGAGAGTGACGTTCTTCTTCTGGATCTTCATGCCAGGGCTCTGGTATAAAACCTTCTTGACTTTGACCTCCACCTCCGCATGGGAGCCTCTATCGTGAGCCGACATCACTCTAAGCACCAGCACTGTCGGAGAGGTCAGAGTGAGGCATTAACAAACTGACGGCCTGCCAAAAAGACTAAAATGTGCCGACTCGACAATCTTCTCAACGTTTTTACAGCACAAAATTATTGCATCTCTTTAATGGACCCAAGCAGTTGTATGTTTTGTTGCGTCTAAAAGGCACTCTGAATGTTCAGAGTTGGAAACTAGTCTAAACCAAGCACACTCGGCGCTGCCAAGGGAGCCTGAACTCTTGTAACAGCTGAAGGAAGTCAGGCAAAAAATATGTTGGCCGCTGAAAAAAGCCTTCAGTCCTATTATTTGTTTCATTTTAACCAAGTTCTGCTGCTACTGCAACACTAAGGCTGTGTCTCATTTCAAGGTCTGCATCCTTCGAAGGATGCGTCCTCCTGTCGGAAGGTGGGTCCTCCGAAGGACCCGGCCGAGAAGGATGAACCCAAACCCGCCTCCCCGGTAACCACATGGGACGGTCTAGCCTTCCGCATATTTCCTTGTTGTGTCACCACTGTTCCCTACTGCTGGCCAACCCTGGAAGTGACGTTTTTATAGCATCAAGCTAACCATTGGTTCGCCATCCAACCATGGTGTCGGATGTTCAAATAAGTAAAAACCCTACGTTAACAGCATCAGCACGCAACGCATCCTGGGATATAGAAGGGCGCGAAGGATAGTAGCGGTGCATCCTTCGAATCGGCTAAAAGTAGGGCGCATTTCGAGGGTGCATTTGGAGCGTCCTTCGAATTTTCGTGAATTTGGACAATCCTTTTCGAAGTGCTATGACGCAACTGGGGGGCGACATGGTGGCGCAGTGGTTAGCGCTGCCGCCTCACAGCAAGAAGGTCGTGGGTTCGATTCCGGGGCCCGGGCCTGTGACCTTTCTGTGTGGAGTTTGCATGTTCTCCCCGTGTCTGCGTGGGTTCTCTCAGGGTTCTCCGGCTTCCTCCCACACTCCAAAAACATGCATGTGAGGTCAATTGAATATTCTAAATTGTCCGTAGGTGTGCATGTGAGTGTGAATGGTTGTTTGTCTCTATGTGGCCCTGCGATGAACTGGCGACTTGTCCAGGGTGTCAACCTGTCTTCGCCCTAAGACAGCTGGGATAGGCTCCAGCAGACCCCCGTGACCCTGAACAGGAATAAGCGGGTATAGAAGACGAATGAATGAATGACGCAACTGGCCTTGAAATGCAGGCTTCGAAGGATGCAGAGCCTGAATTGAGACACAGCCTAAGACATTGAGCAGCGGCCTGGCTCGTCACTTCCTGTTTTCTCCTGGGGCTTTTAAAGGCTTGAAAAATGTTTACAATTTGACAATGAATAGCTGGAGGTGTGATTTTTCAGAATCAAAATCTTAACATTCCAGCTGCCGTGCAAGGTGATCAAAAAAATGCACCATCACAGTTGCAAAAACGTTCACATTTTTCTGTGTTAAAAAATAAATAAAGGTGTGCCCAATGTGTTCACAACATCAGGGACATTTTATACAACCTCTTTAATCTTAGAGGTTTAAAGTGTCCCCAGACTGAACCGTGCAGCTAAAGAACCTCTCTTGCACTGCAGCCACTTCCCTCTGCAAGACAGCTCTCACCATAGTCGTATTCTGCAGCACAGAAGAGCTTTGGGCTGTTGACAGTCACCTCCGCGCACTCACACTTCTCTGGAAAAAGAGAAGAAAAAAGAAAAAAAATACATGCGATTAATATCAATCTGATAGATGGCGCCGCCGCCACGCATGCGTCCCAGGATCAAAGCCGCAGCGGCGGTTTAATGAGCGTGCAGTATATTAAGCGCTATACGGCCTGTGACTCACCGGAGTGGTGCAGTGCAGAGAAGAGCTCCTCTGCCCTGAACGGCGCCGTCTCGCTGCTATTGCTGCCGTTTCCCGCGCGGCCGCCGGCTGCACCCGAGGCGTCTGAGCTGCGTGCCGCAGAGGTGACAGGTGGTCAGAGGGTGGCGCTCCGCTCGGCGTGGGAAACACCCAGAATGCACCGCACGGCCGTGTATTTAAGACTCGACTCTCACCCGGAGAGGCAGTCGCCGGTGAAGGGGTCGCAGCCCCCCGCGCAGTCGCACGGACGGCAGCCGTATTGGTGGAGCCCCCAGTATCCCAGCATGCAGCCGTCGCAGCGGGCGCCGCCGACCCCGGGCTTACACGTGCACTGCCCGCTGGTGGGGTCACACGGGGGCACGGAGCCGACCGGGTGGCAGGAACAAGCTGCAGGTGAGAACAGCAGCAGGAGCACATTTGAATATTTCAATTCGCAGGTGTGTGAACATCTGTCCTTGTCATCCTTCTGTTCAACCCTGCACGGCTGATGGATTCTTAAGATTTCCACGGCGGAATGTAGCTCGTCCATCTTGACGACCTCCGACAGGGAGCGATGGTGAAATTTGCATTGGGTTCCACGGCCAATTAGGTTCCTGCCAACTGAGGTGAGACAGGGAGGCTGCTAGCTGCTCTTTAAACGCCGCAGAGGGAGAGGGAGAAGATATGGGAAGTGACGGGGAGCGTTTCTTGAAGTTGCATTAGAGGCGATTTTAAAAGAATTAGCGGTCATTGTTACAATAAAAACAAGCTCTCTGTGGGATCTTTACAGTGACACAATTGGAGAGCGCCAGCTTACGATCTGTTCACATGATGAGCCAAAGTGTCGTCAGAGGACAAATTCGCTCAGAGAAACACAAACAAATGTATTTTAAGACTGCACAGATTCCCTGTTGGGATGTAAAAGTTTCTTTTATCATTCTCTTGAGGCAGGCAAAAAGCTTTTGAATATGAGCAAAACAGCCATTAGGAATAAACAAACAGTAAATCAATCAATCCCCAGTCATGCCTGATGGATCCCAATGATGAGTTGTGTTTGCGAGCCTTCCACTTCTGTTTACGAAAAAAAAAAAATGTAAAAATGGCATGTTTGTTTCTCGAAAAATGCTGCAGCACGCCTCACAGGGAGGAGGGCGGGCGCAGGGCAAGAATGAGAAAAATGTGTCTGCATGGTCCATGGGAAATTCCTCCATTGTTTGCAATTACAGTCGCATTCCAAAAAAACGGCCTCTGTCGATGAGGCCGAGGAGCGGAGGAGAGTCATCCCACTGTCTCACTACTGGCGGAGTGGAGCAGGAGTGAAGAAAAGCTGCATCTAGGCCACGGGTGGGCAAACTTTTTGACCGGTGGGGCCACAACGGGTTCTGAAATTTGACAGAGGGGCTGGAGCAGGGGCAGATGGATGGAGCGTTTGGGTGACCCACCTCATAGGAGGAAAAATATATCATGACATATGTAGAAAACATGTGCTTTAATTGAAAATGACCAAATTCAGTGTCTTTGAAGCTCCATGGTATTTGGCTCTTTATTTAAACGACTCTTAAAACACTGAAAAAATAAATGAAATGCAGCTATTTTATGAGTTACCTACTATTAATAGAATTTCTTCAACTTTGGCGGGCCGGATTAAACAGTTTAACGGGCCGCATAGGGCCCCCGGGCCTTAGTTTGCCCATGCCTGATCTAGAGGGTCAGTTCACTTTAATCTGGACAGAAGACAAAATCTTTCTTTTTAAAAAAGGTCTATCACTGTCCTGTCTTCACTGGACTCATCTAGTCGGCAGAGGGAGGTGGTTGTGACAGCAGGCGAGGCGGCAACAAGTCGCAGGGCCACTTACGTTTGCAGGAGTCCGGGGCCGTTTTGGGGCGGCCTGGGTCCCTGAAGAAGCCCGTCCTGCAGTTCTGGCAGTTCCGGCCCTCCGTGTGGTGACGGCAGTCGTCGCACACGCCGCCGCTGCGCCTCCCGGAGGCCAGCCACAGCCCTCGGCTGAAGTGGCAGCTGTCGGCGTGGCCGTTGCACTTGCACTCTGAGCTCAACCACAACGACACCCGCAACAGTCATGACAATAACAATCAGAAGACTTGTACACTTCAGACTTCACCCTATGTGCACTCGAAACAAAGCCAGCTGCTCTTTGATTCATCACGTTGTTCAGTAGCTGAAAGGTCACGCCTGATTTTTACGAGAGTGTAATCCACTTTGCCGATGAGTCGACACGCACGGTGTAGTGTCCCACTCTGCCCACTGCCCCCCCCGCCATCACTCACTCTGGCACTTGTGTGGAGTCCCCACGATGCCGTTGGCGGCCTGCCAGGGCTGGTCGTTGTAGAGAGGTGCGCAGCGCTCGCAGTGGTCGCCAGCTGTGTTGTGTCGGCACACACACTTCCCGTGGACCTGCCGGGCAAATATCACGGACAGGACAGGGTTTCTTTTTTTTAGTGGTTTCTTTTTTTGAAGAGGAAGTGGACGTTTCAAAGCTTCGCCTCACTGCTGGATTAACCTTCAGGTGATCACTGATTACATTTTGTGCCGACGCTTCCTGTTCTCACCCAGTACTGCACACAGTGACACTTTTTTCTTTTCTCGGTGAAGTGAAGCCTCAAGTTCCAATATGCAAAGAGCTCAGTGTTACGTTGACGGTACAATTCCAAAGAGGAGAAGTGTTGAGCGAGAGCTGACTTATTAAAACACGGGTCTTGCTGTCACCACCAGGCGGTTGCCTCCTCTTTTCAGTGACGCAAAAACTCTGCAGGTGCTGCAGCATCAGAGTGAACAGTCACTGCAGTGCAGCGCATTAACTCAACACATAACTTGGACTTTTAACTTTCTGACTTCCGTTTACGTTGCACTTAAAAAAAATATTTTTTTTCAATATTTTGTACAAAGAAGAAGCAAAACAGGAGAAACTCCAAAGCACTCAAAGGAAAAGTTAAAAGGCCTTTATTTTACCAGTTTGGTTACACCTGAACCATTAAAAACTCTAACGCGTTTTTAATGGTCACAAGTTTTTAATGGTTCAAATATAAGCAAGCCGCTACTATAAAGGCTTTTTAACTTTTCTATGAGAGCGCCTTGGAGTTTCTCCTGTTTTGCCACTTGTTGGTTTTTCCCATTCAAAGAGCACCTCTAACCTGCATGTCTTGAGTCCAGTGCTGCTATATTGGCTTTACTTTGTACAGAGACTTAAGTGTACAATGTAAGTAAAAAGCACCCACATGGTTTCCTTACAAAGCTAAACCTGTATTTGTTTCAGATAAATCCAATAAAATGGAATGAAATAATTAAGCACAAGAGAAATTAGCAAAGAAACCCCGAAAACTATTCCTGGAGTGGATGATATCTTACATTTCTTTTAATAAAGCCACGGATGAGTAGAACAAATAAGCAACTGACACAAATAATTATATCTGGCTAGAAACACACAAGATACTTATGTTACAATGCCCTTGAGTATGAAGTAAAACAAGCTAAATAAACTGCTAAAGAATCAAAGCATTTGCACTTTACTACGACTGCTCCACCTGCTCCACCTCCTTTGGACCGCGTTGGAACGGACCATCTTCCATTTACAGTCAGGAGAATAACATGACAGAGACTGGATTGTTAAGGCATTAGGCCCGATACCTTAATGAAGGTTCTCCACAGCCTTAAATCCCTGTAATGGTAGGTAAAGCTGCGGCCTAATATCCAGTCTTCACTGCAGCCCTCGGTTCGAGCGGCACATACCATCGCACAGCTGAGCAACGAGGGAGCGGTGGGAACTAAACCCCCCCCAACCCACCACCCCCCGCCGCATCCCCGCCTCCCCCCTCTACCACCTGCCAACCTCCCCCCCCATCTCAACACGTTCAACAAACAGGAGAGAGACAAAATGATGCAAGTTTTCACAACAGGCGGCGCCTGCAGCGCCAGGGTGCATCTGCAAGTTCTGCACCGTGCTGGGGGGGGGAGAAAAAAAGAAGAAGAAGTCACGAACCATGTTAGCCGCCCTCTGCTGGCCGGGTCGGAAGCCTGGCGACGAGACGCACTGGTCGGCGTGTCCGTTGCAGAGGCAGCTGCCTTTGACGATGAAGTCGTAGACGGCGTAGTGGTGGGTGGGGAGGGCGGCGGCCTCCAGGTCTTTGGCCTGGCAGGGGCACGGCTGGCGCCGCAGCAGCCGCACCCTCAGGTTGGTGATCATGAGCCGGTGCTGGGCGGCCGGCCCGTAAGGGTCCACCTTCCGCCATGGCGGTAAGGCTCGGTAGATGACCTGGCGGCGAGCCGAGGGGAGGAGAGAGCACAACCAGTGAGATCTGTTAGAATCCTTTAGAGCCAGTGGGCAGGAAAAAACAACATCTCGCCACAGAGAGCCGACGAGCCAGCACGAAAACATAACTCATGTTAGTTTATGTTTTCCCTGCGTGGTCTGCCAAATTAAGGGGAGGGGGGATAAAAAAGGAGCATCTGGTTTGGTTTTCATGCTGGTCGGAGAGAAAAAAATTTCTCTTTGTGGAGAAAAAAAAATCGGATCAGCTCCAAGGTAAACAAGGACAAATGGTTCCTTTTCTTCTCCATTAGGTTTGTTGAATGTTTGTCTTGCAGATACATCCTCTCCATCGTAACAAAAAACATGTGCAACGGGGAGGACAAGAAAAAAAAATCAAAAGTTTTTAGATGGACAAGAAATTGGCTTTCACGGTGACACTGAGTGCAGGAGAAGAGGTGATAGAAAATGGAAGGATGGTGCATTTCTTTTTTTTAGAGTAATCTATATATTGTAAGGTATCATTCCAATAATATAATACTGAGATGTAGAGTTACGCAATAGAATTACACAATAGAATATAAAACCACAGAACTGGAGTATCCAGACAGATGTTCTCCTCAGGAAATGTATGAAAAGCTTAAAAACTGGGGAATTATTAATTACTTTTAACTTACATAACATATATTTTCTTAAAATCAAACAATTTGCAAAAATTAAGAAATGTCCATGTCATTCCAACTGTATGCCGACAGATGTGTATACCAGTACATATGGTTGCAGCACTCGTAACCACTGCAACCGAAAAAGCTAATTGTGGAAAAGTGTTTACATGCGGCAGCCGGGTGTGCACGTTAGCTGATAAGCGCACCGGCGTGTTTGCGGGTGCGACTGAGACGGCAAACATTCTGGCAACAGTCATATTGAGGAACACAGGCACTAATTATAAAGAGGAGGAGGAGGAGGAGGAGGAGGACGATGGCTTACACCCGAGCGAGAAACATACTGGGGCAAACTCCCTTTGCGGATGCACTGCAATTAGGAGATCAGCCAAAGCCATACGTCCATGCAAAAACGCCTCCCAACCTCCCAACTCGCTCTGAGGTCCCTGGCTGGCTGGCTGGCTGGCTGGCTGGCTGGCTGGCTGGCAGGCAGGCTGTAACCTGATGCTCCCCTTCTCCGAAAGAAAAATGATGAATGAAGAGTCGGTTCATGAATGAAGTGCTTCGCTGACCTCTGCTGTGATGACACCGCAGGGCCGCAAAAATGCTTTGAGGGAACATCAGAGTCGGAGGAGAGCGTCGCTCCTCCGACTGAGCGTGTCAAAGCGGCTGATTGGTGGAGGGGGGAGGCTGGTGGGGAGGTCGGAGGGGGGAGTCGGTTTACAAAGTGTGGTCGACTGTTTGCTCGGTGGTTGGTGTGATATCAAGCTTGCGGCCCGTCTCGCTGCCAGCGAACCAACAACGAGAGCAGGGAGGATTGTGAGCTGTGCTGCTGCGACGCACTGATGTGGTCGCTCTCAGATCTCACAAATCACGACTCGGCAATAAATCATTCCTCCTCAAATGTTTCACCCCTGCCCCTCCCCTCCCATCTCCTTTGGGTGGATGTATCCTCTCTGTACATCAAATTGATGATTGTCTCAGCGGAGGGTGTAACATTTTCCCTGTATTCCCATCTGCATCTCATCTGCTTTACAATCACGCTGGGAACAATGTTCCTGTAAATGTTGAGGTGACATATTGTTTTTTTGGATGCGTGATCAAAATGTTCATGGGGGGAAAATGTGATGCTCTTTGATTAATAAAACTTGACGCATAATGTCAACAGCTGTATCTTATCATCAGTTGGCGACTGCAGGACCCAGCCAAATATTTCAGTATTGTTCAAGCAACAGCATCACACAAGAAGAAAAAAAAAACCCCTCTCATACATCTTCAGAATACGGCATGTTTCACCCTCTGTTTACAGCCTCCGGCAAACACACTCGGTTTTAGGTTCCTGCTCAAACTGACGCTTTGTTGGACCTTTACACATGTTTGGAAGTGTACAAAAACAAGTCGGTCACGAGGTGGTCTCAGAGGGCGGGATGAACTCTTGACTTGGGACTTGGTCTCCATGGTGGAAGAGGTAGTTCAGGGGGCAAAGGATGAACTTTACTCGTCGCAATAACGCGGGTCTTTTATTTTGAGCCATGTTTTAAATCAATGTTAAACAATATAAGAATGATAATGATAAATGCAAAATAATTAATATCTTTAATTGTAACAAAAAGTGTGAATTCCATAACCTAGACTGGCATGAGCTTTACAATCAGCCAGGTGCTTTTATTATGGCAGGGGCGTATTTATCAGAAAATGTGCGATCATAATAACAGACATGGTGATGATTTCTTTTTTTTTCTTATTTCTTTTTGGAGGGGGGGGGGAGTAATAATTATTACCTGCAGCACTCAATAATCACCCAGGGGGCGGTGTGTGTGTAGGGAGGTGCGAGGCGAGCTGTCACCCAACCATCTGCTGCACCTCTCGGTGACTTCATAGCACCAAACGCGTCCACAACACTGCAAAAGGTGAGCAAATGCACCACTCCGTTGCACTCACCTCCCCTCTCGTGCACGGGAACGCGCCCGAGTACTTGGAAGTGCAAGTGGCTCCGCTCTCCGCCGCCGGCGAGCCCTCGGCCACGCCGAACGCCTCCTGGCAGTCTCGGGCGAAATATCCAAGGGTCTTCCAGGTGAGCCCGTGGTCCTGGGAGCGCTCCAGCAGCATGGCGGCCGGCCGGGGCGAGCGGAACACCAGGATGAGGTGGGTGAAGAGGAACTCCGTCTCCAGGTCGAGCCGGAGCGTCTCCTCCTTCACCCCCTCCGCCGACTGCCACCAGGTGTCCGGGTAGCGGAAGGACGAGTCGCTCATGGCCGAGGGAGGGTGCGCCTGGGCCGGCACGGCCGCGTTGCACTTGCCGCACTTTGCGGCCGCGCACGTCTCGCGGACGCGGGGCGCTGCGGTCTGTTTGTAGAAGCAGAACTGCTCCGTCAAGTTGGCACCGCACGCCGACTGGGTGCTGAGCGACCTGCCCAGGGCCAGGTTGCCCATGCGGGGGTTGCATGCTCGGCCGCTGCAGCGGTTCTCCGCAGGGGGGAGTTTGGATGTAATGTCTGCGGAGAAAATAAATGCGTCTTTAGCTTGGTCAAACTTTGACCAAATTTAAAGGGCAGTGCAGTGTTGAAGGCGTTTTAAGGGTAAAGGTTGGCAGACTGTATTTTACTTTGCAAAATGCGATGCCGCAGGAAACGTGAACGCAACACCACTTTATGTTTGATTTAAGCGCACGCTCTTGGCACACAATCAAGTTTAAAATAGTTTCAACTCACCGGCCGGAGAAGTAAGCAGCACAAATCGGGATGATGAAGAACAACGTCCAAAGTCCCATTCTGGATACGTTGACGCACTTTCAGGTGGAACCACCTGTTTTAAATTGTCCGCAGATGCACGCAAGTCAGTCTCAGACAGTCTTTAACTAGAGGGCAAACTTTTCAAGACGCCGAGATGGAGCGCAACACCAGACCGGAAGCGTGTTCTCAGTCCGTCTTGGTCCACAAACTTGAAACGTCAAACTTCTGATGTCTCTGAACGAGTCCATCTCACGCGCTTCAGAGTTGAGCGTGTTGTGAGCACCTCACTGGCATTTGGGAATATGATGAGAGGAGGAGCAACCGCCTTCTCTGTGTCCTTCTGCCCTAGCCCCTCCTTCTTCCACCCAAAAAAAAAAACAATCATATTTCAACATGTTGCAAGGACATCACAGCTGTCTCTGCTGCACACTATGTTGTACACTACTTGAACATGTGCTGCTGGTGGAAAAACAACAACAAAACAAACACATCGGACACACTGCATAAATCCACACCACACACTGCAGCTGCACTTTGTGGAGCTCAAAGTCAGACGCTGACTGGTTCCAGAATTCCCCACTGGTCCATCCGGTCCGCTATTGAGCTGCATTCCGGCCACTTATCACCACTTGTTTCAATCCGCCACTCATCAAGCTCGCTCTACCTGTCGAGTCGGACAGCCCTGAACGCCCCCGACCCCAGAAATCATCCATTTGCACACCTCACCCTTCCTTTGCCTCTACTTGACTCCACCCTGCCGAAGACAAAAAGACAGCGGGGAGTTGAATGATAGAAAGAGGCATACGATGTCTCTTTCTATCAGGGTCAAACACGACGCTTCAGGATCATTTCATGGCAGGATGGAAGCTTTGAAGTCCGGACAGACGGAGAAGTCGTCACACCTGTGAAGACATCAGCTCTGGGGTGATCTCGTGTGGCACGTCCCTCAACGCCATCCTCTGCGCGTATGCATGGAAACAGTATATCAGGATAGAGAGGTAGGTCGTGAGCATTCTCAGCCCCTTCCCTGAGGCATTAGGATGGATCAGGACATTCCTGGCATACTACGACCCCCGTCACAGTTTCAAGAGGTGCAGGGTTCAGGTGTGTGTGCTGCGCGGGTTATTTCGGTTGTCTCCAGATGATCCGCCAGGGCACGGGGGCAATGCACCTTAAGCTGTCCTTCTTATGCACGGCATGTTTGTTTTCCAATCCTCAAATCCCGGGAGGGACTGGGAAAAAATGCTGCAGGAAGGATGCCTAATCTGGGCCGGTCTTTGGTGTATTCCCCTGGCAGGATGAAAGCCACGCACATCACAAATTCCTTTGCACTCTCAAGCCCGGTGATTTGTTTTTTCCCCATTGCACAGATTTCAGCATACAACTTCCGTCACTTGAAATCGCATACAGCAGCAGCTCGGACTCCTGAAGGCCAGTGAAGCACAACAAAATGAAAAGGTCTCCTACATACACCCTGGTGAGGCATAACTCCTGTCAGTTATGCCTTATAGATTATTATTAGTAAACTTGACAGGTGCTGCTGGGTTCATTTCCTTCTCTTGGAAAGGTGTTCAGATATGCTTATTCGCTTTCAGGAGAAAAAAAAAAATATTGATAGCATTTAAACAAAAATGCAAGTATAAACTACTTCCTCAATTAAGTACAAATAAATGAACTTCAATCAAAATATTCTCAATTGCTTTAAATAATTGGTTTGTGAAGGCCAGTGCTGGATCCCCACAGCCAAGTGCTGCTTGGTTGGCCTCGTCGTCATACTGGCCCCAGTAAGATGTCAGACCCTGGGCACTTCCACCGTCACCAGTCTGCTTTATTTCCAGACTGTAAAAGGATATGGTTCCCTCCCCTGTCATGCTGCTGTGTCACCTAGTACCTTGGGCTCACTGAACCATCTTAACCCTTTCAAGTAATCTGTCTACTCCCCTGTAGGAGCCAGACAGAAAGCCAGACATGCTCCAGGCTGTTGCTTTGCCTTTGCCCATAGGCCCAGCATTTAGCGGAGGGATCCAAACACCCGCCCTTGCACAGTACGCCGCTCTCCGCTTTCCATTTTTGTGACGTTTATCACCGCCACTATCTGTCTACCTGCTGCTAGTCATAACACTGGCCTCACCCACATTTCATCAGATCCTCTAATCTGCAGTGACAAACAGAAAGAAACATGGGCCAGCATCGCGTAAATATGATTGAAATGAAACCCAGACAGTTTTATTGGACTTTCTGAAACCTTTTCATACCTCTAAATGCACAAACCCCCTCCGGACCCCTGCAAGTTTATGGTCCATTTTTCTCCTCACCTTTTGACTCACTCTCTCTTTGGACAGGAAATGACTTTACAGATGACTGAGCTCAAGCTCAGATTCAAAGTACAGACAAAGAAACATGGGAAGAGTATAAGGTTCCCCCGTCATAAAAAAAGCTTGGCACTTTTATGGCCTTCTCGTCTTTATATTTTCAGTTTTTCAAGCCAGCAAGGGAATAGAAAGCGATGCCTTTGAAAAATAACCTGCGACATACAATGAATAAAAGCGTGGAGAAAATACACAGTATCATTAACAGTGAAACCATTGTATGAACAGCACAGGATACATGTTCTTTTGTGTGTGACATACACCACAGAAAGGGTCTTTAGGCTATGATGTTGTACATGATACACCGATACCTGCTACTGGCACTGTAAAGGCAGCTTGGTGCACTATTTCACATAACAAATGCATCCTTTGAATGCAGTAAAACTGTTCTTCATTATTATCAGTTGTTCTCTTTTCACAGATTGATTTTGTTTTTTTAGTAGTCTGAGATTGTGTACACCATAAATGAAAGGTGTGATTGATGTAACCAACAAACTAATGACCCTGGTGACATGAATTAGCCCCTGGAAGGAATTTGTTTTTCTTAAAATGTTTCTTTTTTTCTGAAACACAAGGATGAGTGTGATCACACCTACACTAAGTACAGTATATTATGTGTTCAATCATCAGTAAGTATGGTCTTTGAAAATACCCTTAAATAAAGCTGTTTTGCATTGGAAATGATGTATGGCGAAGCTCTGCGGGCATACCACTTTCAAAACTCCAAGGTCAAGAGGATTGTGCTTAACGGACATGGTGACCTCTGAAGGTGGATTGAAAACATCTGTTAGCTGTTGATCACGAAGATGCTAGGCTTTAATGGTCCCTGGGAACAGAAAATTGCTCCACCGCTTTCAGAAAATTGCACCCACTGTGTCATGAAATTGCAGTATTTAGTACTTTTAGACTTACTTAAAAGTGATGGTGGTAGATGTAGGATAATCATAACTAAGCAGTTTGAATTCATCTTTTGGAGTTTATGATTAATGGCCACATGTCTTGAGGAGCCAGCCTTCAAACCTTCCTGTTATGCAAGGAATTTGTCTGCTGCCCCATCAGCTTGACCCCACTGAAGGCATTATGTCAGAGCCCACATCATTTTAATGCTCTGTATTTACCTTGCTGTCAGAGAGGGTAGGACGAGATGAAAACGTTTTCATTCCGCTTGAGTGATCAAGACAGCAACTCCCATTTACCAACAGCAGCTTCTAAGGAACACAGATGAAAACATTTTAATCAGACTCCAATACATTTTACTGATACCCATTTTTTCAGTGACCAGAGTACACCATGGATGCTTGAGGACAATAAGCAAGACTGAAAAAAATTATACCAATGATGCAGGACATTTACAGGTTGAGGATCAGGAATCAGGCAGGTACAATTGCTGCAGGCCCCTCACACACCTGACACAAACTGTGCTGACTACTTCCTTCAAGTCGGAGCTACAGAACTCTCTTGACCAAAACCATGAGGTTTGAAAACAGTTTATTCCCTCAGGCCAGATCTCCCCATAAGCCAACTGTCAACCACATGAACATTTGCAGACTGGGACAAAAACACTTGTCTGATAGGATGCATATACACATATGATATCAATAAAAAAGACAATAAAGAGATAAATACATTGCAGCAATGTTTTGTGCAAAAACTTTAAAAGTTACACGAACAACGTGAATTTAAAATGTTACTAAGTACGGTCAAACGTGGTTCATTCATTTATGACCTAATATATTTTATTCTCCAAAGCGAGGGAGCATAGTCGCTTAATTTGGGGAACATTGCCATCTAGTGGTTGATATAATGATTCTATCCTTTTAAAATTGTAAACGCAAGTTTTTTTTTAAAAAAAATGTAATATCTGGATGAAAATAAAGTTTTGCACTTGCCCTGCACTTTCCGTGTTTTATGTTATTATCTAAATCGACTATTAAATAGGGCCATCGGTGCAAAATGTGGTGTGAGTTTGGTGTGTTTGTTTACGGGCAAACTTAACTTTGTAACTCTGCTTACTTTAAATCATCTCTTGAACAGCTTCAACAGTTTGACAGATGGGTTTTTGAAACCACAAAGACATCCAGTTGTCATGGCTGTCGGTTAAAAAAAACAACAAAACGAGTTTACTCAAGCGGAAGTTGGACAAGACGGCTTCGACTGACGCCATTTAAACTAACTTATGTCAGGTGACACTAACCTGTGACGCTGGTTTGCGATGAATAATCGATTACCGAACGTCCGTTTCAGTTCAGCGAAAGGAATACGACCATTTATAAAGGGTGTCGACGACACACAGCAGCGTCCCTTCGATAGCTCAGTTGGTAGAGCGGAGGACTGTAGAGGCATCAATGCTGAAATCCTTAGGTCGCTGGTTCGAATCCGGCTCGAAGGAGACTGACGTTTTGTTTTTCACTTGGTTTTATAAGATTTTTGAATGCATAATCCCAAAAACAGGTTTTAAAAGTTTAAATGATGGTCCAATACTGGCGATGTCTATACTATCCGTTACTCCAGGGAAACCAGAAGAAATGGCTGTGGATGTACAGCAAGACTGACTTCAAGCAAAACATGAAAGAATACCACTTAAAAACTCGTATTTGTTTATTGACTTCGCTGCAAACGACGATATTACAATCATTTCAGTTATTTGTTGGTTAAATGGGACAAAAAATGGCTGAGGTAGTCATGCGTCACTAAAAATTAGTTCATTGAAATCGGTTAACAGAGATTAAAAAGTAAGATAAATGGGAGAACCAAAGCAGAGTTGTTTAGTGTACATTTAATACCCAACAATTGCTTAAGAAATAAAAGTCATTCTCAAATAAAAAAAATTTCAGGGGATAGCTTTGCATTGTTTATATATATATTGCATCTTACACCAATTCATAATCTAAATGTTAATCACAATTCAAGCATTACCTTTTTATTAAGACTTTAAAAAAAAAAGGGTTTCCATGCCTTTAAAACCTCTTCCAGGAGGAGTTGATTTATTTATGTATTCTTCTTATTTATATATACTTCTCCATTCTGCAACATTAAAGACAATTATTATCATATCATATAAAAAGTTGAATTCATTTTACATCACAAGACTACACTTTTAATCAATTTCAGTTTCGGATACATTTTTATCTGCATCAACAAAATAGTACATATTTTATAAATTCCCAACAATGATAATAAAAAAAAAATGCACCATTCACTCCTGACGACAACGCTTTCTCGGTGATGCTGGAGACTCCAGGGAAAAGGCAGTGGGGGAGATAGGACGAGACTCTGGGATGTACTCCATTTGGTACTTGTCAATATAAGGCTTGGCCACGTTCCACACCTGAGAACAGAATAAAGATTTCATTCAGAGAAATAATACACCACTTGTAGCATGCTTGTATTTACGTTTGTATTTATTTAACATTTTTACATTGAATCAGCGGAGGTTAAAAAAAGAGAAAAAAATCTGACTTGCCTTCTGGTCAATTATAAGTCGGTGAACAGCTTCGATGTCAGGAGACATAAACCTGTCTTTAATCCACGGTCTAATGAAACAGATAGGAGTGTGCAAGGCAGAAATGACACGCTGGAAAAATATTAACTATCCGGCACATCACTTCAGCAAACTGCAAGCCCTGCTCATTGGCCACGTCTGTTTGACTTACTTGACCACACTGCGCACGAGTTCATAGACCTTCTCCAGTGGAGTGGTGGTACGCAGCGGGCGGAGGAACTCGATACCCTGACAGGCAGCCAGCAGCTCTATAGCCAGAACTGAAAACAGAAAACACCATCAAACAACACAACAGTGGCTTGTTACCTCGTCCATTTATTGAAATTCAGTCTTTTTTTTTCTTGGTCAACCACTGTTTTGTTTAGGCAAGACTAAGTTTGAGTAAATCTAGACCTTTGAAGCAAGTTTATCACATGAAGTGTCTTTCCAAATGTCCACTTATATAAGCTTCTGTCAAATGTTCACCTTGGCTTGTGGTGAACATATACTTTTAAAATAATTTGGTGTTAAATTTGGTGTTATTCATTGTAACAACCTTACTGTGTATTATTTAGCAATTAATTAAAATCATTTTTTTTAAAAACATATAAAGATTCACCTTGCTCCACATGCTCCACAACCCTCAGAGCCTTTCTGGCGGCCCAACCTCCCATGGACACATGATCCTCGGTGGCAGCACTAGTAGACAAAGAGTCCACAGAGGAGGGATGGCACAAGACCTTGTTCTCTGAAACTGAAGTAAAAATAAGACAATGACAATTTGGGTCAGGACCCCAAAATTATTTGAAAGTTTTACAAAAAACTTTTTTTTTAAATTCAGTAAATGTAATATTAATTTATCGTGTGCACCAACCCAATGCAGCAGCAGTACAATGTGCAATCATGAAGCCTGAATTGAGTCCACCCTCATTGACCAGGAAGGCAGGCAGCTCACTCAGAGAGGGGTTACACAACCTTTCAATCCTCCTCTCACTGATAGAGGCCAACTCATGGACTGCAATCGATAAAAAGTCCAGAGCCTACGAGAAAAGAAAGTGTGACGCAAGAAGCCAAAAAAACTATAACAAACACTCCAAAAAAACCAAAACATTCTTACCTTGGCTGGATATTCGCCATGGAAATTTCCACCTGAAATTGTCTCGCCTCTTTCTGCAAAAACCATCTTGGAAATCAGTCAAGAAAAAATACACACTACAGACAATTTAAATATAATCGAGGTTGTAATATGCAACAGAGATTTGTTTTTATGGGCAAAAAGGATACAGGGTTGTCAGTAGCGCTGTTTATTTCTGTATTGATGATGTTCTGAACAAATTTTATTGTGTCATTGGCAACTCCATGAACCTGCGTGCACAAAAACAGGAAAATGTTGACATTTAACCAGAATTCATGCAAGCATAGTACTAATGCATAAACTCCGGTGGGGGTCTTGAAGATACCTGGGGACAGCATCGCATGGTGTAGGCATCCTGGACTCTGTCGCAGAATCGATGACTCTCTGGAGAACCAGATCAGACACAACAGCTCAATGAAATAATGCAGCCTCCCTTCAGCGAGGCACCACATCAACCTCTGCTCAGATAGAATGAGTTCATTTGGGATATTATATATAATATTGGGATATTATATTTTGCATGTTTCCACACTTATCCATTTCTGAGGTTTTCCTCTGACCTGCAATCTGGGATGGATGGTGATCTGAGTCCAGCAGGGAGCGGAAGCGAAGAGCCACCTCCATCTGTCCAGGGTGTGGACGCAACAGGTGGATATCTGCAGAAGCAGACCCCCACCCCCACCAAAAAAAAACCAATTGGGTTTATATGTTCTAGTTAAAAAAAAAATGACCACTGTAATTTAGCGTCCGGATGCCTCTGGTGCAGCTGCTGACCGCTGTCAAAGGCCTTGGTGGTTCCCTTCAGCACCTCCAGCGTGAGGGCGGCGATGATGTCCGCTTGGCGAGCGATGGCCTGAGCTCTCTCCACGGCCTCCGCTCCAAGGGAAGTGATCATCTGAGTACCATTGATCAGAGCCAGGCCCTGCAGAGTAGATACAAGGCTGGAGGTTCATATATGTATTGAAATACTTTCCAACGTCCTCCTGTGTCCACCTCTTTCCAACTACTGTGACCGACAAACCGCCGTGTTCCCATTGATCCCTGGGTCAATGGTGCGGCTAAGTCAAACATGAGAGTGTTGTTGGGTTTTAAACATGACCTCTTTCGGCTTCAGCGATATTGGCTTCAGTCCATGGGCCTCCAGGACCTGGTCGGAGATAAAAGGAAGACAAATACAATCGCAGTCAAAGGATCAACAAAAAGCAAACATGTCCTGTGGAACCTTGTGACCTTTTCAGTAACCTTTCTTACAAGCGTGGAGGAAGAAAAAAAAGAAAAAGCCGCCGTGATTCTGCGTCACAATCTTACATATTTTGCATCTGCCCAGCCGCTCTTCGGGGACCACATTTTGCCCTCTCCCATCAGCCCCAGGGCCAGGTGGGAGAGCGGCGCCAGGTCTCCACTCGCTCCCACTGTCCCTTTCTCTGGGACGAAGGAGAGGCAGGAAGCTGCAGAGGGAAAGTGTGTTAGTCAGTCTCCTTCATATTAATCCATAAAGTGGAATGAAAGTCGATAAGAACGCAGTGAGGACAGTTTCACTGGGTGAAACTCCTCCAAAATGTGACACAAAAAAAAGAATTTGTGACACATTTTTCAAGACACACACACACACACACACACAAATATTTCTAGTTTTATAGAAATATAAAAATAGTGCAAGCATACATTATAAAGATTTTCAATTATAAATGTGAGAGTCTTTTGGAGTCTCAAAGCCGTCACACAGTTTAATCAAAGTAGATTCAACACTTTTACACAATATATCAATGTAATACATGCATTTGAGATTTTGATGGCTACTAAAAATTCTTTTATCTAAATCAATTTCTGTCAAAGTAATCTAAGATAAGAAGTACTTGCATGTATCAGAAATATATGTATGCGCCTTTATAATCTGCATGTGGATTATTTTTTGCTTTTATATCAAATATGTGGGTCATTTACATGCCTAATTGTATATATTCTGTAAATGAGTCGTTACATCTGCATTTCTTTATTTGTTTAGAAACGGTTCTGACCGACACCATAAATGTCTCACTTGGTTGAATGTGACATGTGAGTTTTGGGTTTACCATTGAACGCCTGGATCATGGCGCGTAGGGTCTCCAGAGAAATTCCGCTGTACCCTTTGGCCAGGACATTGATCCTCAGAGCGAGCAGCATGCGGGTCCTTTCTGGGCTCAGCGGGTTCCCCACACCTACATGTGTTCGCCACGCAAATAAAATATGTTCGACTGCGCTACTTTTATCAGATGCGACAAAAAGATACTGAAACGTAAAAAATCGAGATGAGCGGTGAGCCTCCAACAAGGTTTCTACCTGCTGAGTGTGAGCGCACCAGGTTCTCCTGCAGCTCTCTGTGGAACAACAAAACAGCACATGATGGACAGGCAGGCACAAGAGAAACATCTGATTTTTCCAACAGTGGAGTGACTTTACTTCAGCTTGCTGACAGGAATAACCGTCCGGGCAAATTTGCCAAAACCGGTCGTAATTCCATAGACAACTGGAAAGAGTGAGAAGTTCAAGTCAGTAATAAATAATAAATACAGGGAGAATCAACTTCTGAAGTCGTTTTGCAGCAGCTGGATCGTGTTGGAGAGGCCCGACTTTATTTATATTGCAACCTTTGTTTTCTTTGACAATGGTGTCCAGAAGTTCTCGAGATTGCACAACTTTTCTCTCTGCCACTGGAGTTAGCTGGAAAATGTTGTTAAACACAATGGTGCCATTAGTCCAGAGATGAACACGAGGCAGCCTTTACGCCAAACACATTTACTGATCGTCACCTTTATCTTGTAGAGTCCCCGGCCTAAGTTTACCAGGTCCGTCGAGGTCAGGCTGCTGCCGTCCAGGGCAATAAACTGCACCAGGCACAAGCACGCATTACAGGGCTGCGTTGAATTGCATTTCAATTTTTCAGGACAACAAGGCAACAACTTACTTGTTCCGGTTCTTTGTATGCTGCTGAGCTGTGTTACAGTTCAATTAAGGAGTGTTCAGAAAAATATAGCGATACATACATAATCCTCTGTAGCTACTCATATTATTTTATTCACAAAATCATAAATCAAAATCCACAACAGATCATCGAACAATGGAGACATTAATACTAAATTGATTCGGTCCAAACTACTGCTTTAACTACAATGGGTCACTTGGCAGTGTGAAGGATACAGGTGAGACACTCCGGGCTCACAGGGGATAAAGTCGGGAGACATGGTATCACCTTCGATGGCTGTGAACGAGGACAGGTTGACAAGCACTGGTCAAATTCTACCTCTAATCAAAGTCACCAGCCACGATCAACATTTGCCTCGTACACACACAGAGGTTGGAGGGCCTACCAAGTTCCACAAAGTCATTATCCTCCAGCGCGTCCTCGATGGTGTCATCCGCGTCCAGCAGACCCAAACTTTGACACCTGCGCACCACGAAGCGCAGGTCCTTCACGGCCTTGATGCCGCCGTTGTCCGGCTTGTTCTTCATGTAGCGCTTGAGGGCCTCCTGGCCGAGCCACAGCACGGTGTTCTTGGTGTCACGGCACGGCACGGCCAGCCACTCGTCGCGGATGTGCACGGTGAAGCGAGGCATCGCGCGTGTTTTTTTTTTTCCCCTTCTCGCTCCAGCAGCCAAGTGAGCGACCGCGACGCGCCGCTGCCTGCCACAGGTGGCGGCGCTCCGCCGCCTGCAGTTCAGCTACCAATCAGAGGCGTCGCTCGAGAGCCACGCCCTATCTGTGACAGATCTGATGGCGAGGGGTGGGGGGTTGTCCATCGACCCCCTGGATTTGTGATGTGACGCCCATGTTTCCTCGTGATGGCTGTGAGGTTGAATGGCCACGAGGAAACTGCCGCGCTACTGGAAACTTTAGAATTCTTGTAAGTCGATTTTTCGCGTTGATCACACACTGCAGTGTGTGATCGTCGCTGTTGGCCACCTTGTTTCTGCCCCCCCCATCTAAGACCGAGCTTTGATGTTTTCTCAGCACAAATGCAATTCCGCTGGCACTCGCCGTCACTGACTATTCGGATGACTCCCGGGCTCCTCTCATCGACATGATTGCTGCATATGTCCAGTCATTACAAATATTTGCACTGCTGTAAAACATTAAGCACACATGAGCGTATGACCCACCGGCCCTCACTTGGTCCACGCATGCTTCCATAGGCCAGATGTGAACACTAGGGGGCGGTTTTGCAAGGGATTGTCTGAGTGGCAGCTCCGACGTCTCGCCTTTGTAAATATCTCATGATGTTCAAAACCACTTGACTAATTGACAAACAAATCAGTCTGAGAGCTGCTCAGCAATGTCAAATTGGATGTAATATAATGTTGGTTATAAGTTAAATTAAATGTTGTGGGTTTAGAATTATTCCATACCTCTAAGAACTTGACATGCCTCAAAAAGCAGTTAATGTGGAGAATTCAGTCATTCTGCCTTCCAGTAAAATGATACTGACGTTACAATAAACACACCCGTCTATAATACACAATACTTAAGTTTAATGGGTTACTGAAAATGATTTTTTAAAATTCATATGGGAAATATCATATAGAACTTTTTACACGGTCAGCGGCAAGTAAAATGCATGGAGACATTCATAGCCAAATTCTGTCTCGGAATTGTATTGGTACATTGTTTACTCTGTTTTCTTACTGAGTTTTAAGCTTAAAAAATGTTTTACTGATGTGTGTTTTATGCCTTTATGTCAGTTTGTGACATCAATAGATACATAGTTTTGTTTTTCAGATTTTCATCTTTCATTCTCTGTTTAACCGCAGTCAATGCATTTTAAATACATAGAACGTTAAAGTGCAACAACTACTTTGCCCTGAAATCGAGCTGTTTTGAAAGAACGGTGGCGCGGGACGAGCCGTGAAGCTCGCATGGCTTCGGGCCACCGCGCGTTTCAACGAGGCGTACGTGAAGGCACCGCGGCGGTTCCTGTAGACTGATGATGTCAGTTTACCGACTTTTCTTCATCGCCATGTGTGCGGACGGAGAGTAGGCCCACTGCTGGCCGTCAGCGGGCAGGCAGCGGAGGAAAAGTGTGTTTACACAGACGGCAGAGCGCCTGGGGAATCGTCGGGGAGAGGAAGTGAGCCGGCTCTGTGTCTGCCTGCTCCAACTTCCTGCTCGGAGAGAGAAAAAGCCCAGGATCCTATTTCAGTCCCGCACAACCGTGTAGACCTGAAGTAGTCTACGTGTGGAAAGAAAAAAGAACGAGAAGAAGAAGAAGAAGAAGAAAAGAAGAAGAAGAAGAAGAAGAAGAAGATGGGAACCGCACAAGCCACGCCGTAAAGTTTCACACAGGCGAAAAGACCGAGAGAGAAATTCGCAGGTAAGAGAAATTTCACAATGAGTCTTCTGTGGTCGGCGAGTCGCTTCAGGAAGGAGAAATGATCAATAATCGGAAACATTCGCGGCCGTGTTCTTCACTTGTTAGAGCCTCGTAATTAACGTGTACTCGCTTTTTCTTTTCGCTTACACAAATCTCACCGAATTGAACCTTTTCGAGTTTACGGCGAGAGCAACTTTCAACAAAATATCGTTCATGGTTGAGTCGTCTTCCGGTCCGAGCAACTTCTTGAAAATAAAGGCAGCGAGCCGCGACCCGAGACGGCGGATGAGTTGGTGCAACGTTCACGTACCGGATACAACAACAACAGGAACCTCCGGCTCGCATTTTAACAAAAGAAGAGCCATTTTAACCCTGCCGGAGAGGACTTTTCTACTGAGCTGGAGTCGATGTGTGTGTGTGTGTGGGTTTTTTTTTTTTTTTTTTTTTCCACCGTGCGCGAACAGGAAGAGAGCAGATTTAGTCATGGCTAAGTAATGTCTGCACACACCGTCTAATCTCATTAGGAGTTTCCGTTCAGCCGACACACTGCGTGGCTTTGTTGCGCGCACGGAGCATCAGCGGCACTTCCCCGACCCGACAAACACAGCAGGCGTTCCCGCTGTAGTGGTCCTAGACAGTGCCGGAACAGGTACGCGGTTACCACCGGAACCGTGGACAACTAATGTGGCCCTCGTCCGGTGTCTTTATTTTATTTTATTTTATTTTTTATTTTTTTGAGTCCTGATTGGCAAGAGTAGTTTGGTTATTATCAATGGATGGCGACGGTTGGTGACCCAGGCTGTGTGCGTGCCCCTGCTTCTATCATCACCTTGTTGACGCTAAATGCGTCAAAGTCACTTCTGTCTCGGTGGAAGTCGTCTGAGCGAATTGACTTTCACCAACAGCGTGCTTTCAAAGTTCCACATCCATGTATTCCATTGCACCACTGGCAGAGGTCTGCGCTTCCGGCTTCACTGAGCAACTCAGGAAATGATAGAAGTCCATTCTTCATTTATTTCCTCTTGCTCCACTTTTCAGTAAGTGCCGGGCGCCCCTGGCCTCCATTTGTGACATCACAAAGGGCACCGGTAACGGGCTTGAGACAGCACCTGCCAGCCACGGATTGGTGCCAGCCTCACGACCATTTTTAATGTTTTAGTTCTGCTTCCCCTTCATCAGAATAAAGATGTCAAAGTGGGTAAAATCGAGGGACCTTTCCAAGCCCAGGGTCAGGGTCGCTTGTCAGGGTGGAGCTGTGGGGGGAAAGGGGAGACAATGATCTGATTTATTTATTTTTTTTGACCTCCTCACACCCTGGAGTTTTTTTTTTAATTATTATTTATTTATTTTTCTATGGGAAGTGTGGCAGAGCTGGGGAAACGCTGGGGAAACGCTCCCCTGCTGTGGGATCCCCTCTCCTTGCCATTTGTCCTTGGAAGCAGAATGGCAGGAAGTCCTGCCTCTGACAGGTTTGTAGTTTCACATGGCCGACGGTAAACTCAGGGGACGGCCAGTGTCGGAAAGCTCCCCGCCCACCTCCGCCGACAGACGTGCTGTGGCCGCTCTCCTGTTGTCGGTCGCCGGGCTCGACAGGTCAGCTGATGCGACGGCGGCGGAGTCCAGGTCGCTCATCGGAGTCGTCAATATAACTCAATTCCGCAAACATCTCACGGCTGATGTGATCACGTCTCCGGCGCTTCTCCATACTAACAATAATATTTACAGCTTTATCTCCACGGCCGCTTTTTTCAAAACGTTTACGAGGCGGCTGAAAGTGAAATAGAGACGGGGGGGGAAAACGAGCAAAAGGCTGGTTGAATTCAGGCTGACACGTTACAACGTTTGATGTAACGGTAAATGACTAAATTCATGAACGTAGCGCAACACAAATGGAGAAAAAAACACTGTCAGCCTTCTGGCTGGATCTGACTGCTGGAATCATCACTGCGCGTGGATTCTTCTTGCTAGAAAGCTCATCGAGTGAGCAGCAGCCAAATTGGCATTGTGACGTGTGACTAGACAAACAAACAAACAACAGTAAAAGCAAACCCTGTTGTTTTTCCCCGTTGATGTCTTTTGTCTCATTGCACTCTGAGATGGACAGACAGACAGACAGACAGACAGAAGCTTCGAGGCTGCACATTCCTCTATTAAGGGAATAACCCACCCTGCGCCTGTCATACTTCCTGTGGAGAGAGGGCCAGGTTGAACCGCAGCATATTTCTGGCTTGAGCTGTTGTTCCTCCTCAGACTTCTCTCTCTCTCTCTCTCTCTCTCTCTCTCTCTCTCTCTCTCTCTCTCTCTCTCTCTCCCCCTCTTCTGCGCCGCTGCACTTACACGCCACACTCAAACACACACTGTTCTGTTCAGCACCGGCCTCCTCTTCCTCACACCACATGTTACGACTCAGACGGGCGGCTCGATCTGCAGATATAGAACCCTAATTCAGCCCGGATTCGTTTTTTTTTTTTTTTTTCCCGAAAGAATGCAGCCCGGACGGAAAGATGGAGAGGGGGTTGGAGGGCAAAGAGAAGCTGTTTTGGTTCTTAAACTGCGCACGATGCATCACGTTTAACACCAAGCAGCGTGCAGTCCTCCTCAGTCAGTCAGTTTTTCTAAAACTCATTTCTTCAACAACTCCTCCTCCTCCTCCTCCTCCTCCCCTCCTCCTCTTCTCGGCCCCGCTTGCAGGCATGGACAGCGCCATCACCCTGTGGCAGTTCCTGCTGCAGCTGCTGCTGGACCAGAGTCACAAGCACCTGATCTGCTGGACGTCCACCGACGGCGAGTTCAAGCTGCTCAAGTCGGAGGAGGTGGCCAAGCTGTGGGGGCTGCGCAAGAACAAGACCAACATGAACTACGACAAGCTGAGCCGGGCGCTGCGTTACTACTACGACAAGGTCGGTACCCGCCGCTGGGGTCTAGGGCTGCAACTAACTATTAGTTTTGTTGTCGACTAATCTATCCTTTTTTTTTTTTTTTTAGTCGATTAGTCACGATTATCTTCTTTAGTTTCACTACCTATTTTGGATTTATGTTTAACCTAACTTGCTTAAATCTTCACACCTGTGTTTTACAGTTGTACGCTGACTGCATGTTTTTAAACAAATATATCAAAATAATGACTCACAAAGCATGTATTTGTGACATAGTTGTTATATTGCTCAATGTTAAATATTATAGGTATATTCAATCACTATTTAAAGGTTATGTACAATGTTAATCACAGTTAAATACCTTTAACACATTTCTTGCAACTTCAATATCGAATTAATATGCCATAAATAACACTGTTGAAAACAGTGACAAGTGAAAGAGTGTTACAATTCAGTATAAACGCTCGTATTGACAGGGGCTGTGATTCACTAATTACTGCCGTAAAGTACGCATTCACCTCAGAGAACTATCGTTCGCTAAGCTAGCTTCTTCCATGATTTTCCGACATGCGGGAAAAAAACCGCATTTTGTACTTGCGTCATAGGCTGAGGATAAATGAACAAATGAGCGTGTAATTTAAAACCTAACGACGAAGTATCTGTCTTCAACGTTATTTGCGAACTCCTCTGTGGTGCGTGACGACGCGGCGACTCCGGGGCGTCGGCGTTTAAGGTGTTCGCCCGTCGCCGTAGTGCTACCATGGAACGCTAGCTGAGCTTCACACAGTTTGCACCGAACGTGTTTCGCCGCTTCATTTTCTATGAAATATTCCTAAACTTCAGAAACCTTGGGCCGGAGTTTTCGAATGTTTTCAGAGAAGAAGCCGTTCTTCTTCCCTGTTTTTTGCAGGATGTGAAGAACACGAGCGACACCTCCGTCAGCGCTCAGGACTGCACTGCAGGTACAAACGAGCATGTAGCGGCCGGAGTCCGCTCGTTCAGCAATTTACAATAACAATAACACGACGCGTCCACGCGAATTCATGTAGTGTCGACGTAATCGATGACGTCGACCGAGCGCTGCTGGTGTCCAGCGTCTCGTCGCCCTTCGTCTCGTTTCCAAGCCACAACATCCCCGACAGCGGCTCCCGCTTCCTCTTTCCGACAGAGTGCGTGGGCGGCGCCGCTGTGATGTAGTAGAAGGCGTTTCGGTCATGAGTGACGAGCACGTGCCCTGACATGCGCGTTTTCCCGTGTCGATGACGATATCAGGGAGAGAGAGAGAGAAAAAAATCTCCATCTCTGTTTTCCAGAACATCATCAAGAAGGTGATCGGCCAGAAGTTTGTCTACAAGTTCGTCTCCTTCCCCGAGATCCTGAAGATGGACCCCCAGGCGGTGGAGATGGGCCTGGCCTCCGGGCGGTTCCCCCTGCAGGAGGGGGAGGTGTCGGAGCTGGAGGTGGAGGAGGACGACGAGGAGGAGGCGGCGGCGGCGGCGGCGGCGGCAGAGGAGGAGGCGGCAGCGGTGGAGGCCCAGAGGAGGAGCCTAGCGGCGGCCCTGGGGGCGCGGCAGTGCCGCAACGAATACCTGCGCTCGGGCCTGTACTCGTCCTTCAGCATCAGCTCGCTGCACAACCAGCCCGAGCTGCTGCGGGCGCTGCGGGAGCACCAGGAGGAGCCGCGCTCCGTCATCCGCTTCGGCAACCAGGCCTGCGACAGGAGCTCGCCGCCCTCGGCCAGAGCCGAGTCCTACACCTCGGCCAAGCTGTCCAAGCTCCGCCCACCCGCCTCCCCGCTCGCCAAGAGCCTCCTCAAGCGGAGCCCGCCCGCGCCCGCGGCCGAGGAGGAGGAGGTGGGGGAGCGGGGGGAGGAGGAGGTGGTGGAGGAGGAGGAGGACTGTGACCAGAGCTCGCAGCCTCTCAACCTCTCCTCCGGCCACAGGGAGCGAGCCCTGCAGCCGCCCCAGAGGGGCAGCAGCGGCAGGAGCAGCTCCTCCAGCAGCAGCAGCAGCAGCAGCAGCAGCAGCAGTCAAGGAGATGGACTCCCTCCCAAAAATAAAAAGCCCAAAGCTCTGGAGATCTCCAGCCCGTCCCTGCTGCTGGCCGGGAGCGACATCGGCTCCATCGCCCTCAACAGCCCGGCGCTGCCGTCCGGCTCGCTCACCCCGGCCTTCTTCACCACACAGGTGAGTGCACCACACACACACACACACACACACACACAACAGCAGCAGCAGCAGCACACACATGATGTCACATCTGTGGTTTTACCTGGAAAGTGTGACCACTGGTGGCCCTGCAGCCTCACTTCCTCTTGATGATGAGGGTTCGCCAGCAGCAACTGACTGGAAGGCCAGTGTGTGTGTGTGTGTGTGTGTGTGTGTGTGTGTGTGTGTGTGTGTGTGTGTGTGTGTGTGTGTGTGTGTGTGTGTGTGTGTGTGCTGGAAGCGGATAAATGCTGTTTATGAGTGATCGCACATGAGGCGGCCCAGGAAAACCTGCTTTAATCTCTACTCAGGCGAGACGTGTTTATACACACAAACACACACACACACACACACGCACACACACACACGCAGACGCACAGCATCAGCAGTAGAAACCTGATGCAGCTTGAGCTCTGTTCCAAAAGGTTTAGATAATTATGTTATATGTGAAGTTTAATAGTTTTTTATTATTGCACAGACGCTAAAACAGTAACAGTATTGTGAGAAAGTGTGTATTGTATGTATATGGTTGTGTTTGGCAGATGAAACCCCTCAAATGATTCCATCAGCTGCTTTTTCAGCCCCAAATTCCTGCCAAAATGTTGATGTCTGATTGGCAGCCTGAGTTTTTCACCTCCTTGGCCTGCACATTTTCCCAATGAAAGGATGGGCCGTTTGATGTCCAGCGCAGTCCTAGAACCAAGTTCTACCGACCTTGACGCCTCGGGTTGGGGTTTGATGTCCGCTCAGCGTCAGCTTAATAGCGTGTTTACAGTCGAGCGCCGGTTGGACTGAGGTTGGCGGAGCTGCGGCGGCGGCGGCGGCAGCGGCAGCAGCAGCAGGACGCCGTCCGCACACGGTGCGTTCAGCGGCGGAGGGCAGATAAAGGAGGAAGGAGAAAGAAACTGGCGATTTACAGAAATCTTCTGCGCGTTCCGACCTTTGTTGGGGGGGGGGGGGTTGGAGGGGGGGGGGGCGGGACTAAGTGATGCCATATGCTCCAATAATTCCATTAATAATGCGTGCAGGGCCGAGTCCCTGCACAACTCTGGCTCGCTGCTCCGAGGTGACACAGGGGAGAGAGGGAGTGGGGGAGGAGGGAGGGAGGGAGGGGTTGGGGGGGCGGGGTTCATAAATTGATTTCATATGTTTTCTCTCCTGGTTTTTTTTTTTTGTTTTGTTTCTTTCCCCACCGTCCACCCCCCTCCCCCAAGTGGGTGAGGATCCCTCCTCCTCCCCCCTCTCAGCCCTCACCCCAGATCAACAAACAACCCCACTGTCCACCCCCCACCCCCCCACACCCTTTTCCTCTCCATCTGGCCCTCCCCTCTCTTCCTCCCTCCTCCCTCCCTCGCTGTATTCTGGGGGAGAAACCACAGACTTCCTTCCTGCGCCGTCAGTTTGTTTTTCCAAACGCCAGCACACGTCCAGTTACCGCTGCAGCGTGTTTTGCTCGACCGAGTCGCCCCGCCACCCCGCCACCCCTCCACCCCTCCACCTCTCCACCCTCCACCGCCCCACCCCTCCACTACTCCACCCTTTCACTCCTCCACCCCTCCGCAACCAGACATTTTTGTTTGCACCCCTCGTATAAAAATAATGCCGTCTGCAATCGTTTGTCTTATTTACCTCTGCTTTGTCTGTGTGTGTGTGTGTGTGTGTGTGTGTGTGTGTGTGTGTGTGTGTGTTGTCACAGGCCCCCTCTGGTTTGCTGCTGGCTCACAGTCCGCTGTTGTCAGGCATCCACTTCTGGAGCAGCCTGAGCCCCGTCGGTCCGCTCAGCCCCGCCCGGATGCCGGCACACAGCTCCCTCTTCCAGGTACGCACACATGCACAGGCACAGGCACGCACACACACACACACACACACACACACACACACACACACACAGGTGGTGGCACTCAGGGGCAGGAATGGCAGTTTATATAACTGGAGATGATAATTATTTACTGGCAGCGTTTGGGAGCCGAAGCAGGAAGTTGTTTCCTGTTGTTTTTTTCTCGCCATTTCTTCACTTTAAACAAGCACTTTATGAATAACAGCAGGTTCTCAAGTGTGTTTCTTCACCTTCTGCTATGGGTAAAAAAAAATCCCAACAAAAAAACAGTTCTCATTTGTCAATAGGACCACAAAAGAAGTGTTCGCCCGGCGTGGCTTCAAATGTCAAAGCTGCAGCCCTGCAGCGCGACGCGACGCGGCGCGCGCCGCGTGGACGCCGTAGAGTTTAAAAAACCGCTAGAAGACGCGCTTGAGAAAAAAAAAAAAAAAAATTGTGCAAAAGCAGCGGCAGAGTGCAGCGTTTGTGAAACTAGTTAAGAGTCGGCGAGCAGGTCCAGCAGAGGTGTCCTGTTTCAGCGCTCGTGAGAGGGGAGAGGAAATCCTGTGAATGCTTCCTGTTTGAGCCCAGGGGAGCCGGTTTGAACAGGGTGGACTGGTTCTGAGGGCTGCTGCTCGTCTGCAAAACACACGCACGCACGCGCGCGCACGTCGACACCCTACCGGATTCTGTGTGTGTGCACACATGATGTTGACTGAGAAGAAAAGGAAGAGGCACATTTAAGAGAGAGAGAGAAGAAAAAAAAACAGGAAACCAGAGCGGTGACAATGCTGCAGTTCCTCAGCGGAAAGCCCCCCCACCCACCCGCTGCCCCTACCCCCACCACACACACACACACACACACACACACACCCTCTCTCTCTCTCTCTTCCTCCTGCAGTTCCCCAGTCTAATCAACGGACACATGCCTGTCCCCCTGCCAAACCTGGAAGGAAGCCCCTCCTCCCTGCTCCTGTCTCCCACCACACACAAATCCTGATCCAGGGTTTCCGTGAAGAGGAGGAGGAGGAGGAGGAGGAGGAGGAGGAAAAAAAGCAAAAAGCAACAAAAAAAAAAACTCCTTCCATCTTCTGGTCAGAAACGTCATCACCTCCTGCAGCCTCTGGTCCCTCTGGTTACAGTCTCTCTCTCTCTCTCTCTCTCTCTCTCTCTCTCTCTCTCTCCCCACCGGGAGACGGTTTGTGACCTCACTCAATGCGTTGTTGTTTTTTTTTTTGTTGCACTTGCAGTCGCTTCAGAATTCCTGACGGTTCTGAAAAGAAACGGTTAAAACCAAAAAGCCATACGCCGCCTCGACGACGTCTCAGAGACATCCGTCTTTTTCTCGTGATTTAAACTCAGCGCGTTTCCACGACGACGTGCTGAACCCGGTTGTAATCCTGTATTAAAGTTTTTTTAAAACATTTCTTGTGTGTTGTTTTTTTTTTTTGTGGTTTATTTTTTTTGTATATGCACTATGCTTCTCTGATAGTACCGGCTGTGCCTTTTTGTTGACCCCCCCCCCCTCGCAAAAAATATTTTAATGAAGACGAGATTTCAAACTAATGAAAGATGGAGAAAAAAAAACTTTGTATCTCTTTGTAATGTTTGTTTTTTTATACTGGACTTGGTATACAGTTTATATTCTGTATAATTTTGTATTGTGAAGAATGTCTTGTCATTTTCAATAAACTTAAGCATTGAATGCTTAAACAGTGTTCTAGCTTTAATTTAAAAAAAAAACTAATTAAAACAGCCTCTATTATTAATTATCGAAAAGGAAATGCCAAAAAAACATACGATTACTATAAATTTCCAACAAACCTCAACATATTTAGCCCTCTGTTTACAGCCTCCTGCCAAAGTGGCCACTTTCAGCTTCCTACTAAATCTGATGTCTCTCTGGATCTTTGTTTTAATCCAAATGCATGGTGGGGGACAAACATGAGGTGGGTTCAGAATTTGACTAACCTGAGGGGCATTGGGGCCCTTTGTGACATCACAAAGGCAACATTGCTCAAACTGTTGCAGCACACAGGATTGTTTGTCTTTCTACGTGGCGTTGCGATGGACTCTCACACTTTATCAATAGAAAACACTGTTAAAGGACTTTTAAATAAGAAAGAAAACACCTCAAATCATCTCAGTTCAAACTTAAGATTTTAATTTTTATTACTCTGGAAAAAAAAATAACTCAAAAGGGAGGGCATCTGCAACCAAATCCCACACCAACGTAACAATTATCCACAAACAAAAGTTAAAGAATGTCATACAAAACTTAACACTGTTCAACAGACTGTGACCTGGCTGTCATATTGACTGGGGTCAGGAGAGGGTTGGGGGAGGGGCAGGGGGCGGGGCTACAGCTGGAGCTCCCTGACTGAGGACGAGTTGTGCGCTTCCTCGAGCGGCAGAGCAGACATGCAACACAAGGACAGCAGCCATCCTGGGAGAAAAAACAGCATCGAAAACACCCAGTTTGTTTTTTTTGTTTTTTTTTTGTTACAGTTTGACGGAGGATGGAGCCGTGCGTGCACTCTCACTCTGCACCCCTAAGAGGAAAAGACATGAAGGTTGTTCACTGTAGTTAAATAAAAGATGCGCAACTCAACTGTAATGCCCTTGTTTTAAAAAAACAAACTAACAAAAAAAAAGAACCTCTGTCCCATTTTGACTTTTTTCTCTCTTTCCTCTGAGTTTGTTCGCCGGCCGTGACACAGACCTCATGCAGCATCCGTCCAGGCACATCCATCTTTGATTCAGACCGCCTCCAAAAACGTGAGCCTATTGCCACGGCAACGGAGACGAAACACACGCCTGTTTATTTATTTTTCTTTCTTTGTTTTTGCACTTTCGGGAGCCGTCACGCCGAGAGTCACGCGTTGTGAGAAGCAGGTCGACACTTAAAAATACCACAACTTCAAAAAAAAAAAAAAAAAAAATTAAAATTAAAAATCTATACACATTGCATGTACTCATTAAAGTGACTGAGCCTGTTAGAATTCTAGACAGTAGTTGTACTTAGCAGCAAAAAATTCTCTTCTCAATAAATATAGATGTACAGTATATAAACGTCTCTCTTGTCGGCCGCCGTCGGGCCCAAAACACGCAGGAGAACACGAGTTTCCCCCGAGGAACTTTGAGAGGGGAGGAGTTACGGCAACCATGATGATGACGACGACGACGTTGACGACGACGACGAAGCTCCACACCAGCATCCAGCTCCGGCTATCGATCGTCTGCGAGGACTGTACAGGTGAGAGATCCTTCCCAAAATGGATTCATTTTCATAGAAAAGCAAAGGTGGGAGCCGTGGCGGCTCTAGAACAGCATGCTCTGTCTTCGGCTCTTCCCATTTCCTGAGGACACACGACACATCATCACTTTTATTCTGACGCACCCAACAGCAAAACGGAATCAATGAGAGTGAGAGCAGGTTCGCGTCAGGGATGCAGTCAAACTACCCAGGACGCTGCGCAGGATGACAACCGCCTGTCGTCTAGTAGCGGCTCCTCATTTTAGGGCATTAGCTCGACTGTTAGTCATTAGCAGGTCTGAGCCCTTCTGCACTCACAGATCAGTGTGCAAAAAAACAAGGGGGTCCGAGGGGTCGGACCCCCAAATTAACCCATTAAACCCCCAAAAGCCTCAATGCAAAATTTAAGAGGTCTCATTTTTTTTCAAAAAGCAAAAAATATATATATATTAATGTCACAAATGGTCACTACAGTGATAGCATCATTAGATCCCCCGTCTAAAATTGAATATTATATATTCACAATTAAATATTAAATATTCACAATTTATTGCCAAGCTGAGCCTGTGTGCGTGTGTATGTGTTGTTATGTGGACAGTCATGGCTTGCATCCAGGAAATATGGCCATACTGTCATTATAGGCCTCCTGCATGTTATGAAAAGTTAGACTGGTATTGAGTAACAATCAGCCCCCGAATATTGACGGGCATTTCACACATTGTCACAGATGTTCCAAAAATCTGCAATTTTTATCCCAACCTCAACATAAAAAGAGACGAATAAAGACTCGCTGGGGTGGAGACAAAGAGAAAAAACACTGGCGTCGGTGTTGATTGAACAGCCAGTGACCTTCGCCCGTCACCTTTCCTTGCTTCTCGTTGCGGGGAAAACCAAGACACTTGCACAATTCTCAGACGCTGGTCACTCACTTCTCCACCACATCAGTTTCAGCCCTCTAGCAGGGCTGATGGGAATCCTAGTTCTCACTTCCCCCCCCCAAAAAAACCACTTTGCGTTCTAGAAATCCTGCAGTCTAAACCAGGCATGGGCAAACTACGGCCCAGGGGCCATATGCGGCCCGCTGGGCTTTTTAATCCGGCCCGTCGAACTTGAATAAATCATCTTAAAAGTCATAAAATAGCTGTATTTCCTTGTTTTTTCAGTGTTTGAAGAGTCATTTCAATAAAGAGCTGAATATTCTGGAGCTTCAAAGACACTGATGTTGTTGTAACTTTGCTTTGGTTCATTTTCCATTGACATTAAAGCACGTTTTCTATATATCCCATAATATATATTACCTCCTATGAGGTGGTTCACCAAAACACTCCATCCATCTGCTGCTGCTCCGTCCCCTCTGGCAACTCTTAGAAGCCACTGTGGCCCTAGCAGTCAAAGAGTTTGTTCTAGACAGACAGATCCCATCCATCGTGTGGAACCATCACCAGTCTGTGAGGTGGTGAAACATTACCACCACTACGGTACCACGGAAACTGATGAGTCCGTTTCAGGTCCAACTCACAGTGTCAGAACCGCTCAACAACCAACCAACCAAAAAAACCGAGTTGATTTCTAAAACAGCTTCTTTTTGTGAGTCTTTTTGTTATTCCGACATTATTTTTATCATTTCATTGTGTCATTTTTTTTCCCATGGTGCACCTCACGGCGTTTGCCACTTTAGTACCAACTTCCTCTCTTAGCCCATCATTCCTCACCCGACTCAGGGTACGATGAGCTCCGGTAGCCGGGATCCCTCTGCAGCTGGACCTCCTTCAGCGTGAATATGGAGACGCCTGCCAGACACCAGAGAGGGGTGGGGGGGGGAGAACTCAGTCACTTAAGTGCAACAGCGTGAAAATAAATAAATAAAAAAGAAAAAACACCCAGCGACTGATCCTCCGACTTGTACCAAGGCTGGTGCCAAGTCTGCATGGCCGCGCTGCCATGTGGTTACTCACTCTCTGGCAGCGTGTGCACCCGCGGCCCCAGGCTCCTGAAGTACGGCTGCCTCATTGCTTCATCGGCCGAGGTCCGCTTTCTCGACTCGTACTGACGTTCGCAGGCGGAAGAAGAATGACAAGGAGACGCAGAAGAAGAAGAAGGGGATGAGTAAGAAGGAGAAACATCCGCCAGTCATTTGAGGACGTCACATTCTCCGCTCAGCGACGGCCGCACCGCGGCGACGGCCGTCCAAATAAAAACGGGCCAAACATAGCAGCGGGATGTGTCACATCGCAATCACACTGGGCAGGATTTGGAGAGACTCACTTTTAGGAATGACATCAGCAGGTCGATGCCATCGGTGTCCAACCTGAGAGAGGGGACAGGGGGAGGCAGAGTAGACAGGAAGAAAAAAAAAGAGAGGGGGGGGGTCAGTAGAGGTGGGGGCGGGTGTGCGTGCAGATGCTGGCGGGTGAGAGGAAGGAAACCCAGTCAACTATTCCACAGGATTTCCTTACAGGAAGTGACACAGAGCGCCGAGCGAACCAGCGAGCCCCAGCGCCTCCCTGCCTCTCTGCCCTGTACCTGCAGCCCAGCGCTAACACTTAGCCACAGGGCCATGAGGGCTGCTCATTTCTGCTGTCTGTCTGTCTGTCTGTCTGTCTTTCTGTCTTTGAGTCGAGTTGAAGGGAGTGGGCGTGGCCTCACCTGGGGGCGTGGTTGATGAGGGGCTGGGCCTTGTACTTGGGGAACTTGTGGGACTTGAACTCGTCGATGGAGGATATTCCAGGCCAGTTGTCCTCGGTGGGAGTGCCTGCGGAGGAGGAGGAGAGGGGCAGGGGGGGGGCATTCAATCCACCCTGTTAAAGTCCAGCAGCAGCCGACAAACTGGGGCGGGGTCTTTTATGTCTGCCACCAAGGCTACATGCCAGGGTTAATGCGATTATGGGATCATATTAATTCTTTTTTTGTGCGCGCATGTGTGTGTGTGTGTGTGTGAATGTGGGGGCCTGTTCCTGCCAGCGGGGGGCAGCACTGACCCAGCAGCCTGAAGATGAGGTGCAGCTCGTCCTCCACGGTGGAGCCAGGAAACAGGGGCCTGCCAGCAGCCATCTCGTAGAATATGCAGCCCACGCCCCTGACAGGAAGACAAGCGGTCGACGTGTGAACACAACCTCTGGTTTCACACAAAAGAAACACACACACACACAAAAACCCCTCCTGTTGGCCACTAAAAACCACTCGCAGATTGAAAGTAGAAAAAAAAAAAAAAAAAAGGAAGACACCGGCAGGTGCCACCTGACCGACGCTCGCTGGCGGAGCCTCGCTAAGACAATAAGAGCTTTAAATGTTTGAGAAAAAAAAAAAAAGACAAAGACAAGTCATTCAATTTGGAAAAATTCACAAGTCAGTGAACGCATCTTACACTTCTTTTGCTCCCTCTAACTTTTAAAAGGTCTGTCCTGAAACACGCAGTTCTATAACTTGACTCTTTATGATGTCACAAAGGGCAACGGCATCTCTTCCAGGTCAGCAGTAACACCCCACTGTGCTTTTATCTTTCCCCATCCAGACACAAATCAGTCATCAAAGTTTTAGCAGGAGACCGTAAACAGCGGGTTAATGTGTTGCTTTCTAGTCAATCTGTCGAGGTTGCTTTTTATTTACTGGACAAGGCCCCAAACTCCAGGATGAAAATAAAGAACCGGTACAAAAAAACAAGCGCATCAGTTCAACAATCTGCTGCAGATAAATAAAGAACCAATGAGGAGCAAGAACTCCTCCAACTCCCTGCCTGTTATCTTTCACCCCACGGCGCTCAGACATACGGACAGAAGCGGGAGTCTGTGGTGATGTTGGCCAATAGTAGACACCCCCCCCCCCCCCCCATCCCCCCACTCACCACATGTCGATCTGTGTGGAGTACTCAGAGGAGCCCAGCAAGACGTCGGGGGGCCGATACCACAGCGTGACCACCTCGTTGGAGTAGGTCTTGGTGGGCACCGACTTGGCTCGGGCCAGACCTGCACAGCACAGAGACGGGACATGAAGAGCTGGGAGGCAGCAGGTGCTCAGCAAGCTGAGGAAAAAACTCTTGTTTCATTTGTCTGCAGACATAAATCACAGATCACTTTTCTTCCATTGGGGATCAGAATAAAAGAAATGCACGATGAATGACACGTAGGTGGCGCTACGAAGCGTCCTCCTTCTTCTTCTTCTCCTCACCAAAGTCGGCCAGTTTGAGTTCTCCTCTGTCGTTGATGAGAAGGTTCTGCGGCTTCAGGTCTCTGTGGAGGACCTTCCGCCTGTGGCAGTAGGCTAAACCTCGCAGGATCTGGAAGAGGAAAATCTGGAGAGACCAAGACGCTTCAGATCAGCAGATGGAAAAAAAATATCAGGCTTAGAGAAAAAAAACTTTGATTCGGAATCTGGGTCTTCGCTTTAGTAACACATGCAGACTAAACTCTGGATTAAACTTTATGACATACTACTTTTATTCTTCTACTAAAGCAGAGCTGAACTTGAAAGACCAGACTAAGCACCTTCACGTCAAAGTCAAGGACCATCAAGCAGCATTTCCTCATATTTTGGCTAAACACCAAGCTCAAAGAGAAAACAGACACTCCTGCTGTAGGGCCATGTTCAATGTCCACCACCAGGGGTCACACTAACAGCATTAGTGGCGTCGACTGCGGCCACCAGGCACCACCAGCAGCAGCGGAAGAGGAACAAGTCGGCCGCCTGCAGAGACTCACCTTGACATTCTGCATGCTCAGGATGTTCCCGCAGTCGTCCATGTACTGCTTCAGGTCTTTGTCCTGCACGCACACACACACACACACACACACACACACACACACACACACACACACACACACACACACACACACACACACACACACACACACACACACACACACACACACACACAGTCAGATGTGTGTAGAGGACACGAGGACGCGCCAACAGTCCAACTGTTCTGCTCCTCGGCGGTGCAGCAGGCGATGAATAATTATGACGCGCTCGTTAGTGTGTTTGTTTGGGCGTCAGAACAACAGTTGAGTCACGGCGGCCGAGGCCTCGTCGTCCTCACCAGGTACTCGAAGACCAGCGTGAGCGACTTGTCCGTGTGGATGATGTCGTGCAGCGTGACGATGTTGGCGTGCTTCAGGTCCTTCAGCAGGGAGACTGCAGGACAACAGAGAGACGAGTCAAGACTCTCAGCTTCTGTTTGATCCCGTCCCAAAAACGCTGCTCCGGCTTGGAAACACTGCTGAGGGCCACAGGGGTCGGTCATATACCGTATAGAGGCTTTACCCAGATGTAAATCCAACGCTGCTGTTGAAAGCCACCAGCAGGGACTTGAAGGATTTCTTGCTTTCGTGTTCACGCATCGAGAAATTGAAAGAGCGATTCAATCAATTCAACAAATGCTTTGGCTTTTTAACAGCAAACACGCATTTACTGTAACTCTCCAGTCAAACACAGAAAAATAATCCGACTGGTCATTATTCTCAGCACTACTCGTGGGTGGAGAGGAGGATAAAAGCTGTGCATCATGAAGCTTCCCGGGAAAACGTTCAGTTCCTGATGGGTTAAATTTTACACGGCGGGGAGGAAAAACTTCAACTCTGCTGTAACTGATCTGCTAAACTGACACACGAGAGACGGAGGGTTTACAATAATTGCTGGATTTTCTCCGTGTCTGGTACAGAGCTGACAAAAAAATAGTCTTACAAAAGAAAAAAACACTTGCAATGTGATGGGATGAACCTTCTGTCAGGAGGAAGGTGAAAACATCTTTTCCAATGCAAAACTATTTCAATGTTTAATGATTTTTGCTCTTCTTTTGATAAATCCAACACCAAAGAGTTGATTCCTGCATTCCTTCTTCATCGTCTTCTATGGTTTTTAACCACCAGCTACTAGCAACAGCCACTCCCTGCAACGTGATGTCGGACACGGACCGAAAATGCTTCGGCTCGGAGCTTTTTCACCGCGGACGCTCTCCGCACCTTCTCTGATGGCCGTGCACGGCGCCCCTTCCTCGTGCTCCAGCCGGATCTCCTTCAGCGCCACCAGGTTGTCCGTCAGCTTGCTCCTCCCCTTGAACACTGTGGCGTACGTGCCCTGGAAAAAGGAGGACAGGAAGTAGCGAGTCAGACCTTTGGTGGTTTGAGAGGACACACACACACACACACACACACACACACACGAGTAGAACGTGCAGACCCACCTCCCCCAGTTTGTCCAGTTTGATGTAGGTCTCCAACTTTCCGAAGCCAATCTCTGACTGCGGGACACAAACAAAAAAAGGACACACAGGCTTCATTATTAGCGCTGACAGGCTAAAAGGCACGGCGGCAAATCCCAGTGACGGCGCTGCAGCGGCCGGCGGAAGGAGGTCACGCCCCCACCAGGCACGTCGGCGCTAACCCGTGGTGACAGCACACCGCTGGCTTCTGGCTCCAACAATGTGTCTGTTTATTTATGAAGCATCTTTGATACACATGAGAGAATCTGACGAGATCCCCGGCTTTGAGCCGCGCAACACAGCTAATAAATAAAAAGACAAGGTGATAAAGGCCGCAACATTTTACTCTAACGGAGGGATGTTTCGCTTTTACTCGTCATGCACGTCGTAAAACTGGACCATTCTAATTGTGTCTTGTTACAGAACATTCTAGTCTTGTCAGAACTATTCAGACTTGTTGATCGGGGAAATCAGTCGCATCATAGAAAACAGATTTCTCGTGTTTTCAATAGTGCAAACAAAACTTCAGGATCAATACCATCAACTTCCTGTTGTTTTTAAAGGGTTCATATTCAGCTAACTTTAGCTTACCAGTGTTTTCAAACAATAATCTGTGTGTCAGTAAACGCACGCCTCCAAAAACTGTCCAGCTTTCACTTCTCCTGCCTGCTCTCCAGCTAAATGTATGCTAAAGCACACAGTTCTGGAAATCAGCCCTTTGCGATGTCACAAACAGCGGTGGTATCTCTCGCTGGTTAGTGCCAACACAGCCGGCCAGGTGTTGGCTCCGCCCCCTGAGACCACCTTGATTTTGTCTCCTTCCAAACTCCTGGAAGAAGCTTCAGTTTCAGAATGGGCTGAAGCCAACAGCTGCAAACAGAGGGCTAAAACGCCACTTTTCTTCTGTTTTTCTCCCTTTCAACCCGTGAAAGGCTGCTGCTCTGGATAAAAGACGAACATCTGAAAATGCTGACGCTGACAGGTGCCCACTCAAAGTAAAACCCCAAGCCAATTACTGAGGCGGCAGACAAAGTGAAGGTGCGAGCGCACGACGCCGGGCTGAGGGCATGAGATCAGAAAGCGGCCGTGTTGAGGTGCGAGTGAGCTGCGCTGCTCCACCAGCCGTCGCTGCAGACGCTCGTCGTCTCCCTGGTCCTCCCGCTCCACTCCACTCCACTCAGCCGTGGGCAGCTTTGCGTTTACATAACAGCAATTTTGGAGGTTTTAGAGGCTCTTTGTTGACGCTTTGAATTGACAATATTTCACAGAGAACCTCTTCCAATGAGCCTCAAATGAGACTCAGTCTGCTTCTGAGAGCAGTCAGCGTGCTGCTGTGATGTTTTATTTATGTCTCCTCACTGTCTCAGTCGTTATATTCACATTCACGGAGATCCCGATCGTCACTCTGCACGCCCAATCATTAGTTGCACATTACTGAACATTCATTCCACGAACTGAAGCCCCAAATAGTGTCGACAGTTTCAAACGGAGGACTGTCCAGGTGTTGAACTCTCACAATGTTGTGTGTTTTCTCCCAGCGTCCTTCACACTTGTTTACCCAAACAGGCATCAGCAGATTGAACTTGGGAAATCTGCATAAAGGCAGCAGCCCTTGTGTTTCACATTTAGCTCTCTGCTTGGCGTAGAAAACTGTCTGACTGCCTGATAACCAGTGTTGACCAGTGGGGACTAATCTATTACTAAGTAATCCACTACTGGAATTAAACTACTTTTTAAATAACAGAGTAATGTAACAGGATTACTGTTGGCAAAACTGGTAATTATATCATAATTACTTTATCAAGTCACATGTCCGTTACTTTTCCAAAGTATTTTGCAAGCTAAAAATATCTCATTATCCACAATATGTCTGAAATTTAGAAAAATCAACCGAAAACAACGTCCCAGATTACTTTAATAATATGTGCTGTGCAAAAGGCACCAGTGCTGTACATGAGTTTTCTGTGAAAAGTGCAGTTTGTATTCAGAGAGCAAACATTCATTCATGTTAGGAGGACAGAGGCAATATTTGCACTTTCAAAATTTGCACTTTAATAAAGTTCATTTCAAAGCACTGAGCAACTAATACTTTATCTTTTTTAACAAAAGTGATTAGTAATAAGTAGTTGATTACTAATGAAACAAAGTAGTTCTAGAAGTAATTAGATTACTTTTTAAAGGAGTACTCAGTAATCAGTTGTTGGATTACTTTTATGGAGTAGTCCCAACAACACTGCTGATAACATCTGTTTGAAAAAGCCGGTCAAGTTCACTTGGCATTTGAAACAGTAGCCAGGAGCCTTTAGATCAGCCATGGGCAAACTACGGCCCGGGGTTCATATTAGGCCCATTAAGCTTTTCAATATCAATATCTTCAGTGTTTTAAAAGTCATTTCAATAAAGAGCTAAATACTGTGGGGCTTCAAAGACACTGATTTTGTTGGAACTTTGCTTTGGTTCATTTTCAATTGACATTAAAGCTCATGTTTTCTACATATCCCATGATGTATTTTTCCTCCTGTGAGGTGGCTCACCAAAACACTTCCATCCACCTGCTCTTGCTGCAGCCCCTTTGTCACATTTTAGTGAAAAAGTCAAAAAGTCAAAAACTTTGCCCACCCCTGCTCTAGATTGCTGGCCCCGCCCTCTCACTCCCTGGATGGTTGGCCCCGCCCCCTCACTCACCAGCGAGGCTCTGCGGGAGCGTCGGCTCAGCGGCTGGTCGAACGGCGGGCTGCTCAGCTGCAGCTTCTCCAGGTAGCCGTCAGGTATCCGGATGTCGGCCGGCAGGGACAGACGCTTGTTCAGGTCCTGCCAAGGGACAAATACAGAGGAAGTACAATGAAAAAAACAAAAGTGCAGAGTGGCAGGACGGCAACGAGACGGGAGGCGGCGTTAAAAAGGCTGAAAGCCGGCAGTAAAGCCCGAGTCCACAGCGTGAGCTCAGAGTAAATACCAACGATTGACAACAAAATGGCACAAACCCAAAGTAAACAGGCTGAAGGAAGCGGCCAGCTTTGGGCCTTACTGGTCAACAGAGAGGCCACTGTGTGTGCGTGCGTGCGTGTGTGTGTGTTAAAATACATGTGGCCTACTCGTGGATCCCTTTAAGAGTTCAGGGTAAAGTCTTTCTCAGAGTGCGATCCTGATGAATTGTTATATAAAATTATTTAAAAAAAAAAAAAAAAATCTCACACAACAGCAGCGATGGGATTCTTCCCATCATGCTTTTCCTCTATTTGTTAGATTACTGTTAATCCCTCCATCACCCCCCCCCCCAGCCCTTCCCTCTTCTGTGTGTGCGGCTGCTTTAAATCTGCTTCCACTCCCTCTGAGGTAACACTGGTCACTCAGTAACACACACACACACGCACACACACAGAACCAACAGACCTTGAACTTCCACTGTTTCCACAACACACTGCACGAAGACTCTAACAGAGGGTCACTGACTTGTGGACAGCCGGAGTGACCCTTTAACCTTTTCTTTAAACCTGATGACTCAACAGGGGGCAACATCATCATCATCATCATCATCATCGTACACTATGATACTAATAATTGGTTGGATTTATTTTTTTTACAGCAAAAATTCAGAAAAAAACTTGGTTGTTTTTTTTTAATTGTCAATTTGCAAAAGATGAACTACAAACTGATGATGTCATCTTGATGTTTAGTTAATGATTGATACTGAAAAAGAAAATTCAACCTCGGTCAACGTGATATTTGTGAATGAGACCATTTGCGCCTCCCGGTGGTCTTTCGCCTCTGATTGGCCGCAGCCATGCCACCCGTCACCTGACCTCTGCCTCCCCGCAGTCGTCCAATCAAGCCGTCCTAATCCGTTACAACAGGGGCCCATCTGGAGCGTATTACAGTAATCCCTGTGATGTAATCCCAAAACAGTGCTTCCTCCTCGGGGTGGGCAGACGTTCAGTCCTCAACCTGCCCCCGGAGGGACGCGTCTGTCCCCCCCGGCTGCGTCTCAGCAGCATCAGCAGCAGCAGCAGCCCCTCCCACCTCCCACCTCCCTCCACCCCGAGAGGATCCACGACAAGCACACACAACACAACACAACACAACACAACACAACACAACACGACACGATGCACAACAGGGCTCCGCTGTGTGCTGAGTCGACACAAAAACAAGAGTGTGAATGAGCGCAGGAAGTGTGAGGTGCACACGCTCCTCCGTGCACAGTGTGAGCTAATGTGTCCCGTCTCCATCAAACAGAGGGCGAGAGAGGGACGGAGAGAGCCAGAGACGGAGAGGGGGAGAGAGAGAGAGCAGCTAGACACGTTTCACTGCCTCCTTTTTCCTCCTTTCTTCCTTTTTTCATTGCTCTCTCTGTTGTGCAGCCTCACGTGTTGGCTGCTGCTCGCTGCTACATAATCCTCCAAGTGGAGCCACCCAGCATGCTGAAGTATCAACAACAACAACAACAACAAAATATATAGATCTCCAGCAGATTTAGGCCTAAAAAGACTGCTGGGAAGAGCTGTTTGGAAGAGGTGTCAGTGCCCCTCGTGACATCATTAGCAGGTCAAGGACGGAGCAACATTTATGTCACTACTGAGAAATATTTGTGCTCAATCTGGGACCGTATTTGACAGTATTTATGTAACGTCAGCTTGGGTGTGTTATGGTCACAGTAAAGCAGTGTTTACCACCGGCAGCTTTGCAGCAGTCAGGCGGTGCGCTGCGATTATTTCCTGTGTGCATAACACGCAGCGTAATCCCAGGGGCCTCTGAACACTTCCTGTAGGCTGGCCAAGGGACGGAGGGAGACACCACCAGCACCGCCACCAACACTGAACACTGTGCTCCGTCATCGACAGCGAGGGAGAGCCGAGACGGTTCCAGACTTTGGTTGACTGGTCAAACGTGACTTTCACGCCCGACCTGGACGCCGACGTCCCTCCTCCAATCCCATCAGTCTCCATTAAGGTAGATTGAAGGCAAAGCGTCTGGCCTTAGTGTGAAATAGACATCTAACGCTTAAGATAAGAACATCAGCTGAAGGGCTAATAGTCAAAGCAAGAAGGTCGCGGGTTCAAATCCCACCCGGCGGGCCTTTCTTCGAGGAGACTGAATGTTCTCTCCATGTCTGCGTGGGAGTCGGGGCTTCCTCGCACAGTCCAAACACGTGCACGCTGGCCTCGTCAGTGCTGGACTTGTAAGTCATAATCAGCTCGGATGATAAAAATCTGTTTGAAATCTGGCAAAAATCGGAGAGAAAAACCCCTAAAGAGCTGCAACATCAGTGGCCTGACATCACGCAGCATCCCGAGTCCCCAGGCAGCCAGCTGGGTTGCAGCTTTGGCCGCCGATCTGCTTCTGCAGCAGCAGCGTGAACGTCTGTCCGTCCATATGTTGCTCTAGGCCTCAGCCTGCCAGCCTGCCAGCCTGCCTGCCTGCCTGCCTGCCTGCCTGCCCTGCCTGCCTGCCTGCCTGCCTGCCTGCCTGCAGGCTCCCCGACAGTCAAATTTTAACACTCGCATCCTGGGAACTGTACTCTTGTTGTGTATTTACACACAGAGAAACTCACACAAATGGATGTGAAAAGATTTCTCTTCTCCAGAGTGCCAAAAAACATAATCGCAGATTATTACATTTTCATGATGTGTTGTTGTTATGTAATCAGCAGAGACATTAAAATCTGTTCGTCAGTCATAAACTGTGTGTGTGTGTGTGTGTGTGTGTGTGTGTGTGTGTGAGTGAGTGCGGGAGGGGTTTGTGTGCATCTGCTAAGTTCTGCAAAAGCAGATTTCAGCTCTTCAGTACGAGGAGTCACTGAGTGGGAGAGTGTGTGTCTGCAAGCGAGCATGTGTGTGTGTGTGTGTGTGTGTGTGTGTGTGTGTGTGTGTGCGTGGGCAGTGTGTGTGTGTGTGTGTGTGTGTGTGTGTGTCGGTGACACTGTGAGAGAACACACCTACGCTCAGGGCGAGGAGCTGCGATGCGCACGCACACACACACGAAGTTAAACACTTGCATGCACATCTCCGCGCTCCGTCGAACCCCAGAGCCCAGCGGAGATGTCGGGTGTCGCGCTTCGTCACAGCAACATATTTAATTTCATTAGCTCGGGGGTTAACGGAGGTCACGAGAAACAACTCCGACCCGCATCGTCACTGAGATGCAGCAGGCCGGATGACAAGAGGTCTGATGACGACAGCACCCGTCAACACTCACCTGTTGGAGCTCAATACTACGGTGGCCGACAAGGGCCAAAACACAATACATCTCCTTCATGCGCCATAGTTGGCGAAAACAAACACAAGTCTAAATAAAAAAAAAAGGTACAAATAGAGGATCGTGGTGCAAAACATAAAAAAGAAATGCAGACATAGAAACATATTTAATCATCAAATGCGCTGCATAACACAACAGATGCAAAGCAAGAGAACACATGCAAATGAAAAAAGTGCTGCTTAAAGCAGTCACTACAGTGGAAGTGCTCCAAACCTGCAGGGGGCGCTCTTAGCAGAACAGCTCAATGGAGAGACACACAGGTAGACCGGAGAGACGACTGACTAGAAGGTTTCTAGTAAAAAACAGGCGTAAAATATACTCAAATAAAAGTCACATTAGCGTGCTCAGCCGTAACTTCTGCTGTTTGAAACACCATCAGTCAGACGTTTTCTTAGTTAGCTGTTCTGCTAGCGCGCCTCCTGCAGATTTGGAGCACTTCCATTGTACTGACTGCTTTATGCAGCGTTTTTTCGTTTGCATGTGTTTTCTTGGTTTGCATCTGTTGTGTTTTGCATCGCTTCTCTGTTTGCAACGCATTTGATGATTAAGTTTATGTTTTTATGTCTTGCAGCAGGTTTTTTTCTTTTGCACCATGATCCTCTTTTTGTACCTTGTTTAGACTCGTGTTTGTGTTTGTGACGTTGCATCGTTTCCATTCCTGCAGCTGTTTTGGCCAACTAAGGCAAAATAGGCAGTTGGATTGTGTTTGGCCCTTGTCGGCCACCGTACAATACCGAACAGAGAATGAGGAACAAACGCACAACGGGGACAGAAGGAAAAATGTGCTTACACTGGCAGCATCACATACACAACAATAAGGCATAAAGTTTTCTTGTCTTGCTGAAGGAACCTGGAGGCGTTTGGCAGCCGACTCCGAGGAGAACGGCTAAAAACGTTAACGGAACACAGAGAGAGAAGACGGGAAAAAGAAAAACAAAGATCGGCTTCGTCCGTCACGTAACGACTCGCGAGCGTTGCCGTGTGACCTCAGCGTGGGGAAGGAAGCCGAGAGAGGGCGGCGTGGGTTGGCTACCTCGGCAGAGATGCGTCTGTTCCCCCGGTTCCTCAGGCAGACGTCGGTGGGCGACTGCACCTCGTCGGACGACGTCCCCGACGTCTGGTCGCTCTCCCCGTCGGAGCCCATCTTCAGGTTCTCGTGGACGATGTCTGGATGGGAGAGAAACAACAATGATGGAGGGGCAGTGTGAGATTCAGCCTCAGCTGGTAGCACCTGCTGAGATGTTCCAAGGCTTTCAGGAGGACGGCAGGAGCCTTCTGTCCTTACTGAGGTCAGTGTTAGGCTGTCCTGGCTAGGAGTTGTGAATGACATCACCACCTCATTTGCATTAATTTGGTCATGTGCATGTAATTGTAATCAACAGTGTAGTGCTGTATGAGAGAGGAATAATGTCATGAGAGAGACAAATAAATATGTTTAATATGTTTTCAACAAATGAAGACACTCTGGCAGAGTTACTTTCTTCCCTCAAATTTGTTTTTTTTTAATCATCCACGTAGGAGCCTACAACTAGTGACAGGTGAAAGTACCATATTACCATACCCGCAACCATTGATGACAACTAAGCAACTATTTCAACTAACATTTAACCAACAATGTTTTAACATTTGAAACATAGAACCAGTCTATTATTTCCCTCTACTAGCCATGAACATTTTCAGATTTTTTTTGGCTTCACACAAGCACATTTTATTTTCAGACTGCAACAAGGGGCTATAATAAACATCTGGTGGCAGCAGAAGAAGAAGAAAGAAGAACGATTTGCGGCACCACTGGAATGCATCTGCCGCTCGTCGCTTTTCTCAAAAAAAGTTGCGAGAGAGGTGTGAATACTCGCTAAATATAGCGACAAAGTGGCTAAACTGGCGCCGCTGACTGAGGTCAGGTGGGCGCCCAGGCCGGGTCAAAGGCACAGAGACCAACAGATTAAATTGGTCTTCAGTTTCACAGCAGCTCCGAGAGTCTCGCACACTCGGCCGCTGTTCACAGGGAGCATATTTCAACCACTTCCTCTCGTCCGTTCTGTTTACATTAGCAAATTCTGTGCAAAAAAATAAATACAGCTTGTGTGTGTGTGTGTGTGTGTGTGTGTGTGTGTGTGTGGGGATACGTGAGGTTTTGAACGGATGTGTGGACACTTGGTCTGAGTTATTCATATATGGATTATCGGAGGAGTGAACGCAACAGAAAGGCTGTACTGTAAAACAGCTTTTTTTGTTATGCTTGGCTGAACAGGCAGCTGCACTAATGTGCAACTAAAACATTTTCATCTTCAACGTCTGCGGCTTTATTTTGTCTGCCGAGCGTAAAAACGAAACAGAAATCAAGCGCTTATTTGCGAGCGCGCAAAAAGAAAGTGAAACCTCCTGCGCCGGGGGGCAGGGGTGGGGTCGATTCTCACCGAGCCGACTGCCGTTGCGAGGCAGGACCATGAGGGAGCCCAGGCCGCCTCCTCCGATGACGCTCTGCGGCCGGCGCAGCGGCGGCTTCTTGAAGGAGCCGGTGTACTGGTGCAGGAAGGAGTGGACGCTGTGGGCCGAGGGCGGGCGGCCGTTCCTCACGATGGGCTCTGCTGACGGGGAAAAAAAGAACAGACGGTTTCCTCTTAGGGGACACAGCGACTCGTGAAGGTTGGCTCCTCGGACTGCTGCTCACACAGCCGCAGCTGGATGTCGGGTGGGGCGGGGAGACACACCTGGCTTTTCAATTATAACCCGGGGTTGGTGGGGGTTTTTAGGGTTCCGCTGAGTAACTGTAAAGAACCAATTAGCCGTTGATTAGAATGACATCACAGGGTCACGGTCAGATCACTGCATGCCACCGAACAGCAAAAGGTCAAAGCGGGTCAATTCAGATTTCTTTGCAGGGTGATTTGAAAGTGCAGTGCCACATGAATGTTAAGACTGGTAAAAACTCACAATAACTGTGTGTAAAAGCTGCTGACTGTGCAAACAGGAGGGCAACACACTCTCAGAACAGTCATTATAAACTTGGAAGGACTTATTGTTTGTCTTTATGGAAACACATCATCACAGCAGCAGCTTCCCATGATTAATGTTTCCCTAATTTGTCCGGCTTCCAGGGTTTTCAAACTCGGCCAACTGCCGGCACGCATTCATTATTATTACACTCAAATCCTGCTGCCAAGACGAAACTCACTGGAGTCTCCAGTTGACATTTCTGTGGGTTTTCTGCTCTCCACTGCGCTGCAGATACATATTTCACTGCCACAAACAGGAGTGTTCGCTGCGTCCTGAGCAAACTGTGTCCTTTGCGCACAACAACAGAGGATTTCCCTGGAATTTTCCCGAAGAAAGAAGCTTAAAAAAAAACCAAAAAAACCCTGCCACCAACCCCCGCAGCCCCCGCAACGTCGGAGCCCTTCTGCCGCCCGATCCTCATCTCTTGTGCATCTGCGGCATCCGTCGCCAGCGTCGTGGTTGGGTTACGTAACCAGATCAGGACCAGAAGGATTTCCACAATCAGAGTTCAGATCAGATCTCATCTGGCTACTCCGTCCTGTCCCCTCTCTGCTCTACTTACCACTGAACACGGAGCTAAAACCCCTTTCACTCTCGCCAACCTGCCGTTAATCACTCCACAAAAAGCTTTTTTAAAATGTTTTTTTTATTTTCCACAAGACCCGGTTGGTTCTCAGAGGTCTGCGAGAGTGAAGGGAGGAGGAAGAGCAGGAGGAGGAGGAGGAGGAGGAGGAGGAGGAGGAGGAGGGGTTGGACTTGGATGATCTGATTGATTGAAGCAGGAAAGAAAGTTTGGACAAAAGACGAGGGGAAATCTGAGGACAGGCCTGAAAGAGGCCGGGGTGGCGGGAGGGTGCTGGACCTCTGGGTGGCCGAGAGAGAAGAAGAAGAAGAGCTGAGAGGGTTTTTTTGGGGGGTTGAGGGGGGTGAGGGGTGGAAATGCAACACAGAGTGGTCCAAGTTGCTGTGGCAATGTCATGGAAACTCCCAAAGAGTTTGCAGATGGTGGCGAGCACCACCATCGCCATCATAGCGGAGAGAGAGAGAGAGAGAGAGAGAGAGAGGAGGGAGAGAGAGAGAGAGAGAGAGAGAGAGGAGGGAGGAAGAGAGAGAGAGAGAGAGAGAGAGAGAGAGAGAGAGAGAGAGAGAGAGAGAGAGAGAGAGAGAGAGAGAGAGAGAGAGAGAGAGAGAGAGAGAGAGAGAGAGAGGGAGAGGGAAGGCCGTGACCTTCAGCGGGGTCCAAACTTTGATGCAACCGGAGGCTGAGCTGTCCGCCGGTGAGGAGCAGCATCAACACTGAGCAGAAGTGTCAGTCTGGCTGGCTATCGTCAATGTGCACACGTGTGTGTTGGAGTTAGACATTTTTAGATTAAAGAGTGACTCAATTATTTGCCCCGCACCCCGCCAGGCTTTGGAATGCACCTCACTCTCACACAACTCACTGATTTACAGCATCATCGTTCTTTATGGAGACAATATTTCCTGCTCTCTGATGTCTTTTGAGCTTCTGTGGCTCAGCCGTCTTTGATTTACGGGGGTTGTGCAGCCAGCAACCGCTGCCAAGCGCGACGGCCATTAGCCTGTTTTATCTTCTCTTTATTGGACAATAAAGACGTGAGGCCGAGCTTTGCCAAAAAGCCGGATGTTTTTTTTTTTTTTTTTTTTTAAATAATAAAGACCAAAATTGGAATGCAATGAGCAGCCGTTGGGAAGATTTCACCTCTGCGATCGTTGCTTAGTATTTTGTCACTAAAGCTCCTGCAGCCCTGCAGCGCTGCAGCTCGGGTCAGTCAGCTGCTAGAGACTCTTTCTCTCTCCAGCGACTGTCACTCTCTAGTTTTGAAACAGCTCGTTAAAACAAGTCAAGACTTGCCCGAGGACCCTCTCTTTTATTACCAACTTTCAGCTGCTTTCTTTGGGGAAGAAAAAAAAAAATCACGCTCAAAAACATGGCTGACCTAGAGACCTCCTGGCCTGCAGGGGCAGCAGCATATTCTTTTATAATAATCTGATTAAAATCTCACAATTTCATTTTGTAAAGATGTTTCTCTGATAGTCAACCGACAGCCTCTGTTTTGGGTGTTTTGTGTGGCTGGGAGATGTTTCATGTTCAGTTTATTTTGGCTAGCAGCAGTTTTGACATTGTGAACGATTAACTGACGTACAAAGACAGCTCAAAGAAAAAAAAGCAAGAGAAGAAAGGAAGACGTACCGCTGTCCTTGAGGCCGTTCTCCTCGATGGTCATCTGCTCGGCCAGCTCGGACAGCGACTCGTCGATGGTGTGACTCCCTCGCAGCGTCTGCGAGAGGCGCCGCTTGAAGCGCTTCATCTTCTCCATGGAGCTCTCAGGGAGGGGGGGCCTGAGGAGCAGAGGAGCAGTTTGAGTACAATACGCCGCCGTGACCCTGAGCTGATGAAGACCGGAGCAGACAGTTTTCCTCTGTCGAGCTCCTCGGCCAAATCCGACGCTGCCGCGCTCGAGGCGGTTTTTGGATCGCTGGGATTTCATGTTCACATCCACCTTGTTAACCTCATGTTTAAAACATTTTCCAGTCCGTCTCAGCATGTCTGACTTAATCAGCGCTCCTTTAAAGTTGTGACAGCAGCAGGAAGCAACTGCTGCAGGCTGCCACAGAAGAAGAAAGAAGAAGAAGAAGAAAAGAAGAAGAAGAAGAAGAAGAAAGAGTTGAAAGCTGCAGTTTTTCCGCTTTAGATGAAGAACCACAAATGGCACTGAAAGCTTTTTCTCTGGACTCCCAACTGGCTTTGGCAAAGAGTTTTGTGAAACATCACAGCTGATATGAACCCTCACACTGACAGGAAGCTCCATCATCCGTACTTGGCTTGGAAATGTGACTGGTCCACTTTGGACATGCATGCCAGAGTGTTTGTCCAATCACCTTCCGGGGCCTCTACTTTTCAAACAGTTTCTACGGGCTCTTTTCCCAGATGGACACATGAGATAAAGCCGGAGAGGATTTGGGAAGCGTTCAATCACGCGTTCATCGGCCCGGTTACAGTTTTCTGAAGCCACGTCGTGAGTCAAACTGGTGGCAACAGACACGGTTGGGGGAAAGGAGGTGGGGGGGAGGGGCAAACCAATCAGCGCGCTGACGTTAATTGTGACTCAGCTCGCTCCCACACATTACTCGGCATTCCTCCCACTTGGAAAACATGACGGGAGGGTGAGAGATTCTTATAGGGGAGTCAGGAATCGCGGTTCCTGCCGGTGGCAGCACGTTGGGAGGGCAAATCCTACTGCGGGGGGACTGGAGCAGGCCACATCAAGTCCACACACATATATCAGCCTGCATTGACTGGATGCATGAGTGAGGAACCGCCTGGGGGGGGCTGAGGCGTCACATGACCATCGGAATCGATCCGGCTGCAGATATTTGGGGATGTTTGTCTCTCTCTCTCCCTCTCTCTCTGTACGTCGCTCTCCCACGCCTCCTAAATTTCTCTGGATCATGACGCCACGGGTCCTGCAGATCCGGACAAGTGCACGTCTGCGCCGGCGATGACTAAACCCATGAGTAGCGCGGCTGATGCCCTCGGGGGGATTCGCTGTCTGCTGACTGTGACCTCACGCAGCACCGCCTTCCAAACCATCTGTCACGTCTCTCGACGTCAGCTGAGCTCCACCTGAAGCCCTTCAGCCCCAATCACAAGGTGTGGAAACACCAAAGGCTGCGTTCAGACTGCAGGCGAATCTGATTCCAATCAGATTCCTTCTCAAATCCGATTTTTAGAACCGACGGTCCACACTGTTTTTAGCAAGTGTCCAAATGGGATCTGGCTCTGTTCAGGCTGGGCCACATTATTGACCCATCGGACAGGTTGCTGTAGCAACGGCGTCGGAGCAGAAGCTTCGTCCAGCGCGTGTAGTGTGTGAGGCATCATATATGTACGACAGCGTTGCTTGTTACGAACGTTACGATACGAAACAGCTCCGAAAGTCTCCCTCTCGAAAGTCGCTCTCTGGTCTGGCGCATTGGGTCTTGCGTCGCGTAGAGCGACGTCACGGACAGTCAAAACCGTTCTGTGTGTTTGGAGCTGTTCAGACTGAGACACATCTGTCCAAATGCGATCTGAAACTACCTTGCGAATGTGGTTTCAATCCGTCTTGCAAAAATTGGATTTCATGTGGTTTGTGACTGTTCAGACTACAAAAGAGCCATCCAGTTTCAATCTGGATGGGCTGAAAATCGGATTTTGGCTGGCAGTCTGAACGAGTCCTGCTGACGGAAACACTGATCCATACATCGGAAAACTTTTGCTTTTGTTTTCAAAGGCCTGGATGAGACTTTCAGAGACGACCGAACTAGTTGTTTTGACATTGATGAAGTAGCGAAGCCACTGTCTTTCTGCGACAGCAGCAGCACTTAAGGAGAAACTAAAACATTCAGAATGCCACTGCAATCAAATGTCATCGTGACAAAAATACCATTTGCGGAAAAAAAAGCTGCCATTAGCCGGCGTGAAGATGCCGTCAGTGAACCGGGCGGCGGATGACACAACATTTTAAAACTTTCACTTTCTGACCTGTCCGTTCAGCTGCTGCTGACTCATCTGCAAGTTTACAGCTTGAAGTGGCTCCCAGTTCAAACAGTTGACGCTCCACTCAGGAGGGTCTTCCCACCCCCGACCCTCGCAACCACTGGGCTTATGGAAATCGGGGCAGTGCAAATACAACGTTGATCAAAAGCGTCGATGCCGTAAACTTAAAGCGCACAAGGACGCACAACTTTTTGTGCGTCTCTTCCAAGTCCTGGTTCAACAGTTTCTCTTGAGACGCTGCTACTAGTGGTCTGTTTTTTTTAAAGTCCTTCAGTCACTTCGTTCCTTACCAAACGTGTTGCCGAAACAAGCTGCAACCACCATGCCGTCACAACACCAAAGAAGCAAATTTGGGCCAAATCCCCTCCCGCCCTCCAATGCTTGCTTCTGCTGTCACAGAAAAATAAAGCACCACACATGAAGCACCACATTGCTAAATGTCAATCTAAACCTATGGTATGTGTAGATCAAATCAAAACACAAGCAAAAGGGGAAGTGAGAAGAGTCAGGTCACTAGAGGGCTGAGAAGAAGTGCTGATTCACATTTTCAAACTTGATTCAAGTGTTTGGATCATGAATGTGCAGATCACAGACACTCTGCTGGCACTAAAAATAATTTTCCCAGTTCCCATTTGAGACGCCACCCAACGGACGGCAGGATTGTGCTGCAAACCCTCCAGAAGTTACACACACATTCAATCAGCCTCCATCCATATCAGTTGAAAGTTACATCAAACATCAGTGGAGAGGAGAAGACTTTGGATGATCCACATTTAAAACTGTGACTTTTTTTTTGATTCCTCTCGTCATCACTCAGTTCACAAACGTTCCAGTTGTGTAACTTCTTCACACGTAACAGCTTGAGGGCACACACAACAAAAATAAAGACAGCGATGGGTTATTCTGCGACAACGGGATTGCTTCCTGCTCCCCCTCCGCCCGCCCCCACGACCTTGTTTTGTTCTTCTTCTCTGCTCTTTGTCGAGCAGCAATCAGCGTGATCACAGCCGGGGCCGAGATGAGGCCGGACGTTCACAGTGACTGTCGCTGCCGCTTCTCATCAGCGCTGGAAACGTCAGCTCCGGCGTGGGCCGGCAGTCCGAACAGGCCGCAGCGCCACCTAGCTACCGTCCCTCTGCGACCTGACTTGCACGCACGCGTGCTCATTGGCGTGCTGGGCTCGCAGCATGCCTGGGATTCTCCAGTTAAGCCCTGCGCTGGGTGCAGTTCGCTCAGCGCCACATTTTCAGCGCCGCGTTTTATGAATGCAATGCGGAGGAGTTGGCGTCTCATAAATAAGCAGGATGTGACCTGCGCCCCAGCAGAGTCTGCAGGAACCAAAATCTGCTTCATGAATGTTCCATTGAAAATAAACTGCAGCGGAGCGGGGAGGGGAGGGGTGAGGAAGGCTGGGGGGAGGGCTGGTGGGCGGGAGAGGGGAGGAGGTGCGGAGGGTGGGGGGTCAGACTTTTGCGACCGTATCCTACTGGATCACGTTCGTGCACCAGGGTCAGGCATGAAGTGGGAGGGAGGCTTTGGACATGATCCGTGTTGCGGGTCGGATCCCTCGGCAGGCTGCTCGGAAGTCTGAGCTCCAGAGCCACTGAGAGCAGGAGGAGGGAAATAAAAAGGGCTGAGAGTGGCGGTGGTGTATGGGGTGGGGAGGGGGCGGCAGCGACGGAGGTCTCAAAGCACTGTACTGATTCCGGATCTGTTGCCATGGCAACCCCGCTGCTGGGTGGCTGCTTTCTTTTCCCAACCTTCTTCTCCACGTTGAAAATGCAGAAGGAGGCAGAAGGTGGCGTGCATGCTGATTTTTTTTTTTTTTTTGCTGTCGCCACACCTGAAAGCAACCAGCAACCCGACCCCAACACCTCCACCACCCTCCCCCTACCTCACCCCTATCACTGATCAATAGCCACCGCTGCAAAGACCACCTCCTCCTGCATCTGCAGGCAAACCTGAATCCAACGCCCTGGCAGTCGGAGAAGGGAGGTGGTGGTGGTGGTGGTGGTGGAGGTGGTGGTGTCACCTATGGATTCTGTCAGTTTCCTCCGCCACAGCCCTGAGCAAATGCACACTGTGCTGTCTGCTGGGAACTAGCAGGGGGATATTAAAGGCTCGCGGGTCCTGCTGGGGGCCGGCGGAGCCTCCAGGTTGGGTTCCAATCCAGAGGCTGTGGCCGTGTGGCTACTTCTTCAGGTCCTCCAGCTTCCTCCCACGCAACCAGGGATGAGGACATTTGCTTCATAGGCGGGAGGATGGTTGTTTGTCTCTCTATAGATGCGTTTCCATTACCCTTAGAATTGAGCAAAACCTAAATATCGCAATAAAAAACTGGTAATGGAAACGGCTAAGTTTTGAAAAACCTCTCAAATATGGCTAAAAGGTTTTCACGCTCTCATGAGGTGGTTTTTCAGACACATCCATACAGAGGTATATCGCTAAAGTGTCATGGAAACACTTTTTTACGCATTTACGCGTCACCGGATGTGACGTACGGGGGTCATGTGACCAGTTCACTTCAAGTAAAAACGGTGGGTTATGTTTGGACGGAGGAGGAGAAGGATTATTTTTTACAAATCATCAAAGAGAAAAATATAACAACCTTTCTTGACAGCAAACAAACACAAACAAATGATCACAAACGTAATTATCGTAGATCTCGCGAGACGAGATTTTACAAGAATTATGGAAACACCTGCAAATCACAATTGTACTTTTTTGAAATTTTAGGAAGATCGCTTCTATTTTGCGAAAAACTGTAATGAAAACACAGCTGTGCAATAAACTGGCAACTTGTCCAGGGTTGTAAACCCGGGCCCCAGTTTTCACCCTGGGAGGGCTGGGATCAGCTCCAGCACCCCAGGGAGCCTGAGTGCAGGATAAGCAGTGAAATGGATGGATGGATGGATGGATGGATGGATGGATGGATGGATGGATGGATGGATGGATGTGCTGCCTTTCTTCCCTCCACCCCTTCCCCTAAACGCAGCCTCAGTGGAAAAGCTCCCACTGATGCAGACGTCTGTTCACCACCTCCCTGCAGAAGCCACAGGGGTCCCAGAGAAAACCTCTCCTCCTCCTCCTCCTCCACCACCACCACCCACCTCCGTCCGCCCGCCTCCTCTCACAGAGGGGAGGAACGAGCATGACTGCTGGCGTGATTCACGGGGGTGAGCTCAGCCTCGCCTCTCTAAAGAGCAGCCTTTTCTCACCCTGGCCGAGACAATGAGGACATGAGTGAGGAGCTGGCGCCATTATGGGGCCTTACATAAAGGCTGTGTTGTCCTAAAGAGAGAGAAAGTAGGGCTTTTTCAGGATGCGGCGGAGGTGGCCGTTCTGCGTGGTGCGGCGCTGGGCAGAGCGTGGCAACGCGCGCACAGACACACACACACACACACACACACACAAAGGCTGCAGCAGGTGATGTTTTTCTTCAATGGTTAAATCTGCAGGAGCCCAGTAGAGAAAACTGAGTATTTTTCTCAGGCGGCTCTCACACCTGTCACCTCCGACTGCAGCGTGACAGCTGATGACAGAAACAGGCAGTGTAAGTGTACGTGTCTGTGTGTGTGTCTGTGTGACTCGGCCAGGTCAACGCTTGGGCAATAGTGACACACATTTCTCCCTCTACGCAACACTTGTTCTTCTACTATAAAGCAACAGTTTCCTTTGCTTGCTTCAGCAACACCACAGTTGAAAAAAAAAAAAAAAAATAAATAGCGCCGCTTACAGAGACCTCACATGAAGGCCAGAAGGAAGAAAAAGATCCCACAGTAAAGACTCCTTAGGGCGCACACACACTGAACCAGCAGGATGTTGCCACACCTGTGTGTGTGCTGACCAGCAGTTCTACGGATGGACAGCGACAACAGCGTCGACGTTCACACTGGTTCACCTCGTCCTCGGCTCACACTGACCTCGCTCTCCTCACTCTGACCCAAGTTTCCCTCTTGACACAAGAAGCACCGGTAGCTGCTGGTTGCTAAACTCCGAGCTGAGGGGGAGTTTCCTGCGACACAAGCAGCAGTAAAAAAAACTCCCTTCCGAGTTGTAAAAGATCGGCCAGAAGGCTCTGAAAGACAAATATGTACCTTACAACGATTAAGTCATACATCTGTAAATATTTGGGTGGTCACTGAAGCAAACAATGTGATCTAATAGGTTTCAATGGAAGCAAAAAGAAAAAATACAGAAAAAAAATAAAAAAAATAAAAAATCGCTGGTACTCTTGTTCAATCAGACAACACCAGACTGGAGTTTGTTCCTGGATATGACGACGATGACAATCTTGTCTGTTTGCTTTTCGCACCACGTGTAATGAGGTATGAAAGGAGCGAGCTCAGGGGGTTTTCACCAGACTTTTACAATGAAACCACACAGTGAACAACACACAACACGGACAAAGGAATCACGCACAGCAGAAATGAAACTGAGTCTGACTATTGTTTGTTTGTAGACTAATAGTCATGACACGTCATGATCTCGGTGGCTCACGTCCATCAAACTGCCACCGGCAGGCTTCAGGCTGACCTGCAGACCAGAGGAAGGAAGCCGAGGGCAGTTTTGGCTGCCGGCTTGCTTAATTCCTTTGTTCACAGAGGCAATCTGCCGCAAGAACGTCAACAAAAACAACAGGATCGAACAGATTCCAGGAATAAATGAAACAAATATAACTCTTCACATGTGCTGTTCAACGTGTTGTGTGTTTGGCTCGATTACAGATAAGCTAACACAGCAACGCAGATCCTGGAGACTCAGGCCTCCCCAGAGAAAGCAGCTCCTGTTCGGAGGCATTACAGAGACGATTAGCCCAGAGCGCGGTTTAGCTGGATCCCAGCCCGAGTCCAGTCACCTGCACAGTGTTCGGAGGGCCAAGCGTTAGCGTCAGGGAGGAGCGATTAGCGCCCGGTGGCAGGTGACCGAGGGCGGGCGGGGGGCTGAGGTTATCAGCCTATCAGCATCCGTATCACAGAGCAAACAGCAGCAGCACTCAGGTAGCTGAGTAGGACCTACAGGCTGCATGCTGCCCCAGGCTCTGGCTCATGCTGCGTCAGGAGGTGAAGATGCTCACGCACAAAACCTCAGCACTCGGCTGTTCTGCAGCTTCAACAGCCAAGTGTGTTTGGAGGGAAGGAGACTGGAAAGCACCTCTTTCCTGGATGAGAACTGCATTTACAGTCAAGCTGCCAACTTCTTTGAGAAATAATTAACATGAAAAAAATAACTTATTTTGCTTTGAATGGTTTGGTGGTAATAATTAACTGCGGTGCAAAGACTTTTGGTTTTCCATTTAAAAAAAACAAACAAAAAACTGCAACAAATCTGCAAAAACAATAACAGACAACATTTAGACAGATTTTTTGGAGGCACATTCTTACTTGCTTTAAGTTTCTTTTACATACAAAAAAATACTTTTGGGAAGCTTTAACGCTAACTGTGGGAAGTATAAACCCAAAAATAAATGAAAATTTGACTTACTGCACCAAATTGTGATCAAAAAAAACAAAACAAAAGTTGATAAGCTGAAGTGAACAATGTAACTGCGCCGTTTCTCCTGCCTTGTTCCAGAGGGGGGAAACCCATAACCATGGTTGTGTAGTTCTCTGTGTGAGTGTGTGTGTGTGTGTGTGAGTGTGTATGTGTGTACGTCCAAATAAAGACCTGACAAGTGTTCGGACAGCTCCTGCAAATCCTGCCAAGACTGATGGGGAGAAATGGGCAATATTTGTCCCTCAGCTGTTTCACATATTAATAGTGCAGAGGACAACCCGCATACTTTCAGTAAGTTGTGGCCGTATAACTCAATCAAATGACCTCCTGCGGGTGGGGGTGCGAGGGGGTCAGCCAGTCCAGTCAAAGACTGACCGGCGAGGCCTTCACCCCCCCATAGGAGCGTCAGGCCGCGGCGGGTGAGAGGACAGACAAACGCGGCAGCGCTGGTGTTTACAGTGGCGGTGGGGGGGTGCGACTGGGAGAGTGTGAACGCCGGGGCTGCACTGTTTGCTTTAATGCGGCGGAGAGAAGAGGAAGAGTTTGTATTCACGGCTATCTATAGACGGGAGTGGTGCCTGTGACATAGCAGCTGCTCCCAGGAGACTGGTGACACATTAACCTTCAGCCAGCTGTCTTGGTGGGCAACCTAAATGCAAGGGTGTGTGTGCGGAGGGGGGCGGGCGCAGACCGGCCGCGGTGAAATGCACAGAGACCGACTCAAAAACAGAAGTTTGGCCAAACGTTGTTCCGTGCACTGACCCACCGCCACCACCAGGTGGACGTCAGCCTAAATTCTCTGCATTTATTGCAGTTCAACCACTCGGTAGAAGCGCGGCGTGAGAGTGAGAGCTGGAAGGTGATGGGACAAAGATCTATAGACCAGCACATGCGGTGGCTACAGTAGAAGGATTTCTTTCAATGAGAATAGCTCAAGTCACTGCTTTGTGGTGAACCAGAACACTTAAAAAAATATTATTATTAAAGAAATGGAGGTTCAATAAACTCTTGCCAGAGCCAGTCAGGAGTGCATCCACTGAGAAAAGTTAAACAGCTAACAGTTTCTTTGCTCTTCTTTAAATGTAAAAGAAATTCTTCATTTGTTATTGGGCAAATCTCCTTAAAACAAACAGAAAATGTACCGTGTACCTTTTCCAATCATACTGCATTTTTCTCCACAATTCAACATCCAAGTAAGAGCAGCAAACATCTGAGCAAAGCCATTTCTCCATCAATGACGTTAAATTACCATTCTGTTCTCATAAAACTGCCACTACGGCAGCATCCATCTGTTTAGCATTAGCTAGGCTCACGGTCAGTTCCTGCGTTCCACTGATCGTCTTCTTCTGTGGTATCAAAGAGCAGCTGGCAGAAGTCACTTCCTGTATTCCACTCGTCCACAAGGGAGCTGATTGGTTAGAGGCTCCTGTCGATGCTCTCCACTGATGCTGCTGGCAAATGTGATTTCAGGAGACCCAACCGTTCCAGCTGCCCTGAACGTTTATCCGCGGATATCTGCTGAAGAATTGATCTAGATTGTCTCCAATGCACACCGCGCACAACCCAGGACCATCATCTGATCTGCACTGAGATCAGCACCACGTGGCCACAGCTGTTAAACAGCAGGTCGGGTTGCACCGCCAGCACCGTCCCAGGAGGGCTTCACCACGGCAACGCAGCCGCCTCAAACCAACAGACAGGCACACCGTCACCAGCAGGCCCCTACCCAGCCCAGTCCTCCTGCAGGTACCGGGGTCAGCGCGCCCTGAGCCGGCCTGGGTGACACAAGACGTGCACCCCAGTCAAACGGCAGCATTCCTGCGGGAAACAAGAGAAAGTGCCACAGCGGGCCCCTCCTCCTCCTTCTAGCTGCTGGCAAAACAAAACAGACTGCAAATAGAGTCAAGCCTGAGCGATTGTCAAAGCCTGGCAACGTGCAACATGTTTCCATGGCACAGCATCAATTACTGTCACTACCACCACTGGACGCTGGCGTATTTTTGGGATCAGCCAGTGTCTGATTTGAACCATATTTCAAAAGCCATATTTGTTTTGGCAAAGTTTTTCACTCTGTCGCAAGACAGGATTTCATTCCTTTGGCTCCCACAAAACATTCTATTCAGAACACCGTGCAGTCATGGTTTACTTTCCTGTGATGTATATTTATCAAAGCCACCATGATTTGACTCAGTGTTCTAAAACTTGACTGGTGCCCTTCACGGTTTCGATAGCAACATGATTCTCAGGATCGTAATGACTACGATTTTGTCTGTTGTTCTTCTTTAGCTCTCGTTAAAACAACATGCACCAGCACCAACGAGTATGACTCCATGTAAATCGCTTGGCCAACCTTCATCCTACCTGTCTGACTCAGCCTGAACCAGACTGTTAAAGATCATGAGTCACATATGAGAACAATAAAATGTGGAAGCTCACTGGCTGGCTACCAACTAGATCAACTTCCTCGTGGGTGTGTAACGAGCTATCTTCCCCTCTTCCAAAACAAATAATTCCATCTGTTTGAAGTTTCCTGACAACTGCACATAGCTACACAGGATCACAGGATGAGGCTGTATTCCTAAAGATTAGATTGTGTACCTTTTGACTACCATGAAAGAATTCTGGGTCTTTAACATAAAGATGGAAGGGGCTTTAAAAAACAAAAAAAAAAAAAAAAAAACAAAACAACCTGACAACACACTGGTTGTGTGCGACTTCGACAGTGAGCTGCAATTTTGCCTCAAGTAGTTGTGAGGAGGAGAACAGGAAACGTGACAGGGGAACGACGGGACACCTCTGAAATGTGGGTCACAGAATTGTTTTGGTTGCTACAAATGCAAGACGATACTCGCCCTATTTGCTCTCACAAAGCAGAGCTGGCGGAGGTGGCAGCTTCTGTAGGTGAGCACATAGACGTTGAGAAAAGCCTGAGCCGGGGATAAACCACCCTGTGCCTGTGATACAGCACCCTGAGCCCGGGGTAGAGCACCCTGAGCCCCGGCCACGCCATTCATTTCTCCCGCAACGCACTTGAGCTCTCGGTTAGAACGCCGCCATTCAGCCGCGGAACAGGCTCACAATTCACGGCCGGCGGCTGCGAAGTAAACACAGTCTTTGAATGAATAAAAAAGCCCGTTCTGTGTCAACGCGGCGCAGAGAGGTCGGGAGGGTTCCACCACCAGCAGCACGGGGAGGAATTCAGCCGACCGAACGCCGTTGAGAGAGAACTGAAACTGGGCGACTCTCACCAGAAGCGATGTGCGCTGTTCACACCGGAGTCCCCGACCTCGGAGCTTCTTCTCAAGCCGGATGCCGTCTTTGCCTCTGGATGTGAAACGAAGAGGCAGAAAAGAGCAAAAGGGAGAGAGTCTTCTTCTTCGTCTTCTTCTTCGTCTTCTTCTTCTGTGTGGTTTCCGTGTGACGGCGGCGGTATTATGGGGCTTTGGTGTCGCTCAGACCCGCCGGGTTTTAGCCTCCAGCGGCCGCATGGCGTCGGTTAGAAGACCCCAAAGTTTCGCCTTTGCCTGGTTGAGAGAAACAGCCGTGGATCGTCTTCCTCGCTCGGCCCCACCGACCATGACAGTGTGAGACACGGCGGAGATTACTGGCTGGTTTGAGCGTGTCCTCTGCCTACTGCTGCTGCTGACGCTGCCTGGCTGCCACCGCTCCGCACCGGTCGTGTCACTTGAGCGCCAGCCCACGGGAAACAGCGACACTCAGCGGCCGCAAGTTAAAACGGCAATCTGGCTGTGGGCGCGACACCACAGGGACCCCTTCAGGAAGAAATGCTCCACTACACTCCCCACAAACTCATCCACGTTGTTTGCTTTCAAATGCCACTACGTGGTCTTCGCAGCATTAGTATTTTTTCCATTCATTTCAAAATTTTGTTTAAGGTAGATGAAGATCACTTGTTGAAAGTACTTGGCCCACTTTTCTATGACTTAATTATTTCATCTATTTGTCCATTTCCCTTTTTTGGGGTTGTGTTTAAAATGCACTTTTAAAACTATGCATCCAACCATGCTTCCATTTCCATCCATCCATCCATCTATCTTACAATAATAATAAATTATAAGGGTTATTTAGGGTTTCATACAATTTGAAATATACTATGGAAAAATCCACAGACCATCCTGATGACCTAAAAATAAGAAGGAAGGATGATTTTTAAGATGCAGTCTCACAGTGCTATACTCATTTTCAGTTCTGTTTTTTCTTCCCGTCCTCTGTCAATTGCCATGTATCATTAATTTTTCAAGAAAATATAAGAAAATACACACATATACAAATGATACAGTACACTTATGCTTTTGATAATTGATACACTGACTAACAACAACAAAGACTTTGTTTAGTTTGACTCCAGCTTGCATGACAAAGTCATTATGAGGACATGTCACCAGATTAATTATAATTAAGATATCAGCCTGCGGTTGTTCTTATTTCTTAATCAAAAAATGTCAATATTTCCTGAAAGTTCACAGAGAGCTGAGAGTATTCCTCCTCTGGCTTTCAGTTTGCTCTTGCCAGGGTAAACTTGCGTGCGTGCCTGTTGAAGAACTCCCTCCAACCTTTTCTCACTTCCCTGAGCATAAATCCCTTCACTTCATTTCGCCCCACAGAACAATTTAAACATTCAGTTTCTTCTGGGCCGCTGCCAAATCTCAGGTGGGGAGAGATTTAGCAAACAGAAGGTTGCATACTTTACGACAGGATTTTCTGAAAGAAGCTGAGAGCGAGGGACGGTGGCGTATTGAGAGGCCTTTATCAGCTGCATCTGAAAAAAGGAGATGCATTTCCCTAAAATAAAGCAAGAGGGCTGAAAAAGTGACAAAATCTAGCACGTCCATCTTGCAAAGCTCCAGTCTGATACTGCAACCCATCCGTTTCCCATTAAGTTATGATAAAGTCAGGGGTAACTGCTGCAATCAACTTTCAAATCTCATTCATTTGAACATTTTTAGGAGATGCCTCATGTGGCATTGCAGGTTACAGTTTTTTCCCTAAACCTGCAGAAAAACTGAGATGAAGTGCGACTAAATAAACGCAAAAATGAAGAGCCTCACAACATCAGTTATCTCTTCCTCTGAACCCATCCTCCTCTTATCAGATTTACATTCCCTCCAACACCACTGACCGTAACTCAGCATTCCCACCCCCTCACCTTTCTCTCACTCTCTCTCTCTCTCACACACACACACGCACACCTCACTCCACGCTGCACCATCTGTGTCACACACCTCCGAGTCCTGACCAGGAGCCAAAGATGTGCCGGACGTACGCGGCCCTCCTGGCTCTGCTCGCCGTGTTTCTGACTCTCTCCTGTGAGTATGTGCAGAGGGATAATTTGAGAGTGCGCAGGTATGCAGCAGTTCTTCATATGTTTCCACAGTGAGGTCATCTCAGCTTTTTGTTCTCTCACCCAGTGTTTCCTGAGTCCCACTCAGCAGCCGTGTCCGGCCGCGCTGACGGACGTACGAATGGTGAGAAGCGACAATCTCTCTTTCCGCTTCGTGTGCTGAGCTGACCCTCCTGCCTTGGCCTGCAGGTCCACTGAAGAAGATCTTCATGAAGGAGGACCATGCCCTGAACTTCTTCAGGAGGCGCAGCAGACGGGCTGTCAAATCCCAGGACGAGCTCAACGGTGAGTTTGCGAGGAGAGAAATGCACTCAGACCAAGTCACTTTTATCCCCTTTAATCATTTAGTAAAACTGCAGGATTACTAGCAAATTAAAATACAAATTGAAGTGTTAAGTAATTTTTTTTTTTTTTAAAGTAAACAAATCTGTTCGGGAGCTTGGAAAAATCCAGCAAGGACTTAAACGCTTAAAGCAGAATGGGCAGATTTCTTTTGTCCTTGAAAAAAATCTAAGATGTGAACAGTTTGACCGGTGGTGGTGGCCATGGAGAAGGTTCCAGCAACTGGAGAGGAAATAGTCTTGTTGCGCAATGATTGCACATGAAAAACATCGGACAAAAACACAACTTTTCATGAGGAAACTCTAAAAAGACATATTTTGCACAAAAAACAAGGCTTCAGTGTGAGGAGAAAACAGACAATGCTTGTCCCAAATGTTTTTTGGGAGTGAGTCCGCACCCAAAGAGAAGCTCGTCCTCCTCCAACAGGAGTCACAGGGCAGAGAGACAAAAAACACGGTGCTACGACTGTCTGTCGTCATGCGAAGAGCTTCAGCTTCAGCCCTGCACTGTGCAGGAGGTGTGTGATGTCGCTCTCTGTGTACATTTGACGAGAGGAAAACGGCTCCCATTGAGCGAACCTCAGAGAAGTGAAAAGACCGAGCGGGACGACGAGTGGCAGAGCTGCTGGTAATTGAATGTGGAATGTGTCGGCACAGTGGCTGCAAGGGGTCAGAGAGAGAAGCAAACACGGAGGCGAATAAATCAGGCTGCGTTTAAAGAGGCTTTTCTGCGTCGTCGCTTCACAGGTAGATGGACTGCAGGAGAGAGAGAGAGAGGGAGAGAGAGAGAGAGAGAGAGAGAGAGAGAGAGCGAGGAGAGAGAGAGAGAGAGAGAGGGAAAAAAGAACATTTGATGCATTTAATAATTATTACAGTAGGTGGATAATATGTTGCCTGTGAAGTGTCAGAGTCGGAATAAATGGAGCTGTGCAGGGTGTTTGTGGGAGTTAATGAACTGTCACTGATATAAAAAAAGACTGTCTGTCATATGATTAAATATGAGTAAAACAAGAGGGAGCTTTTCCTCATCATTTTATTCTATTAAAAATGTTCTAGCCAAGTGAAAAAAGCTCCTCTGAAACCAAATATTCAAAAGAAAAAAACTGTAAAGCAGAACCAAAGCAGCTTGAATTCCAGCTCAGCAGTGCACGCCTCGACTCGTGTTGGGAATCCCACTAATAGCAGGTCAAAGGTCAGAGGTCGAGCTTCAGCGAGGTTAGCGTGAGTAGTTCAAACTTTTCCAGCGGTCCTTCTAATGATCTGGCTTTCCTCGAATGTCTCTTTCCTCAGAGCGAGTCGGACAAAAACTTTTTAGTGTTTTTTGGTTTAGTTTTTTTTAGGCTTTATTTATCAGAATTCTACATAACAGTATTAAAGGAATAAGTATTTTTTTTAGCCTTCATTTTGAGCTGTAGAAGCTATTTGACATTTATATTTTCATTGTCTATATTTAATAGACAGCAATGCAACTTGTAAAATATATTCGCAAAGCTCTCTCTTTGGTGGCGGACGAGTTATTGTGCTGGAGAACCAGGACCTTTAACATTCCGCTCAAACACCGGCGTGTCCCTCTGCCTCCAGCCGAGCAGAGGCTGAGTCTGGCCGCAGACGAGCGCAAGCGGGAGTTCCACGAGGGGAAGAGGCAGGAGTTTGAGAACTACGCCGAGGAGGAGCGCGACGGTAGGGCAGCCCGAGACGCAGCAAAAACCCAGAGGGGGAAGAGTGTCAGTTGACCTCCCTGTCCCCGCAGAACAAGACGAGCGGAGCAGGGAGAGCATCGAGCAGTGGAGGGAGTTCCACTACGACGGCCTGTATCCTCCCCAGGAGTACAACCGCCACTCCACCTGAGGCCCAGGAGGGCCGTGACGAGGTGGAGCGCAGCAAGCAACACATTAACACTCACAGACACACTTGTTAGTATTAGACTTTTGCTTTGTGCTGTTTACGGATCAAATTGTTTGCCTTGTATTCTCAAACAGGACGCAGGTGATAGGGCGGAATGGACTTAAGCTTCAGGACGACAGCTGAGAATAATTGGAACTAAATATTCTGAGTATAATCTTAAAGTGTAGTCTTGATGTAAAATGTCAAATCATTTACAGGTAAAACAAAAACACAAACTGGCTTGCATTGCATTCTTTTCCATGAACAAATGCTTTCAAATTCATTTTCACAATCGGTTGACTTGTGATGAGGAGAGCAGAAACCCTGCCAATGATACAGCACCCCCTGCTGTCCTGCTGTAGGACTGTGTAACAGCTATCAGCCCAAGCCGGACAGGCAACTTCTGAAAGTGAAAGGTGCTGGGCAGGCAACCAAAGTTCAGTCCTGTTGCAGGCCAGCTGGGGGCGCTGTGTCAATGCTATTTTAACGTTGCCATGTAGGGAGAACAACGTTGTGTTGATTTAATTCATTCAAAGTGCTGAACCACCTGTCCATTAAACATTGAATGAGACCGACCAGGAAGTGTAAACCGAGATGTCATCTTTGATTAAATAGTTTAAAATGGATTTGACTGTTTATTCTAAGAGATAGGTTGATTGCGGCACTTGTCCTCACACTTTGGATTAATCGTTTTTATAATCAAGAGCAGGTTGGCTTTAATGTGTTTTTAAATTCAGGTCTTCAATTAACTCTCATCAGTAGCGTAAGAAAAGAACGCCGCTTGCTTTGTTTTGCAAAAGAAGCCACAACACATATAAAACAAGCCTCATTGTTTTTATTAATTAATACATGACTTTCTTTTTTTTGTTTTTACAACTCCAAAGCACATTTCTGGAACAATAGGTACTAAACATGCATGTCACACTGCTTGATATTTTCTCTGTGTGGATGTTTCTTGTGGTTTGGGGGTTAAAGGAAGATTACAACCTGTGTTGAGTGAGTCTTGTCTTGAGGCTGGTGTTTTTATCGTCATATCAAATGGAAAAGCTCTCTGTATATGGTGACTGTGTGGAATTCAAGGTGAGTGGAAGTGCTGTGACAGGAGGGGAAGAAGTGACCTACTGCTAAATTCTACAGGCTGGTATGAAAAAGCACAGTGACAGAAAACTGAGAGGGTGGAAGAGCAGAGCAGAAAAATGCAACTATACGCAACTGTTTGCTTCCACATTAACAATTCTGCAAAATGGAGCACTTGAGATGCATTTGCATCATTTATCTTTTTTTTAAAACATAAATCCACAACTTTACCAATAAACACTTGAATTCCAGAGATAAATCAAGGTCTGTGAAGCCAACTCATCCAGGTCAGTAATTGTGTGTCTAAAGCCGGGAAGCATTTGTGAAACCCTCCCGATGGCACATCAGAGTCAGACGCAGAATCCAAAGGTCGGAACCGTTTTGTTGTTTTTAAATCTTCTTCTAGCCGCTTCTGATCGCTGAGAGGGATTTCATCTGGGGCGCATCCCTGAGAACGACGGTGGCAACACGTGGTCGCCCCCCTGTGGCCGAGGAGGACCTCACAGTTATGTGCAAAAAAAAAAGTGGATTAAATTACTTATTAATATTCTACACCTTTCTCAGTCGCTTCAGTAACATCTCAACACAGTCTAATATCACATTTCCGCGAGTTGTATCCTTACAAAAAGTCACAATATATTGTATGAAAATAAATATTCCAATACAATAGTGCAATGGGACCCGGGCCTTTTAAATCACGCTGCCCTGAACCTGTCCGGAATTCACGTGCACACACTTATAACACAAACTGCCGGCCAGGATCCTGGTGACGCTGCCGCAGCCGCTCATCACGTTTATACAAGAGCAGTCCAGAAAAACCAAACGACAGTGACGGAGCCCAGCGAGTCCAGGATGTTACACGACGATTCACCAAAAAGCTTGAAGCTGAAATTTTCACAGGGCAGAACACAATCTCATATCGATATTTACACAAGGCATCAGAGCGGAGCATCCACCTTGTCCTTCCTCGGGGACGATTCCAGTCCGGAAAAAACAAAAAAATCACGATAGCAGCTTCAGTGAGTTCCCTCTAGTGCGCCACCTCTTGGACCGGCTGCACGCCACCTCACCCAGGACAAACTCCGCCTCCGCAGCCAGAGCAGCTGGTCAGCGGCTCCCCTGCGCTAACGTCCAGGACCAGGTCCGGGTCGACCGCGGCCACAGTCTGGGCGGTGCGCCGGGAGGTGGAAAAAAACATGGGAACTTGACGCTCCTGGAACTCCTCCCGCCGCGCTTTTTTTTTTTTTTTTGGCAGAAACAGGTGGGAGGCTTGCGGGACAGGCAAAGCTGAGCAACCACGAAAAGCAGGAAATCACGAGGCCCGCAGGGGCCTCAGAGCTCCGTGGTCTCCCAGCTCACCTCCCGCGGAACCTGGCGTCATTTAGTCCCAGTGTGGATGACCGTGACGGTGGAGGGCCGTGGCCGCGCCAGCTCGTCCACCACTGCCACTTCCTCCTGCACCGCAGAGGGGGCGCCACAGTCCTGATGGTGCACTTTAACGGCAGAGGACAAAGGGGCCACCGGAGGACCTGAGGAGAGAATTGGGAGAATGGGAGAAAAAAGTGTAAAAGCTTTGTGGATTTTTTTTTTTTTTTACAGGACCAAACCCAACAAAATATTACTAGACGAGTTGGTTAAATGGTTTCAAACGGAATATTTTTTTACAAGTAATCAAAGAGAAAAATATAACAACTATTCTTGACAGCAAACAAACATAAACAAACAAAAGCGAACGTAATTCTCGTGAATTTCGCCGGACGAGATTTTACGCGAATTCCGGCATATGCGGCTCACGCCATTCAATGGAAACACCTGAAAATCGCAATTGCACCTTGTCGCAATTTAAGAAATATCGCTTTTATTTTGCCAAAAACTGTAATGGAAACACAGATATTGATACAGAGACTGTCGACTATGAACGTTCCTTGGAAAAGTTGCAAATTGATTTTTTTTTTTCCTGTGACAGCTTTTTGATTCTTTAAGCAACTTATAACTGCAGCAGACGTGGAGGAATATGTAGCCGCAACGTGATGGATCGTCGCTGATCTGAAGCTTGAAGAACGTGCGCGAATGAGCAGCAGTACGGAAGACCGAAGACTGATTTGTGATGAATGATAACGGCTGGCAAGTTTTAATGAAGAAACATGAGGAGTGACTTGGACACGGAGGAAAATCGTCCAGAGGGGAAGATTAAGGACAAAAGTGCGGGCTCAGCTAAACTGCTCGCTTGATGCAAATTTTGCTGCATTTAATGAGGGGGAAATACACAGTATATTAACCAGGCTGATGGTCGTTAATGAAAAACGATGAGCGGTGGTTGATGTGAATCACCGTTAATGGCACTGAGCTCCGCTGTAACAAAAAATAACACAAAACGCAATATGCTTCAGAGCAGAACGGACGCCAAAACCAATAATTCCGCCTCTCGCTAGTCTCTCTGCACTTCTACACTAATTCTGAAATGTTTTGGCTTCCCGTTTGGTGCAACAGAGCCGAAAGGTCCCGCGCGGCTACGACTCAGCGCCGCCTCATTAAAAGCGCCGCCTCCCGATCTTTTCAAAACAGCTGCCAATTACGCCGGCGGAGGAGAAGAGCGGAGGCGGCCTGCGAGAGTGTGGACGTGCGCGGTGTCACTCACAGTCCTGCAGGGAGAGCGGAGTGCAGTCCACCGACTGGCTCTTGGCCGGCCCTCGGCCCGGCGGGTTGGACGCACCGCCACCGCCGCCGCCGCCACCGTGGATGCTGCTGCCAAAGCTGGTGCCCAGCTGCAGGCGCCTCATGTGGCGGATCACCGCTGTGGCGTTGAAGGCTTGCTGTGAAGACAGGACAGGGGTGGGAGGACATTTGGTGTTTTTGTTTCATCAGTTTGGTCGAGAAGGAGAAAAAGATTCAGTGGAGCTTTGAGGTTCCACATTATTTCTATTGTCGCATTCTAGTTTTCATCCTGGACTCAAGTTCAGCTGTGAACATTATAGATCTGCAGGAAAACTGCTTCTTTACTCCTGGTGGATAATAACAATAATGACTGTGATTATACTTAGTTCACCATTCTATCATAATAGATATATTCATATCTATTATGCATATATATTCAATGATTTCTTTTTCATTTTATAGAGGAAAAAATTCACTGTTTTAAACTGCATCTGATTTTTTGCTCCTTTTCTTGAATATAAAAAAACATGGTTTACAAAAAACAACCACATCATTGTGAAAAAACACCACCGGCAAGGGTGAACTGTGCAACAATATGGGCTCTTTGGATCAGCTGTGATGATCTGGTGATGTGCTCACCCTCCACTTGCTCTTGGCAAAGTTTTTCCTCATCTGCCGGCTGACTGATTCGTGGATGTTCTTGCAGAGCGCTGTGTCTCCGGCGATCCTGGGAATTAAAGTCACGGCCTTTACAAACACATCCATCATAAAACACTCACTCACACACACACACACACACACACACACACACACACACAGGGCGGATGCTGCATCGGCCCTGTCAGCTGCTCATGCTGGGATGCGCGAGCGCCGGGGCGGGAATCACCTGCGGCGCCGTCATTTATCTTCATTCAGTCGACCGAGAGACTCGGCAACACATTCATCATCACATCGCCTTATGAAACGTCTCCAGCCAAGGCCGCGTCTCCGCGTTGCGATGCCTTTCACCGCCGTCGCAAAAGCACATATTTATATGAGGAGGACCACCTGCCCGCGGACCCTCGGAGCCCATTAGCGGCTAACAAACCCATCTGTATTGACCGTCTTGGCCGGCGGTTGGCGGGTCGGGCTGCCCGGCCGGCTCCCGTTAGCTCCGGCTAACTGGGGCCTGGGAAGACATCCTGATGGTTCATTAAAGCCTCCGCATTCTCAAAGGATCTGACAGGACCCCCGGCCACTAATTGGCGGCGGTTTATTCAGCAGGTTTTTCTCCGAGGGGCCGAGCAGCGGCGCCGTGGCGACACATGATGGTGGAAGAGATATTCTCCACGTGGGTGAAAAGGACTAATCGGGCCAATTTGCCTGAAATATCTGTATGTTTTAATGGCGGCCACCAGGTGCAGTGTGGCTGGTTCCTCACCAGGGGTGCTCAAGAGCCTGGTCACATGTGAATCTCTTTTCCGGGTCCTTCTCCATGAGGCAGCTGATGAAGTCTTTGGCTGCGATAAATAAAAGGGAGAGGTCAGCGTGGCTCAACAGGCAGAGCAATTAATTAGTCGGCCGATGAATAGGGACAATTAACAGCATTTTGTCCTAATCGGCATTAGCCCACGCCTGAACTCGCAAAGCCAATTAAAAAACAAAAGGCCGACAAACAAACACGTCTGATGTTTGAGCGTGTGCCCAAGAAGATTTTGCCGAGCTGAACTTCACTTGGCTGTACGCGCCGACGCACACAGGCAGACACAGACCGGCCCCCGCCGCGGCTCACCTGAGTCTGAGATGTCGTCCCAGTACGGCGCGTCGAACTCGTAGTCGGCCTTGAGGATCTGCTCAAACAGCTTGGAGTCGTTCTCGTCGTAGAACGGAGGGTAACCGCAGAGCCTGAGGGGTGGTGGTGGAGGGGTGGGGGAGGTAAGAGGGGTGCGGAGGGGTGGAGAGGGGGGGGGGGGGCGTGGACGATTACACAACAGCCGTCAGCTGTGAGCTCCATCCATCCTCGGCCGCTGTGAGACACTTTAACCCACATCTAAAGAGATTATCTGTGGCGTAATCTCATACCGGGGTATTTTTATTTTTCATATGGGAGGCAGGAGACGGATTATAGACGCACAATGAGTGCTAAGTGAGTGGGAAGGTAAAAGGGGTCTGTTTTATAAAGGATTAAAAAAAAACATACCAATTAAAGGAGACATGTTAATTCTCATCCAGCGGCCACAAAACTTGTAACAAAGATTTTACATTTTTGAGATGTTCACACCTCATAAATTGGACTGCCTGGAATTTTTTCTTTCATGATCACTGATAACGCTTGATTTCTTTTTTTTCCTATCAAGACTTAGTAAGATGAGGTGTTTTATATTGCTCTGTCAATCAGTCACTCCTTCCTCATTTTAGTCCACTGACGCAAAAGAAAAAAAAAGTGGGCACATCTCCACTGCCTCCCACTGGACAGACAGCAACGCTCCCTGTGTTTTGAGTCTTGTGCAAACCTGGCACGTCACACTGAGCGTTTCCTAAATCCTTTGGATTTATTGAACGCATCTAGTTGGTAAAGAGCCCACAGAAAGTATTTGTCGCAGTTGGGCACAGCGTGGAGGGCGACCGGCTGAACCTTCTGTCTATCACACTCAAGCCAAGAGGTTTCTTCCTGCTGGTGTGGGCAGGACGCTGCAGCGCCACGTCAGCTGCAGGCACCTGAATATCGAATATTTAGACTGGATGGAAATGTTGTAAATTCAATGTTTGGCATTATGGATGAGATTTGAAAAAGTTAAATTAGTTGTGATCTGTGATTGGGTCAAGCCAAACTGGAGACAAAATAAGTTGCAGCACATCAGATACAGTACCTTTAAGGCAGCTCTAGGTAACTTTTTGACCATAAAATTATGATTCCAAACTCAGTAAAGCGGTAGATAACCGATTAATAGGATCAATGGTGCCGCCTCGGCAACGAGAGGGGGGTTGTGCCGCCTGTAACTGCACTGTGTAACTTTCAAGCGCGACCCGACACGCCGGATGAATCACTATACGGCAACGTCACACGTTTATTTAGAGGCGGTTTTACATACTACTATTAAAAATACATAAGACTGTAAAATGACGGAATGGAACCCAATAAGTGGCCATGCGATGAACTGGCAACTTGTCCAGGGTGTCACCCTGCCTTCGCCCTAAGACAGCTGGGATAGGCTCCAGCAGACCCCCGTGACCCTGAATTGGAATAAGCGGGTATAGAAGATGGATGGATGGATGGGACCCAATAAGTAACCTCGATGAAAGACGAAGTAATAAAAGTGTTGAACGTTTGCTACGACGTTATTGTCAATGTCTGTTTTGCATTTCATATTGGTGTTTTTCCTGAACAAATACGAGCTCTCCAGCTAGGTGACTATTTGTATTTTCCCACATCAATAAACTAGCGCTGCAGTGTGTTTACTTCGTCACTTCACCATTTCCACCGAAAGTTACCTAGAGCTGCTTTAAAGTATTTTTGTGTGATGTTCTTGAGATACGTTTTCACTTTTTAATTTGACCCACATTTCTGGGGAGCAGTATACTGCAACCCACCACCAGAGGGCAACAGAGATGACTTGGCTATACTTTAAATTGTGTTTTTATTATTATTATTATTACTGTTATTATTCATTCATTCATTCATTCATCTTCTATACCCGCTTATTCCAATTCAGGGTCACGGGGGTCTGCTGGAGCCTATCCCAGCTGTCTTAGGGCGAAGGCAGGGTACACCCTGGACAAGTCGCCAGTTCATCGCAGGGCCACATAGAGACAAACAACCATTCACACTCACATGCACACCTACGGACAATTTAGAGTGTTCAATTGACCTCACATGCATGTTTTTGGACTGTGGGAGGAAGCCGGAGAACCCGGAGAGAACCCACGCAGACACGGGGAGAACATGCAAACTCCACACAGAAAGGTCACAGGTCCGGGCACTGTTATTATTATTATTATTATTTGTTACAAGTCCTTGCAGTTGCATGATTGTTTAAGATACAAAATAAGAAAACAGATCTAATACACGACACATATAGCATATATTAAGACAACTTGTGAAAGTGACTCACAGGATGTAGGCGATGACCCCAATAGACCAGCAGTCCACAGCTTTACTATAAGGCTTCTGAGCCAAGACCTCGGGGGCTAAAACGTCAAAAACAAAACAATTTTTTTTGAAAAGCATGAATTTACTTTCAGAAAGAGGAAGTCTGGAGAGGAATGTTGGTCAGCAGCAGGTGCCTATAGAGGCAGCGTGCGGCAGATTAGCCTAGAACATGTTTCGCGGATGTGATTATGTCAGGAGGAGAGAGAGCGCGTCCTCACCCACATAACCCGGCGTTCCACAAGCAGTGGCCATCACATCGCCGGTTCCCTCCATCTTAGACAGGCCAAAGTCACTGATCATGATTTTTGATTCATCGTGGGGACTGAAGTACAGCAGGTTCTCAGGCTGCAAATCAGAAAAAACAACGTTATGAACAAATATTTGTTGTTTAAAGTTCCACTATTACTCTACTTCAGTTCACGGCACACTGGGATAACAGGGTAGCGTTGTCCCCATTCACACAACCCTGTTTCACACCGAGTTAAAGTAAGTGTTGCTTCTTCTTCTTCTATTTTTTTCATGGCAAACAACAATTTATCTAATACCAAACAAACAACAATGTTAACACATGATTAGTGGGAAAAGTTTTAACTTTAAAATGCGCTGATGAAGCTAGGGACGTGTCAGCTAGTTATGCTAGTTAGCATGCTAACATCGGCACGCCATCGCAGACCTAACAAATGCAGCTGTCTGTCGTTACATAAGACTGATAGACGGAGAGATTGCTCAGTATTTAGTACATACTTAATATACGTACAAAATATGCAATAAATAAGCTGACATATGTATATACATATACACATATAATATATCGTTTTTAGAATATAGTTTTATTCTTCACATATTTAGATTTCTGTGCAAATATGTCAAATTTATGCACAAATATAAAGTATTAACTTCAAAACTATACAATTTTTTGACACAAAATTGGATTGTAGCCAGCCAGTTACCAGACAAAAGGAAATAAAACTCTCACACAAATCACTTAGCAGTTTTGTTGAGCTATGCGGCTCTTAGAATCATTAGTGTCTAATAGGTTTAAAGGCTTAGTGCTCAGGCAGTGCGACTTCAGCATGCTAAAAAACCAAGGATGTCTCCCTCTCAGCCTGTAACAAGCACAGCGAGTTATTAACGGGCCGCTGCACCTTGAGGTCTCTGTGCACGATGCCCATGGAGTGCAGGTAGTTGACAGCATCCAAAACCTGACGTATGAGCCGACTGGCGTCCATCTCGGTGTAGAATCCTTTCTCCACGATGCGGTCAAACAGCTCGCCGCCGGAAACCCTGTTTGACACACAGAGGGCGAGCGGAACAGTCGTCCTGTTAGCAGTCGATAGCACAGACAAAAACAATGACTTCACAACAGAGGCATGAGAGTGGCATTATTGGCTGGGGAAAATTCTAATATAATTAAAAAAATTAATATAAAAATAATAAAAATGAAATGGCAAGGCAAATGTCAATGAAGTTGACATTTACCTTGCCACAAAAATTAACACTGAATGTGAACTGAAGTTTTAGGAAGGGCTTATATGTTTTGTCATATGCAAAACTGTTTAATACCAAGGGCAAGCAGTTTGCAGCAATCAGGCTAAGCGGAAGAGCTTAAGATCGGAGCTTTGCACCACGGATGTACAAGCTTCCAGATGGCAAATATGAATATGAGCAATGCTGCTGCACTGCAGGGTCACACGCTTGGGCTGAAAATGCGGACAGGACTCAGCAATGGGAGGGGCTGGCGGCTGAGGCGACTCACAGCTGCATGATGAGGTACAGGTGGTTGGAGCTCTCGTAGATGTCCTCCAGAGCGACGATGTTCTCGTGCTTTATCCTGCAGGACAAAAGGACAAACAACTATCAACCTCGCCTGCTGACATTTTTTTTTTTTTCCAGGCTTCTCATTTTCATTCTCAGGACCAAACGCCAGCTTGTCAACTCACAATGAAACCTGTTTGGCTTCCTGCTGCTGCTGCAGCGATCCCACTCACACTCACTCTCACTCTGCGGCCCTAATTTGTGCCTGCGCTGTTGAAAATCAAGCAGACGACGTTTGTGTCCATGGCAGGAATGAAGAGCTTTTGTATGTGTGTGTGTTTGTGCGTGTGTGTCTTTGAGACAGAGCGCGGGGGTGGTGGTGGTGGTGGTGGAGGGGGGATGGGAGGGTGGAGGATTCTTGGAGGATGCTAATCAATGAGTCATGAAGCGGCAAAGCAGGAGCACCTGAAGGAAACAATACAGGACAGATCACCGCGCGAGGAGTCTGTGTCCAGGCAACCAACCAACCAGCTTTTATTACTTGGAGGAAGAAGAAAAAAAGGAGGAAAAAAAAAAAGCTGCAAGGATATGCAGATGACAGAGGGAGCTCACAGGGGCAGGTGGCTGACGAGGAGCAATAGGCGGGGGCGGGGGAAGGAGGAGGTGGGAGGGACAGGGAAGGTGGGGAGGAGGGTCTCAGAGGAGACCACAACCTTCACAACTTCATGCAGAGGTGGAGGAGGAGGAGGAGGTGGGGAAAAAAACACAGCTGCAGTTTGGAGGAGAAGGATCAGACGCGATGGATGGAGACGAGGGCTCCGTCGCTAAGGCGACTGATAACTCAGCCTTGCGTGGGAATTATTACCCATCAGGCCGCGGCGGAGGGAGTCACCTGGTGCGGAAGCAGCTCTGTGTGAACACCGGCTGGGGTCGAAAAAAACCACCCCGGCTGCAGGGGGTTGGTTGTCTCTCAAACACACACGCACACACACACACATGCATTGCCCACCATGGAGTGTGTAACACGACTGTGGTACACCAGAAATCAACTGGTTTCCTGCCTCAAAAAAAGGCCTTATTGATTACTTATGCGGCTACCAAATCGAACCGTCCACTCCAAAAAAAATGTAAAAAATAGTGGAGATGAGCGATTCATTTGTCGGAGTGACAGTAGTCGCTTCAGAAACGTCTCGTAGGAAACAGCCTAACCTGGTTTGGTTCTGTGGGTTATTATCACAGTGTTGTACTTCCCAGTCAGGAATCGAGTCTGTTCACTCAAGTCATTCACCCACTGACTCATTCAGACTTTTTGGCTTTATCTCATTGAAGACAAGCAGCCGAGACCAGACCATGTGGCCGTGATGCGCTTTGGCAAATGCGGGAAAATGTTGTTTTTTTAGGGTTTATTTCTTCAGACTTTCTTCTGTTTACGTTTCTCCTATTTATAAGCTCGACATCCAAAGTTCAGCATCGTGCCAAACTTCCTCCAGAGCCCCTGCCAGAGATGTGAATCATTCCAGTAAGTAGTAACCCGTCTGTGTGTGGTACACACACACACACACACACACACACACACACACACACACACACACACACACACACACACACACACACACACACACACACACACACACACACACACACACACACACACACACACGGCTGAGAGCTGCACAAAACATTGTTAACCAGTCGCATTAATAACCAGATGGTGATGACTGGAGGGAAAGACGACGATGCTGGCGAGCATCAATTCTATTCTGTTTATACAGTTTATTGCCAGTGCACTGAAGTGTGTGTGTGTGTGTGTGTGTGTGTGTGTTTCCTCAATGAAACTCCATTTGCTCAGCCAACTCACTCTCTGTGGTCGACACGAGCAACAAAACAAAAGAAAGGGGGGAAAAAAAAAAGCATTCTGATTGTACAGACTGTGAGTCATATCACCATCACAACAGTCGTTTCCTGATACGGCGGAACCAGGGCAACATTAGCCACTGATCCAAGGAGTATCTCCTTGGAATCAGCGCAGCGTCCTGGTCTGTTCAGCAAAGATGCCACGGCTACGAACGCTACTACAACTACAATAATTACTGATACTACGGAAAAATCAGCACTGTAGGCAAGAAACTGTGCAGTCAATGGCTGTTGAATCAACCCTCCAGCCTCCCGCGGGAGATGCAGGAGGTCCCCCGGGGGGGGGAGGGGGCGCCGAGCCGGGGTCGCGACCCCTCGGGGAGGCACCTACCTCCTGAGCACGGCGATCTCGTTCTCGATGCTCGTCTCCTTCCCCTTCAGCGCCTTCTTGGGGATGCACTTGATGGCCACCATCTTCCCTGTGGTCTTCTCCCGAGCCATCACCACTTCGGAGAAGGCGCCGCTGTGAGAAAGAACAAAGAAAAATGAAAAACGCTGCTGTTTTTTTTTTTTTATTATTGTTTTTAAACGGCGGTGTTGACAGAGAGAACCTTATCAGCGGCCAGGGGACGGAGGGCAGACGGGCCAGAGTATACAAACAGCATATTGGGGGATATTTACCGAGGAGTGGCCCAGACCCGCAGACTTGGCTGTTGGCTCACGCCAAAAGCACGGCAAACACTTTTAATACCTTTACAAAAACACACACGCGCACGGAGCATTTAGGCGGCGGGCGAGCGCGCCCTGCTCCAGCCATCTGTCTCCGTGCGAGCGAGAGCCTTTAAAAACAAATACGGAATTAAGGGACTATTTGCTGGAGCGATCGGTATCAGTTGCTATGATACGGCGCTCGGTCCATCTTAATAAATCTCGCCAAACAGCGCACACAAACACACAAGCGCACGCACGCACTTTTTCATCACACGACTTGGCTGCTTCGGGTCGAATGTGAAGATGTTCAAATTTGAGAGAGAGGAAAAAAAAAAACCAGAGGGTCATGTTTACCAACCCGGAGCGAATCACCTGACAGAAGAGGATATAAAAGGATGAGTTAATCCGCCGACCTGCAGCTCGGGCGGAAACAGTTGCGACACCTCGGGAAAATGAAAGAGATGAAAATGGAGCTTAAAGCCAAAGTCGTGAGATCCCTGCTGCTGGGTTGATCTGGCGCTCAGGGATCGGCGCTCTGTGTGCGTCGCTGGGCATCTCGCTCTTGGCTTCAATTATATGGGTATATAACAGCAGTGGGTTCTTGATTTGACAGGAGTGTGTAAGAGGAGGCGTTCAAGGCCTTGGAGTCGACATCAGGCTCTTTATCAAGTTGTTGACGGATTCCTTCGCTGCGTGGCGGCTTGTTCTCGACGTGCAGTTGGTGAGGTTTTTTTTTTTACATTTTACTGTAGAGAAGTCACAAACATACAAAACTACAAAAAAAATCTGAGTTATTACAGTATATTGAATATATTAAAGCTGTTCTCAAACTCAGTAGTCATTGTCACTGCCTGAGCCCACTTTGAAAAATACTGCAAAGTTGAAAACACTGAAAAACTTTTTATTCTTCTTCTTTGAAAATGATCTTTTTTTATTGACTGTTTCGAAAGAGACGACAGAAGTTTTGTTTTCAAATGTTTATGAACACAGTAATTTTGAGTTACGAAAAAAGCAAAATAAAAACTCCCAGCTACATCTAGCTAAGAGGAAATGGGTGGAGGTGATTTCTTTTTTTTTTTTTTTTAGCAGTGATTCACTGAGGTCTCATCAACTCGTCCCAACCAGAGACACAGACTGTGGGACGCCGATGATGGCTCGTTCGCTTTTTGACATCACCTCCTCGTGCACGCCTCAACAATTCTTTGCCTTGGTTTCTTGTCTTGCAGTAAACCTCGCAAAGCTATCCAGACTTAAAAATAGAAACGTGATTTTTTTTTCCCCGTTTTTTCAGGTGTGATATTTTGCAAAAAGACGTGAAGGAACAGAGGATAGCAACAGGTGCGTTACTGCCTTCTGAAGACACACACACACACACACACTGCTGGCTGAAATATGTAAGTGTGGCGGCTTTATTATGTCCTCCAACCCCGACAGATTCTAAACTCAGCAGCACTCACTGTGCTAAGTCCCAAGCAGGCCATCAAATCCATGCTAATCCCTCACGCCAGCATCACACGCAGGGGAGGGAGTGAGAGACACACACCGACCACTCTTCCCACTGGGGCGGACGACTGAGGACTGAGGCCTCCAGCAGGAGCAGGAGCATCCAGATGACTGCTACTACCTGCTGGGGGGGGGGGGGGGGGGGGGGGGACAGGGATGGAGCAGCAGCTAAACTCCCCATCACGGCCGCCCGTCGTTACCGTGAGAACGGCCTGAGAGCGTCATTTCTATTCAGCGCAGGCAGGCAGGCTGCCGGGCTGCACAGCTGTGACGCAGGGAGTCGTCCCTTTGCACGCCGGCGGCTGAGGCGCGCCGCTTCGTGTGTGAGCAGGTGGTGACGGAAACCACAGGAACCCTGCGAGCTCTCTGACAGGGCGGTTAGAGAGAAAGAGCAACGGTTCAGTCGGCGAGCAGCAGCAGCAGCAGCAGCAGCGCTTCCTGTCAGTGGCAACGTGACGAAAAACTGAGAAAAGCCTGCGACTTCCCTCGCCGCCTCAGTGAAGCGTGTTCGCCATGCCATCAATGAATTCAATCTGTCGGGACAAAATTCACAGCAGCGAATGAATCAGAACGGGGAGACTGTTCATAGGACGACGCTCTCATTCGTCTGCATGAATATTCTTTGTTCTGGATCTCAGCCCACGTGATTAATGAGATTCTGCTCCTGTGCACCGTACGTACGATACGGCGTCAAGAAATCCTGTCGTTTAATTTGAGACAATTCATTTTATTATCCAAAGGTAATCGTATTTGCGGGTCTTTGTTTTGGAGCAGTGTCACATTCCAGCTCATCCTCCACCTGATTCCAGAAAACAGCATCATGGTGTTTCCTGCTTTATGGGACCATCCGCATGTTTGGACGGAGACAAGAAACAGGTGGGTCTCTGAGGGGCAGAGCCACTAACCTGGGGAGAGCGATCACTGCCCTTGGTGACATCACAAGTCCAGAACTGTGAGGGTTCGCTCACATTTTGTAAAAAGAAAAAGTCGGAAAAAGAAGCCAAATGGTAAATGGACTGAACTGAAGTAGCGCTTTCCAGCACCTTCACAGAACTCAAAGTGCTTTACAATGGCCTCTCATTCAGCCATTCACTCACACACTCATACACCAATGGGTGGCTGTTGCCATGCAAGGCGCTGCCAGCCCCATTGTGTCTTGCCCAAGGACACAACGACAGACTGGGATGGAGCAGGATTTGAACCGACAACCTTTCGGTCATTGGACAACCCGCTCTACCTCCTGAGGCATGGACACCAAAGTTGGACTTCTTTCACCCGTGAGGGTTGGAAAACAGTGGGAAAATGAATCTGGGATGTTTTCAAAGACCTTTAAAGCCCCTCTTGAGGCTCATTTCTTGTTTTAAAAGTAGATGCCATCATGTTACGGTTATGGTTTCACGCTGTCAAATTGCACCAGATGTGTTTCTCATGGCCGCCTGGGAAACAGTGCACAGAAAACTTTCAAAAGGGGAGGCCTATCAGAAAGAACAGCTGCTGATTGGTCAAATCATCTGTCAAATTACCAAATGAGGTTGTTCGGTCATCAGCAATGGTTTCCTGTGAGTTACAGGAAAGTTGTGGTGCGCTGCCGTGAAGCCAGGTGGCAGCGAGACGAGATGAAGATATCACACTTGAAAACTAGAAAAAAAAAACCCCCGCTGAGAAAAAACATTAAGGCAAATTGTTTTTGTCATCGTCGAAGCAGCAGACTCACACTATTTGCATAAATATCAAATCTGCCAGTCAGAACAAGTGGGAGAATGAAAAAAAAATTCTTTGCAGACAAATGAGGAATGCAAAGCGGCGGACGGCACTTGAGGCCGTCGGACAGCTGCGGTGTGTGTGTGTCTGCGGTGTGTGTGTGTGTGTGTGTGTATTAGTGGTGAGTGTCTTTTAGCGGGCGGCTGCAGCGGCGCTCCATAATTTAACAAGCTGTGTCACCGGCAGAGCATTAATCCCTGGGAATAATCCAGCGAGAGATCTGGTGCAGCATGAAGTAATCGCACGGCGTCGGCGGCCCTCTGCTCAGGCTCGTCTCCTGTTATCGGCTGCACGCATGGAAAAAAAGAAAAGAAAAGACGTACGAGTGAAAGACGCGGCGGCGCTGACCCAGAGTCACAGCCTGCGAGCCTGCCGTCGCCGCCGCTGACTCACTCGCCCTGAATAATAACAGCTGAATTTTAAGTGCTTCCCTCTCGGTGGCGGTCGGATGACACGGCGATCTGCAGCCACACACGCGCGCACACACACACACACACACACAGCTAGCATGAGGCTGGTCTGAAGGAGGGCCTCGCAGTTTGGCCTGACTCACGCAGAAAGTGAACGTGGGTGTTTTTTGGGGGGTTTGTGCAAAGTCCATCACGGCTGCTGATGCAGATGGAACTCCTCCAGAAAACTTTTTTTTCCCTGGACTCCTCCCTGATGGAGGCTGATGGAGGGACTCTTTCACTACGGCCGCTCCGTGTGCGTTGCATTATGTTGAACTGCGCCGGCTGCTGAGTAATCGTGCTCGGTCGCACTTGTGTAAGCTTCACTGCAGAGGCCGCTTACACAACCACGTGTGTGTAATGAGAATATTTGGTGAGTCAGGTGGAGCTGCAGCAGAAGCAGCAGCAGCAGCAGCAGCAGCAGATTACTGCAGATGATGCGCAGCCTCACGTCTTGAATCAACACAGATTTTTTTAGGGGGGCCCCTTTGCGGACGAGCGATTTGGGAAACGCCTTCAGTTACTTCACCAGCCAAGTTCTCTGTCTACGAGCTCCGGCTGCGGCCCACGGCTGCACGTACATCCCACTGGTTGGAATTCACAGGGAAATGCAGCGTTCCTGCTGCCGCTGAGAGGGGGCGGGGGGTAATGTGATTGAATCCCCGGCTATGTTACTTCCTCTCCGGCCCGTCGCTGCGACTGGCCCACACTGCCGGCTCTCTGTCTCTTTTCAACGCGCACTTACATCAAGTCCAATAATATGACAAGAGCGGAATTCGGCCATCTGAAACCATCGGCGCTGGACAGTGTCACGCGAGCCCAGGCTGACCTCACGGGAGTGTTTTCAATCCAGTGCGGACTGAAGAATAATGAAATACAAAAAAAAAGTGTCATTTACTGCACAATTCCAGATAAGGCTGCATGAATGGTTAGACGCGGGGGGGGTGGGGGGTGGGGGGCATATCTGTTGCTTTAGAAAGGCTTTGGGAGCGAGAAAGAAATTGTCTAATCATTTTCATCATTTTCATCTCTGCACCGCTACGGTTTGCAGCTCTTGGTCTCTGTGAGTGTTGGGCCGATCTGCGAGCGCAACAGAGGCGGCGATTATTATTAATGGAAGCCCAAAATCTGACCTTGCATGAGAACTCGTGATACACATCGTCTCGGGGGGAGCCATCGTGCTCTCCACTGCTAGGCTAACGGCGGTGGTGGGTGGCGTCTTCTTCAGAGGAAGCAACTAAACACTTCCATCGCCCCAGTTGCCTAGCTGCCATTTCCATCGCACCAAGGACTCACCTTGTCTCAACACAGGCTGTGTTTCAGGAAGGGAAAAAAAAAAATCAAGGATCAATGCGTGGAGACAGCCAGCAGTCGCTTTAATGCACTGCGGCAAGTAGGGATTTGTCGGAGCGAGCAGCCATTTAATACTTTGCTGTCGTGCTCCCTCACCCCCTCCGTGTGCTCCGTGTCATATTTATTTCGGAATGGGTGAATTTCCTCCGTTTCTTTGTCATTTCATTCCATTGCAGAATGAATCATGGATGCGGAGATGTGCGGCACCTAAAATATCCACCTGTAGCCAAAACCGCTTTGGCCCCGGCGGAGGGAAACTAACAGGGGACGAGGCTGAGAGAGCGGTTTGACAAAGTACTTTGGAAAAGTGCGACTGGAGATCATCAACTTCCTGACTGCTTTCCAGGCCACGTAATATAAAGTTGAGATTCATGAGGTCCATCCTGCAGTGCAGCAAGCGCAAATGGACTCTCCATTGCCGTTATGCACTTCATTCTGGAGCCATTTAGGCACTTTAGACCACCTTTATCCACCAGAAATATGAAGCGCTTAGTGCAGAAAAAAAATGTTTCTCCAAAATCGCAAGGAATATATCTTTCATACCTCTTTGCAACAGATTCTGACAGAAAACAGAAGTTACTGACTTTTCAAAAGGGATCAAGTAATGAGCAGCCTGTTGTTCAAATGTGTTCGAGACAAATGAGACAGCTGGTGAAAACAACAGATGAGCTCAGGCAAAAATAACGTCCGCCATCTGAAAGTACGACCGAGGTAGCGACAGACTTGTCTGAGGTGGTAAAAAAAGGCAAGTGTCAACCGACGTTGCGACTTGCTGCTTTAAAAACCCGTAAACTAAGATGTGGTGTCGAATGTTGCTCACACATTTCAACCTACAAAGTTCACACACGCACACTCACAGACGCGCACACAGGTCATGAGGACGTGAACGCGACAACTGCTGATAGGACTGTTGTAAAAGCACGTGGACGCTGCAGGAGAAGAACCACCACAGTATGCAGGAGTGATGCCAACAGGACGGGGGGAGGGGAGGGGGGTTGGGGCACAAACACAGAGTCGGGTCGAGTCCGACGCGATGTGCCTCGTGGCCGGGTGACTTAATTTACTTCCACAGAGTATCAGCAGCTTAAGGCTCTGAAATTAGCCGTGGGGGCAAGCGGTGCGGCGGTGCGGCAGCGAGGGGAGCGGCTCTGGTGGCGAAGATCTCATTAGCTCCAACGGCTTCCAGCAGCCTCCTCCAAAAAGGCCTGTCACTTCATCTAATCAGTTGCGTAACCTTCAAGGAATCTCACCTCGGGGGCTGGAGCCCAAAAGGAAAAAGGAATAAAAAAAAAACAAAAAAAAAACACACAGATATTTACTATATTTCTTTTTGGAGAGTCAATATTTCCAAACGACTGTCCCGCCGCACTGTCTCGGCGGACGGAAAAGGAAAAGGCACTCGGGTTAATGAAAAATATCAGCGCTGTAATATAAATACACTGAGTTTGCGGTGCATTAGCGCAGAAATGGGCCCAGTTTGGCTGGTGTTGTGTTGTGTAAGCGCAGAGTGATCATATTTCTTCTCAACTGGGGGCTGCTGAACGTGTTCACCTGCGCTAACTCTCCAGCGCAGCGTTGAGCACAGTGATGGTCGCGGCCTGCAGAAAATGGGCCGGCGGCTGTGTGATAATGATCCCCCGTGGACACGTAGAGGTGGGGAAACCTGACCAGGAAGTTGGAAAGGTGGAGCAGCGGCAGGAGGAAGTTGAGCAGGAGGATAATCTACGTCTCTTCAGCCCAGTTTCTGGTTCCTGTCTAATCCTTCCAAAGCTGCACGGCTGCTGGGCTTTACTCCCCAGGGCCGGTCCGCAGCGAACCCCCGCTGATTAGGACACACGGGAAACTAGGGTAAACACACTGTGTGAGTGTCGTACGGTGTTCAACAGAAGGAGTCCGACAGTGACAAACAGGCCCTGTGAGATGTGTGTCTCGGGTTTTTGTGGGCGAGCGGCCGTTCGTTCTCTTCCTCCAACCTGGCCATTGTGCGGACGGGCGAATGATTCACTGGTGTTATTCAGAGGCTCTTCACACATCAAAAAAAAAAACATCAGCCTTGGCGGAAATCAGAAAAGCCACCGGGAAGGAATGTCCGAGCGTTTTAGCTGCGGCAGGTTTGAAGTGAATCACGGATCAGTGGGACATTTTCGTACGATGCTGCTGCTGCTGCTGCTGCTGCTTCTCTGGATAAATGAGGGGCTGCCAGCGATTAGATAATGACAAGATAACAGAGATGGACAAAAATGTATTCAACAGGGCAAAAAAAACAAAAAAAAAACCCAGAGCAGAGGCCGTTCTAGGGGAGCACTGACACCAGCTCTCCAGCTCCAAAGAAAAAAAATTGTTTTTTTAAGAAAAAACAAATACACTTCCCGTGGGAGACCCCTGCCCCACATGGAATTCCTCTCAGTCAGGAAGGAGCGAGAGGGCCATGAAAATATAAAAACGTCTGAGACAGAATGTGACTGCAGCTGCGAAACCATGAAAACGCTGCCTTTGCCCACACCCGCCTCTGTCACGACAGCAAGGCCCGAATTCCAGCCTCCATTCAGGGCGAGCGCTATGGTTCCCTTCCCCCGGAAAAACTCATTTAAGGAGGGGAGACCCAAGTAACCAGCAGCTACTTAAAGATTTTTGAGTTTTTTAAAAAAAAAATCCTGTCATGGTGGAGCGGCGTCACATGATTTAATACCCCCAAAAACTTTGCAGACCTTCCGAAAAAAAAACCCCACCATATTTAGCCCTCTGGCAGAACGTGCTTGTTTTTAGCTTCCTGCTATCACGGTTGCTTCATTTGCCCTTCTGCCCATTTGGAAGGGGACAAAAACACGGACGGTAAACCAACACGTGGCTTGAGGTATTATCACCAACCTGGGAGAGGCATCACTACCCTTTTGTGGCATCAGAAACGGCTCATTCCCGGAAAAGTTCACACAAACAAACAAGTGAGAGCACAAACAGCAAAGAATGGACTTTTGTCTGTGTTGGGAAGTTCTGGGAAATTGAATGCATTATAAGGGATCTTTAAACAGTGTTGTCTTTTTAAATGCAGGAGATGATCACTACAGCCACCGCTGCAGAACAAGCTTTAAGCCAGAACATCAACAACCAGTCCAGGTATCAGTGTGTAAAAGCCAGACTAAATGTTTCTGTTGTAATCTGTCCCAGCTAGAGGTCAAAGACAAAACACACACGCACACAAAGTAACCGCAGATGGTGCCTTAATTTCAGCGGACAAGACACGACATCATGTGTTGTGTGCAAACAGGCTCCTGTTGTATAAAAAAAAAAATGCAAAAAAACATATCGCTGGGGCTCAGTCCCGAAAATTAATCGAACACCCCCACTCCCCAACACACACACACACACACACACACACACACACACACACACACACACACACACACACACACACACACACACACACACACACCTCTTGCCTTCCTGTAAAATGCATGGCTGCAACACGCCGTGTTGTCGTCACTGAACCAAACGATGCACCTGACTGGAAGACACCAACATGTCTATTATCACCCACCACCACCACCACCACCACCACCACCCATTCCAACCCCAGACGCAGGGAAGTTCAACGGGCCCCGCTGCCTGTCTGGACCTCCGGGTGACTGATTCAGCCGGAGATTCAACAGCTGTCTGTCAGCCCGAGGCTCTCCGCTGCTCGGCTTTGTGTCACCAGCGGGTATCGGTGTCGGTTGTCGGGTGCAAACTTTGACGCCGTGCGCGCCGCGGTCGAATACTCACGTCCCAAGGACTTCCTTGAAGTCGAATATCTTCTTGATGTCGTCGACGTGCTTCTTCCACGAGCCGTCGCCGGACTCGCCGTTCTCTTTCGCCATTTCTCACCGGGGGCTCGCAGGGAGGACGAGGAAGCCGGGGACCGGAGAGGAAGGGCGGGAGGGAGGAGAGGAGCTGACACGCTGCCGGAGGACCTCTGCTCTCAGCCCGGAGCCTCTACAGAGGACACCAAAACAAAAAGTAGTGCACTTGTGTGTTTCGCCGACAGCGTCCTGGCTCTTTTGCCGGACTCTGGTGCCTCTTCCGCCCGCGTTGGCAGACAGGCGCGCCCGGTGACAGGTTCGTCCTAGCCCGGGGAGGTTATCTGACTAATCCGCTTGACGACACTGAGCTTCCCCACCGTGACGGGGAAACACACCGGCTCTTCTTCGCCCCCTCCTCTTTATTCACCTCCCCTTCCCTCCTCTACCTCTTCTTCTTCTTTGTCTATCCTTAGCCGGGCGGGATTTTTCTGTCAGCGTCGAACGGCGGTTCTCTAACGCCCGGGTCGGGCTACCCTGCTAGCGGCCGAGGGGGGATGAGTCTCAACGGCGCATCCGAGCTGCCGAGTCGCACCGTCGTCCGTCCGCCCCGCGGTTGTTATAGCGATGGGAGGAGTGGGAGGTTGCCGCTCCTGATGCTGCCTCGATGTCTATCTGACAGATTTAAGTGTTCGCACTGCGCCAAATGACCCTCCCCTCCTCCTATGATGTGCAACACATGGCGGTTTTGTATATCGAAGTCACTGGTTTCGTTTTGACAAGTCTTGAGATTGGAAGGGCGTAGCTAGGAGATTCATCGCGCGCAGACCTGTAGCATAGAACCCCCACCTCCCAGCACCACCCCAGCACCACAAACTGGGGAAAAATGTTTTGTAACATGTTTGGCATTTAAAGGTGCCGCAAAAGTTTCACTAAAATGTTATAATTTCCCCATGCTGTGACATTTATCATTGAACCCATCATCATCTGATAGCTTGCATACTCTGAATGAAATGTCTGCTAAAACTTGAAGTTACAGAAGTTGGACCTTTGTGATGTCACAAAGAGCACAGACACCTCTTAGTCTTAGCCAAGTGTCAGTTCCACCTGCATCCATTTGCATACATTTTTTTTGTTTGTTTTAATAATTGTACTCTTTCTTTTTTTCTTTTTTTTTTTAGCATTGTCAATGTTGGTGGGAAGTAAAAGTTGATCTCAAAGCCACATGGGCGTTGAAATCGTGAGGTTGACCTCAAACTGCAAAACCACACGTCTTCATGCCTTTGGTTTCTGCCACTCAGAAACGGACAAGGCTAAAATAAAACTGATGTCACGCTGGTTTGGCAGACGTTCGCTGGAACAAACGCTAACAATAGCTAACTTAAGTGAGTGCTCTGAATCCTGCTGTGCAGCCGCAGCAGAAACAACTTTGGCTTCCTAGTCCTGCAAGAAGTCGGTTCGAGGAAGGGGAAACCATTGTGAAAACTAGCTTGTTGACATCAAGGTCTCCAGTTTACTATCCTTCCAAATCCATGCTTAGTGGATTTAATTTATTAATAATAATAATAATAATAATAATAATAATAATAATAATAATACCAATGAAAAGTAACAGGTGTAAAACCACACCAGCTTTAACAATTCCTTTTATATAATTTAGAAATAAAAATTGAAAAATCTTCTGCCACAATTGACTGGGATTATCAAAAAGGATGAAAAGAAACACCAAGCATTAACATGAAAATACATTTATTTTTTTGCAAAATATGTTTGTATTTTAAGATTTGATTTATTTACATCTGCCCTTTTTAAATTGTGTTAGATTCAAGTATCATGATTGTAATTCAATTTAAACCATTATTTAATAATGCTAATAAGTACTTCCTAGTTTCTTTGTGTTGAAAAACATCCAAAACACAACAATGGAAAATCTTTCAACAATGCTTGCAAACTGAGTAACTGGACTCCCTTTCATATAAACTTAAGAGAAAAACCTAATGTCTATATTTCGAATAAAATAATACTTCTGACAACGGAGACTCTAATGTTTTCTAAGGGAAAGATGAAACAAACAAAAAACACTAATGCTGAACTGATGCATAAAATCACCACTTAACAGTTTAGATTCCAGAATCGAGGAGCACATTTATACTGGACACAAGTACCAGCTGTATGAAAAAAACGTCCAGGTATAAGTGCTTTACGGCTGCAATCACAGTGTAAACATTGCGTCTTAAGGCCTCGACTGAGTTATAGCACAGATAAAGAAAATTGCAGTTGGAGGAGCTATATGTGTATGTATATCTATCTATCTATCTATCTATCTATCTATATATATATATATATATATATATATATATATATATATATATATATATATATATATATATATATATATATATATATATATATATATATATATATATATATATATATATATATATATATATATATATATATATATATATATATATATATATATATATATATATATATATATATATATATATATATATATATATATATATATATACATATATATATATATATATATATATATATATATATATATATATATATATATATACATATATATATATATATATATATATATATATATATATATATATATATATATATATATATATATATATATATATATATATATATATATATATATATATATATATATATATATATATATATATATATATATACATATAGCTATATGTATATATATGCGTTGAACGCAGCAGTCCAGCAACATTTAGTGAGGACTAGAAGGGCTCAGCAGATTCTGAAGTAGTGTAGTACCAATGTGTTTGTCTTGCTGCCGTTTCGGTTCCTGTTTCTATAGCACTAGGCAAAAGTAGCAGTGAGGATGGCTTCCTGTTGCTGCTGATGGAGGGTCCCAATGCCGACAGCAGGGGCGGGCAGCGCGGGTCGGCTGACCAACCGGAGCTGAGGAAGACCACAGGAAAGTCTCAGTTGCTGGGATATCGAAGATTAAATCGCTGCAGTGACGCGTGGCTCACCTTGCACGCCAGCTGCTTCTCAAACCTGGGAGCTACAAAAGACCAGGGCCCCATGTTCTGTGGCTCCTCCTGACTCCAAATGAACTCTGTGCGGAGAGAAAAGTGGTTGGGCTAAACTGGACGTTTATCGTTGTTTCTTGAGAAAAATACCTCCTGTCAGAACATTCCTGGATATCGCAACCATGCGGCCAAAGTGAAGTCACAACAAGCAGGACTTCGCCACGAAAATGCAATCGGTTCATCTGAGTCAAAGTCAGTGTGGGAGCCAAAAAACAGAGAAGCCGCTGCCAAGAATTCAGTTTCATGAGAATGGGCCAAATCGCTGTAGGTGTGCGGTGACTTTTGGTTTGGCAAGCAACAGTCACAAAAATGAATCAGCCGCAGTTGTAGCCTGGAATGGCATTTAACTGCAGTGGGTGGAAAAAGCTTTCATGAACAGCTCAGTAATGAAAACCAATCCGCTGAGGCTCCGACTTCAAAGTTGGGTTTTATCACTAATGAGCAAGCAGTTGTAGTTTCTTCTCCGTTAGTTGTCTCAAGGACCTCTGAGCTACGTGATGGCTGTCAGACTTTGGTAAAAGTAGCAAAATTCTGCAGAACATTTACACTGCTATGACTCACTTAGCCTGGATGCTTTTGCAAAATGGCAACAGGTATACGGTTTTAAAAACAACACTTTGCCTCCAACTTGTAAATCACCTTATAAAGAGTGAAAACTCAAAAGTGTCAGCTCAGTTGGAATTTTCAAAGATGTACACTGTGAGGCACCAGTGAATACAATAGCTTTGGTGTGAAGTTTTTGGTCTTCTAAACACATGAAGGGTATAATGAGCCAACAGGAGGACAAACTGTGTTTTTGGAGAAGGCTGTAAACAAAAGGGCTTAATATGAAATCATTAAAATATTCCCTTTCCTGTTTAATCATGAAATGCTGTTCCACTGGATATGAGATAAGACATAACAATTCAAAAAAATTGGTGGACTGTGGGATCTTTCATGTTTTTTATTGTTGGAATTTGTTGTTGTTTTTTAATACGGCAATACTGAATTGTCTTTGTGTACTAAAAACCACCTACTGCAACTTGTTTAAGGAATGTATTATACATTTATTGTGTGCGGTGCTCTTCCTCAAATGTCACATCATATGCAAAACAGTTCAAGCACCACGTGTCAAAAGAGGAACAACGGACACAAAGTAGCAACAGAACTGAACTCACGACTGTGAGGCAGTGAGACGGGGACTGAATATTTTGAAGAAGGACTTATCAAAGATTTTTAAAAAAAAACAACAACCTGCAATTAGAAATAATGATCTCACTGAGTCACTTCCTGTGGGCAGGAAGTGACTTACTCATACCTGTAATAGAAACAAGTGGTCTCGAACTTGACACCGAAAGATGCTTGTTAAATCATACGCACACACGCACCTTTGGCATTGGGGTATTTTTTGAGTTCCTGCTGCAGAGCATCCAGTGGGAAAGGACACAGCTCCTCCACACGGATGAGCGCCGTGTTCTGGTTGGCTGCAGAGACCTCCCTCTGTTTCAGCAGAGCGTAGTAATGCTTGCCGGAACACAGCACCACCCGCTGGACACTGCAGAAAATAAGTAAAATGTTAGCAACACAGTGGGCTTTTTGTGGGCGTTTTACAAGCTGTACCACTTGTCCAGTTGCTAAGCTTTAGTTAAGAAAGATCTTATTTGTATTTGACTGTGTGGAGAGACACAGAGAAATGTATCCAATGAAAAGGAATAACATTATCTTGCTATGATTAGCATCGTTTACTCTCTTCCATTCTCATGTGTGTGTTTTTAGCCCTAAACAGCGGACAAGGTGACACCTGAGGGAATTAACCAAACTTGAGAATTACTGTGAGAGCTGGTGAGAAGGACAGCGAATCCCACTAGAACCACTGGACACAGATGAGACAAAATAACTGATGTTTGGCAGTGAGATGCTGTGGGCTATTGAACACTGGCTCCCTCTGGCGGATCTACCGTTTAACATCCAGCCCAACTGGGAGGATGTATTGTGGCGTGTTCAGTTTTGGGCTGCACGATTTTGGAAAAAATTAGAATCACGATTTTTTTTTTGTTTTTGTTTTGAATTGAGATCACGATTCTCTCAAGATGTTTTTTTTTTCAAAACAAATATTTATTACACTTATAGCCAATAGACATCAGCAACAGATCAGGAAGAGCAACGTTTGAAAAATAGTTGCGGGATGGCACTGTGTAGCGCTTGTCTAGTGTGCTTTTGCCGTGGCTTTGTACAGTGTTGATAGGAGCCATATACTGTTGGCAACTTTCATTCAGAAAAAATAAAGGAGGCCTCCCGCAGTGGTGGGGGCTATGACTTCACAGGCCAGTGGCTCGCCAGTAGTGGTAAATCATAACCTGAAAAAGGGTTTCAAGGGTTGTTGTGAATGGGTTGTGCAATGGTATTGCCTGCAGCTACGTAGGATACGGTTTTGAACGCAAACTCTTTGGAAATGAACACGAGTTTGCGTCGAAAATAAATTGACGTTCAAGACAACTCAGAAATACGGGACAAACCCCATCCTGTATCAATTCAAAATGGGTCGCATCATTTCATTGTCAATTACGGAACAAATCTGTATTTGAAGGGATGGTTGGCAACTCTAGATCTTTAGCCAGGGAATAAGTGATTGCCTCTGTAATCTCCTTGTGCCTGCGGGAGCTAGACGGGTATGGGGTTGCGCTATATAAGGATCCTGATACAGATGTTTGGGTGGATGAGCAGGAGGGGTTTTCATATGTCTCTGAAGCCGATAAAGTTCCAGTGACTGAGATCCCTTTTTCGGAACCAGGACAATAGGCTTTGTTGCTGGTGCATCTTCCTCGCAATCCATCTTGTTGGCGATACAAGTCTTCCTGTCTATTTCCCGTGTTCACGTTGTCAGTAAGACAGCGCTTCTTGATGTTTTCCCTACCTGCCACCGGATTCACTGTTCAAAACCACGTGGAACATTGTCGCGTTCTCATTCGCTAAGTGAGAAAATAGGAGCGCCTGTTTTCGTGCAGTTGATGTCCTGAATGAAAATGTTTAGGGAAAATTAGGAGCGCTTGTTTTCTTGCAGCTGATGTCCCGATGAAAAAATGTGCCAGAATCGTCAACATTTAGAAACGAGATGACTGTATGTCTGAATCGAGATCGCGATTTCTTTTTAGGATTAATCGTGCAGCCCTAGTTGAGTTTGCGACAAGGAAATCAGGGCGCCGATTCCAATGGTGTTCGTGAAAACAGGCAGATGACTCTTGTTATAAAAGATTTTAAATCCACAGAGATATTCGTACCTTTGTCCTGAGACTGACGTGTCGCCCAACACCTGCTTGAAGTGGGTTCCTGGTGCCAGTTCAGCCAGACTGGAAACTGCCCCCTGCAACAGCAGCCACAGGGATTCTTTAGGCTCGGTTCAGATGGCTTAGTACTGTGAGAAGGAACGAGACCTGCTGGTGACCCTTACAGAAAATCTGAGCAGCGTCTTGGGTCCGACCACGATGAGAGGCTTGCGGAAGTTGCGGACCATCTGCCTCCTCAGCAGGTGGAAGTACTGGGCGGGGGTGGTGGGGTTGACCACGGCCATGTTGACCATGTCGCCGTCCACGCCCTCCTCCTTACTGTCGCACATCTGAGAGACGGTGAAGAGGAATCATTTACAGCTCAGGTGAAACGGCAACGTCGCATGTTACTCACTGACAAGCTGAAGGTGGATAACAGCAGCGTTCAGACACTGAGAGTAAAAAAAACAACAAAAAAAACAAAACAAATCTGAAATGGGTAACCAAACAATTCTGTAATGTGACACAAACACCCTGATGGATGTGCTGCTTTCACCAGCTAGATTCAACTTGTTAATTCCCATGTCTGCACAACATTAAACATGCACGACCAAACAGTGTTTGTTCATTGCCAAAAGAAAGGAAACATGGCACCGGTGCCCTTCAGACCTGGAGGAAGCGCTCCATGTGGCAGGACGAGTGTTCCGGCCCCGCTCCATCGTAGCCGTGAGGCAGCAGGATCACCATCCCGTTCTGAAGCAGCCACTTGGCCTCGCCTGGGAACGCCCACATTTACCGTCTGATATGGCCAAGCGATGATTGAACCCGAGCGTAGTGCAGACAAGAGGCCTCACCTCCTGAGATGAAGGTGTCAAAGATGATCTGAGCCCCGTTGAAGAAATCTCCGAACTGGGCTTCCCAGATGGGAAGCAGCTTGGGCTGAGCGATGCTCATCCCGTACTCGAAGCCGAGCACCGCCTCCTCCGACAGCGGGCTGTTGCACACCTGGGTGTAAGGAAAGGCAACACGTGGCGTGAAGCCGCCGTAGCAAACACTCATAGTTTTAGCAGCTTGAGCCACATGAGGATGTTGCACCTCCAGGAAGCCGGTCTGATCAGGGCTGATGTGGTTGAGGGGGATGTACATGTCGTTGGTCTCCTGACACACCACCATGGCGTGTCGCTGGCTGAACGTGCCTCGGCCCACATCCTGTCCGCTAATGCGGATGTTAAAACCTGCGACAGAAGATTTAAACATAACTATCAATGTCAATTTAATGCGCAACATTGTTTTTTGATTCTGGAACTTAAAATTTGGCTTGAATTATGATTTTTATATTGGTAAAAGCTTCACATACTGCCCACAAAATACATTAGTGAAAGCGTATACTCACAAAAGTAGTTTGGTTTTCCTACCCTGAGAACAGTTATCACAAGAATCAGTGCTGGTGAGTAATCCATCACTAAGTAATCCACTACTGTAATTAAACTTTTTTTTAAATTACAGAGTAACGCAATGGGATTACTGTGACAAAACTGGTAATTATATCACAATTACTTTATCAAGTAACAATTTCATTACTTTTCCGAAATATTTTTCAAGCTAAAAATGTCTTATTATCCACAAAATGTCTGAAATTTAGAAAAAAAAAAATCGAAAACGATGATGTCGCTGATTGATGGTGCAGCCGTGCATGCAACATCATTGATATGTGACGACGCACCAAAACAAGCATGGCGGTGGCAAAAGAAAAAACAGCGATAGCGATTGATAGCTGGAAATACAAGCATAATTTTGAGTTCATCTCGTCTAAATCAAAGAATATTGTGGTTCGTTGTTCGTTATGTGCAGGAAACAAGACGTTCTCCAGGTCAAAACTCATAGATTGTTGAAATCCATGTTTACAAGCAAGTCAGCAGTACTCTGCACAGTAGAGATCTTTTAACTACTGTGCTTGTAATTCTTTTTAACAATATGGGCTGTGCAAAAGGCACCAGTGCTGTACATGAGTTTGTTCTGTGAAAAATGCATTTTGTGTTCAGAGAGCAAACATTCATTCATGTTAAGAGGACAGAGGCAAAATTTGGAATTGTAAAATTTGCACTTCGATGAAGTTCATTCCAAAGCGCTGAGCAACTGTTACTTTATCTGTTTTTTTTAACTAAAGTAGTAATCGTAGCAATTGATTACTTATGAAACAAAGTAGTTAACAATTACATTACTTTTTAAGGAGTAATCAGTAATTTGATCACTTTTATGGAGCAATCCCAGCAACACTGACAAAAATATACATAGAGCAATAAGGATCTTGCTTCTATTTAGCTGCCTTTTTTTTTTTTAAAACCTATTAATACCAGGCTTCCAGGAAATTCATAACCATCAGAAAAATCTTGATAATGTTAACCTGTCAATGCCCAGTTTAATACATGTTTTGCTTCAGGACTTGCCTTGTGATAGGAGAGAGCCAAAAGCCATAGCCTCCGCTGTGGACCAGTCCAGTTTAGTGCCCTCCTCCAGTTTGTGCAACCGAGCCTGAGCACACAAGACAGGAAAATGTTTTTTATTTTAACTGCTGGTGCTACCACTCTAACTATTGCCGCTGCTCCCCCATCAAAAAGTGGAGATGTAAGAGTGGATGACTGAGACGAACCTGTACGTGAGTCTTTGCCAGGTGGCTGTGCAGCTGGGTTTGCTCGGGGATGTCCACAGACTTGGCCCCGACAAACTGCAGCAGGGGGACGGGGACGCCCGTATCCCAGGTGCTGACTCTGGGCTGAGGTTCCACCAGGTCCCCCCAGCGGCCCTGCAGGTTGGTGGGCGGCGGGCTGTACAGGGTCATGTTGGCCAGCTTGTCGTTGAGCATGCCGTAGAACTTGGACTTGATGTCGTCACGCTCGCCTTCAGTCATCAGGCCCTCAGAGATCAGCTGGTCCGAGTAGGAATCTGGGACGCTCTTCCGGCATCTGGCGGGATTGGAGAAGACCTCATTTATTACAAGGTTGTTAAACGGTCTGGTGTTTATTTTGTCAAATTTTTAAAATGAATTAAAATAAGCAAATAAAATAAAATGATTGAAATTAAAATGCCTCGGGAGCTGGGAAATGTGCAGAGTTAATTATCTTGCAGCATTATTATTCTGAATGAAAAAAAATTAAGTAAATATAACTCACTTTTGGGAGAAAGGCCCCTAAACAATTCCTGTCAAACCTTTTTTTAGTTCCAACTAATATTAACTATTATATTTGAAAGTGATACTTGAATGTATATATTTATTCATCAAAAATGTAGTTTAAATCTGCAGCAGATATTCACATTGTGAAGACAACAATGTATTTAATTCAATAAATTTGAAATGAAATGAAATTATTAAAGATAATTTCTTTTCCATGTCCAAATTGTAGTTAAATTGTAAGAAAGCTCTAATTTCTTTCTCGTGAAATTAAAAAGAAACAAACCTTTCAACTCTTTCATACTTAGAAGTACAAATGTGTTTTAACATGATGCCAGCCACTTGTCCAGAACTGACCTGATGATCTTGTACATGGAGGGGTTGGTGAAGAACGGCTCGTCCAGCTCATTGTGGCCCCACTGACGGTAGCAGATCAGATCCACAATGACGTCTTTCCTGAAGAGCCGCTGGTACTCCACAGCCAGCCGAGTGGCCCGGAGAACTTCCTCTGCATGGTCTCCATTGACGTGGATCACAGCACAGTTCACCATCTTACCTGTGGGGCAAAAATATATGGTTGTATGTGTTGCTTTACTACAGGGTACTACAGTACATTGAAATACCGGATGACCACAACTCCTGCTTGAAAGTTACACTGACCGATATCACTGCAGTACAAAGAAGATCTCGCCCTCTCAGACGGAGTGGTGTAGCCCACTTGGTTGTTGACAATCAGGTGGATGCTGCCACCCACTCTGTAGTGGGGGAGGTTTGACAGGGTCAGAGTTTCCGGTACAATCCCTTGGCCAGTGAAGGAGCCGTCACCATGGACCTAAGGACAGGAGAGTTGCTCTCAGAAAACAGTGGATTTTTTCATGCAATATCACTTGCTTTTTTAGAATTTGTTAGAAATCATCCCTGAAATACAAAACTTTGAACATCAACTGTTTGCACTTCATGAATTTGCAAATTTGTGGGTGACTTTATTATACTAAAACTGTTCTGAGTGTACGTAACGCAATGGTGCACAGGCAGAGTTACTAATTAGTGGTTACTGATTAATATCATAGTCACTGTCTTACCAAAAACATACTGGCAATAATAAAAATAAGTGTAACAGCAGTAAAAAAAAAAAAACAACTTGAAAGTGAAATGTACTGTGCAATCACCTTTTTTTTTTTTTTTTTTTAGATCTGTTGATTGAGATTATTATCACTACTAATTTCAACATTAAACAAAAGAATGACAAGGGATTGAAATAGTCTCTCTCTTTTCCAGAAGCATGTTGTAGTCGACAGGTACCTGTACACAGACAACTCTGTCCCCAGGCTGGGCGCTGTCCTCAGGCGAGTAGTCTCCTTCCTTCTGGAGCTGCTGCCTGGCCCTGGCCTTGCCCTGAGCCACGGGGTTGATGGCTTCCAGGTGAGACGGGTTCGGCAGCATGGTGACGTGCACGGGGTGGGCGGCTCCGAAATCCAGCAGCACCGAGGAGGTGAGGTGGGAGAGGACGTCGCCGATGGCCGGCGAGGTGTCGGGGAACTCGCTGAGGCCGCGCATCTTACGGAACATCAGCTGGAGAGGGATTCAAGATTGAGAAGAAGAGTCGTTGTGCAAGCACAAGGGCATTTTGAGGAGTCTCTCAGCTTTCATACAGAATACGCTTTCTTTCATGCAAAAGGAAAGAATAGAAAAAAACATAGAAATACACATGCAGAGGGAGCTGTGTGCCGTTTAGCGTTATCAGCGCTGTTAACCAGTGAAAACACTTGTGCCATAAATAAACAAGCAATCTACTCCACACACAGTTTGTGCTTATGTTTGAATTATGCCTGTCTGATAAGCAGTGTGGGATAATTAACCTCCGGTGGGAACTTGAGCAGCCCGGTCAGGAGGTTGAGTCTGCCTCTGTGAGGCATGCCGATGACGATGTCCGTCACTCCGCTGTGCACCGCCTGGTGGAAGAGCTCGTAGAAGAAGCCCATCATGCTCTCCGCTCCTTCCCCTCCATAGCGTTTCACAGTGGCAAACTTGGTGGCTAGAAAGTGGTCAAATTCCTGCACGTTGTCATGGAAAAATTAATCAAATGAAACCGTGCCACAGCCACAAGTCAGTAACCGCACTGTGGATACATGTGGCGGGACAATACCTGGGACTCAAGCATAACCTTGGCCAGCTGCTTCCTCTCTTCGGCGGAGAAGCTCGCCTTCTTGAGCTCCTCGAAGCGGTCGGCAAACCACTCCCTCTCCTCCAGGCTGCTCAGCTGGCTGGTCTCCACCGACATCTGGCCACAGTAGGCGCCTTCAAGGTAGGCCTGAACCTCCTCCACCGAAGCCTCGGCTTTCCCCAGGTGCCGCAGACCTGCAGACGCACACGGGGGTTAGCAGTGTTGAGCAGATGCTGTGAGGTGAAGTCAGCGTTTTTACCGTGTTAACGGTAACTGACTAAACCAAAAGAACCTGCAACTCTTTGCCCAGACATGAAGACTGTTGAGTGACTCAACTTGGCTGCTTTATTTGTTCACACTTGTCAGGCCAAAGTGGGTGATTTGTTTTGCATATGTGTAAGATGTTTTTCGCTCGTTTTGAATTTTCTTAACGTTTGTACACTTGTTACAAACACCCTGCTCATTGGTACAGCGGTCTGCTTTCTGCACGTTTTGCACATCCCACCTGAGGTGTTCAAAGGTCCCTGGATGATTCCTTTCAGCATGTCTATTTCCGGGACGCTGTCAAGAACGGGTTTGTCGGGTTGCAGGGGGTTTATTCTGGCAGCCTTGTGCCCGTGACCTCTGTATGCCTCCACCAGACGGCTTAGGCCATGATCTGGAAGCAAAAGAAAAACAACCATGAGGAGGATAAACTGTCCCCAATAGGAATATGGTCAAAAAATATATAATTTATTTAACAGTGATGGAAAGCCTCTGGAGCCGAAGTGACGCACAACTTCTTGGCAAGTTACTTCAGCAAGTCGTCGACGTCGCCGCCGCCGCCGCCGCCTCCTGGTTGGTGGCAGACGGCGTGTTAACGCCGCACTGACCTTGATTCAGCGCCGAGATCCGGTCGCCCGGAGCCTCCTGGCGGCTGTCGCCTCGCTTGGGCCGGTAGCCGTACACGCCTTTCTCGGTGTGATAAGAGCAGCCGACGACCTGCCGAGCCACGCCGCGTGGCAGTCTGCCCAGTGACCGGCTGACGAAGAGGACGGCTGACATGTTGGGAGGAGGAAGAGGACTGCGCTTTAATTTTTGGCACCGCGGTCAGTAGGAACTACAGTGGAGCGGCCATGACAGCCCGGGGAGGCGCGTTGTGGGAGGAGACGCCGCATTCAAAGCCAATTGGCCGAGTTGTTGTCTCCCCCGGAACACGTTTCACAACACCGCCTCTGCATTACTTCGACATCAACTTCGATCCCCCGTTTTAAACTCACTTAAATGTACTTTCATGCTTGAGTTGACGTTATTTCTACCCTCAGTACTAAATTTGTTTTAAGTTTGTTTTTTTTAGAAAAACTTTATCCTCGCTCGGACGTTTTAGACTGACGTGACGCAACAAGTGTCAAGAGAGGCGACACGTGTTTTCGCTGCATTCAGGAGGCCTCGTAAAATTAGATTTCTTGGCCCCCAGAGCAGCTAGAAAGCCTGATCCCTTTCCAACCCTGTGTATTTATTGTATTCCGCCATGCCCATTCACTGGCCACTATCTTGGATCCAACTTACTAACAGTGGCTTGGAATTTTTATTTTATTTATTTATTTTTATTACAAAAACTAGTATATATGTTGATCGTCCTACCTCCACCCCTTCCCCGCTCTCCCTCTCTCCCGCGCACACACACACACACACGCAAAATCATAATTTGAAACATTTGACATCTACGTTGACTGCTGTGGTTAATGGGAAAGCCTGCTAACCCGAAAGGACCCATTTTGACTCCATCATAGGCTCAAAATGAATAATATGCACAGCGACAACATGTCTTAATAGTTCAATACGCAGAGCCAATACTTGTATATATATAGGTATATATATTTGCTTTGTAATTGTACATTTTTTTAGAAGCATTCTAACATCTACGCCACAGGGTGGAGCCAAAGCTCTATTTTTTGAATCACTAGTAGCTGGAGTAGTGCAGGTCGGTTGTTATATGAGCAGCTTCAAGAGCACCTAGTATTTTGATGACTATATGTGTGGTTCAGTTGTCATCAAATCCAATATTTCAAAACTTTCCTCTGTTAAATAAGGTTAATTTGAGAGCTATTACGGTACTTTCTTTAAATACCATTTGGAAATCTTTATTTAATTTTATACAATTTTCATTGCACTTTGTCAACCTCTGCTATTCAAAGTGTTTCAATTAAACTTTACTATTGACTCAATCTTCACCCAGGTTTCCTTGCAAAAACATATTTTTAATGGTATAGTTAGTTGCTATATGGTCTAATATGTATTGATTTATTGTATTTTAATGTAAAAATGTAGACATATTTGAAAACAAATTTACTAGGCAAAATTCTCAAGTTGGGGTGTCATCACTAACCTTGTGGAGTCGTCAGTCTTCTTTGTAGCATCACATTCATGCATTCTGGTAAATACTCAGAAGCAGTGCAGTGGGATAAAATCAAGTTGTTGTTTTTTTGGTTTGTTTGTTTGTTTGTTTCTGGGGCATTCACTGACAGGCCAGAAACACATGATTGGCAAATTCAAATTTGCACAATATGGGACCTTTAAAATGACCAACAGAAACCCATCATGTGCACCTTTACACAGATCAGTTGATAGAAATAAGCAAAGGGAGGCGGAAATGAAGTCAGCTGACAAAACACACGAAAGGGGGTGAGAGGGGGGTGGAGGGGGGCGATTTGTCAAATGCCTTTACAACACTGGACAAGCACAACACACTCAGACACAACAGTCCATCGTAGTGGATATGGTTTAATTTGGAGACAGAGGCAAAGAAACACACCACACATGAACAAACATTGACCAAATAAAGAACACAGAGTCTTTTAGCTACACACTCCGCTATGGGAAAGAAAGAGTCAAACGGGAAAAAAAAACGGTACACAGGTTTAAAAAAAACAAACAAACAAACTTAAAAAGCAAGGCTCCAACTAAACAAAGAACTCTTCAACTAAGACAGTTATTCACACAAGTTGTTTGAAATCCTGATGACCATTAAACTATGTGGACAGCACAACAAATACTAACATGAAACTTACCACAATTTTTTTTTTTTTTTTAATAGGATCTCAACCCCCTTCCCCAAAAAACAGATCAACGAAGTGGAAGGACGTATAGAGATGGAACTAAAAAAAAAAAACAACAACTAATAATCAGGCAACTTTTAGAGACAAAGAAGGACACAACTTAAAAAAAAAAATTGCTTGACACCACCAAGAGGCCAAACTCAAGACCTGGTCAAGGCGAGGCCACATTGAGAGGCCAGACAATTTTTTTCCAATATAGATTTTCTTTTCTTTAATTTTTTTTTTTTCCAATATAAAAAGCTTCACTGGTACAAAATACATATGAACAACCAGTTGTAGAAATTGGAAAGCCTGTGTATGTCTTTTATCCACCCTCTTTTTTTTTCCAAATCCCACCCAGGATCAAAAAAAAAAAAAAAGTTTATTTACTCAACAGAAAAAGAACAACTAAGTGTAATACAGATCACATCGAGTTGCACCAACTTTGGCTTTTCATCAAGACAAGACAAAACGTCTATTAACTCATTGGTGGAACGTGAACAATGTCCTATCGATTATCAGACAAGAAAAATAAGATTTCCCCCCCCCTCACCCCTCCCCGTACTTTTATCTATTATGGAACAAGACAATATCTATAGAGATGCAAAGCTACCACACTGTCAAAGAAAAGAAGCACTTCAGAATGTGAACAGACAGAACAGAGAAACGTGATTGTTAGAGCTTTTCGAGCGGGATTTTGTGATGGAAGCCCCTGAAGTGAGTCAAGTTCCTTTTGGGACCGCTGTGGACTGTACATTGTGCTTTTTTTTTTTTTTTTTTTTTTTAAAGGAAATAAAAAAAATAAAGAAAGAAAAATCACAGTAACACTTCACCATACAATGCATATCACCACAGATGTGCATTCCATTCAGTGTTTGAGACACATTTATATCTTTTAAAGATCATATCGTTGCCCTCCCCAGAACAAATCGTTTGTATCGCCAAGTGTTACAGTATATATGTTCACACTCACCAAGAAAAGAGGTTTAACCTTCAAATATATAGGGAAGTTTATTATTTATCTACAGGTTGTTGTTTTTTTTAAACCAACTGTTCAAAAATTGAGCACGTCACAATACACATACCAATAACTCAACACACACAGTTAAGGGGGAGGAGTGGGCAACAAGCAGGTGACAAGAGCTTTCATGACACTGGCATAAATAGACAAAGAAGGCTAACTGCAGCAATCTCTAAACCAAGGCCTAATAAGGATGTGTAGGCAGTTTCTAGACGTATATATTTATATATATTTATATATATGGCACTTTAATATATTGTATTGCATTTGGATAGAAAAAACACACCGTAAAAAGCACATGCCCATATTAAAAAGTGAAACCAGTGGTACCGTAAATGTCGGGATTATATTCACATACACACCACATTTTGCAAAAGTGAGCAGCTCCCACAGTTGTGCTTAACGTTTCCTTTTTTACAAAAACAACACTTTGCTCAAGCACTGTTCCAAATTTGGTACCTTTTTTTTTTTTTTTTTTTTGTTTTTGGACTTTGTGTGTTTGGAGAACTGAAGAAGAAAAAAATAATACAAAGTGGAGAAAAAGGTCAAATGGTGACAATTGTGCATTTTGCGTCGTAATCCTGTGCGAGTATTTACTATCACACACAGAAAAGCCCCTGAGTTGACAGCTCTTTAGCGCCATCAGGTGCGCAGTTTGTTTAGGGGTTGAAGTGGTTTATTTTCGTACAGACAAAAAAAAAAAAAATAAATACCACCCAGGTCATAACAAAAAAAGCGTAAACTTTTTTTTCTTGACAAAAATGGAATGTTTTTTGTAAACCAACACTACTTGTGGATTTTGTAGCAAACGTGTATGTGAGTGAATCTCAATTCTAGAAGTCACTTAAAAACAAGCGGTGAAAAATGGAATTAAAAAAAGCGAGGTTATCAAAAAAAAGAAAGGAAAACGTGCAGAGACCCAAAGGTTGTGTGTTGCGTCGGAGTGTCTCTTCTTCAGGGGCTCCCACGACTGTGACCACTGCGGTGTGTGTGTGTGTGTGAGAGAGAAAAACAAAAATAAAACACAAAAAAAGTGTGTTGTCTTAATTACAAAAAAAGAGAGCAGAGTTTGACACATGGGCACTTTAACAACTAAAAAATAAATTGGTTTTTTTTCAAATTGTCATCTGCAGAATCCACAGATGAAAACCATCTTACGACATGAGGCATCCAAACGCAAAGTGAAACATCCAATAATCATGAGAAATTTACACAAAGTCTACACAACGTACCGTGGAAGTCTGACAATAAAGTTTTCTTAAATGCAGGAGGAAAAAAAAAGGGGCGTCTAAGCCATGTGACTCGCGAGCGAAACAAAAAGCAAGCGATAGCTGCGGTAAACTGACTCGAAGCAGGTTTTCAAATTTTACTAGAAACGACCCTTCAAAGCTGTCACACTGTTCAAACTGAATTTTAGTCTTCTTTAAAAATGCAGTACACCGAAGACCCTCCCGCCCCTCCCTCGCCCCACACAGATGACGTTACAACTTAATCTACAAAAAAACCCAAAAGTTTTTGCCTGGGTTCTGTTAGTTAATCTTCTATAGATTCAATGGTATAAAATATAGGTAATCTAAGTGTGCATTTAAACCACAGATTGTCTATTTGTGAATCAGTTCTAAAAAAGTTGACTCATGTAGGTAGTCATTTCTCCAAACAGAGCAAATGTACCTTTCATTGTGCCATCAATAGTTCAAAAAAAAAAAAAGAGGAAAATAAAAGTAGACACACAGGGTATTTTTGTTTTTTTCTGTTAATGAAAAGGAAACCTTGTTTACTAACCTCCATGTAAATCTTCACACTGCCCGCAAAAAATGCAGAGATCGTTAGAGAGCACTGAGACGGCGTTTACAGGTCAGACTTTCTAAAGTGTGTGTGTGGTGTTTGTTTTGTTTTTTTCTCAAAGAAGCCAACATATTGCTAATGGCACCAAATAGCACAGACGAGTGCCGATCCCTGTATTCAACTTTCAAGTGAACTTTACTGAGAGAGGTAAAAAGAAAGCCACATAAAAAAAAATTAACAAAGCTAAATTAAAAAATAAGTAAATCCCACAGGTTTTTAAAACATTCGCAAAAAAAGAACCAAACAAGAAATATCTCTTAAATGAATTCAACAAAGGTACGTTTTTCACATTGATTTGTTTGACCTCTCTCTCCCACCTGTCACATTTCTATACACAACAACAAAAAAAAGAGAAGAAAAACAATAACACATGCAGAGAAATCAGGTTGAGCTAAGGTCAAGGGTCAGTGGGTGGCCAGGTATTGGTCAGGCGAGCTTAGAGAGACATCACAGACAATGGTGGGATGATGAGGCCAGGGGGGTTTTGGCTTGGCTTTCAACATCATGAAGACATGCTAGGCTAATGATGAGCAAACAGGCATGGAGATTTGTTCTAAAAAAGGGGGACAAAAACACGACAGGAAGAGTGAGAGAGACAGAGAGACAGAGGGGGGAGACAAAGAGGAGAGAAGAGAAAGTTAGGGGCACGGCACAAGAATCATTTAGCCACGAGGCAACACAACATAAAAAACAAACGACGAAAATTAAAGAAAAAAAACCAACAACACAACAATCACCACACACAGTAAAAAGGACAGAGCTGTAAACGACCCCCGCGTTCCCTCTTCCTTAATTACTAGCTTGTGGCGCACAGAAAAAACGACGACGACAGCGACAACACAGATTTTAAGGAAGTGACGACACCACCACGACATATGGCCGAGAGACTCTGACATGCACAAACTGTACACTTGGCACCCACAGAGATCCATCGAGAGCCAGCTCCTCGCTGGGAGGATGGATGGAATGACTGGAAGGGGGCTGTTAATAGAGACGGAGGAGGAGAGGGAGCCTAGCTGGAACATGGCTTACACAGAGAGAGAGGGGGGTGGGTGGGGGAGACGCAGACAGGAGGAGGGAGACGCTCGAGTGCAAAAGAAGAGTTTTTTTTTTTTTTTAACTCCCCCCTCCCCCCCACACCCACCCCTCCACATACAGAATGAGAAGGGGGACGCGACGGACTACATCTATGAAGCCGGATGCAGGTGGCAGCACCTGCATCGCAGCCGATCCTCAGTCAACCCGCCCAGCTTGACCTGAAGGCAATGAAATGGCAATGGGCAGCACACCTGACGCTCGCTTTCTACATACAGTGACACAGAATACCGCCGGCGAAACACTGACTCCAGTCGTAGTCATAAATAATCATATACATTAAAAATACTCAATCCGACTCAAATTACATGGCAAAAAGAAAAACAAAAAACAATACGCAGGAATGCAACACAGTAAAACGTGTCAAAGATCATTGCAACTATTTTTCTCTTCTTTTCTTTTTCAGGGGACTTAGAGGGAGTCTGCCGCCGCCCTCTTCCTCCCCCCCAACCCCCTCTGCCCCACGAGTCTCTGCTGTGGTGACCTTGGCTCGAGGGTGAACTTACCCTAGCAGTGCTAGCATTAGAGCTGGGGAGGGGGGGGGAGGCCCCGGGGCTAGGATCAGTAGGGTTTGCTGTCGTTCTTGGACCGCTTCAGCTGAACCTTCAGCCGCTTCATCCCGATCTGGAAGCCGTTCATGGCCTGGATGGCAGCCTGCGCCGACACGGGATTGTCGTAGCTGACGAACCCTGCGGACAACGGCGGCGGATGACAGTCTTAGCGAGCAAGAGCGGAAAAAAACCTACTTGTAACAAAACACATTTTTGATTGGCTGTCAAGTTCAGCGTCGGCAAGACGGCTCTTCTGTTTCATTCTAATAGAATTTGTAATAAAATAGGCTACATTATATTTTATTGATATATTTATGTACTCGTTTTACTGTTATTCCTTGCAATTTTTTGTCCCAAAGACACCAATAAAATTCTTATGTCATCAATTGGGAAGCTGAAGTTAAGACAATAGCGACGGGGAAGGTAAAGAAAGCAGAAGTCAGTGTGAGCGGCTCATCCTGCTGCACATCCATCTCTGGCCTCAGCTCTCTGCCAATACAAAAGGCCGGGAGAGTCGGCCCAACGCTAAACTTGCACTTGTTCCGAGCGCTGCAGGGACACTCACCAAAGCACTTGCTCAGATTGGTCTGTTTGTCAATAAAGACTTTGGCAGAGACCACGTTTCCAAAAGGCATAAACATCTGCAGAAGATCCTGGTCCCCGAACTCCTGTGGCAGGTGGTAGATGAACAGATTGGCGCCCTCTGGCCCTACTCCAATTGGAAAAGAGTCAGAATGTCGAGTTAGATTTCTTGTTTAGACTGCACGTGCACACACACACACACAGTTTACCAGTAACCCTAATCCTATTCACAGAGAATACATCTAAAAAAACAAAAAAGTCTTTCCTACGGCAGAACTGGTGGCGTGCTGGGCAACTGCTTACCTTCCTTCTGGCTGCCAGCGATGCTCTGCTGCAGCAGAGACTGGCCGTAGAGGGAGGGCAGGGCGGAGGCTGTGTACTGCTGCATCCCTGAGTAGGCCTGGGTCAGAGCGTCCATGGAGCTGGCCGTCGACCCGTTGGCCATGGAGGCGCCCAGGCCTCCGTTCATGCCCCCGAGGCCTGCGAGGCAGACGCCACACCGTCATCACGCCGATCGCAGCGGGTGCAATTCAAACCTCACGCCAGCGTGCGGTAAATCACGTCGAGCTCGCCGAGTCAATGCGGCGTCAGGAGGGCAGACAGTTTTACAGCACCGGTAGATTTACGGCCCCCCGACGGGTGAGGCTAATAGTTCTTTATTGCCCCCTGGTGGCTACACGGTTGTGTGTGTGTGTGTGTCTGTGTGTGCGTGGATCCGAGCACTTACCGCTGACGCTGTTGGTGAGAGCGTTGAGGTTGAGGCCCACGGAGGTGCCGGTGAGACCCTGCAGGGAGCCCAGGGACGCCAGAGTGCTCATGGCGGCGCCGGCGCTGGAGCCCGCTGTTGAACCAGCTGCGTGACAACAGGGACGACAACGGCAAAGCGCTTAAAATGGAGCGCGTCCGCACTGCTCGACGCGACGCGCCTCGTTGAAAAGCGGCCGAGATCTTCGCCACAAATTGTTACGATTATGAAGGAATGACACGTCGACGAGGGGCCGCTTTAAAGTCGGTCCTCTAATGAGGGGCGGCCATTAGCGCGCCGTGATGCGCTAAACTCAGACAGATGGAACCAATGTATATTTACACAGATTAAAAAGGCAAATGGGGTGCTAGTAAAATTTTATATGTGTGCGATTAAGCCCATAAAATAAATGAAGATGGCTAAGGGCCGTTAAGCAAACAGCGGCTGAGGGAGTTGAGGGGAGCGCTTTGAAAAGGGGTAAAAAAAAAAAAAAAAGGTAGCGACAGAGCAGCGGGGGAGGAGAAACCAAAGAAAACAACGAGACATTTAGGTGCTACTTGAATCCAAACTCCGCAGCTGAAGACAAACAGCGGGTTGATGCAATCGACCACGAGCAAACAACGCAACAGCGGCGCACGCTCCTCCAAACTAAATCCTGATCATTACGAGTGGCTTTCAGTTCAACGCGCACACTTCACATTCAGCCCCCGTCCGACTGGGCTACCTGGACTGGCGAGGGCCGCCAGGGCTCCGCTGCTCGCGCTCAGGCTGCTGGTGGAGTTGGGGCTGCCGGAACTCTGGGCCGCAGCGGCGGCCGCGGCTAGTGTGGCCAAGTTCTGTAGCTGAAGGGGGTTCACACCAGCTGGGGGGCGGAAGAGACGCAACGTCAGGACAGACTTATGAAAAAGAAAAAACAAGAACCTAAATATGCGTTATCAGACACTATAATGAATTATAGTGTCTGATAACGCAGGGGCTCACAGTGGTCGGCGACAAGGTCATGCTGACAACTCGTAAGATGTGTTGGTGGGAATGAAAATCACACCATTAGACTTTTAATCCTTCAGGAAAAATACAAAGGCCTTTATGTGGGAGTGAGAGGAGCTGCAATCAAGAGGATTTAATAAGCTTCTTCATGTGGAATCAGTGAACTTTGGGACTGTTGCTGATGTGTGACTCCAGGTCTGAAAAACACTTCACACGGACCCGCCGAGCTCGGCTGAGCTAATGCAATTAAAGCGGTGCATTGCTCTCCGCCTTCATCTTTTTTTCTGTTTTATACACAATTCAGACACTTGGTTTAGTCTCTGCAGCCTCTAGAATTTCAAATTAAGTTTTCTGGTGGAAGACGTATTAATGGTCACATACACAGGGCAATCCCAGGCAGCACATGCAGACCAGCTGAGGACTGGTACAGTGCACTAACGTGACCAATGTTTTTGGTTGTAGGTGAAAATAAGTCTCCAAAGAGAGATGATACATGTGCATTGATTATTAAGCTACACAAAATGACCACACTGTGCTTCTAAACTTTCAACAATAATATGTTCTGGTGTTTTAAAACCTGGTACATACAGTTCAGGCAGACCTTTTATGTGTGTGTTTTATTCAGTAATAAATATCAGACAGCGTGTGCCGCTACATAACATTCAAACACTAAAATCAGATCGGTTACGTTTTAGCACATGAGCAACAAACATCCTTCTGACTCCCAGAGGGAGTGGATGCATCTTCCCCCTCACAGGAACCATTGATACGTGATTTCATGAGGTCGTGGCTGTGTGTGGGTCTCTTTAAGCAGCCTGCACAGGCCGAGAATAGCAGCGCTGCATATTAATGTGCCACTGATCTGAAACAGTAATGTGATTTACCGCAGTTAAAACCATGTGGGTGTCTCGCACTGAGTCACAGGGTTGGTGACATTCAAAAAGTCAGCTTGTTAAAATCTAAAGGAGGACTGAAAAAAAAAAAAATGAAATAAAATAAAAGTAAAAATAAACACATGCGAGAGGATGAGCTCACCTCCTAGCCTCTGAAGTCCGTTGAAACTGCCTTGGTTACTAATAGATGAAGCCTGCTGCAGCAACTGTCCATGGAAGAGAAGAAAACGAGACACATGATGACGAAGACGACGCATCTTCTTGGTTTAATTTTAAGACACTTGTCCCAATGTTGCCTTTATGTTAATCTTGTAATCTGAATTTGGGTTTCATTCTAAAAACCTTACACTGCTATATTCAGGGCATCTACACTAATTTTATAGTTAATTATTTAGTAACACTGGTATTTGACTTGCCTTCATTACCTTTTGCTTTAAACAGATTTCCTGTGCAACTGCAATAATATATTAAATTCAGTGAGATTATGCAAGTTTCTTGGCTGCATGCAACAGTTTCTACAAGCACCATTCTTTGCAGAGCCGTGCAGCTGCGAGGACAGAAGACGCTCGGTTTGCTTCGAAAAACCGCTTCAAGTCACATGATGAGCGGCTGTGCACAAGCGCATCACATGATTGGGGTTTTCAGTCAAAACACACGTGTGGCATAAAATGGCCATACTTGAGCAGTGGCAGCATTTGCAGAAGACGAGCCAGCACATCAGTATCAGTGCTGCTGCTGCTGCTGTTGTTGTTGTTGCACCTGGGACTAGTTTCAGTTTTCTTTGGCTGGATGCGTCGGCTGCCGCCTTCCCTCAGATGGGCTGTGCGCTATCGCTTGTGACGCGCCTCTTCAGGTCTTATTAGGTGCGTTTGGTCGTCCCGTCTGTTTTGACAAGACGACCGTGCCGGTCCGCTGTCCAACAGCGTCCTGACAGTGTTCAGAGCGCTAGAAGGAGCGAGGTGGCAGGCGCCAGCAACACCAGTGACACGGTAAGAGTGTTTGTGTCAAAGGGAAGCACTTTAAGGTTTCAGCGGAACTTAGCCCGGCTCGACACCTTTGCATTTTCAAACTGATGGATGAGGCACTGAAAGCTTGTCTGTCCAATCAGGGGACTCATTCTCAAACTAGAGTGCGGTGGAAGATCCTGCCGTTGCGACACTCAAGTGCCTTCTGTATTTTCTTCAGGTTATGTAATGCGTTCTGGCATTATTTGCTCTGGATTAAATATTACTGATCTCCGGTGCCAGAGCATTTGTACTACGCCAAGTCCAAAAAGCGCCTTTGGTGTGAATTCATTCTTCAGGAACCGCCGCGCTGAGCAGGAGGAGGCAGACTTACAGCCAGGTACTGTGGCGTGAGCGTCCCCAGGCTGGCCAGGTTCCCCCAGGTGGAGGCGTTGTTGAGCTGCTGTATCTGTTGCACGAGCTGCTGCTGCAGGCGCCGCTGCTCCTTGTCCCTCTGCGTGTCGGCAAACTTCACCACCAGAGGTGAGGAGCAGCCCTGGAGCGGCGGAGCACAGGTCAGAGACTTCAGAACCGAATCGGCTGCAACCGCGGCGGAATTCAAAGCTTGCTTAACCGAGGCGAGGAAATGGTTGCTGTAAGAATTGTTGTAAAAAATAAAAAATAAAAAAAAAAGGTGGGGAGGGCAGGGTATCATCTATGCCTCCAAAAATAATTTTGATGCCCGTTCACATTCATATATAAGAGCTAACACACAAAAGAAAAGTCTGCCATGCATAGCTGGACCAGGCCACATTCCAGAGGTGGAGGTGGTGGTTGGGGGGGGATAATAGCTGCAGACAAGAGAACCTCTTTTTTTTCCCCCGCTCACCCCCCTGGGGAGCCAAACGCATTTTTACAGACAAGCAGACGAGAGAAAGATGGAGGACACTGAAAAACGTGACACTCAAAATGACTGGGGGGGGGGAGAGGAGGAGGGGGGGTTGGTGGTGGATGTCAGCGGGACGTTAACGAGGAGATGCCTTCTTACGCAATCAACACACATCTCACAGGACACGGTCACATCGTGTTCAGACAGACGCGTGGACATGAGGCGTGCGGTGCGGTGCGGTGTGGTGGTGTGGTGCGGGGCAGTGTTCTGAGGAGTGGACAGCCACACTGGGAACCGGACTGGACCAGTGAGGAGGGGAGAGAAGATGGCTCCTGAACCAGCGGCGGAGGAACCGGGGAGTCGGCCGTAATGAGGGGAGGGAGAGAGAGTGTGTGTGTGTGTGTGGGGGGGGCGGCGCAAAAAATAGGTGGCGCCTCCTCAGGGGTCTGCATCGACTGTGATGGGAGGGGGTTTCATGTTTGGTTGGGCTCCTAATTAGGCTCGGCCGGACGCTCCGCTGGGGAGCCTCTGACCTGCTGGCTGTCAAATTACTGCTGCTCCACTTCCAGCAAGACACCATCGCTCTGCACAATGACACGGAACCAGTTTTGGAGAAATATAATCGGTGGGGGCTGGGGGGGCTGCCCCGAGGGAGGGGAGGTCTTTATTAACCTATGTTGGATGATTTTATTATTTTTCATGTGCGGTTACAAAAGCGGAAGATGCTCCTTTCCCTTTCCTTTCCCTGTGGCCCTCAAACGTGCAGGTTGATGACATAAAGGAGATGCGTTGGGTTCGGACAAGAGCGACCGGGCGGCGTCCCATTCGGGTCTGGAGTCGGCCGACGTGCGAGAGGCACAGACACAGCTTCTCATTCAATCACCCGGCAGGACGGCCATGTCATTCTGTAATCGGTGCGAGTGACTTTGGAAAAATGAGTCATGCTCCGTGATGAATGGACACCATCCGTTTGGACGGGCTTATCTTTTTTCATTTTCATCTCTCGGACGCGACGGGGGCAGCAGCACGTATGTATGAGACGGGCGAGGGGTGGGGGTGGGGACAGGGAGGGAAATGAGAAACAGGTGCTAAGGGGTACAGTACCTCCATAGTCTGAGAGTGATGCATGGTTTTGATTGCATTCTGTGCCATTGCCCTGGTAGCAAATGTGACAAACGCACAGCCTGTAGGGGGGGAACAATAGGAGAGGGGAGGGGAGGGAGGGGAGGGAGGGAGGGACAAGAAGAAACAAAAACAAGACAAAAGGTTTGGACAACTCGTTATGAACCCCAAAAAACACATTACAGTACAGAGAATGGCAACTCCCAAGCACACAGAACCACCCTCACTGGTTAGCACACAGAGAAAGAACACGACAACAGGAGAACAGTTACACTATCACATGACCACAGTGATCGACAAGATTTCAAAAACAAAACACAAAAAAACAATTGCCACCAAAGAGGCTCGACTATGCGGTGTCATGGTTGGAAACAGTGATCATATACACAGGAAGATGCACACAAAAAACACACTAAGAAAAAAGTGGGAAAAAAGCCTTTGATTCCCATAAAGTGCGCGAGATTCACCGACATCAAAGGGAAGCGCGGGATGTCGTCTCGAGTTGCGGTGATATTGTGAGCGTTTACTTAAGCTGGAGAGAGGTGAAAAAAATAAAGCGCATTTATATATATATATATATAAACGTCTAACTGTCTCTGCTAAGAGGTTTAATCGCACTCATCGGCGGCGGCAACCCGCGCCGTCCGTTATCTGCGGCTTTATGCGGTGCCGAGAGCTGCGACGACAGACTAATTCCAGCCCTCGGAGAGAGTGTGATGAAGGAGGTGGTAAGAGGAGGAGGAGGAGCTCGGCTGCCAGCTGAGCCCGACTAACACCGGCAGCCAGCGGTTGCCAAGGCGACGGGAGCCATTGTGCCGGACCGCGAGCGCAGCAGCACAGGGTGGGATGGGAGGGGGAGGGGGGGACTGTGGGGACGGAACCGGTGCCATTAGAGGTGAACAGCACTTCATTTAGAGGCTGGATTAAGGATGCTGCTAGTGGAGGGAGGGGAGGGGGGGCAGGTGCAGGGCGGGGCTCCATATGAATACTTGATGAGAATATCAACTTTGTTGTTGCTGAGGTTTTGTTTTTTTTTTTGGGGTTGCTGCTCCGTCGTCTCCGCCGACGGCGGCACCTACCTCGGCTCTGGCCGTCCGGCCCCCGCAGGATCCTGCACTCCTCGATCTGGCCGAAGGAGGAGAACATCATGCGGATCTCGTTCTCGCCGTACTTCTTGGACACCATGCCGATGAAGAGCTTCCTGTCCTCCACCGCTGCGGAGCGACAACGGGAAAAGGGGGGAATCAGTCGGCAGTCGCTCCAACTCTCGAGCGCAAACGATTGCAGGAGCCATGAAAGGCGGCGTTGATACATCCGGCAGTAGGCCACACCCCCTCCCCCCTCGCCACTGCCGTTTTCAAGGCCTCTTTCTTTGTCGCGCCACCATCGTCTCCTGCCTCTCACTGCAGGCAGGTTCCAGCCCCTCAGAACCAAATCTCCAGCTCGCAGCACCCCACCAGCCCACACACACACACACACAAAACCACCCACACACAAACCACCCCTCAGGTCTGTGTTTCTCTAGACTGATGACTGTATCATCCATTGGTGGCATCTCCCAGAACCCCTGTACCTGCTCGGCTCCTTCTCCCCCCCGGTGCCTCTTAAAGCCTTTAATCCTCCTAACCCCTGACTTCATATAGAAATTGTGTACCGCTGCACATTCCCAAAACTAAATCCCCTCACAGGCCCTCATATTTTTGGCATTAAAAAAAGAGAGAGAGAGCGACAGGGAGAGAGAGGCACACCATCCAGCTCCCACTTTCTTTGAAAACCCTCACACCTCATTTGTTTTGGCTAAATCTCCCAGCGTCACTCGTCTCTCCTTCGCAAGAAGAAGAAGAAAGAAAAAAAAACACGTGTCATGTTGGGCCGCGTCCCTCTTTCGCTCCCCTGGTTTAGATTTTTTTATTTCACCGCTCGGCGTGTTGCGCGAATCCACTTACCGCTCGTTTTCTCGCTGTCAGCGGGTTTCATCTGGATAGGATGATGCATCTGAAATTTGAAGAGGAGAGAAAGAGGGAGAGAAAGAAGGGAGAGAAATAGGAGTGGTTACCGCGGCGCCGGTCGGCAATGTGACGTCACCGCGACACGTGCGCATCTTCGCACTTTGCATCTGCATTCCAGCATTTCCACTCTGCGTGTCTCTCAGTAAGCGAACACCTCTCGGAGGTGTGGAGATTCGGGGTGGATGAGGAGGAGGGAGGGGGCGGGGGGGTGTCGGAGTCGGGCGCACGGATCAAAAACCGTCGGCTATTCACTTTCATTTCTCGCCGCTCGGCCGACGTGCAACCGAGCTCATCGATTCCTGCGCCAGCCTGTGGAGTCGGCACCGGAGGAGAAGCTTGACACGGCAGCGCACCCTGCTGCTGCTGCTGCTGCTGCTGCTGCTCTCCAACGCACAGCCAGTGTTTGTCTTTTTTAAATTATTAATTTGCCTTGGCTGCATGATATTGCACACACGCCACACAACGGACCGAAGGTGTGGCAAAGCCAAGACGAGCTCGGTTCCTTTCCTGCGCAGCCGAAACGCCTCCGATTGCAATTCTGCCGTTCGATTCCAACGGAGGAAAAATAAAAAAACGACTCGCTTCGCTATCTCGTCTTTTCACACTGTTCTTACAAGCACTTAGTCCGGGACTTCAAGGGAGTGTATTTTTAGCTCGTTTAGCCGCAATGTGACGTGACAGAAAATAAACCTAGACATAGACGGCTGAGCAGGTTGTACTTATGAGTGAAAGAAAAAAAATATACTGGTGGGTTTGTTTTTTTGTTTTTTTTTCTTCCCCATCTGACGAGCACCAAAGAGAAGCGAGGGACAGATGGTCGGCTCAGTGTGGGCACTGGCGAGCGTCGCGGACCAAGGAGCGCCGTGCGCAGAAGGCAGCGAGAGCAGGAACAGGCAAACAAGCGGAGGAACCACACATGTCGTCGCTAACTCGCTCGCTAGCGTCAACGTCTCTAGCAGGGACGGTGGGGGGGCGCCGTTAAGACCTGGCTTTCTTTGAAGCGTCTGGCTGATGGATGGTCCTCCGGCGCAGAGCGACTCCGCCTTGCTGCGCCCATTTGTCAACCGCCGGTTCAATATTTACCTGTAACCTCGTCCGCGCCGAGCTCGGCTCTCTAAAGCGCTCGTGTTATAGATGGGGGCGGTTTGGTATAGATTTAATTGATCGGGATGGGAGTAATCTGGGGTTGGCGTCTAATCGGGGGGGCAGATTTGTGGAGGTTTAACAAGCTGGACTGCACTTATTCCAGTCAACTGGGCTTTAATCCCTGCGGATGAGTGGCGAGGAAGAGGGGGCGCCGCAACAAGTCTCCCTTTGTATGGCCGCAACTTTTGGGAATATAAAGATGAAGACGCGCATCAATGATTCATGAAGACAGGCATTAATAATTTGCTCCACTTTGTAGAAAATCAGGTCTTGTGCCTCAGTGAATAACCTGCTGCCTGGCCAAGCGCACGCTGGCCCAAAACAACTGCGCATGTGTGTTCCTATGAATGAGGCGTGGGGATGGGGGAGAGGGGCGGTGGGGGTCAGCTGGGTTATCAGTTGGGTGAGTCGAGGTTAGGAGCGGATGTTTTCTCAGGCGAGCGGGAGGCGGCCCATACTGTGCTTACTCACCCCACTTAAGGTCTTTATGTTGTGCAGTGCATTCTGGGCCTCCAGTGCGGCTTTCCTTGTATAAAAAGTTACAAAACAGCATCCTGCACAGGGAGAGATAGAGCGAGGGAGAGAGGAACGGGGACACAACAATGGGTGGAGGGGTGGGGCGGGGAGAGGAGGAGGAGAAGAAGAAGACAAAAAGCGTTAAAAAGGCAGCGTGCACAGAGGGCTGTATGTGACGCCGCCACTGCTGCGTACTGCAGAGCCGCCACAAAGAGAGAGAGAGAGAGAGAGAGAGAGAGAGAGAGAGAGAGAGAGAGAGAGAGAGAGAGAGAGAGAGAGAGAGATGAGCGCATGTATCTTCTCTGCGTATCACATGTTGGAACCATGTGACAGGATATTCTTAGAGCCAACTGTTGGGGGCTGCACACGCAGGCAGCCAAGCTCATGAGATGGCTGGAAGCAGCAACATGGCCGAAGGGAAGACCGCCGGCTGAGGTGGGTGGAGGTGGAGGTGGGGAGGTCGTGGATCGGGGGGGGGGATCTGATGTCAAACCGGGCCAATGGTGTCAGTGTCACACGACATTACATAAGAATCCAAATCACGCACAACACAGGTGGCGTGAAAGCGGACGGACGAGGAGCGACGGCGAGGGAGGACGAGGAGGACTGGTGGGGGGAGGGGGAGTGAGGGGGGATGGATGTAGTTTGAGTGTGGAAGGTTGGGTGGGAGGAGGGGGGGGGCAGTGATGGGTTGGTTGGGGTGGGAGGCTCTCATCCTTCCATCCCAGCAGACCGCCGGTGGTGTTTCAGGCCGTCGCTCTCTCTGTGCTGGGGGAAGTGGAGCACTGCAGCGTCTCTGACCTACATAGTGTGTATTATGCCGTTACTGGAGCTGCGAGGCCGCGGGGGGTGGTGGGGGTGGAGGGCTGCTGAACTCTAATATGCATCGAACTGCTCTCTTCTCCCCCCCACCACCCTTCACAACCGGCTGAGCTCTTCAAACCCCTCCCTCCCCCTCTCTCTCTCTCTCTCTCTCTCTCTCCCTCCCTCTGTCTCTCTCTGCCACTCCAGCCCAGCCTCCAAATTACTGGAGCTAAATAAACCATCCGCAGAGGCGTGATAGTTATCAGATGATTTTTTCATGACCCGCAGCAGACGTGACCTAAAAAACATCTCGAGTCCTGACGGCCGCCCTCAAAGTAAACAAACAACCTCCCTCCACACTCCCCCACCAACCTCCACCCTGCCGGAAAAGGGGAAGAGAATGGGAGGCCGGTTCAGGGCAATTTGGAGCGAAAAAATGAATCGGAAACAAAAGCGCGATCCGTGGCGGGCCAGCGGGGCTGAGAGCTGCATTATCTGCCAATGCAAATAAACAGAGAGCAGATAGCATCGGGCTGTTGGTGCTCTGATAAAAGAAAAAGTGCCCCCCCACCGATACCCCCCGGTACGGCAGTGAAGCTGATGGGCTCGGAGGTGCTGCCGCTGCCGCCGCCGTCACCGTCACCTCGCTGGGCTGTGTGAGCCAGAGACGGCTGTGATCAGGCCAGATTATCTATTAGAATACATTAACATTGCATTAACATGTCAATAGGGCATCACAGCTGACACTCTGTGCAGAGCAGGGGCGGGTTTCCGCTCAAGGAAGAGAAAAAAAAAAGGAGGGGCTGGGGGGGGGTGGGTTTCGGAGGTTTGCGGGGGGCTTTGAACTCTTTAGCCTCCCAATGAACCGCGGTGGTGCCTGTATGTTTATAAGCACCCATGGCATAATAAGCACCCCTGAGATTTCCTGACACGTCTTTGAACACGCCGAGGATTATTGAGGGCCGTTAGATGTGCGTGGCGTCTTTGTAAAATAATGAAAGGAGATCATGTGAATCGAGTGTTGCTCTGCCTCCAGGGCCTCCGACACACCAAAGGTCTTTTTTTTTCTTCTTTTTTTTTAAATGGCAAAATAGAAGCCACAGTGGAGGAAGGTGAGCATGGAACGTAAGTCAAGATTCAGTGTGGTTGAAAAAAAAATATCACAAATTAAAAAGAAAACAAAAAACCCACCCAGAGTCACCAGTGAGAGAAAAGACTCAGAGACTCAGCAGAACTGCAGCGCAGAGGCAGAACAATACCGACTTGATTGTGAAACCAAATGGAGCACAAAACAGCTCCATTTGGGCTCCATCCGGCGAAATGAATATTGATTTTTAACTAATGTTGCTTTTTCTATGCGTGTCTGCAGTCTTTTTGTCCACAAGCAAACTGATAATTAGGTCCCTGAGAAGGTGACAAAACACGTGGGCAGGACCTTCAGCACAGAATCCGGCCTCCGCACAATAGAACTTGATGACCAATCCGGTGCAATGTTTGCAGGGGGTGCAACCTGCGTGACGCAGGCGCAGCGCCGTCGACTCCGCTCACCTGCGCCGAGTCACACGAGGCCGCCGCCTTCCAGCGTCGGTGCAAACACTCGCTTCCCTCTGCAGTTTCCTCCCCGTCTAATTGCAACACAGCGCCGGCCCCTTTATTTATCTGCCATTTTCGCTTTGAGAGGCACCTCGATTGAAACCTGCAGTTGAAGAGCACTTCCCTCCAGAAAAATGGGGAAGGAATTATATAAAACAGGAGTGAGGAAATAACAAAAAAAAAAAAAGGTGTTAACTCCCTTCAACAAAAAAAAAAAAAAGTGAGTAAATCATCTGGAGTGTGGCGCGGATACACAGCGTGTACCGACAAGCAATGCCATGTGCTGCCCCAGGCCATTGTCCAGAAATGTGATGCACCATGATGTGGCAATAACACCGTTCTGACCAGTGGAGCCCAGCGGAGAGGACTGCGTTAAACAAAAGCCATTACCCTCAGCGGTGCATTTCAGAATCTTGTTATGAGGCGTTTGGCAGTTTCTCTTGGCGGGGGTTTCATTGTCTTCTTACCTTTGCTCTGAGGGGGGTTCTGGGTGCGATCGCGGAGGATGTTGATTTGATGCACGGCTCCGAAGGGCTCGAAGAGCTCTTTCAGTTCCGTTTCCGACCAGGCCCGCGGGATCTGTCCCACAAACATCTTGATGGTGTCCGGGTCGGGCTGGTCCAAGTGCTCCAGCGACCCGGTCATCTTGATGCCGTTGCCATTGCTGCGGGGACAAAAACAGAGATAAGTGGAATGGTCGCGTTCACGTCGAGATTGCAGGCAAACGACAAAACCAATAAAAACAACGAGAACCAAACGGCGGCTTCAATTTCATTCCATCAACTCCTGGGTTGCCTTCGGCTTCGTTACTCATTCGTTTCGGTGATTATTATTTTCCAGCTATAACTCTATACGATTGTGCCCACGCCGTCAAATAATTACTCTTCCCAATCACTGTCTGCACGATTTACGATGCAACCAACTTGCAAACAGATTAACTTGACGTTCAAAATCTATTTTTATTTGCGCGTCCGGATAACTGTGGCGCAATTCTCCGACGGAAACAGATGTATTTCGTATGAGGGGTGCACGTCTGTTGCATTTCACGACACGGAGGCGCGTTATTTTCAAACCCATCTGCTTTTTCAGAGAGCCGACGAGACTTTTAATCAAGAGTGACAATTTAATGGCAGGCTTCTTCTGCAATCTGATCGACTCCGTGTCTGATAGCGGCGATCAAAATGGGCTGAAACTGTGCCAAGCCGGAATTTATTAGATGCCACAAAGCGCCGACGAGTCACATATGCGGATCATCGCGACAGATGAACCGCAGTGGTGAGCCACAGGAGGAAAACAAGCTAGAAGACTGGGTAGAAAAAAAGAAACCCCCCCCCAAGGTTTTTTTTCCCCCTCTGAAATCAAAACATTTATCAAAAATTCCACACGTGGAAAGAGCCTTGAACACACCAGTGTGTCCATTTAGCAACGTGCACACGGCTAGCGCATGCCGCAACATGATATACAGCCGGCCGTAATGGATTCTAGATTGCATAGCTAACAACATATCGAGCACGGTTCTTGGTCCTCAGTGTAGTAGAACAATAATGGAGATGAGTGAAATACTAAATCGTGCCATTTTCCTTTCAGGGGAGCCTCGGGGAGAGAGGTAATCAATACCAACCAGTGTACAAAGAACTGCAGCTCCCCCGTCTCCGTCACGCACATAATCGAGCGCACAAACATTTACCGAGACAAGTGCAAATGCTAAATACCAGGACGAGGTGAAGCTCAAGATGCCCCGCAATCGTTGCAATTTAGGCAGCGAGTCCAAATGTGCGACGTAAAAGCATCTGAATGTGGAACTACCGGGATTTGAACGTGTAGGACGAAGGTTTGAGGATACCGAAGATTCTTAGCATACATTTCAACGTAACTCACACACACACGCGCGTAACACAAACCTTTGCACGCGAGCCATCCATCGTTTACATATGGAGCCCAGGCGCTCTGCAGAAACACCAAACTCCTTGAGGGACTTAAATGACATGGTTGGTTTTTTTCCTCCCTCTTTTCTCTCAAGCTGTCAGTACATTCAGGCAACACTGACGTTGACGGGAGGGGGGAGAAGCCCCGCTCAAGCGAAAGCCTGTCTGCACATAGCAGGAAAAAAAGAAATAAACACAGAAGTGCGGCTGAGCGTCTTCCTCCCAGCGGCCTCGACGGCTGTACTGCAGGAACCTCGGGAGGAACCGCGCTGGTTAGCTGCCTGAGCTGTGGTGCTACATCTCCGTCGGCACACTGGCGATGGTACAGAGTCACCTACAGCTTCTTCACCAACGGCGGAGGAACAATCGCGTATTGTCCCCCCGACACACACACACACACCCCACACGCCGGAGAAGACTATTCAGCGATCCACGGCGGCACAAAGAGCCAAGTCAGAGGGGCGCTTTGGAACGCGTCGAGGGCCACGTCTGTCGCAGCCACACGACTGGTGGGTGACACCATTTGTTCAGTTTCGCCACTGGCGCTCTTGACGCCATTTTGCCGAGGGCCCTTTAGTAAGATCTCGCCGTGGTAGAAGGCAAAAGCAGGCACTTTAAGGAAAAAAGAAAGAAAGAAAGAAAGAAAGAAAAGGCACTCGTGTCAGAGCAGACTCAAATCAACTCCCCTTAAATGCAGAAATTAAGGCAAAAGCTTATCATTTATTCAAACCGCCTGCCCCGCCAGTGCCGTTGCATCATGGAATTACACTGCGCGCAGGAAAAAAAGTGCACCTTAAGTGCTGCCACGCTAAAAGCTGTATCGACTGCTTGAGTAAAAAAAAGAAAGAAGAAAAAGCGAAGAAATAAAAACCGGAGCAGACAAGAACATTCAAAAACAAGACGCCATAAAGCGGCTCATATATATTTTTTTTTACAAGTTGAAAATCCTCAAGGCAGCGCCAGAGTTCAAGGAGTAAAACATTTGGGAGATGTGCTGATCTGTGGAAGATGGATGAGAAGACACCTGGTCTTGGCAGACCTGAAGGCAAACTGGAGAGCACAGCAAGTTAGCTTAGCACGCAGACTGACAGAGCAGTCGGAGGAAACAAGGCGGCACCGACACATTCAGACGTTTTCACCAGCGAAAAGCCGAGATGTTGCCGTGCTTGATGAACGAGCGTCTTTTCTCGTCACCTTACACTTTAAAAAAAAAAAGAGGCAGAAGCGACCAAGACGACTCATTTCTCCGAGTCGGAGCCATTTATTTTAAGTAAATCATTCTCGGCAGCCCGTCTAGCTTAGCCGCCGCAAAACCAGCTGCCTCCCAGGATCGCTACGCAGCATCATTCTGTCAGCTTTAAGAGGCACCTGCTGATCTGAACGATCCATCTGCGGTATTCAGTGTCAAGCTATTTAGGTGGCGCGACGCCGTGTCAATAAAGCAGTGTGGCATCAGGCCAGGGCTGTCAAATTTCACAGGGTTGCTTTGCAAAGTAGACTTTTACACTCGTCCGAGGTTAAAAAACACATATTTCACTGGATTAAAAAAAAATAATAACTCTCCCAGTCTGAACCAGTAGAACCAGTGCAGGTTCCTCCTGGCTCACAAACAAGCCTTTGAGGGTCGATTCCAAGCAACAGTGAGTGAGATCACTCGGCCAGGCCAGAAACAGATCACGAGAGAGCTTTTTTATTTTATGTTTGCACCAATTTAGCTCGGCAACGTGTCGTCAACACACATTTTAAAGAGGCCACGAGGTGTGCGCTCCAGTTGAAGGTGCATTTTATAAATAGATGTGCAGAGGAAAGGCCACGCGCTCTGCTTCCGACCGGTCTGTGGCCGTGACTGAGAGGAATCAGTCGATAGTTCCCAGGTCCACGCTGGCCGTCTGCTGCTCCGCCGATCGACCTGCGAGGTGGCAGCTCGTCCAGCGAGGGGACGGCGCGCGGCAGCTGACAGAGACACAACAGTTGTTGCACGCTTTGCTGCCGCTGCTCCGCCGCCGCCACTGCCTGCACAGTCAGGTGATTTATTTCCCCACCATGTGTCCGGTCTGCTGCTGAGCTCTGTGGCCCCGCGAGCGAGCCAAGCGACACCTTCTGCCGTGCCCGTAATAGAAGGGCCGGCCAAACTGCCCCATAATGGACATGATTCGCAGGGCTGGCCATTGTGCTGGGACGTTACGCCTCACTAAAACATTGGCCGGGTGGTGTCGGTGTCAGAGAGGGAACATATGTTTTCACGGGTTTCTGTCGTCTGGGCTGATGGAATGCAGCCGTCCCCGATGCCTAAAAGCGTCCACATCAGCGTTTGGGCACTAGAGTTACTCAAGAAAATTAGAACGGAAAACTGAAATTCCAGAGTCACAAATTCCTCTGAGATACAATTCCTCTCTGAATTTTCCTCGCAATATGAAAGAAGAATTTGGGTATTTTAACCCAGTTCCGTCACTACCTCAACCTGATACTGATACTTGACACCAAACTTTTCTTTTTGTTCTTTAAATGACCAAATAACTGCGATCCCGAATAAGTGATGAGTTCTTCATCGGCCTAAATTTTGTTCTGCTGATTCAAATCGGTTAAAAAAACAACAACAAAAAAACAGAGAACTGGGACATTTATTTCACAATCACCTTTAAAATCTGCTCTGGTCTGTGTCACTTATTGGTGTTCTGACACTCTGACACTATTTTTTTTTTTTTTAGAGAGAGAGATTTGGAACAGGGAAAAAAGATGATACTGCGAGTAGGCATTTTCCATCCCATCAGAGAAATAATGTGCCCATGGCTACGGACAGCAGGCACTTCCTGCTCAACATTACGCCACATTTATTGCCCATGAGTGTATGTCAGGGGTGAAACAGCCTGTTACGCATTTAAAGGGAACTAGTTTGGCAACGCGGGGGGGACAGGGAGGGAAGATATCGGCCACTAAAATAGGCTGCTGACAGTCCACTTCTCTGCTTGGCAGATAGTCAATAAAAAAGGAGCATCTCCACTTATGAACAACATTTGCTTCCATTTTATTTTTTTTAAATATTTAAATTGCACCGTTGTTCACTGTTGTTTTAATTTGAATTCTCATCAAACAAGTCTTGTTGAGGCAATTCAACATTGGGAGTCCCTCTCCTGTTTTTTTGGCAAAGGACAAAAACTTCTTTGCCTCGGGCTGTTTTGGCAACCAGCAGCACACTGCTGTCATGCTTTATTTGAGACAGAAAAAAAAAAGAAAGAGTCAAAGTTCACATGGGCGCCCGTAATGCTTCAGAGAGGGGAGGAAAAATAAGTCCGCGGAAACAGCTGTTTGCAAGTACTACCCCCATGAGTTGCTTTTTCTTTCAGGAAACCGGAGGCCTTTATAAGCAGATTGAACGAGACACAGAATGCCCCCAAAGCCTCGGTAATAGCTCCAACAACTGTCAAGTGGAACTTAAAAGGCTCCCTCCATAGTTTCATCTATTTTCTCCACCGGTACAAAAAGAGGTTGAATCGTGTTTCATGAGCGCAGTACAAAAATATCCTCCTGACACTGCTTGAAGTCGAAACTTAAAACAGCAGCGGAATTTTCAGAGAGTTTACTCTGGGACCGCTGTAGTAAAAGTTTGCTCAGACTTGTGTTTCAAGTTTGAAGGGTAAAAAGGAAAAAAAAAACAAAACAGGCAAATAAAGCAGGTGTCACTGGAGGCCAGAGGCAGGAACAGCAGGGTCTGGTGTGCTTGATTTCCATACCAAACGCTCACACCCTAATCAGCACACTGTGGCTCTGATGAGAAGTTGGGGGGGGGGTAAAAATTGTTACACGCCCTCCTGGTATTATCTCCAATTCTGGGCAATATGGCCTGATTTTGTTGTTGTGTTCCCACTGATGAAGACAGACATGTTTAATCAGCCCCTGAATGGGCCGTATGTTAACAGACAGCTAGCATCTGATGACAAGACCCGCCCCATTAGCTCCATAATCACACAGTGTCCCTGGTGTTATGGACGATGTTGCAGAAGCAAAGCTCGCGTGGGTGAGCAGTGAAGACACACACCAAATAAAAGTGCGCTCGCAGGCCCTGTCCCGATCAAATGGAGCATGAAGTTAAATCTTCAGGTGGGGCTCAGCGAGCAGGCAGCCATCTTGCCAGCGCCTCGCAAATGAAGAGAGCAGCGGCTCGCTAAAAGCGGCAATTAGACTTGATTACTTTGACAGACTGCACTTGCTCTCCTGACTTGCCAACTGGTCCATTATTCAAACCTTCCAACCGGCACTGGGCACCGTCAAATATTACGAAACACTCCCAACATGCTTTGACTCCAGGCGGTCCCGCAAAGCGCAGGTGGTGGCAGAGCTAGAAACCCAATCGAGAACAGGGCATTTTCTTGATATCAGGTATTTTATATACATTTCATAGGGAAACACTGACTACTGCTCATTTCCCTCTTTGTGCCGTTTGAGTCTGGCAAAGTGAGGAGGTTCTGGGGAGTAAAATTAAAAGCAGGCACTTATCCAGTACATTTTAGGACATTTTTCACAGGAGAATTCATTCCAAGCAAAAGGCATTAATCAGTCCAACACAGCCGATAGGCAATTCAATCACAGTTTGTTGCGGACAATGCTGACAAATCATTGGTTACTTCATGGTTTCAAGGTGGACCACAGTTTGAAAAGATTACAGTTTTTAAAACCACCAATGTTTCGTATCTCATGTCGTCCTGCGACAGAAGCCCCCCACCTCCCGAAGCGTTAAGAATCCCGGAGCTATGTGTATTTTGACTGCAAAATTTAAATAAATGCATATATATATATATATATATATATATATAGATTGTAAAAACACAGCATTTTTGCTTTGGTTTTAAATCTCATCCTGGCCCATGGATAATACTGACCAGAGTGATTTCTACTGGCATGATGCTTACGTTGAATGTGTGATCGCACTGTTACTTTAAAGACAGCGGCGCAGACTTTAATAACTAACTGCAGTGCGTGGACAAATTCATGGACATGCGGTGGATGACTCTGGTCTTATGTAACTCTGTCCTACAATATCTTTTGTTTGCAAAGGCTTGCAGAGGAATTTGCTCAACCTTCGATCACACCACCCCACATACAGTATGTGATTATGAACGTTCCAAGGCTGTACGTGCGGCTCCAGCAAAGTCTTGTAATTACGGCTACGTCGTGGAACTAGCGGCGGGAGAAGGAGAGCAGGTGATCGGCAGGAGCAGAGCCTTCACGGCCCAGGTTACAACACCTGTTTGTGTGCATCTGAACACAATCGATGCCGTTTTCACAGAAGAGAGGGGTGGAGGGAGAAAAAACAGCTGGCCGGGCAGACCCCAGAATCTGTGCCAAGATCCTACTCTACTCTTTGCTCCGATCAACAGCTCCCGGGCCACAACAAAGAGGATCGCTGTGTTGCTTAGCTTACTGACATGCTGACTGCCAAAGGATCACCCCTAAGCCCTAATAGCCACTCACCACTCAACAGTCAGTTGGGGATAAGGCAATCAAATACTGACACAAGATCTGATCACCACCTTAAAGTTTACCTGTGCCCATGATGGAATTTAAAAACAAAGAATCTTTGAAAAACAAAGGATGAAGTCGACTTTTAATTCCAGAATCTTGGAGTTTGCTGTAAAAAAAAAAAAAGCAATCTGCAGAATTTTATTACATTAACCATTACAATGTTTTTTTTAATAGTTGTTTCTGTGAATCTGTGAATTATACAGTTGAAAACAGATTATTAAAAAGCCATTTCTAAACCTCCCAAAAAAGAATCATTTGAAAACAAAATGACGGAGTCACAGCGTCTGCTAGAAACATAAAGCACTTAAAATGTTTATTTTGTGCGGGAACACTCCGAATAATAATGACATGGGTTCTGATAAACAAGCTTTACAACCTGTTCAGCAAATACCATTTACATAAGAAGCGGTTCGGAGGCCTTCAGAAATAACCACGTCTTCAACACAAGTCCATTACAAAATAAAAGAAGCAAACCCCGTCCTCGGGGAGAACAAAGCAAATCCAAACAACAACAACACTCTCATAAAACACGAAACTGTGGCTAGGGGGGCATCTGATTCTGCCAAAAGGGTTTCGTCAACTGTTACGTGGAGAGGACGGGAGTTCAGCCTGCGTGCCTCTGTGTTTTCCACCGCGGTTGTCTCGTCTCCCTTGTTTACAAGCGCTGTCACAAGATGGCCTGTTAATGGCTCAATAATGCAGAAACCCACGTGTTTTCTGCCGTTCAGCGAGCGCCCTCGATTCAATATGGACGGGGAGGAGTAGGGGCGAGCCGCGGCGCTAGCCGAGGCTAATGGCGCTAGCTAGCAGCGCAACACGACAGGAAGTCCAAGAGACGAGAAGCTCGTGAGCTGAATGTGAGCACGGCTTACGTGTACCGCCGGGATTTGATCAGTACAAGATAGAGAAACCGCAGAATGCAGTGACAGAGAACAAACGACTCGTTAACAAACTTTACACCAGACTAATGTCGGAACTCCCACCTCCCCCCCATTTGTCTGTTCGGAACACAAGGGAGCTTTAAGTTTTAACTATTGCCTGTCCCGACACAGACAGTACTGGGCTGCGATTACACAAGTAGCAAAAAGCAAAACTTGGCCGTTTTTAGCAACACACTAATCAATGTTTTCAATGCTCGACTGATACTGAAACGTGTGGTCTCCGGAAGCACATGTCACTTGACTTGCACGCTTCGCATCCGACACGGTCGCTAGCAAACGAAAAAAATGTCTCATCTTCCGGACATTTGGCGCGATGTACGTGAACATCGAGGGCTTGCGCACTCCGTCCTAACACCGGAGTGCCGCTGCGTCCACTTGCACACACTTCACATGCGGTTACACGGCGTGTTAACTAAGTTAGACAAACTCCAGGTGCGGGGCGCGCCGCTACTGCTCGCACCATTAGCACCCGCTAGCAGCTGGCAAGCTAGCCGTTGCTAACTCCCAACTCGCCCCGAACTGAGTTGTTTGATTCATCCCGCCGAGCGAGCACAATATTGCTACGCGGGAATTGGGCGTCCAACACTCGGCGATTTGTACTTACATTGCGTCGCCCGAAGTCATGAGACGACTTTCGGCCAGGGGGTGGAAATCCAGGTTGTACGTCGAAGTCATGGCCAAAACAAGCGTCTTGTGCCTGTGTATCTCAACAATGACGCGACGTCCGCTCACTCGCAAGAGGCTCAACTCCCAGCGAGACGGCGATAAGACGAGGCAGAGCAGGTGCAAGGCAGTCAGAAGGAGGGTGCTGGGTGGGGGGGGCGTCTTCTTCAAAACGACATGAGAGTAAAGAGGGACGTCCGCCTCGTTTCCTTCCTCTTTTAATTTCTCTCGCGGCTCGGCTCGCCTTCTCTTCCCTTCCTTCCCCGACTGAAATAAACCGAGGCGAGCCGCTGTCACACCGCGCAGCGAGCTGCAGCAAAGCAGAGGCGTGGCCTTTCGCAACAAAAGTCTGGAAGCATGCTCCCACAGAGAACCTCCGGACCGGCGAAAATGACTGTAATGTCCCCTTTAGAGGTCCGTCGTGCGCGGTTCTATGCGGAGTTTTAGTGCCCTACTTGCGGATTGTGATGTACCGCCTTCATTATGTCCCCATAGCGTCAGTGATTGAAGGCTGTACCCAGAGCCATAAATGTGGAGGGATTCTGGACTCTGAGTGAGTCAGGCAGCTAATCATCATCCCGCATATATATATAGAGAGGCCCATATTAACGTTTAAATATAGCAACCAGGTCATTACCATCATGATTAATTATGCCACTCCCGCTTTCCATAATTTCCCGTGCATCTAAATCAGGAGCCTGCCTAGCGTTGGCTTTCTTTAATGGGATTAGTCAAATAAACAAGGCCATTTCCAGCAGGTTTATCGCTTTAAGGTTTGCAGTTGGGTCCATTAATCTCTTTGAGTGAGATGGTTAAAAAGCTGTTTTTTCCAACTGTCCCGCCTCTCCCCAGGGTCATAGGTCATGTTCCTCTTTGTGCTGGCCTGTTGTTCCCTTGGGGGAGGGGGCGGCCTATCTTCCTTTGTTGCGCCAGACTTGCAGGGGCGAGGCCCTCCACAGTTGGAAGGAGGGGTTTGCTGTTTTCAAGCACTGGCAACCATGGCAGAGAGGCAGGGGGGAGCCTTGCACGATTATCAAACTGTTCATTATAGCCCCGGCAGCTGCACCGTCCAAAAATATTATTCATAGCCAGCGTCAAGACACATCCCATTCACCAAATCCGACTTAATCCTTGTATCCATAGCAATTTCAAGGCAACTTGGCACCGCCGCAAAGTGTGCTCTATTAAACAGTGCCTATGAGAGGTTTGTATGCATAATGTGATGTGCGACCTATTTTGCCATACATGCAGACGAGCCCTGGATGCTACATGCATTACCATTCAGCTCGAGGGGGCTGCTATAAAAAGCTTGTCTCAACTCTCCGGAGAGCAGCGGGTTTCATTAAGATGGAGGGAAAGAATACAGTGTCAACCCATCTGCAGCACCCACGTTTCCTCTGACTCAATGAGATCTCTTGAGATTTCATTGATTTGGATTTGTCACAAAAAGGTGTCCAGTCTCCCGCATCGCCGTGTGCAGACGGAGTGTTTGTCTGCAAATTACAGTACAGCATCAAGCCTAGTTTATTCCTACCTCCGGGCAAGGATCTTTGTGGTTTTTCTTTGATTTGTTTATTGGAAGTGGATTCTAATGCCAAGGCTCTGGCACCTTCTAATACTGCCCGTCTATTCTTAATCTCAGATTATTACTTCTCTAATCCTATCATAATCCTCAAAACGTACCATGCTTTTGTTGTTTACATTCAATGTTTTTTGTTTTCCCCCCTCATGTGGTAGAAGTCATGTCCCACTCACCCATCATCATCATCATCATCATCATCATCCAGCATTCTAAATTTGCTCCCCTTTCGTGACAAAGTCCACAGCGTAAAAATAGGCCACCCCTAAACTGAAATGGGCCACAACACGCCTTTTTCAAACGCGTCGCCAATGACTAGGAGGCACATCTTTTTCTAAGCTCTGTGTTGCTTGCGAAGGCCTTTGCAGAATGGCGAACAAGTGTGAGGTTCTCAAAATGGAGAGTGAGAAGTTCATGTTACAGTGTCTCCAGAGAACATCCGCTGTGACAAGATGTGCTTATCAAGCGCACCATGGAACTCAACACAGTCATGGTCCAGTTTGACAGCATGAATACACATTTTATCTTAATGTTCCCTCTTGTTCCTTCTGAAATGAATTCAGATGGCTTGTTGTGGTTTTAAATGATTCAATGAGGCTCGGAAAGGATTTGCAGAGGCAGTGGGTTGTCTTTTTTTTTTGGGGCCTGCCATGTTCCAGAGAGACAAACACCTGCATCACATGATTATCTGCTTCCCTTCATTGCTATTTTATTGCAAATCAGCACCTGCTAGTGGAACTTTAAGATAAAGAGAAATACAAGTAAGTAACTGGAGAATAGCACAGGTATTGATTTTTTTCCCCAATACAAATTACTACCTCCCAATTTAGTCGTTTTCTTTATCCAGGAAAAGGGAGTCTAATAAATAGATATAGCTAAATTCATCAAATGTAAATATATGGTCTGTGGGGTCTTAAGAATACAACATACAGGGGCACCACAGTAACACGACCGTCTGCAGTCAAAGCATGGGAGAACCCGGAGAACGCCTCAGCTGGAAACAATGCATCCCATCACAACATTCGGTCCAGACAAAGAAGCAGTGCAGGCTGCTCCACAAAAGCTAGCCCAGATTTGAATGAGGGGCCGACCCAACGTACCTCATAGGCAGGTCCTCATTCCTGACAGAGATGCCGGGAGCAGAGGGGGGACAACGCATGCTGTTGGCATACAGACTCTGCACCAGGGCCAGCTCAGAAGAGTGTTCCAACATCGGTGCTCTGGAAAAATCCACCCGGTGTAATGACACTTTCTTCTCTTTCCCTGTTTCCTAGCTGTGTTTCTCTCCCTTTCTCTGCCTCCCGCCCACTCCTTCGCCTCGGTTTAGTGCAGCAGAGCGGCGCCCACCCCCTAACGCTGACTGGCGTGGCTGAAATAATCCTCTCTGACAGCTCATCGTGCGCTAATGCATTGTGCTGCCTGCGGCAGCCCGGTTTGCGGGCTGCGAAGCTGCGGCCACAGTGCCACTCTTGCACTAATTGACACCCATATTAGGGAAACTTCAGGATATTGGACACGGGTGATTTATTTCCAGTGTCAGATCGGGGGGTAAATTGGAGGAACCACTGACACAGTTACTAAGAGATCTCGCCTGCCACTCGCGGTTTTTGCCTCTGCGCATGAATTTGTATCACTAAACTTCTCAAAATGAAGGCAGAGGAAACAAACAGGTCCAACAAGCTTGCTCCCCCTTATACTGCAGCTCAAACTGTTACATTTTTATACTTAATAGTCTCCCTATCTCCTCATGGCTGGAGACCTGCTCAAAATGTAGGAGAATATACATCTATAAATATATATATAAACCACCCTTCCCTATCAACTCCTGTGGGGATAAATGTCCAGATCTCCCTTCCTCCATGAGCTGGTTGACAGGGAACCAATGGGTGACAGGTAGACAGCTCTGCTTGACAACCTTATGCCATTAATATTCCAGAGCAGTGAGGGGAGGGGGGGGTGAGAGACAGAGAGAGAGAGAGAGAGAGGCAGAGAGAGAGAATGCGAGCAAACACGGTCGTTAACACGAGAGCTTGTTAAAAAAGGGGACAAATGATCGTGCAGCCGCTGCCTGTTCACCATCTCCAAACAGACTCACTTTATTCCTGTGGTGGGTTGAAATGGACTGAAGCACCTGAATCTCTGCAAGAGTTTTTCTCGGACAATGACGCACATATGCCTAAATGACATTTTAGCGTCTGTCTGCATGGAATGATCCTGGATGGGAGACAGCTCCGCGCATTAGCTGGAACGCTGATCACTTACTGACAGATGGATTCAGGGCATAAAAGGAAGTTCATAATAGAGTTCTATTCAAGTGCGTCACTCCTACAGTACAAAGGTGCTAATTTTATGAAATATATCTCTCAAGACTGACACAATTAAAGGTTCCATATTATCCAAAATGCACTGTTCTAATTATTATGTCAGGGATATGTCTCTCCAGCCTGTCACTGAACTACTCAGTATGAGAAAAAAAAGCCATTTGTCAGTCCTATGACTTGCTGAACAATGCAGAAATAAGGTATTTAGGTTATGAAATGGGCCCTTTGTGATGTCACTGGCACCTCTTTCAGGACCCAGCCAGGTCGTATCTTTATCCCTTTCCAACCTTGTGAAAATTCCAGCATCAGTTTCAGCAGGGAGCTAAAACCCAGCATTTTCTTGCAGCAGACTGTAAATAGAGGGCTAAATATGCCATTAGAATGACCTATAAAGATTTTGGGTTAGCTAATTGCCCAAAGGCGCTTGACTGGAGTCAAGGATATGAAAATATGTGCAGTACGGTGCCATTAAAACAGAACTTTTTGTCATTAGGTCGGCAGATTACAAATGTGACAGTAATCTGGCACAACGTTCCACAGCTCGCACCCAGGAGAGATGAAATCTAGGTCTCTTTCTCCCATAGGTGTTGTTTCCTGTTAAAGTAACGTGACATTAAGCAGCAAAGTCGTCTGAAAACAGGGTCACGCCGCTCCACAGCCAGGAAGAAAGGGATAAAGAGGCTCAGCGCTCTCTGATCGTGGCACAAAATATTCTTCATTTCAGTTCCGCGTGTGCCGCCGACATGAATATTTTAGAGAGCTGCCGATAAAATCCGGCTCTTTGTGATGCGTTTGCTGCTGAGGACTGCCAAAGCCACGGGCGTCATGCGGAGCGCAAAAATACCACTGAGGGCCTTTTTCCATCTCCTCTGATATACAGCACCAACATTCAGCAAGAAAATGCTCAGAATGAAATTGCCATAGCACTGCAATGCTTTCCAAAGCAAAGCATCAAAACTCAAATGGCACTACTGAAAACGGTTTCTTGGTGCAACATAAATGCTAAAAAAACAAACAAAAAAACAACAACAAATAAAGAACTTTTGAGGTTGGCTTTTCATACATGTTGCTGAACACCAAGGGGAATCACATATTTATATGTGTCACTGATAAACATATCATATATCAATGCAGGTGGCCTTATGATGGGTGAAAGTTGCTATCGGCTTTCCCTTTTTGCCACTTGTGGACTCCCCTGGGGCCGATTTTACCAACAAAAGCAGCATCTGTGGGTTTTGGTGTGAAACTGTTGCAGCTGGATGCACTTTCTGCACTGCGAAGCGTGTAGGAGGAAGTTCTACATTTTGTCTCTTCAAATTTGAAATGCATCACCTGCTTCTTAACGAATGAACATGTGCTCGCTGTGTGTTGTTGTTGCATTGCACCTTTTTATACATCTATGTTCACGCATGCAGAGAGAAGGTTAATCATTTAGTAATGACCCTGTGTTTGGATCAGGCCAGAGTTCTGTCATTCCTGGCAGCGGGCAACATTTATTACTTAACAGATGCTCGCACGGAGCATTAACTGCATGAGACCTGACACCAGCATGGGAGTGTGTGTGTGTGTGTGTGTGTGTGTGTGTGTGTGTGTGTGTGTGGGGGGGGGGGGGCAGCTAGCGAGAGCCACAGCCATGGGTGAGTTCATATTGTAATTTTGGCCTGCGCTCAGGAGGGGACCCTGCTATCGATAATGTTCTTGACTCATGACTTATTCTCAGAGATGCACTCATAAACATATCTGAAATACTGCAGTCAGTCCTCCTATTTCTGTGCGGGCTGCTGACTTGATACAAGGCCTTTGCGTGAGTAGATGCTTCTCATGTGATGAGTTGCTGCACCACAGTGAAATGTCAGCATGTTTTGCATGGGCAACAAACACTGAGCCAAGTTCCCCTTTTTGTGCTTCAGACGCACTTTTTTTTTCCACTTCCTCTTTGACTTCGTTTTTCAGAAGACAACTAATGAATAAACCACCCAGTACGTCCATATGAGTAACACACTCAACCAAAAATGCACCGTCTCTGTAAATATACCACTTTAGTGATAAACTGGCTCTGATGCCACCTCCTGGAAATGTAATGACTTTTATTTTATTTATCTGTGTCCTAGCAAAGGTTTTGGATTAAAACTACATGAGAAACACAACGTGCTTCATAGATTTTTGTTTGACATGGCACTTCCTCTTTCCCCAAATCTGTAGCACTTGGCAGAATATTGGAAGAAAACAAATTAGGCTTGGGGTTGTTATTCTTTCCCTGGCACACTGATCAATGCCGAGGTTTTCTAGAGGATAGGTAATGCATTTAGATCAACGTTAGAATTTTTTACACCTAAAATGTGGTGGAATTAAAGTGGCCATGTGCAGCTTCACATTGCGGGTACCAGGACAGACTTGTGGAAAGTCAATTCCCCGTCTTCTAAATGTTCAAATAATTGTACAATTGGCAGATACTTGCATCTTTTTGATCACGTCATTCATACCTAAACAATTTGAGACTGCGCCACAATTCAAACCTTTCTCATAAAATAACTGAAACATGAAGGGTTGAAAAGAAATACTTGGCTGAAATGGAAATTCACAGCCTTTTTCTTTTCTAGACAACTCGACTCGCTGTCTTCGTCTTGTGAACTGTGCACCGTGTCACTCACAATTTCTCTCAAGACGGCCTCGGCTTGAAGGAAGCATTTAGGTACTTAGGCTCACTGTTCTGACAGATTTGGATTCCACGTGCTTCTTCTACTCGGCAACAGCCGGTAGAACATTATGATGCGTCTGCGCATGCCCTCAGCGACCCGCCGCCTTTCTGTGTTCCACGGCTGCCACCTTGTGGTCACACAACGTCACAAAAGTTCTACTGTATCCATGGGCTTGGCAGATTATAAACACAAAAAAGATAATCTAAAATATATGAACACATACAAAATTAGTTTCTTGAGTGTGTGTGTGTGTATGTGTGTATATATATTTATATATATATGATCAAACGTGTGGAACAGAACTTAACAGTTGCAACTTTGTTAGTTATAAACATTGGACTCTTTTGAACATGGCACACAGTTGCAAACAAGGTAGCAGTAAATGCACACAGCTGGTTGACAGGAAATTAAGGTTTTGATGGTAAAGTGTTAAAGTCTGTGAACACACAGACTGCTCATCTTTAATATTGAAATATCAGCAAAAAATGAATTACAAGCACAGCTACAGTATTAACTCCAAGACAAAGGGGGAAAAAAAAAATAAAAATACAAACTTTAAATTTAAAAAAAATGTACAGAAATTACAGAAAGATCATTTGATTTAAAAACCAATATTCGCAAATTTAACGAGTGTGAATCCTGGGGAACTGAACGCGCCTGGCTGCGATGTTGGTGTGGACAAACTTATCTAAAGTGGCATCGTTATGTACAGGATGTTTAACTTATACTGCAGGATTGAGAGCCAGTTCAGGGAGGACACAGAAACAAAGATGATGGATGTTTGTGGATCTCTGGTTCTGCGTCGATAAGCTCTGGTCTTCACATGTTGCTGCGGTTTCGTCAGATGTCCCAAAAAGTTCACAGGTGATGTTGGAAAAACCGCATGAGAACAAAGGCTGGGTATGTGCTGCTGGTTAAAGCCTTTTTTTCCTTACCAACATACAAAGCATCATGGCTGATATATTTTTTTCTTTAAAAAAAAAATCATTCAATGTTAGGATCAGCCACAATTTTTTCTTTTAATTTACAGCAATGCCACCAGTGTTCAGTGATGCTTTTAAATCCACAAAAGTCCCCGAATATGTGCTTCTTCTTTTGCATAGTCTCAATGCGGTTTGTGTTTCTTTTTCTTGTGTTTTTTGTCCTTCTTTTTGCTTGAACATTTGACACAGAACCACTGCTGGTCTTCGGGGGGCGCTGTAAGGATCCCAACGCACAGCCTGAGGAGGAGGGAAAACGGGATTCAAGTGAGCGCAGGGAAGTGGAAGGTGAAGTCTGAGAATAAGCGTGACTTTAAACTACTCAATTATGGTTTATGGAATCAAGTTAACAGAATTTACACAGTGAATCATGCTTCAAAGCCATATATATCAATTCAATTCATAGCATTACTTATCACAGTTTTCAACAACAACCTGGATACGTACGTGAACTGAATGTATAACAACAATATTCAAATTCAAGATTATAGCGGTCAAGAAGAAAACCTTACTTGACTGGTTTTCAAAATGCAGACTATAATTTATAAATCTAATACAATAACACACTGTACTTATTCTTTTTTGAACAAAGATCATATAGTTTCAAACCATTTGGTCTGTGAAACTGATTTCAATTTCATATACTCAAACACAATACTTACCCAGAGTGCAATTTGTATTATCAATGGGTAAACAGCTGCTTTCAATTCATCTCCCTTCAGTAAGACCTGAACATTTCTACATAAAGTGGCAACATATGAATTTTGTTTTTGTTTTTTAATACCTTTAGTCCATGAAATTGTTTCGTGGAGGGACATCTCATGAAAGCTTAAGATCCTATCACCCATCGTGCCACACACTAGACGACATTAAGCCCTAAACTGAGTCCAATTTGCCTGCTGCATCGATCGAAGGGGAGAAGGTGTGAAGCCTGAGTGCAAACAACTATTTATCCAAACACTATTCAAGTGTTTGTGGCCACCAAGATTATTTTGCTGCTTTCGATCGGGTCCAAACCTCCCTGACCTCCAGTTGTAAATATTAATGTGTCTGATATTTACGGTGGGTCAAGATGCCTCGGATGGGACTCCTCTAGCAGCCAATGAGAAAGAGAAGACTGGGAGGCATCGGAAACCATGTACTTGTTCTGTGCGATCTTTTCAGCCAGGAGTTCAATCGGCTGGTGACGCTCATCCTTTGTATTGGTTTGTCTTCTGAACTCCTCTTTGATTTATGAGAGTATATGTTCACAGCCGCCACATCTACTCATTTTCTCGGCGGGTGTGTTGAGAAGATTATTAATTACGCTGTTGCTGAATCGTGACTGGTTAAGGCTTGCTAGTCGTCTAGTGTGTGGCTAGCCTCAACTCCCTGTTGTCTTCTCTCTTACCACTTCAGCTCCAAGACCTTAACCATGAGTTGAGCTTGTGCGGCTGAGCTAGCTGCGCTGCTCTCTCCTCCCTGCCGGCTCTGCCTCAGGCTCACTGGACTCAGATGATAGACTGACAGGCACTGAATGAACAACTTGTTATTTCAAAACATCTGACTGCATCAACCTAGAGGGACGTCGGTGTCTCTCCCCGCGCTCGCCACTAGCCAGCGCCGACTTTGCTTTCATTCTTGAGTTTGTTTTCATGACTCCACGACTCTAGCTTCTAAGGGGCGGGCCACTGGGTCGTGCCACCACAGTGCAGAGACACAGGTGCATATACGCACATGCACATGCTCAACTATAAAGGAGCAGTTCCCAGGGCTTTAGATGGAGTGTGGCTATTGCAAGGGCTCAGCAAAGTTTAGCCTCGCTGGGATTTACTGTCACTCACTCCTATTAAAGCAAATTGATGGATCCCAAAGAGAGGTTTAGGGATTTTTTTAAATTTTTTTTATTTTTTTTAAGGATTACCTTGTTTTGTTTTTTTTTTTTTCGGTTTTTTTTTACTTTTTTGCCAAACGTAAGCGATGTGCTTTAAAGGTCTCATGTTATACACATTTTCAGCTCTTTTCAATCCTGGACTCAAATGCTGCAGCCTCAGATAACTCAAAAATTCATCTACTGGAAAACAGCACATTTAGCTCTCTGTTTACAGCCTTGTGCAAAAACGCACAAAAAGAGACGCATCAGTGAGGCATCACAGAGGCTAAATGCAAGCATTTCTGGGGAGTTTATCGACACACATTATTGTTTGAAAACATTGATAAAGTGAGTTTTTTTGATAATATGGGACCTTTAAAGACCAAAACTTTTCGCCACACACGTTCAGCAGAAAACTACTACAGCTCCTGCAAACTGGGCACATCTTATGGAAACTGATTCCATGTAACTGGGTTTAAAAAAAAGAAAAGAAATAAATCTAAAAATTCTCTTACCAATGATACCAGTCATCACAGTCATCACATCCAATCATCGGACTCCCGTCATCAGGTTTGTTGCATCCGGGACAAATCCAGATCTGGTTTCCCCATTCATCTCGAATCTTCAAGCAAACACAAACAACATTGAGTCTTACACGGTCGAGGAGCAGGCGAGCTAAGTTGAGTCTTTCAAAAACACTGACCACGTAGGTGCTGACGGTCTCAGTCACCACGCTGCGCACCGGTGTTCTGGCGGACGCTGCAGGAGGCATCATGGGGGCAGGCGGGAGCAGTACGGAGGGCGGGGGGGCGGGTGGGAGGGGAGCGGTCGGAGGGTGCAAGATGGGCGCCACCGGGGAGGGGATCGGGGGCGGTGGAGGTGTCCGGGGACGGTTTGCCGGCGCGGACTTGGTGGCGGGCGTCTTGGGCGTCGGAGTCCTGGACTCGGACGATGGAACAACTTTGCTGATGACGCTGGAGACGGACAGAGAGAAACGTTTACAGTCAGGACTGAAGAACACTGAGAATATGAACACAAAGTGAAAACAACGTCATTCTGACTAAAAATTGAACATTGGAAAATTATTTTCATTGAACGTTCTCTTTGTGTCTTTACGTCCAAGATCTCAGTGAAACTCAGTGTATAAGTCTCAGTGTATAAGTGCCCGTGCTGCACCAGACTGGACAAGGTAATAAAAAAAGCATAATGTACTGATGTCATAATATTCTGAAGTCAATTTCTAAAATCTGCACGACGGAGCAACCTGATGTAATAATGCAAAGAAGCGATGAGAGAAACCATAGCTTACATTTTGTCCTGGCCAGCTCCGACCCGGAGCGTCAGTCTAGGAATGACCGGAGAGGGTAAAACTGCCGGAGCCTCGTCTTTCACCTGGACACATTAAGGATCAAATACATTCAGAGAGTGTATTTTTAAACAGATACATGCTGACCTGCAGAGGAAAACAAGCCCCACCTTCTCCAAACGTATTCTCTCCTTTTCCTTCTCCTTTTCTTTTTCTCGTTTTTCTTTTTCCCTCTCCTTGTCTTTCCGCTTCTCCTCCTTCTCCCGCTCCTTCTCCTTGGCCTTGTCCCGGTCCTTGTCCTTCTCCTTCTTCTTCTTCTTCTCCTTCTTGTCTTTCTTCTTCTCCTTCTCCTTGCTCTTCACTTCCTTGTCGTGCAGGATGGGTGCCAGAGAAGGAAGCATGGAGGGGATGCGCAGGCAGGCTGAGGGGCTGAACAGCGGCGGGACCTCGGCCAGGGCGAAGGGAGCCAGCGTCGACAGCTTCTGCCGGTCCTCTTTGCTCCGGTCTTTACCCTTGTCCTTCTTGTCTTTGTCCTTTTTACTTTTTTCTTTGTCTTTCTTTTTGTCTTTGTGTTTCTCTTTCTCTTTCTTCGGACCATCCCCGTCTCTGGATTTGATCTTGATGGAGCCTTCGGGAAGAAGAAAGTCCCGCTGCGCAAACAGCTGGTCGTCTTTCATGCCCAAATCCTTCCAGGGCATCTTGCCTTCCTTGGAGAAGTCCTTGTTCTTGTCCCTGTTCTTCTCCTTGTTCTTCTCTTTCGCCTTACCCTTGTCCTTCTCCCGCTCTTTGTCTTTCGGCTTGTCCTTCTCCTTCTTCTTGAGTTTGGTTTTGAGCTCCTTCTTGAGCTTCTTCTTCACGTCCACTGGTGGCACGGTCTTGTTCTTCTCCTCGAAAACCTTGAGCAGAGGTTCGGGAGTGGGTGGTGACGCGGATCCAGAAGACACGTACTCTGCCTGGCTCGGAGGAGGCGCGGACGGACCCCCTGGTTCGCCTTTCGGATCACCTCGTTTATGGAATCGTCCATAGTCCAATTTCCTTGGCCTGCGTGCGCCTGCAGCAGGAGTTGCGTTGATGTGTCTTTTGCCATGTTGTTGGCGGTGATCAGGGCCCGGGGCGCGGGCGGCTCCATGATGGTCAGCCTCCTAGGGCTGGAGAACCCATTGCTGTCAGAATCCGAACCCGAGGAAAAGGCAAAAGGGTCAGGCTCCCGCTCGGCACACGCTCTGGCAATCACGGCATCGATGGAATCGTCGATGGCTGTGTTGTCGGGCTCCACTTTCTTGAAGGAGCCCTCGGCCAACTCCCTGTCGTCCATGTTGAGCCGCATGTGGATGTTCTCCTTGCCCATCCGCTCGCTCAGCATCGCCAGCGGGACTTTATGCAGGGGCTCTGCTTTGCTCTGCGGTTGGGAGGCTTTGGCTGAGCCCACCTTTGGGCTCTTGGGGCTTTTGGGACTCTTAGTCCTTCCGGGTGATTTCTTCCGCTCTTTAGATGGTTTCGGAGATTGGATGGGACTGTTGCCCACAGGAACAGGTATGACCCCTTTTGGGGACTTAGTCCGTTGTCTGCCTGGGGACGAGACCTTGGGCTTTCTCCCTGGAGTGGTGAGGCCCTTTTGGTCAGAGTGTTTTGGTACGACTGGCAGAGGCCTGAAAGACGCAAGGGTCCCGGAAGGTGCTTCAGGTGACAAGGGGTCAAGGCTATCATGTGAAGGCAACATGCCTGGCGGGACGCACTGAGGGTTGAGAGAGGTAAGGGGCTCCCTGGGCTCAACCCCCCATTCTGGGCTGAGGCCGGGGTACATGCGTGGTCTCTTGGAGGTAGGCATCATGCCCAAGGCCGCATCCGGACTGTCTGGGTGCCTCTTCAGAGGATGGTTCTCGTCGTTGACGGTCTCATCCTCTTCCATTTCCTCCTCATCCTCCTCCAGTGCGACCTGCATGGCTTCGGCTGAGGTGCCCATGTCAGCATGGACTTCCTCCTCCTCCTCTTCTGAGAAGGAAAGGTACAACAGGGTAAGTCTTATTTTGCAGAATTCTTAACTTAATACAAAAGAGATCAATATATGTGTATACATGTTTTTCCTGTTGTCAGTGATCTAAATCTAGCTGAAAAAAATCAAACAAAATTGCAAATCAGAATAACTAGGTCTTTACAAAGGTTGCATAAGAATGAGATTTATACTTTATTCATATTGAGGACATACAATCCATTAGCTTTAAGTAAATAGACAAATGCCAGTTTGTTTACATTATATGTGCACTTGTTTGTCAAGTGAACACTGGTGGGAACCGAGTTAAAGGTTACATATTATGCAAAATTACTTTCTGACAATAATGAGTTTATATACCCTTTCAGTGAACTCCCCCCCAAAAAACAATTACCTCACTTTTTGAATAGTCTGTGCAAAAAAACTCATTTGTCTTATTTTCGTCCCTTTGCAAACATGTAGAAGCGTCACAAACCAAAATCTTATGCACAAAATAAAATTGTGTTTCATATATACAGCTGAGGCTGCAAGATGAAAAATAAACATCTGAAAGTGGGTTCGAAAGGGACCTAAAAACTTAAATTCACTCAGTCAGCTCTGCTAAACTCTGAATGGACACACCGAGATGCACATCTGATTCTGTCTATATCAGCATGTACCAACCTTCTTGTAAGGAGACCAGCGGTGGCATGTATTCTGGGATGTAATCCTTCCTTTCCTCTGCATCTCGAGCACCGGGCTGGGGAAACTGCAGGACATTGTTTTTGCTCACGGGGAAGAGTGGTGTTTGTTGAGGGAAGGCCACAGGCTCCAGGTTGTGGACATAATCCTCCAGTTCACTCAGACTCACACCCAGCAAGCAGAAGGCCTGACTGACATCATCCAGCACTGGGTCCGTCCTTCCATCTGAAATCAAGACATGCATAAGGATCACATAAGCACAAAGTTAGAGCCAGGAATGAGCCGAGGATGGATTTTCTTAGAAGACATGGACTAAACTACATGTCAACAGATCACCTGATATTCAAAATGAAGCGGACGTGTTAAAATGCAATAGATTGATCCACCAATAGAAATGTAACTCAGTACTTCAGAGGAAAAAAAAGAGCAACCAATTAAAATGTGTTAAACAATGCTGTAACGTGCAGAAACCGCTATAATAACAATACAAGGAAGCTGCCTAGCTTTGTCGCGACTGTACTTTTCGACACAACAACCTTCGATAGGGGGCGCTAGCTCCCGAGTGAGTCAAAAACAACGTGATCGACTACTTCAGGTTTACGGGTCAAAAAAAGTGATCTCGGTAGTAAACAAGTGACTTACAAAGCTCAGAGTAGCGATGGCAGGCACGGGCTAACTGCTGAATGTATCGATGCAGCACATCGGACAACAGATCGCAAGCAGTGAGCTGAACCGCATCCCAGCCCAGAGCCTGGCAGATCTGCGCCACCGAAACACGCAGCAGCGAGCGGGCATAGCTCTCGCACATCTCGCTGACTTAGTTACGGTATTGATTCCAGTCCGTTTGCCTCCTAGAACATGTTCCTGGTCTTCATTTTTCCCAGAGCCTGTGGAGGATCTGATAAAGTAGACTGCTGCGGCTGATTTTTCCCATCTACTTCAATAAGTATATTGGCGCTTTCGCCAGAGTCGCCATCTTGCTTCACTCGATAGACCCATCCCCGAAATCTAGACTGCGCGTGCGCACAACTCACCGTCTGACCACACAGCTCTGTTGCGTTCGAGAGGTTCGTCAATGGCAGACAGAGCGCAGGAAACAGGAAGTACTTTAATCTTCGACGCGCTAGCAGCGCGAAGAGCTAACAGACACAGCACCCAGTGGGGAGTTAATGGTTGATCTTTGTGTTTTTCACTTGATTCATGGGAACCGGCTTTAATCAAGGAATTCAGGTTACTTAAACTACTCAAGCTCATGTAACCCCCCACAATTCAACAAACTCCAAAACGTTTCGCCAGAGATGTAAAGAATGTGACGTGTTACGAATTTCTGTAATATAGGTTCCGCATGTCCACTGGCTGTATTTGAAAGGTAACCCGGACGGTGGTCGGTGAAGAAAACGTGCAAATGTCTTTATTCAGGTGTCAAGTCCTCCATATGGAACATAGTTTCAAATCGCTCGATGCCGTAGATTAGAAAAGGAGACGTTCCCCAGAAATCTTAGCAAAATGCTTTCGTGTAATCTCAAACCAGAAATCCAAATGTTACCTCTGAAGAGTGTCTTTATGACATAAGGATACACTATGGAATTACACATTTTTATTTGTTTAAATTAATGTTGCGATTCGTGACAGTAACAAGCAAAAATCATTTTAGATAATTTGCTTTAAAATATTTTGTGAGACAATTTACCTCTGTGAACTTCGGTTCACATTGTCTGTCTTTACACTGCCATGAAGTTATTTGGAGTGAGGCCCTCTACTGGTTTAATTAAGTTTTTCATTCCATTGTGCACTGTGCATTTTTTTCACGTGGTAATTGCTATGTAAGATGAGACGACATCAGACAATTAGAATGACATTTACAAATCTGTAATTAAGGAATTTTCATATCGTGGCATGTCAAAATCAAGCAACAACATTCTGTAAAGTAAAATAAAGTCTCAAGACACACAGTGTTCTACAGGTGTATGGAACTGATGCAAACAATTAAGGTTAATGACTTTAATCTTTATTGCACTATACAAAGAACAACAACAGAAAACTGTTTGGAACTTTTGTGCTCTCCTAACTGAGCACACTAGTCCAGATTGTCAGCAATGTAGCCACAACATTGATTTAAATATTTGAAATACTATAGAGAAACCAGAACATAACTAATGGCTGGGCAGTGGATTATCTGTGTAGATCTGCTTTTCTACCTCATATAACCACACACATTATGATCACTACATTAATGTTTAAAAGTTTTTATTCATTCATAGAAATTTAAGTGGGTGGGCCAAAGCACACCGAGGCAAATCAGCGTTGTTGCAAGGCATTCTTGTGAGACAAACTACAAAATGACTTAAATAAATTGTAGCACAAACACTAATGATTACAGTGGAAGTCAGTATTGTACAGAAAAGATACAAAATGTACAAAATATAAAAATAACATTTAATTTAGACAGAATCTAATGTCAATGAATTACAGTATGTACACCTGTCTGCTTTGCGTATGCCTTGGCATTATATTACTAAATTATAACGAAGTACCTTGATCTCAGCTGTTTTAATCATTGACATTGAGTAAAACAACTGAACAACCATTCATTGCTGACTAGAAAAATGGCTGAAGAGATGTATGTCAGTAAACAATATAATCAACATTTGAAAATCTGCATAACTAAAAAAAAATTCTCACATACAGTGAGCATAAAGTTTGTTGCTGAATATCCATCTTCTTTGTCAGATCATACCATGAACAATTCGCTTGGACAGCATTTCAGGAAAGACTCCAAAGTAAATGTTAAAATCCCATTCTTTCCAAATGAACTGTCCACAGCTTTGTCTGTGAGGAAAAGAAAAAATGAAATGTTTACATTGCGCAAAAAAAGACAACCTACAATCATAAGAACACTGAAATATTGAAGGTAAGAGGAATGCATTTGAGCAGTAGTAGCTTACCAGTCACAAAAACAGAGTGGCGAGATGATATATTCTGGACCTGCAAACGAATCATGCAAGAAAGATAGTCCGGTTCATCTCTTGACAAGGGGTCACATTCGTGGTAAGGTAAGACCTCCAATATTCCAACATCTTGGCACCAGCTTATAAAATGCTTCCTCTCTTCAGCTTCTGCACTAAACCTGAAGATGAAAAGTGCAGAACAGAATTGAAAACAATGAAACTCATAAAACGACTGCTGGCATGTATACTAGTGCAACAAAACCATAAAACTATTTGATGTATGTGGAAAGATGCCTTTTTAATCAATTTCATGTTATTAAAAGATAATTTAAAAAAAAACAACAACCAGCAAGCGCATATATAACTTTGTATTTTAAGTCCAGATAACTCAGCAGTAAAATAAGAAACAAATTACTTTTTTAAATGAGACCTTCACCCTTACCTTGCATTTTCTTTCAATCGTCGACTGTCTCTGTAATGCAACATCCATTTCCACTTTCCGGTTCTGTTTAACCCTTTAAAGATTTCTGACATCTTTTTCATGTCATCTGAAAATGGATGCAGAGAGAAATGGATGAATTCAACAGGGACAAATGAAGACCAGATAACATACTGGCAACATAACAAAAACTGTACACATATCAAGAAGTTGGCTCTAAAATCCAGAAAGGACATACGAAGGCTTAGGGACTCCAGTATAGCTCTGTCAAACAAGATAAATCCACCCTTCACGAAAAGCTCCTGATGGGTGAGATTCACAACATCATCTGGTTCATCAATGCCAGCAAACCGCACACCCCGAAACTTCTTAAGCATGAGCAAATTTGGGACCTGTGATAGAAAAGTCAATAAATCCGTGAGTGTCTGTTGCAGGTCTTTTGCCATTAACTTTGTAATCAGTAAAACCATTACCTCACAAATGTGTTCCACAATGTCTTCATTCCTGAGGACGATGATTAGAGTTGAACCATTATCACCAAGGAAGAACTCAGATGGTTGCACAGCAGTATGGCCCTCTAACTCCAAATGTGCCTTTTGAACAAACATAAAAGAAAACATTGGTGCAACTTCACAGAATCTTGAGTCACTGCAATGCCCCATGAACATTAACCACATATTGAAAGGCATTACAGATTGAGTAGAATACTCAAATCAAGTTTATTAAAAATTTATCTTACCTTGGTTTTCTGAAAGAAGACGTCATTTGACGTTGCGAATATGAAGAATTTGTATTTTGTTTTACAGAATTTCCTCACAACTGAATTCATACTGCTGCAAAAGTTATAATCCACCTCTCTCTTCATTTTGTTACAGAAATCAAAATGGTTACTTGGCTGAGTCCTGGGCAAAACTTTATCCACTCTTAAATTATTTGGCTTGAATTCGACTGTGCTGACACCACAAACATCATTCATCATCGAACTGTAGAGTCTGGCACACTCTGCAGTTACACCAGAAACAGAAGCATGTGCCACTTGCCCGTTACTTTCTTCTTGAGGACATGGGGTAGTTTCTCTCCCAGTGGTGTCAGCCAGTGTTTTCCTGTCAATGATGTCCACTTTGATTTTTGGCAGAACAAATGACGGTTCATCAAAATGTCCAACTTCGGTCTCCACCTCCTCCAGATCAGAAAACCGCACAGTCACAGGGCTGAGGCAAGACATATTTATTTTGTCATGTGCTTCCAGTTGGTGGATCGGTCCACTTTTAGCCCTTTTTAAAAGCTGTTTCATTTTTTCTGAAAAGATAAGGCACTCCTGTTCCATTGATGCCTGAGTAGGGTCATCTTGTACACACCTCTTTGAGAGCTTCTCCAATAAAGACTCAGGCCTATTCTTGTTGGTGTTAAAGATTGTACAAGCAAGTGAGTTTTGAGGTCCCAGGACAAAACCATCATCCATTATACCATCAACACTGTCACGTACAGAGGAGCTTGATGCAAAGGAACAAGATTTTCGCTCCGGCTCCATGTTCTCTTTTGCTGTTTGGCTTTTCTGCTGTGTGTCTTCATCACCTTCAGAAGACTGCTCCAGGTGCGATGAAAGAATCTTACTGGATTTTGAAATTTCTTCTTTTTCATGCAGATTTAAAGGATCAAGATGCCGTTGAAATTTAGTACCTGAGGCACACATGCTGACACCTGCACTTGACAGCAAACTGCAAGGAGCAGAATCCGTACTTGACTCTTGCATATCCTCTTCCATGTTTTTGTTCAAAGGGATTGAAGCTGGTATTGTAAATAAGTGTATTGGGGGTTTAGCTTCTGAATGATTTGACTTTAAAGAACTTTTAGTAAGACTTTCTTCAGAAACACGTGATCCTTGAGTTTTATCACCTTTAGATGGTTTAACAGCCATGACTGGACGCTGACTGTATGGACACACTTCGAGACTTGGACAAATTTGGTCCAGTATTACATGTCCTTTGTCAATGTTCTTATTGTCATCAATTCCTGTAAATGATTGCAGATCCTCATCCGTGGCAACAGATCTGTTTCCATCTGTACTTCGAATGACGTCTTGAGTTTCTAATTCAATGTCAGTGTTGGTATGATGATGGGGGTCTGGATCCTTTATATCACCAGAATTTTGTTGTTGTCCAGTCAAAGTTGAGTTTTTGACTGGACAACCAGGAAGTATTTTTTTGCAGGTTTCCTCACCAATGAAGTGAGTCACACTGCTGCTGTTGTTCCTGCTAGTGAGATTATAACATGCAACATAAGGGTCTTCATCCATGGTTGGAGTTGGGCACCGATCCTCTGCTTCTCTGCCTAAAACCTTTGCCTGGGCAACTTTCTCAGTCGCTTGAAGTGTTGATGGCAGTCCACATAGTTCTGTAGGTACACTACCTGCGTTTGAGGGCAAGGATTTAGGGTTGATGGTTTCACAGATTAATGCATCTATCTGACTTCTGGTGTTTTCCACCTTTCCTTCTAACTCCAATTCATATGACTGCACTACATTTTTGCAGGGGGTGTACAATCCGGTAAAAGGATTTAGAGGTGAGCTGTAGGTTTTCTCAAGTTCCCCTTTTGTTTGTTTAATTTTGCAATCTGTTCTTCTAGATGATTCCATCCCAGTTTCAAACACTGTTATGTCATTCTTTGGAGTTGAGCAATTCTTTGTAGGTAGCATTTCTTGTCGATCTGTGCTTTTATCATTGTGTTCTTCAGTCAAAGAAACCAATAATGCCTTTTCTGAGTTTTCCATGGTAGTAGATTTTTCATTAATGGACTTCATTTCACTTGGAGCTGGAGGAGTTTTTGCTGGTGTGGCATTTTGATCTGTCAGTGAACCTCCTTTTGCACGCAGCAGTTTAAACTGCAAATCACGCAAAGTATTTTTGTCTTGCGTCACATGAGATAACTGCTTAAGCGGTGGTGCCTGGACTCCACACTCTGTTATGCAGGTCTTGGGTATCATATCATTACATGAACGTACCAATGAATTGCAAACCTCAACATCAAACTCCAAATCAGAAACACAATTTCCTTCATCCTTTGTGGTTGTTTGCTGGTCCAATGATGTTTGGCAAGGAGTACCAGTAAAGTAACTGTTCTTCACTGCATCCAGATCATCATGTGTCATGGATACAGGTTGATTAGGATCACTGCCAAATTCCAAATCCATTGTGAAATCTGCATCTTTGAAATCAAGTCCATCTTCCTTTGCAGAGAGATCTGTACTTTTTTGTGCCCCACAATCACCATCTGCATTTTGATCCTCCTCTTGTGAGATTCCCTTTGATTTGCTCCCACATGGTTCCATGGTTGCAAGGTTTTTATCACAGACACCTTTTTTACCAGGCCTTTTTTCATTTCCTGAATGTTCTGCATTTCTGAATTTCCCAAGGTTAGCATTTTGAGGACATGTAACCTCTCTGTCTCCTTGGGCCGACTTTTCCTTCATCTCCAAATTTACTCTACCTTCAAATTTATCTGCACAAATCCCTGCTAAAGGATCCATACAATCCTTTTTGGCAGGTATTTCTTTCTCTTCAAAAATTTCTTCCTCTTTGGATTCATCCACATTGGCCCTTTTTAAAGAAAGTTCCTTGCTGACCTGTTTGACTGGCTTTTCCTCCTTTTCCCAGTCTTCTAAATCTTTGGATTCCCCGACATGAACGCTTTGTTGATGTGGTACCCTACAGCCTTCTTGGACTGGCTTTACTTTCTCGTTTCTTTGCTTCTTTACGCCATGTATAGATGCACTTGCATGACTCCTTTTTGATGAGGTCATACTGTCATCCTTGACGGTCCTTTCCTTATTCTCCATATCTTCTACATCCTTAAATTCTCCTGCGTTAGTCCGTTGAACGCTTTGTTGAGGTGGTACCCTACAGCCTTCTTGGACTGGCTTTACTTTCTCGTTTCTTTGCTTCCTTACGCCATGTACAGATGCACTTGCATGACTCCTGTTTGAAGAGGAGGTCATACTGTCATCTTTGACAGTCCTTTCCTTATTTTCCATATCTTCAACATCCTTAAATTCTCCTGCGTTAGTCCGTTGTTCAATTCCACACGTTTTCTGAGTATATTCTCGCTGAACATCTAATGTACCATGAAGTTCAAGAGATGATACTGTGTCCTCGGAGGAGCCAGCTTTTTGCAAAGGGACACAAGTCCCCTTACTTGTATCGGTGTCTCTGCAATCCTTTTCCTTACTGACTCTTGCTGTGAGGCTCTAAAAAGAAAGGAGATGACAGATTACAAACAAATACATAATGTCTTTCAGCGATCATAACATGTAGATTTTCATGCAATTTTGTTTTTTAAATTACGGGCACACTTTATTAACATGACAAAGAAGCAGTCTTATCGTCATCCTAATTTCTGCATGATGCAATTTCAGCACTGAAGGACACAAGCCATGGAACCAGATTTGTTCTATACTCCAATAACAATTCAAACATGAGTAATGTTGCGAGATCCAAGCCTGATATGTACTCACGTTTAGTGGATCAGTAGCCGACTCAAACACAATCTGTGTTGCACCTGCCTCTTTTTGTCCATCAAACCCAGAAGTCTGTCTTTGTTTGGCATGTGGCTTTGCTTGTGCGTTTCTCTGTGACAAGTCCAATACATCTCCGCCATGGTCCAAAGCAAAGCCATCCTTTTCGCTGAGGTCCAAAGCATTCACACTTAAACCATCTGAGGTGTCGCGGACATTCAGGCACGGAGCAAATGATTGAGCCAGAGCTGGTCCAACGCTGGTCGGCATGTTCAGGGCGTCACGTTCTTCTATACATGGGCTTAAACAGTCAGCTTCAAAATGGAAGGACCTGGGTGTTGACCGACTGTAGAACAGGCCTATCCACATGTGGAAAATGAGTCGCACTTCTTCGCTGGTGTCTTGAATGGAGAAATCCCAAGGCCTGTCAAAGGGTGGAAAGGAAAATATAAGCTCTTTCTAATGAAAGATGAAAATTAAATGTTAAAATAATGTTTTCAAATAACAAAAAACAAAGTACATGAAGTATAGCAAAGTATTGTGTTCTTTTTAGCATGTTGTAAAATAACTGTTCACATAAACAAATAAGCACAAATGAATGTGTATATTGCAGTACATGTTATGATTTAGCAAAACAAAACACACAATAGTCCATACATACCCATGTAAGGCTCGGCAAATGGCTCTATACTTGGAGTCATTCGTAAATTTGCTGTCGAAATTAAAGTTATAGTTGTCTTTCCAGAGCTTTGTGACCTGGACACAACCATCTTTGTTGACAAAGGTTCGGGAGCGGCAAAACCGTTTTCTGCGGACTCTGTGGTTTTTCTGCAGTTCTGGATCCTTTGGGTTGGATTCATTTGTGTTTCCCTGTTCAACTGTGGCATGTAAAGGTTTAATCTCCTCACAATCCATTGTCTGTTGATGGTGCAGCAGTCCGGTAGAACCACTTAAAGGGGATACCTGTAAGGGCGCAACTAACAAGCCCAAAGGCAATGAGGAATATTGGGGAAATGTGTATGCATGTTCTTTAGATATCAAACAGACCAAATCAGTGCCACCCACAACAGGGTTCAATAAGGGACGTTCACGGGGCTGAATTTGTCTAGCAGGAGGTTGTCTAAGTAGGGCATGGAGAACGGACTCTGGTTCTCTATTCAAACTGGTCTCTTGCCTTCCTTCAACTGCTTGTTCCTGTTGTGGTAAAATCTGCTCATAACTGGTGGCACTCAACGCCAAGTCTGCAAGTAAATTCAAACCATCTGGAGGTGAGGAAGCACCATTTGTCTTTTCAGTAGCAGTCTTCACATCAGAATTATCCTCCCCAATGTCATAATTGGGGTTTACACTGTCGACAGAAGTTAGATTCTGAAAATGCAACCACCCTGGGAAGACAAAACAGGAGAAAAAAGAGCATGAAAATAAAATGCAATCCATCAGAAAAGGTCTTAAGTATTGCTGTTAGTGACTTTAAAGGAATTTATATTAATTGATTAGTTCATGAAGCTGCAAACATCAGTTTTGGGTGCCGATGCACAAAGCCAAATTGAGAGTCTGACATCTTCCTGAAAGTGAAACCAAACTTCTCTCATTCAACTTAGGCCCAGCTCCCAACTTAAAACAATGTCACAAGCATCAAGATTCCAATAATAGTAAGTGAATATTTTTCTTAAATTATGTCAAGATGACGTCAGCTGTAGATCATTAAGACATCAGCCATGCACAATGAGTGCACACACTACAAAGGATTTCAAAAAATACAAAAAAAACAAAAAAACAACTTACAATTTTTTTTAACGTGCTCTGTAGAGATGCTTTGATGCTTCTTGAGTGCTTTAATCCTTCCTCTTCTTGGATAGATTGGGTGAGAGTCTTGTGTGACTTGATCTTTGTCAGAATCAGGCTGCACCTGTTTGTCTGATGGTTCATTTCTTCGTTGAGTGTCAACATCCTCATTTTTACGCTTTTCACCTGGGATCTGTTTAGGGGTGAGGCCTAGAGCAGATGCAAAATGAGGGTCAACAGAACGCATGGGGACTTCCTTGGTGCTGGCACTGGGCTGCTGGACACGGCTAACTTCGTCAATGTTTTCCAGCACTTCTGAAAGAGGGTCAACTTTGCTTTTTTTGAAACAAGATTCTGTGTCTTGGATGGTGACAGCAGTGTCCGCTAACACAGGAGTAGTCACTTTCCTCTTTCCCCTTAAAAGTACCGATTTCAGTTTATTTAATAGAGCATCACTCTTGGTACCACACTTCTCAGGGCTAAGAGAACAATTTTCTTGAAATGTTTTTGTAAAAGCAGAGTCTTTCTTTGAGCAACGCTCACTGCTCTCTGAATTCAGAGTCAATGGATCATTTTCATCACCGGACTCTCTTAAAACATTGTGTTCAAGATTAACTTGATTGATAACTGCATTTTCAGAATGGTACCCTCCATCCATGGACATCGTAGCCTCAGTTCCAGTCGTTGCCGCCTCCTGAGCCCTGATGGGTTTGAGATCAAGTTCACTTGTTTCATGAGGACTTATGGGGACTTCAAGCAGTTTTCTTTGAAGGCTTGCTTCTGCTTTTGTTGACCAAACCTCATTATTTAAAGCCTTTGTCCAGGCAGAATCAACACTGTGACCATGAGGAACTAATATTCTCCCACATTCACTGACCACTGGCTTCAAGTCCCAGCGTTCCATTTTCTTTTGTGGGTGAGAAAAGCTCATGGAGGTTCCAAAGCTTTTCTGCCGGATGTTAGATCTTTTCTCCTTTTGGCAAGCATAAAAATATCTAACTTCTTTATTTCTTAACAGTTTTTTAAGCGTGTTCTTTTGAACTTTCCTTGAATGAGTATTTCTCAGCTTATTCAACACAGTCCAACGAGAACTGCAGGACTCCTTCTCATTTGTCCGCTTGTCACCATTCACCTGTAAACTGGAAGTTTCATCCGAAGTTCTAGATCCATGTTTTTGACCTTTAGAAGGTCCCTTGAGTACAGTGCTTTGTTCGGTTGTTGAGAACTTGAGTCCATTGTCCTCTGATCCCTTTTTAGGAGCAACAGTCTGATCATCCATTGCCTTCACTTTGTCTGATGAAAAGTGAGAAAGTTGAAAATCATTTTTATCATTGATCACACTTTCATCAGTGACAGCTCGCTTGGCTGAAGTGAAGCTGACAATCAGCTCTGTAGGATGATGCAGGTCTGATGTGGAGGGTGTCTGTTTTTTTTTACTCCTATGGACAGTTTTAATCATCCTCGAGTCCTCTGTATCCGTTTTCGTCTCAACAGGCCAAAAATTATTTGCTGAAGCACTTTGCGTTGCGTCCGTTGAGTCTGACTGTGCCTCGCCACTTCTGTCCAAAGTTGTCTCCAAATGCACAGCTGATTTCTGTCCAGTCAACAGGTCTCCTGGTCTGAGGTTAACATGATTTGGCTCCGTCTGCTCAGGAGAAGAAGGTAAGACAAAGACACAATGTTGTTCCACTACTCCATCTTCTTTGTCATCCGGCAGGATTTCTGTTGCTTTGAACACTGGTAGCTGAAACAAGACTGGTGTACTGAAGTATGACTTCAAGCTTTGCCAGGCTTGAAAGGTGCATTCAGATGATGAGGAGGGGCAATCTTGGACACGCGGCACATTAACATCTGGAAAGACTTTTACTTCCTGAGAAGGTCTTTCTGCCAATTCAGGATGTACAAGTGCAGAATAATTCTGCATATGCAGTACTAACAGCCCACACAGATCTTCACTAGGGTGAATATGTGTATTCTCAACTTTGCCTTCTGCATAGCTTAGTGCTGGTAAAACTCGTAGGATTTCTGATGAAAGAGCAGCTTCCTGAGATTGAAATGTAGTATCTGTAATAGATTCAAAAAATAGCAGATGTTAGCTGTCCGACTAAATATACACTATGTTGCCATAATGAAAAACATAAACAGGCTATCCGTAATGCAAAACATAAACAGACTTGATGTCACAAATGCTTCTTGACAAAATATCACCTCTCTGTATCGACCGTGAGTCTGGAAACACAAACAATCCATGGAGAATCTCAGTTACATTTTCCTTAGTACCTAAAAACAAAGAAAGAAAGTTGGCTGTTAAGTTATGGTATTTCTGTGAAATAAGATAAGACAACACCAGAGTGCAATAACGTTCTAATCTTACTGTTATATGCATGGAAGAGGGACAGGGGCAACAAGATTAGAAATCCACCATCTTTTAACGGCACACTCAGAGCCTATAACATGAAAATAACGTATGTAATTTACATTTATTGAATGTTGACATTGAACAACACGTGATCTATTTAGGTATTAAAATATGTTACAATACATAAATACAGTTCAGTATAAACTGTATAATAAGACACCACTTTCAAATAATTGACAGAATAATGCTTTTGTTTCCGACTATCAAAAACTGAGGGGACTTACAAGTTGTTTGTCCTTGATCTCCTGTATAAGCAGAGAAAGTAATTTGGGTTGTTTCACCTCAAAAGAAATCAACTCAAACAGACTGCAGAATAATCCTTCCAGATGCACTGAAACAAAGATAAAAAATAATAATAAAATTAGTTCAATTTATCACTACTACACCAAATAAACTCATCGTTGTTGAAAAATGTTCTCTGATACAACACCTTCACCAGAAAGGTAGGTTTCAAAGACAGTCTTGGGCAACAGCCGTCTTAAATCAGACAAAGCAATGGCCTGGCCAACCTTCACCACAGGAGGCCTTTTGTCAAATAAGAGAAAAACCCAGTTACATTATGTGAATGACAAGACAGAAATTTGTTTGGAATTTTTATACCCATGTTTAACATACAGTTGCACAGGGGTCCACGCCCCTCCTTTTGCCCTCAAGCCAACATCAATGGAATGGATGCCTATCTCAAGCTTTCCCCTCCAAGCAAAGTAATGGCAAGCTGTTTGAAAAAGAAAAACTTTTCAAGACCACTTATTACAGGTATGCAGAACAATACCATTTGAATAAAATGCAAAAGGAGCTCTTTTAGGAAAGCTGTCAACTATGTTACTTACCGAGTTCTCTCTGCCCACTAAAAAGGAAAAATCAGAAACAATGGGTGACTTCAATTCCATTCTCATTTTGAATGAAACTGATTTTTTTTTAAAAATCTAACTATGGAGACAGAACAAACAAGCCAACAGTGACATAATTACCTCTCTTTTTGAAATGCAGCAACTGTTTCTTTGGTATCTGTGTATGAAAATGTTACAACTGCAAAGGGAATGGCGCCTCTGGGACATTGAATGGTCTCCTTGCTTCCCTCATCTGGCTGCTCATAAATATAACACTGCAAGAGCAAATTGAGAGGTATTTGAGATGGCAATTCAAGATTGACTTTTTCCTCAGCCAAATACTAATTTGTATTAGTCACCTACTGACATCATCTGAGAGAAAATCAGGAAATATATTTCCATTTGTAAATCCACATGAAGCCACTGTATACACCGGTAAATAATGTACTAATGCTTGACCATCATTTACGTGAGTCACCATACCTGAGTTCTTTCAAAGGCAAGAAATGAGCTGGTTGTTGCAGAAACTGCAAGAAACCCTTCGGACATATGACAGTCAAACCCTTCAGTGGGCTTTGTGAAATTCTGGGTGTAGTTCTCCGAAACCCTTTTCACTCTACCCTGTAAGTAACAATGAACAATGTTCTCTTTGGGACAACACGTTGAAAAGATTTACTTGAAATAAATACATAGCATTAAATTATGCATTTGTGTTTTTACTCATCCAATACCCTTGTAAGCCTGATGATGGCAATGCATCCTGATTTTCCATGGTACCAAGGATTCAGATCCAGACAGTCTGAGTATAGTGATATGTTAACACCTGGGAAAAAACAAACAAACAAAACACTTAACTCTGTGTTGTAACATGGGTTTTCCAGAAGAGGAGGCAGTCATCATAATGTTAGAATCAGAAAAATACAATATGGACCTAAGAAAATTTCATGTTAAGTGACACGACTGTGGCAATGCCAAGTAATAATCATGAGATCTTCGTTGTCAAAAATTCAGCAGAACATAGCAGTGTTCCAGTATAGGCCGTTACTTTGTTCAAATGTCAGTTTAGAAAACTTAACATAAAAGGGACAACAGAGAGTTAAAACCTGGTTTGCTAGGAGCAGACCTAATTGGATAATCTACAATGAAAGGGTAGCTCACACGTCCTGTGTGGTTTTTCTCCTGCGCCTTATTTAAATGCTGGGCTAGCTGTTTGATTTTGCCAATGTTTGAAATGTTTCCGTTGTGTCAATAAACAACAGATAGCAGGGATGTGCTTACTTTATCACTTGACATTTTCCAAGTAAATCTGTTACATCCTCATTAACTCAGTCGTGGATCAGGATCAGACATGGCTGTGGACCTACAGGAGGCTGGTTGTTTGACTAACTTTTATTCTGAACAACTTTCACATTTATTATATCTAGCAGTGAAAAGAGGACTTGCAGGCAAAAACTTCACTTTACCTTTAACTTAAACGACTTACATGTAAGTACAGAAATGCAGAAATATATGAGCCAGACGTCAAATTTTAATATCTACGATGTAATACACAGTCAGTCACAGGACACTTTGACCACTCCAATTTTACATTAAACTTTCTATTTCATAACATCTTTCACTTTCTGTTGCACGCCCATAAGAGTGAACTTACTTTCAGTTTAAAAGGCAGTCGGAAGGAAAGCTTACACACAGACTTTTCATTGGTTTTTGCTGCACATAATACTTTGTAGCTCACTATGCATGGATCATCTCCTTGGTAAGGCTGTCAACTTAACATGATACCATGAATACTATTAGATAGGGTTCATATGGGCTTATGTATATTTTAATGTTCTGTACATTTCTCTCAAAGCTCACCAGGTACCCTTCAACTTTACAGAGGTGCTGTCATTGATTTTGTTTACAGCAGACTTGTGATTTTGTTTTAAGCAATTTAAGGCACATGACTACAACTAGTTTTTTTTAGACTTTGGGATTATATAGAAATAAATAATTGGAATGTACCTTTTTGAGGATCACCAAGTATTGTACATTCGCTATTTCCAGTGATCAGGCCTGTCTCTGCAAGATTAAGAGCCTTAAAAACAAAAACATTCATTTTTAAAATACAATACAAAGTTTAATTTTAAAGCGTCATCTCACAGGTGAGCTATAAATTGCAAGAATGTACCTTGTTGAAGTCGTCAAAAAGGAGAAATCCGTAAGATTCCTTTAGATCCTCGTCAGAATATGCTGTTTCTCTCTTCTCTGCTCGAAACTCTTCATACTGATAGAAAAACGATACAACATATAGCCTACGTGAAGTTGCTTCAGTACAAAACTCATGAAAGTCACTCGAGAAGATTAAAATATATTGTGACTTTAGGTGGTGCTATACTTTATTTGGGGACACGAGGACCGAGATTTAAAACTCACCCTTTTCTCTTGCGTTGGATTCTTTATTAAAACAGCAGAATTATACTGGAATCGATGTTCGGACTCCTTGTACAAATACGAACTTTTCAGTGGAGCCAAAATATCGTTTTGAAAGGCATCCGAACTTGTCGCGACGGCCACTATAAAACCTGGAAGTGCACAGAAGTAACGCAAATGTAAATCCCGCACGATTGCAAAAATTTCAACGTGAGCGTTGTTCTACTTGAACTATGTAAAAGTTTTTCATTTGTCGCTGACGACGACTGCGTTAATCCACATGGTCACTTTCGGTTTTATTTACTCGCGAGCAGTCGGGTCTACACACGACCTACAGTTAAGTAGACTTCCCGATGACCTACGAGAAAAACACGTCAAGAAACAACTCGTCACCTTTACTGGAAGCACTTCCATTTCCACTTTCCATTGCTTATCTCTTACAAAATGTGTCGATGGTCCTCTCCCCCTCGTTTTTAAAAGCGATAATATTCATATCAGCGGAATAATATATATCTTCAATTTCCGTGTTCTGGTGATTTTTAAATCCAGTTCAGTTTCAGTCGTTCTGAGCAATCATTCGGGCGACAACCAGGAAGTTAAAAAGGCGACAGTCCAGACGAAACGGACGAGCAAAAATATTGTCCTGTGTAAACATTGGTTCTTTCGTAGGTGCTAAATCATTTCAGTCACACAAAAAAATCAACTGTCTTGTCGACGTGCGCGCTGTCCGCTTCGAAATAGAAACAGAAACCTATCGAGGGGTAACAGCGTCCATCTTGGAAGTCTGGTCCTCTAAAACTGAACGGTGGCGGTGGAGCAGGAGCGTGACTGCGCCAGCGGTTCACTTCCTCCCTGGCTGACTGTTTTTCCTTCGTCGGTTGAAAAATTAATGATTAGTTAGTGTCACTTGGGGAGGCTTTCTATCTCCCTACGCTAGTATCAAACAGTATGTATGTGAAAGGATTGTTGTAGATAGTAAAGGCACTTTGCTGTTAACGTAAGGGTCGTAGAGGAAGTTTGGTTCAGAGCCAAAAGACATACGTTGCTGGGTGTGTGAATCACTCCGTCGCCAATGTCAATAAGCTTCACCACGCCTTTATAGTCCGGCGTCAGGCAACCACCATAACGTAAAAAAAAAGGGGAAAAAAACGTGGAACGTCTTGTCTAACCAGCACGACATTATTGCCATGAAATTGTTGCAATTGTTCAAATGTCAATGTAATGACGGTCCAAGGCAGGTTGTTTTTGAAGTTTGGATTACCCTGGAACATTCTACATAAATTTGATGCTCAAAGTTAAGTTTGTACATGATTGTAAAAAATAAAATATAAAAACGCCACTTTCTTCGATAATAATAATAATAATAATAATAATAATAATAATAATAATAATAATAATAATAATAATAATAATAATAATAATAATAATAATAATACCAGCCCTGAGTGCAAGACAAAGCGGGTATTGAAAATTGATGGTTGGATAAATAATAATAATAATAATAATAATAATAATAATAATAATAATAATAATAATAATAATAATAATAATAATAATAATAACAACAACATTCTAAGTTTATGTTTGTTTTCGTGACGTCTTTCTCTCGCCTCAACGGCAGTACGCCATCCTTGGCAATTAAACGGACTACATATCCCAGAATTCCAAGTTAATGTTTTGAACACCTTTCCACATAGACCTGGGAATTTCATGGCTTCTGCATTTTGTGACAAAATGCGGCCCTTTAAATCTTCTCTGTTTTGCTTCAAAATTAACTGCGTGTCTGGCTGAGACAAAAACGGTTCAGGCAGTGGAAAACTGTGACAGCTAATGGAGGTCACCCGGGCCAGACCGTCCTTGTATGGAGAAATCGGTAAGTAGCTTAGAGTTGTTAGCTAACGGGAACCCAGGACAGCATTGAAATTCCGAGATGAATTAATCGTTTCATCGTTTGAAATATCAATAGTATGTTATAGTTATCATTATATTGTAAAGTTGACTCACATAAATGGCTGCCATTTGACTTGCGCAGGTGTCACCGTGATGCCGGTAGCTAGCTAATGTATTCTATAGCTTGGGTAACGTTATCGCCAGACCATGGCAGCGAGAGATCATTTCGTCATCTCGTCTAATAAGCACTTGATTAGTAAATGCCATAAGGTGGTGACAAGCATATAGACGTTAACGTATATCATTCGTCTAGGCGTATAATACCCTCTATTATAAATATGATACTGTCAACTTCTAATTCATATGTGATTCCAATTTCTATGGTCGTTGCTGTTGTATGTAATACGAACTGTGCCGTAAAACATAGGGAATGGTTGCTACTTAAAATCACATTGTAATAAGAATACAGTTAAGTTGAATGCCAGCTATCACACACCCTAACTGAGATGCGAATGATTTTTAAATTGACGCTGATCAATCCACGTGTCTCATCCATCAAGATTAGAGAGGTTTATTCCTGTTTGCTTCTATATTGCGCAGCTCATGGACTTGGATTCTGGACTGACCGGTCTGCAGTGCACGAGGCTGCTGCCCGGGGCAGGGCCCTCCAGCTGCAGCAGCTGATCGAGGCTGGCGCAGCAGTGAACATCGTGGCCGTCGACTCCATCACCCCCCTCCATGAGGCATGTATCCAGGGACAGACCCAGTGTGTCAGGCTGCTGCTGGATGCTGGTGCTCAGGTGAGTTGATGATGGACAGAAATGTCTATTTTGATGGCATGACCAGTATGTTTTTGATGCATTTATGGCTCTCTACTCTCCAGGTGGATGCGCGTAACATTGACGGCAGCACTCCACTGTGCGATGCTTGTGCAGCTGGAAGCCTGGAATGTGTGAAGTTGTTGCTGGAGTATGGAGCAAAGGTGAACCCACCACTGTTTACCTTCTCACCGCTCCATGAGGCTTGCATGGGTGGTACGTGTTGTTGCATACGATCTCAAGCAAACATTCTTTTCCCCACCATGTATCACGATGCAACTACCATTATTTTTAAGGGCTAAGAATTGATTGGTCATAATTTTGTCTTTGGCCTTTCAAAGGTAACTCAGATTGTGTCCAGCTCATGATCGATCAAGGTGCCCTGATGGAGGCTCATGACTGTCACTACGGGACGCCACTTCACGTTGCCTGTGCAAGACAGCATTACGACTGCGCTAAGGTGCTCCTCAATGCAGGTGAGTGCATGTTGTCCCTCTGCACATATAGATTGATACAAATGTATATTGGTTTGAGACGTGGATAGGTTTTTTCTGTATCTCAGAATTTATCGTGCCGTCATAGAGTAATTAAAAAGCAATCAACATCATCAGGCTTTGTGGTGTGTTGGTCAGTGTTACCAAATTGAGTGGACGCAATATTTTTGCTGCTTCCTCTTTCCCCTGAAAGTTGAAGTATTGACAGTAATTTAACTGACAAGTTTTCGCTCAACAATTGATAATAAACTTCTGCATCCTCCTGCTTTCTGAATTAATTATCTTTCTCATCAGTTTGCCTCTTTATTTTCTAAAGGGGCAAATGTGAACGCTGCCAAACTACACGAGACAGCCCTTCATCATGCAGCCAAAACTAAAAACGTCGGCCTGATTGAGCTTCTTGTAGAGTTTGGAGGAAATGTGTACGCCATGGATAACTTGAACAAGAAACCCATCCATTACACCACTCACGGCTCTCCATCTTATCTCAGCCTTGAGTTTTTTGAGAGTAAGTTGTTCATTCAGAGTGTTGTTGTTGTTGCCCTGCTACACTGATTGTGTAAGGGTTATAGTTCACCACAACCGTTGCTGTCCACAGATAACCCACTCAGCCTGCAGCAGATCAGCAGAGTGGTGGTGAGAGGTGCTCTGGGAAAAAGAGCAAGTGAAGATGTTTCCAAGCTGGGTTTGCCCAACCGCATCATTAGTTTTCTTTCTTTCATTCCACCCCCTGTAATTGAACTCTAACTACCCAGGGCAAAGTCTAACCATGGACCGTGGACCGTCTGTGAGCTGGCTTCCTGGAGGTCCTGTGACAGGATGTTGAAAATGGCGCAACACATCACAGATAAGAGTTCAAAACAGTGTTAGGACACTCTGGTTCAGTGAGATTTAATATCCTGAATAAGAAGACTGTTTACAGTTCATTCACAAAAATGTAGACCAGTAGGAAACAAGAACATGCTGTTTTAAGAATAAGCTGTGAATATGTTTTGTTTTCACCTTTATGCACATCTAGCATTTGCAGGAAAAGCAACACAACATTCCTGCTTTACTCTGTAATAAGTGATCAGCTGATTTAGCCTGTTTTGACTTTATCATTAAGTGAATGATTCCACCTCAAAGTAAAGAGAGGTGTGTGCACATTTATAGACTTAAATGATAAAACAATGAGCTCTCCAGGCCAGCCTGAGGCGTAACCAAGACTGCAAGAACTCGTGTAGGTTGTGAGTTTATGGCACATGTTGCAATGGGACAAAGTACTTCTTAGCCGAATGTGCTCTCACATGACATCCTTCAAGGCTCAGCTCACTTTTAACCAGATCAAAGGTCAAGTTTACCACAGCAACACATTACACTCGTGGGTGTCAGTCAACAGGAACAACCTGTTTTCACTCTTGGAATCTATACTCTGTTCCCATTTCCACCCTACCCTCACCTTCTTTGTCCAAATCTTTACAAATCACAATATTAAAGAGTTTAATTATGAATGACTCTACTTTGAGTCGTTTTAGCCTATGTGATGTGCGAGTCTGAAGCAGGTAAGTTTAAAACATAGGGAAAAATCCCAAATTTTTGCAATGCCAATAAGATCTTTATCATAGATCACCATTTTTTAATATAGTAAAAAAATTAGATTACTGTTGGTCTACTAAATTAACCCATACATGTTGTAGTTTGACTGAAAGTTTGTATCACTACATAAATTTTGTGTATTCTGTATTTATTTTAATGTACATTTGTATATATATCAGATGGCTCTACCTCTGTATAATTTGTATAAATAAATAGTACTCAGGACTATTTTAAGAACAAGTCTTCAGTGTTTTGTTGACTAATAAACAGTTTTGTTGACATAAAAAGCAGGTGCTCCTGCTTTTTATGGAGGTGAACATATTGCTGCGCCACGCATCAGTAGGGATAGAAAGGGAGGAAACAGTCTTCAAGGTTTAGACAGCAATGATGTCAAAGAAGACCGTCAATGAGTGTACAGGAAGTATTATCTAAAAGATGAGTCACTCAAACTTGTGTGATCATGACAAGTTGCAACATAGCCAGATGGTCTTAAAGTGAATCGTTTGAGCAGTAAAATTTCGCAATTAACGGTCTTGCTGTAGTTGGTTTCTGTAGTTGGAGGGCTGTAGTTGGAGGGCATACAGTAGTAGAGGTTCAGCAGCTGAGAGGCCCCTGCGTGAATGAGTTACTAACTTGGTTCACACCTGCTGCCATGGTGCTTCTGCGAAATCTAGTTTAGTTTGCTAGAAACAGCTTGTGTATCCAACAAACCACTGAAACTTCTTACAACATGGTACTTTCACTTCCTGAAATGAAACTTTACTGGCGGAACTGTATAAAGTAAAAAAGTGTTGCAACTGAACCAGGGCTTATTTTTTTGGATGACTGCCAGAAGTGAATTAAACATGTTTTTCTTTCTACAAAAGATATTTTAATGTTTCACGACAGAAAACCAGCTGGAAATCCAAATCAATGTTTCTTCCCCCCAAAGTTTCACCACCTTCACAGTTGAATCATTGCAAACAAAAAAAACTTCCTTGAGGATGACAACTTTTTTTTAAAGTACACATTGTTGTAAGGAAGCAAATCTCTCTTTTTTTTTTGCACTTGCCTGACAAGTGTTGCAACATCTGCAACTATCAGCTGAAAGAGGAAGAGTAACAGGCGTTTGTAAACTCTTTAACATATCTTATTTTTTGCTAGTTTAATCCATCTAGATTCATTATTACTCCAATACTGTTTTTTTCTCTTAACTGTTGCTCTGCTCAGCATTCAGCTCATAACCTGATAACTCCCTCTTACTAAAATATATTTTACTTCCACAATCCCTTTTGCTATCACAGATAACACTATCAAATCCTCAGACAACACCACTGACACGGTGGAAGGACTGATGAGGCTCGAATGCTACAGGTGGCACAGAAGATGGTATAACTGAGGGAGACGTAAAAACATAATTCCACATGTATTAACAAGTGTAAACAAAACATTCAGTCTCATGGCACGTCTTAAGCTAATCACACTTTGTTAAGACTTGACTTTGAAGTAAACTGGGACGGAAATGATTCAATTTTTTTTTTAAGTGCAACTACAAAGACAGTGGTTACGGGGGGAAAATTCAAACACGCACACGCACACATGACGGCACAGGACATATCTGACAGGAAATTTAAGGAAAGGGTTAACTGTCTACACTCCTGTTTCCTTCCTCTTTAGCGAGCCTCCTAGTTTCTGGTCCAGTCTTGATTTGGAGAGTGTCTGGGTCCTGAGTTTGGGGCCGGAGACAGGCGGACAGTTCTCATCTTTCTCCCTGTCACAGACAGAGGAGCGACTGCGTCCTGGTGGGACGGACTCAGCAGGTGGGGCCCCCTGCTGCTGGGCAATAGCGGTGCGCAGACAGTTAAGCCACTGCTGCTTGTGGTAGACATCGTTGACGTGCAGGGTGTGCGACTGGCCGTGCGACGGATCCATGGAGCTCACGCGGAAAATGTTCCGAGCTGGAAGGATGCAGAGACAGTATGCAAATATAACATGATGATAATGGCAGGGACCTGTGGATAACGCAGAAATCTGACAAGATTGTTGCCGTCATTTAGAATATTTACTTAATAATATTAAAATGTATGTAATACATCATTAAAAGCAATGCCTTCACATGTAAGATGCGAGCATTTAAAAATGTGAAACAACTTTGCAAATCCACAAGTTTAGTAGTTGACAGATCATCCGATTAACTGCAGCCGTGAGGCCAGCAGGTGGAGATCAACCTGACTCATCTCAACGCACCTTTGTCCCCGGTGGTGAACGCCCCTCTGAAAGATCCTCCCATGCGGATCTCTCCGTCCTGCACGTCCTCCACTGCCAGGTCCCTGACCGGGATGGGCTGCCGGTACACCTGGAAGCAGCTCTGGGAATTCCGGGTCACCGATCGTGTCAGAACCAAGAGCTCAGAGAAGAGGAACACGTGAAGCCTCTGTGGAGACACATGACGAGTGAAGAATGAAAACTCATCTTACAGCTTATTATTGTTATTGGCAATGACAGTTGGGGGATAACGTCAATTCTCACCAAGCCGCTCTTGTTGCGCAGCTCGCCGTGACAGAGGAGGGTCTTACAGCTGTCTATGAGAGGGTCTCGCTGCTTGTCGTCCAGGTACTCTAGCTTGTTTATGTAATACTGGCATTCAGACTCCCCTTTTCTGATGTTGATATTAGACAGAATCTCCTGGATTATAGCAATCTAAGTAATCAAAAAGAACAGGAAAAAAAAACCAATCAAATAGGCCATCAAATCTGGAACACCTTCTTTTGTTAGTCATTCAGTTTGTGGAGAATTGCAAGTTGACCCACAGCTTTCTCGAGGTCGTCGACATCTGGGTGATCAGGGGGAGTGTGCCTGAGGATTTCCCGCAGCAGCAGCGGGTACTTCACCAGGCGTGAACGAGGGATATCCAAGAAGCTCCAGAGGTCCAGTTTCCTGCTGAAGGGCGACTCCAGGCAGCGCTGCAGGAAGTCATGCACCCGCCGGTCCTGCTTCTTCTGGTCCAGCATGGCTTTCGCTGCCATCTGATTGCTGCAGTAGTCTTTGTAGGCGTTCAGGCCAGGCAGCTGAGAAGACACAGGGAAAGTCTTTATAAACGTAAGGGTCCAGTGTAGTGCTGCATTATTATTTACTTACTTTAAAACATACTTTACTTATGTTTTGAGAAAAAAAAAGATGATGCCTTCATTTTTTTTTTTTAAAGCATGCACTTTTTGAGAAAAGGGGGCACACACAATGTAAAGGATGAACTTTTCTCATCTCTGGGGATTTCATTGACAGGCAGGAGACACCTCATGAGAAAACATTGATAAAAGGGAATTTCACAACAGAGTATCTTAAAATGGGTAAGCGGTGTAGAAACACCATGTTTACATGGCAGGATACATACCCAGTCTATGAATATCTGTCCGATCCGATCTACTGTTCCATCAGGACCAGTTTCCTCTGTCAATTTCATCAGTAATTCTATCAAATTTGAAAATAATAAACTGTTAGCGCCATGTTTTTTAAACAAGTGGACACATCAGGTAATTCACTTCAGACCCAGAAGGGAAATTACCCTCATGTACGGGGATGTACGCATCCAAGTCTCCAAAGATGTGAGCCAGTTCTTCCTCCGTCATGATGCAGAGCTTGAGCATCGGATCATGGTATGCCTGGAAGTTGAGGAAGCAGCAACGTTAATATGCGAGAACAACCACTCAATTGTTTATTTGAAAGAAATGTTCAGACCTTTCGTGCAAGTTGGAGATCTTCAATGAGATCTTGCTCTCCCCTGTAGAGCTCATAGATGGCCTGAAATGGAATCAGAGGGAGTGGACCGGAGCGGTTACAATTCCAGTTCCAGAAGATGCATAACAACCTAAAGAAACTGCACTAAGGTGCACAACCTCCTGTCTCTTGATCTCTTTGGTGGAGAACGTGCTTTTCTGGTGGACGTCCAGAGTCTCTGACCACAGCGTGCTGTTCCTGCGCTTAGTGGGGGTGGGGCCGGCTGTTTTGCTGCTAGCTTTGAGGGACATTCCTGGCGACTTACTATCACTGCGTAATGTCTTGCACTACAAAAGAAAAAAAGTATTACAATTTCTCCATAGCGCACAAGAAATTTATTGAGCTTCTCATTCGAAAGATATTCACCTGGATGCTTTGGCCAAAGCGCCGGACTGCTCCATTCTTTGAAGGAGATATCAAATTCACAAGGGATGAAACTTTGGCCAGCGGCCGCACACGCTTGTTACTGGGTTCCTGAGAATCAATACAGTAGATTTCTGTTCTTTCAAACTGAGCAAACTGAGGAACAGAAGAGCAATTGTTTTCTACAGCGCACTTGTCACCAGTCTAAATAATGGAGGAAACAACGTGAGCAAGGCTGTCTGTGGTGACAACCTGAGTCATACACAAAGATTCTAAGACAGGTTCTTGCGTGCTGCATAAGCCTTTTGTTCATCAAACAAACACAGAAGCCGCCCTGGTTCTCACCTTCAGGTCGAAGCTGGAGAGGCTGACTGTGTCGTCGTCCTTCTCTTTACGTTTTCTCTTCTGATAGAACATAAACAAAAACAAAAAATAAACAAAACCTTCAGGAGTCTGATGAAAGGTTGCAGTAGCAGCTCACTGCGGTCACAGTGCTAAAACAACTTTTAATAATTTTAGGTATCGGCCACGTACAGGTCTTGTTTCTTTATTATAACTAGGACAACAGAGTAAGAGACCTGAATCACGATTCCGAAAGGTGTTAAAAAGAGAGAAAGAGAGAGAGAGAGAGAGAGAGAAAGAGAGAGGGAGGGAGGAAGGGAGAGAGAGAAAGAGAGAGAGAGAGACAGAGACAGAGAGAGAGAGAGCGAGCGAGACAGAGACAGAAAAAGTAATTTAGATCAAGACACTCGTGTTATAAATTTTGACTTACTAGGCTGAAGTCCCACGGTGTTCCTGGAGTGAGGAAAGTGAAGGAGCTTCCTCTCTGTAGCGGAGGTCTACAAGGAAAAAAAAGGGATTTTTTTTTAAATTATGTGTAATCCAATTTTTTTTTTTGTTCCACTAGCCGTTAAGTGCCAGACACTGTATCTTTGCTCTCCGACTGCAAAAAAAACCCCAAAATGCTCTAGTGAGAATTTCAAGGCTGTTGTGAGTGAACAACACCCTGCGGCTGCAGTGATGGTTAAGGTCAGCTGAGAACATTTCAAAATAATCTTCATCTTGTGATGCTGGCCTCAAGTCACGCTGATAATGGAAAATTATGAACACTGGCGGAAAACAAAAGAACAGCAGAAGAAGGAAAACTATGAAATGAAAACCTGAATAAAGAAGGAACAAATGCAAAAGTTGATTATGTGTTGGCTAAATGTACTGATCAACTTTCACCGCAAATATATTTTAGCAAAAATAGGCCTTGACTGAAGGATGTATTTTTACAGGTTTTCAAAAAGGCTTAACAGGTTTAAATCTGCATGCATGCTCTTTAATGGAAAATGACTTTCCAAAAATGGCATGTCACTAATAAAGCTTGGCAAAGTCCAATTGCATTTAAACAATGAGCCGAAGTGAAAAGACAACAAAAATCAAACAAAAACAAACAAGTTCCAGTGCATCTAATTATCTATTTAAGCACCACAAACAAACTATTAACATAGGTATGTATTTTCATAATTCCAACCTGGAAAATATTGCCATTGCAGCACTCTGAACATAATATACATCAACAAGAATTGATGCACAACCAAAACACTACGAATAAGATGGAGCAAAGGTTATAAACAACAAATTAACTAATAATCATTTTTTAGCAGACAAAAATGTCTAAATAATAATACTTTTAGCGTAATTTAAACGACAATTTTGTGCTTCAAACAGCAATGTGTAATAAGCCAAATTGCAGTACAATTGGTGACAACTGGCAAAAACAGACCGCATCTTTGAAAACATGGCTGCCGAGGTGCACTTGAAGGCATCATTTGTCAAGTTATCGCCTCCTCTGAGTCGCCTTAGATCCTAAAGCACGGCATGTTTAATTATTTCTAAAGGGGGTTGCAAACAAATTAAGTGTTGTTGTTTTTAAAGAAAGCACATTTTGGACACACTGCACTTACTTCTTGGATGTATTTCTCCGGAGAGTGCGCGGAGAGACCTCGGCGGCGCTGATGACACTCGTCCTCGAAGATATTCGACGCAACTTTCGCACTGCACCGCTAAATTCTTCATTTTCCTCCATTTTGTAGGTTGCTGCGTTTTATAGTCGGTTGCAGCGCACTTCTCTGCGGTCCAACAACCAAAAGTGAAGTTTTAGACGAGGGAAAACTGACACGGTTTATACAAAGAAACAAGAAGACGATGACAACTGCTCGCGCACCACGACGGAAGTTTGAATACGGCGGATAATTGGAAGGGACCAATCAGAGCAGGCCTCTCCGCTGCATCACCACAACATGGGAGGAGTCGGGAAACAAACGAGAAAAAGCAAATGTCGGCATATTTCTTTTCTTTTCTTTTTCAGTCACCACATTGTCCAGTATCTTGCCCAATGAAAGAATTTTAAACATTGATTGAAAAAACAATACTGTTATTATCAACGACAGACTTGACTGAAAATTTAAATGGATTTAAAAGAAATTGATAACAAAAATGACTTCATGTAATGAGTGGTCATGAAAAATACAGTACATGTACAAAACGTACTAATGTATGGTGGCGAAATATACTGATTGTATTAAGTTTTGAAATATAAAATCTTTTTTTTCAAATTAATGTCAATATTGTAATATTTTTGTCACCTTCCAAAGAAGGTTTGCATCAGTTTAAGCAGAACTTAAACTGATGCTAACCTTCAGTTTTTAGCAATGATGCTAAAACCAAGCATCATTGTGGGAGGCTGTAAATGGTGGGCTAATGCTGTTTTCTGGTGTGAAATTGGTGAGAAAAAATTTCATCCTTCCATTAAAATGGTCAATGCAGTGGTTCTCCAACCACCCCAGCCTCTGGTTTTTCTCTGTGAGCTTGTTTATCTGCTCCCTATATGGTGACCGTGCCATAAGTCAACCTAACCTAAGACACAATGAGCACTATGGAACCTATAGCTCTGTCATTTATGATCGTGTCAACATCTCAGCGGTGCCATCCATTCCACTTTAATCAACAAAGCTGCCAGTCACGTGAGGTGTGGTAGCTGACATCACTGTTGTCGTGCATTCATAAGGTCAAGGCAAATATGCCATTTAGAAAAAGCTGCACTTGGGTGTAGGTAGATTCATTTTTTGAGTGGAACTCCGTTTCTTAAAAAACAAAACAAAACATCCAGTTCCTTGACATCTATCTGGCCAATGGAGTTAGGACTATGGGATTTAAAAGCTGAAAAATATTGAATGACCTTCATATTTAGGCCGTACTTTTGAGTTTGAGTTATTTCTTTTTATTTAGCAGGCGTAGGGTTCACTTCTATGCTATATTTTCAAAGATACGGTCAGATTACTTTGTCATTTTGAATAATTAATTTGAAGCAAGAAAACCTTGAGCACACAGCAGAAAATAAATGCAGGTTCCTTTAATCAATAGAGGGAATGTGGAAATATGAACTACCTGGTGCGAACAGAGGAAAGCTTTATTGCAACCGTTTTCATTAAACAAGACACATTCAGTTTGATGTTGCTGTTTGTTTCAAAATTGCAAAAAGCAGCAGAATGTTTGCAAAAAAAATGTACATTTGGCACTGAATAATGAATCAAAACACACAAATGAGTAGCTATCCAAGAAGTTCTTAGAAGACATCAGACAGAGAATGAAAAACAAAAACTTAAATGTTATAAATGTTTGTCGTTAACATGTGTAATAATAATTCTGACATTGTGACAAGTTCCAGATTGAAAATTGTGATTTTTCGATTCAAAAACTTTAGATTGAACATCCAATGGGATGGCTTTAATCCATGGGAGGAAGAAAAAAGCAAGAGAAAAAGCAGGACTGCAGCTGCGACAGGGTTAGTGAAAGAAGCAGGAGGGTACAGTAATGCATACAGATGTGACCTACTTTTTTGGCAAGCCAAGAACTCCTTACAGTTCACTTTATTCACGTACAACATACATGCTGAGAGTCCACCTCCCAAAACACTGATTTCACATGGTGCTAGAGACTGGGTACAAACATCTACGTCACCAGATGAAATCAGTTTCTGAGTGCAGGTAATTCTTTAAATGTTGAAAGTGTTTGTGTGAAATTGTGCAACAGAAAACCCAGGGCTTGCGTGTAGACCTGATTGTACCTCAGAGGCAGGCAGCTGTTTTGAGTTTGTGCCTGTTAACACTGGCCCTTCTTCAGATGAACAGCAGAGGGTGCGGTAACATCGAAAGCCAGAACCAAACCAGTGAAACCTCCATGACTGAGTGTTTATGGCTTCATCTTCAGGAGACAGTGGTCTATGGCATCTGCAGAGAACAATATGATCACAAACATTGATTCAATTTGAAATGATACGTCAGGAATGAAATATTTTAAGGGCAATTTAGCCTGAGCTGAATGCCTGTCTGGAGTGTGTAAAAGGGAAGATGGAGTACCTGCTGGAAAATCGGTTGACTGAGTAAGACAAGGAAATGTTATTGAAGTTGTATCAATGATTAAGTTTTTGGGGTTATGTTTGGAAACATTAATAACCATTAAACAGAACCAGGAAGTTGTTCCCTTTTTCCAGTGCAGCTAGAATGGGAGAGTGGTTAAGTTTGCTGTGCTGGTCATAATTCCTCAGATATAAAGTAATATTACTGTGTTACATTTATTGGATCGCTTAAAGTTAAATCAAATGCGAAGATGTGATGAAAAACGTTGTCAGGGAAAAACCAGTAGCCCGTCACTTCAGCACGACGACACTGTTAAGACTCAGATGACTGACAACCTTCATAGATGACATGTGATGATTTAGGCATTGGGCTGTTTTTGCCAAGGCAAACAAAGAACCAGCTGTAGCTGTAGCATTTAATTTACCTGAAGCTACGGAAGAGCTCAAAAGGTGCCATACATTCTGATGCTGTTATGCCTCTGCTAATGTTGGGATATGGTGGGTGTTTAATCTCAAATATGCGACAGAGTTAGGGTGAAATTCACCATAGGAGCCATGACTCATTTTTTTTTTTTAATCACAGATGGCTTGATTTGAATAAGACCTGAAGTGGGGTGGGGGTGGTGGGGTGGTGGGTGCGGGCGATGCAAGGGCTTTATCATGACACGCTGTTCATCACACCTCTTCTTCCTGTTCCTCTGCACATTCACAGGCAGGCCGAGCATCATTCTACATGCAGTGCAAAGGCATACGGCCCGGTATGCGCTTTCACTGGAGATTTACTGCGGTGTAATTTAATCGCATCACACTCAAATGAAGACAACCTTTGATGACTCAAAGGAAGAGAAAATCAATTTACTCCAGTTTAGATGCTTAATTCTCTCCATCAAGAAACTACCATGATGACTAAGTCTCAGTCAGAGCAAATTGGACCTTGCGAGCCACCATTACTTTTGCCTGAAGTCATCAAGCATCCAACAGTTGCGAGCGGACGTGAGGAAGTGAGTCATCACTGGCACGAGGTGCGGAAGCTGCCATGGAATTTTGCCTCATGGAGGCGTTGTCATGGTTGGAACCTCGTTACTCCTTGGAGCTCTTACTGTAGGTTCCTCTTTAAAGACATCTGAGGCGAGCAGAGCAATTGGAGAAAGACACACCTCATGAATCAGCACAATCATGCGGAAGATAGAAGGAAAGGGTGTGAAATTAAAAGATAAATGGTTCCAAGTCATTGTGGCCTTTCAACTGGCTTAAGATGATTTATTTTTTGGTCAAACTTAGCTTTCAGAGCTGTTGCCATCCGGCTGCAGACTCCTTTTCCCTCATCACTGGACTAGCATCTTTGTGTGCCATTAGAATCATCTTCAGCCACCGCATGCATGGAGCACCTGTGGCACAAACATCGTCTCAACATTCTGCCTTGTTATACTTCACTAGCCTGCCGACAGCAGGCGGCTCCCGTTGCTTCGATCCAATGAGCCAGCCGTTAGAACCGACTCATCGCGACTCAGAAACGCAGTGCTATTGCAAGGCCACTCATCTATAGGACACAAACCGTGGCATTAGTCAGTCCATTTTCTCCACCAAAATTAGGACGTGTGCCGGCTAAATTTGACTTCTCCAATTTGTGAAAAAAAAAAAAAACAAGTAATGGGAAAGTTACTGGGGATTTCATGCTGTTGTTGAAGCAGCTGAAAAAAAGGCAGGTGCCTGAGTAAAGAATTTTTTTCGGAGTATCTGGTGAGTCTGCGAAAGTGGGTGGAATTAAAATGATGTTTGCTGAAGAAGATAGAAAGAACAAAAGAGAAAGGGCTCTATGTTTGATGCTAGAGGAGGAGGAGCCAGAGAATTGCAGAGACTTGCCGTGCAGCTGTTAATTAGTGTGGATCTTGCTCACCTTGTCTGAGATCAATGAGTGTGCACTCAAAGGAAGGCGCAGATTTGATTTAAATGATGGAATGAGGTTTGCAGGGGAGTGTGCTCTGTAGCTATTTTCATACATACATACATACAGACAGACAGACAGACAGACAGACAGACAGACAGACAGACAGACAAATATATGTACTCACGTCACTCCAGAACAGGAGGTGTGGTCACCTGGATCTTCTGAGACATGAAGATCACTTTAAAAGTGTTCATTCAAAAGTGAAGTTTAGAAGTTTCCATGCGCTTTGTACTCAACACTATGTAGATGATTCACTTGAGGAAAAATCCACCTGCCCATGCCAATACAACAGATGCCCATGTAGTAAAACTTAAAAACAGCGACAGACAAATGATGTAACAGGCCTATGTACTGCTCCAAACATCCAGAGGGATTTGGCAGTCCAGTTTGTCTTGTTGCAGCAAAGCTAACACTGTATTTCAGCAAAACTATCCACTCTCCTGGTTAGCAGAGAGTGGGTAGCTTTGCTTTAGTTTTGTTGTGTCTCTTCCAGTAGCACGTAAAGCAACTACCATACTGGTGAATAGTTAACACGGACAGGCCAGGAGGCTACAGACGGTACTCTGGATGAAAACTTGGTTTTAGCTTTGACATTTTGACACAATTTGGACTGTCAAGACTTCCACATGTTTGGATGACTTCACCACACACAAGGTGCATCGACACATATTATGTTATTGCTCTGTTTATTACTCTGTATATCTCTCAAAGAATGTTCTGTGGATTTAAAAAGGTCACAAGACCCTCCACGGACACAGTGGTGAGAGGGAAACAGGTTAAAAAAAGAAAAGGCAAATTAGCCTGAACTAAATCCATAAGGAAGTGGCGGCTTTCCATTGGCTCTCCCATACTGACGAAGCATTACGTTTTGAGTGCAGGCGAACAGAAAGTGCAATGAGAGGGGGCCCGCTGTGTTGATCAGGCACTGCAGGCAAAACTCTTCAACAGTTCATTGACGGACACCGATCCGTCGATGCCCTGGAGTCTCGCCCATAAAGACAGTGATTCAAAAATAGATCTGACGCCACCACACCAAATCATCTCACAAAACAGCAGGACCAGAGGCCAAAAACCTATTCATACCACAGAATAACAAACCAGTAATAACCAGTACGGGGACGGTCACTGACCTGTTGCAAGTGATCCATCACCTACCACAAGACGTGTTATTTCCTGATCAGGGCTGATTTTTTCCCCCTCTCCTGCTCCGCTGGTTGCGTCTGTGCTGCGCGGAATGTGATGTCTCACCTGACAGATCTCAGGGCCGTCCTCTCCCTGTGACAGCGTGCGCTCTTGTGAGCATGTGCACTGAGCGGCAGTGGAGTTAAGAGAGAGAGGTGGCAGAGAGCGAGAGAGAGAGCGAGAGAGAGAGAGAGAGAGGGAGAGGGAGAGGGAGAGGGAGAGGGAGGGCAAAGCCACCTCTTCTTCCTCTTCTCTCTCTCACTGCCCTCCTCTGTGCGAGGTGTTCATCCCCGTTGTGCCAGAACCATTTCATCTCTGAGTCAACGCTCACTCCCACACACGCTCACGCACACACACCACACACACACACACACACACACACACACACGCTCAGACACTCCAACGAGCCCAATTAATGTGTTTACTTCCCATAAGTTTGGACGATAAACAGCTGCGAAGGAACAGAGATCTGCACTTGGGGACTCAAACACGTGCGCGAGGAAGGAGATCAAGCACGCGCAGCACCACACACACCCAGCATGACAAAGCATCTCGACGCCTGCCAACGCAAACAAGCAGTTGCTCCACTGACACTTCACCCACATAATCCTGCAGATCTGTTTCCCTCTCAGATCTGCGCAGGGCTCACATGCTGCGCAAAACACACATGCACGCACACACACACACACACACACACAGAGTGGTATTTTGGTTGGCGTCCTATTCCTCCAAGAATAAATTTGATTCTCTGAAATGAGCTAAACTAGCCATAACTCGAAGAACCCTATCATTCCCAGAATTAAAAAAAAAACAACAGAATTTCTTAATCTCTGCCTTGCGATCCGCTCCCCCCCCTCCCAAAGCCACACAAACTGGGGAATTCCAACCGTTGAGGGGGAAATGAATGAGGGATGAAACAGTATCCACATGGCGATGGCAGGTGAGATGGCGGCGACTCACACGGCAGGAATCTCAGCCCGCATTCCTCTGTTGTGACGGGAAGTACGATAATACCGCCTCTGTCACACACACACACACACACACACACACACACAGTAGCCCAAGCCCCTCCTGAGCGGCACGTGCTTCCTTTCCCAGCATCCATTCCTATATGTTGAGTCAGCTGACCACACGATGAGTCGCCCCATCCCCCTCCCCCCACCCTCCTCATCCTCCCATCCGGAAATGCCAGGAGGGCAAGAAGTGGGGTTGTCGAAAGGGGGTGGGTGGGGTGAGTCACTTATCACCCCCACCTCACCCTTCCTCATCATCACTACAGCCAGATCTACATTGACTTGACTCTGCTGCCGGCCATCCCTCATCCTGTCGCCCGCCCGCTAATACTGTCCTCTGATCTGCCGTGACTTTCCAGGGTTTGTGCTTCTGCTTTCAGTTTCCTCCAGCGTCAGCCACAACAGCCTCTGGATGAAGCACAGACGTCCGCAGACCTCAGCTACTATAGTAAAAAATACAAACAACCAGCCAAACAGAACATTGCTTCAATGAAAGAATCATCTCATGTGGTAAAAGAGCCCACAGAAAGCATTTAGAAATGGAATGAAGGAGAAAAACTTGCAAGGTGATTGGATGAACCCTCTGCCAATCACATTCATGGAGACCAACGACCCGTATGCAAAAGTTTGCTTGAACTCAGAGCTTCTCATCAGCGCAAAGATATACTAGCCTGAAGATCCAGCTCTACAGTTAGATGTGGCCAGCTGGGAGTAAATTTAAATTAAAAAAGTTATTGTTACGGTTCAGTTCAAATTAAAAAAAAAAAAGACACTTCTGCAACATGCTTGCCGTCCAGTCTGTTTCATCTTTGTGTACATGGAAAAAGGGAAGTTAGCAACAGTTGCTTCCTGGATTTGCTACAACAAGAAGCAAAGTGATTGGCTACGGAATCCAATGCCGTTTTAGCACAGACTAAAAACACTGTTGTCTGAGTGATCTGCTGCCACGCAAAGATTCTAAATAGACTGACAGATTGAAAAAATCTCCTCTTAGAGACACTCAGCATCCCATTCTACTTCTTCTAACTTCTCTGTCGTCTTTACTCTATTTGCGTAATTCTGGGAGACTGGCACAAGGACGCGAGTTGTCTCAACATGGCTCGAGAGCTGATTTTCCTGCTGTGACCCAGATTGATTCCCCAGTGAACCCTTAAACTTACAGACAACTCTGAATTTAGCCCGACCTCTAAAATGTTGTGTTAGGGAAGCAAAACTTGTTGACTTGAAGTGGGATTCTATTAACTCCCTGACACTAATTTAAAATAGTAAGTACCTGGAAAAGATAAACCCAACACTGATCAACCAGTTGGCCTATATGGTAGCAGTGGATTATTTGTGCTATACGGGTTGTTTCAAATAATATAAATTTTATTGGCAAAGTGACAAACAAAGCAAAGCTTGACTGTTTTCAGTTTATTGTTAAGTTGAGCAAAACTGTTTTGTTGCACAGTGTCCTATCACTTCTATTGTGGCACAACCTCAGCATCATGATACAGTAAACATTTTTTTTTTCTAAGAAAAGACCCTTAAAAAAAATCCATTCAAACAGCAGAAAGACTCAGGTTTGTAAGCAGTCGTGACCACAGCGCAGATCACGACTCTCCATGTATAGATTTTCTCAGTGCAACCTTGCAGTATTTCTGGCTGGTGGAGACCAGCAATTGAGCTGCAGGTTCTTTAAATACTGCCAAACCTGAAAGTTACCTCCAAGGACAGTTGGTAGTATTATATCCCCACACTCACCGCAAACTGCTACTTTCTATGCCCCTCTCCCACCTTCATATTACACATGCATTTAGCTTTAGCCGCTGTTAGCAACTGCTTAAATCCCTGCTTCACAGAGTGCCGATGATGTAAGTCTTATTATTTAAACAGAACACAGGACTAAGGTTCATCAGGCATGATGTCAGGATGACAATTCCCTGCATATGCATGGCATTGGCTACATACAGTACAACTCTGAGTTCATTAGGCAGCTACAGTGATGAACATTGCAGCCCTACATGTGGCTGCGCGACAGAAAAACGCTTCTATATGACCCGTGTCTGCGTGGGCTTGTAAGCACAACATCCAGTCGGACGTCACTCTCGAGGTTTAGTTTGAAGCAAGGCGACAGCAGCGTTACATAACCATCCTTGTGGAGATATCTGCAGGCCTCAGATACGACCTTGTTTTTTTTTTGTTTTTTTTTAAACGCTTTGTGGACCACCAAGGTAAAATCAGGATTGCACAACCAAACACACAGCACCTTTTAAAAAGCAGCAGCAGACGCAGATATTTTACAGCCGACACAGGTGTACAGAAGCAAAAGTCGAGATTGACGTCACTAACCTGTTATTCCTCTCTTACTCTCATAAAATCCCACACAGACCTCTCGGACCAACAATAAAAATGTTTCAAGTCGAGGCGGAAACATGCCTTTAATTTTGTGGAGTACTTTGGATCATTAGTCATGGAGGAGGCGAGGGAAACAATAACACACCCAGGACTGTCCTTGTCAGTGGGTGGTTTATGTTCTGTTTTCTTTTCAAAATACAAATTATTGTGCGCAATGAAACAGAATGCAAACCCTCTCGTCTCCAGTTTTTATTCAGTACATTACTTGTTACCTTAAATGCGTTGTGCTTCAGAAATACACGTTTACGTGTTGCAATGACAATAAAGCTGTATACCATATTCTCTCATCCATTTCCTTGCAGTCTCTTCTGACAACCAACCGCACCTGCACTCACCAGAGCACACAGCTAACAACAGGAGTAGCAGCCACTAGAGGCAGAGCTGAAACAGTTCCAAAAATGTATCTGCACACAGTTTAGGGTAAAAGAAAAAACTGAAAAGAGGTCTTTGAAATTCCCAGTGTGACTGTCAAAGGTGCAGCCAAAATGGTGAACTCATAATTTGACACGGCAACACCGGAGACAAAAATATATCCATCCATTTATTTTCAATATCCGCTTCTTCCTGCACTCAGGGCTGTGGGGGACTAAAATGTATTTAATACATAAAACAAAGTATATATAATACACACAAAATGAAAAGTATCCATTGAAATTGAGTGTTAGGTTTGGGTTGAAATCTGTGATACTATTCATCATATTTTTTTTTTAACCAAACAGTTTGACATAAATAATAAATTTAGCTACTATTAAGTCAAAGTTAGACTAAATGAAACACGATTTGAGGAACCAACATTTTTAGCCAGACGACGTACAGTCCTGGCTTGGAAAAAAAAAAAAAAAAAAAAACTTAAATATGTGTTCTTAATCTTCAAGATCATCTGAATTTTCAGCAGTCCCACATAGCCCACACTTCCTCTATAGGAAGAGGAGGAACTTCACATGTTAAGTGGCAAAGAGGTCCTGGTTTTAGCAGCATTGGAGGATCAACCAACTGGGAAGAGAAACAAAAGATTTGATTGTGTGAATGAAAAAAAGAAGTTAAAAACTAGCTTTAAAGCCGACACAGCAATCTTCCGTGACTAACTGAACTTGAAAGCACTGCTGTGTTTGTGTGATCGACTGTAGTGCAGTTCAGCAGCAGACACTGGCTACATTTGTGTCTGGGCAGTAATGGCATCCACAATACTGCAGTCACACTCTTGGATCCACTGTAAACATCACTGACTGCAACGTGAGTTTTGCACTCCTGATTACCGGTAGTATGATATTGCCAGGCCACTGCAGTATTACTGCAGTAACACCATTTATGTTTTCATGCATTTTATTTTTTACACCCCTGTGCTGAAGCCATCTGTGACTTTATTTAGGTTCCATAAATATATATTTTTAAGACTATTCTTTCTAGCTTAACTGCAGCTGACACAGATGATTGATCATGAGAAATAGTATTTCATGAGATATTAAACAGGAATGATGTCATTAAGTTCTAGAGTGATCGGTGAGTGATAAGAAGAACTGTAAAAGATTCCTTCGGAGCTTGTCACAGAGATGTTTTTTTCACAGAGTAATGAATTAAAATAACATGGTTGAAAGAGCAAAGAGGCTGTAACTCCCGGATCTATCTGTACGTAAAGCCACTTTATTGATGCCCTCAGGAGAAATTGGTTCTCTTCATTTGACTCAACCGGCACACTAGGAGCAGTCAGCTGCTGCAGTGCAGCGCCTGGGGAGCAGTCAGGGTCCCAGGGACCTTCTTCAAGGCTCCTCAGTGGTGCAATTCTTTTCTGACTAATAAAACAAAAAACAAAACAAAACAAAAAACTGTTTCAAATAAAGGAAACAACACACTCCAAATTTGGTGCCAAAATTAAATTCAACAGATTTATTTTATCTTTGGCATGCACCAGGAAAAGGCCTTCAAATAATGTATATACAACATGGCAGACTCACACACGAGCAGGTCTTGGCAACATTTGGCCATGCAGCAAATCCTTGCATGCGACTCTCTGATCTTTCAAAACCGCAAGGCACACGTACATAATGATTTATCAGAATCTCAGCCAGTATAAACAACTCACACGCCTTGTCTGAGCTCAAAACTAATGCTAACTTGAAGACTTTTCTAAGGCAGGACCGGGAGACTACTGGCCTGACCTGCCGTTGATGCACTTCTCACTCTGAACGTCGAAGCTTTTATTGTCCTACAAAGTTCTCAGTGACTCCACCGTGGGCCTCCTTCCTTGCATCTGTGTTTTGTGGTGTTTCTGTTGCTTTCCCCGCCACAGTGAGGATGTCAGATGTCATCAAGTCTTCCAGGTTAGCCTCCAGGGCTCATTTTGTTCTGTCAACAAAAGGTGAATAAACAGATTAAAATGCTACCAAACAAGATGCAGGCTGGTAGGGAGGTCAGAGATCCACTGTGCGCCATCAACTGGCTCTACCTTTTTGGCGTTGCTCACGCACTGCATGTAGGCCGCAGCGATGCTGGAGCAGGAGAGGGTCTTTCCTGGGTTCTCCCGGTAGCAGCTCAACACCTGACCCTGCAGGTCGGCGCACAGCGGCTGAATGTTGTAGCGCCTGACGGAGAGCAAACAGAGAGAACAAATGTCAAGCAAATGTTTGTTTTTTAGTTAAAGCTACAGTCAAACTGGCCAAGTCGCTTCACGCTTGTCAAAGCCTTCTAATAAGGTGTCCACAGTGCAGGAAGCCACACAGAGACTGCTGCAGCGAAGCAAGAATGCTCCCAAACAGGGAGGCGACCGACTGGCTCCAAATTTATACTGCAGCATCTATTTTGAGAACATTTTTTCCTTTTTTTTTTTTTTTTTTAGAAGCACCTGCCCTTAACTTTTACACAGTTTTGTTTACAGCAATTCCATTAAGGTGGGATTCTCACGTTACCACAATAGCTGACAACATTGATGAAAACGAATGTGCTCAACTATGAAGAACTTACGCAAAGCGTTTCTCCGTCTCCTCTTTGCCCTTCTGGAAGCTCTCGGCAGTCACTTTGTAAAACTCTGCACACTGTTAGGTAAAAGTAAAAAAAAAAAAAAATTATAAAAAAGGAGTTTGTAGAGATCACAGTGTTAAAATGTCTGCTTTGAAGATTTTTTTATCTGTGAACAAGCTAATAAATCAAGCTGTACAGTTCGGATCTGGTGTTTCCTGCCCCCTAGTGGTCCAAACACTGCATAATAGCCAGAAAATGAAGGTTTTTTGGTAGAATGGGAGCCTGGCGCTACAATCTTTGCAGAGGACACTTTTGTTTGTATGTGTCTCATTAGACTAAACAAGACTTTGCACCCTCACATAGAATCAGCTGGCTCCTGCTCACCTTGGCTTCGAGCTTTGCAACGTGCTCCTGGTAGAGGGCGTCTCGTTTCTTTAGCTCTTGCTCGCGCGCCTCCAGCTTTTTTGACTGCAAAGGTAGAAAACCACTGCATTCACGTACATAACATATATAGATCCCTCAGTACTTTGAAGGCTTTCGCCTAGTGCGTTTGATTTTAAGCCGCATTGTTAAACAAGTGTGCGTGTGTGTGATTTGTGTCAATAGACCAGAGTGAGGGTCAAACGAAAAGGTGAGCCATGCAAATAAAATAAACCCGCCCTCATCTTACCTTCACTTCCATCCACTGGGGAGGGCAAGAAAAGGACAGCCATTAAGAGGAAGAACAGAACTTCACGTTGAGAGAGAGACGCTGGCACACGCACTGATCATTGTCACGCTTTGCTTACATAGAGCTGCACCATGAGCAGCTGGTCTTCCGTCTTGATTCGCTCCTTCACGATGGCCTCGGTCAGGCTCTCCCTGTACGCCTCCCTCTCCGCCTCCAGCGTCTTCTTCACCTGCTCCTCCACCTGAACCTCAGCTGCTGCTTTGGCTTCAGCTTGAGCCTGAGCCCTCAACTCCTCTAGCCTAGCACACGAGCAAAGTAAACGTCAACAACTGCAGTGTGACTTTATGGAAAAGATAAACACAATTTTAAGATCATCCACAACAAAAGTTCTCACCGTCGCTGCAGTTCCTGCCTCCTCTGGCTGATCTCCTCCTCCAGGCTTGTCTGCATCTCCTCTTTGATTTTCAGCCTCAACTCCTGCTCCAGAACTTCAGGAGAAACAGGCGTAGCTGCGGGTAAAACACATCAAATGTGAAGGTAGGAAAACAATACTCAGCAATTTATTGTGGACATTTGGGAATTGGACCTTCCATCCACACACAAAACAATTCCTTGGTTACAGAAGGTGGAGCTTTTGCAAAACTTCTTCAAGGGCAAAGGTTTTCAGAAAACTCCCCTTTACTTTGTCATGTACACAGGGAACCGTTGTGCCGCTAAAGTCTTGGTGTGACGTATGATTGACATGACTGGAAAGTTGAAATATGAGAATGAATGTGACTATTTTTAAAGAAAAAAATACATTCTGTGGGTAAAGTAAAGAGTGGACACGGCCTCAGGCGAGGGCAGGAAGCTCACCTGCTGGAGGAGGCGGCACTGAGGCCACAGCAGGTGCTTCATCCTCAACCACAGGGGGCAGTGCCAGGTCGATGGTGGGCGCCTCAGCAGGAGGAGCAGGTTCAGGTGGAGGCAGAGGAAGGGGCTTCACTGGCGGCTCTGTTAGAGGGGCATCAGTGGGTATGACTGCCAGCTCCACACAGTGACAGGGAGGGAGGGGCTCCTCCATGGAGACCTCGGCAGCAAAAGTAGCTGCTGGTGCAACTGGTTCTGGTGGAACCAGGTCACACGGAGAAGAAGCTGGGGTCACCACTGGAGGCACTTCATCAGCTGCAGTGGGAGGGAGGGGCTCCTGGATGGAGACCTCCACAGCAAAAGTTGCTGCTGGTGCAACTGATTCTGGTTCTGGTGGAACCAGGTCACATGGAGGCGGAGCTAGAGCTAGAGCTGGAGCTGGAGCTGGAGCTGGAGCTGGAGCTGGAGCTGGAGCTGGAGCCACCACTGAAGGCACTTCATCAGCTGCAGTGGGTGGGAGGGGCTCTTGGATGGAGACATCAGCAGCAAAAGTCGCTGCTGGTGCAACTGGTTCTGGTTCTGGTGGAACCAGGTCACATGGAGAAGAAGCCGGGGTCACCACTGGAGGCACTTCATTGGCTGCAGTGGGTGAGAGGGGCTCCTGGGTGGAGACCTCCGCATCAAAAGTTGCTGCTGGTGCAACTGGTTCTGGTTCTGGTGGAACCAGGTCACATGGAGTCGGAACTGGAGCTGGAGCTGGAGCTGGAGCCACCACTGGAGCACTGGACCTCCGCAGCAAAAGTTGCTGCTGGTGCAACTGGTTCTGGTTCTGGTGGAACCAGGTCACATGGAGGCGGAGCTAGAGCAAGAACTGGAGCTGGAGCCACCACTGGAGGCACTTCATCAGCTGCAGTGGGTGGGAGGGGCTTCTGGATGGAGACCTCCGCAGCAAAAGTCGCTGCTGGTGCAACTGGTTCTGGTTGGGGTGGGGGTGGTGGTGGAACCAGGTCACATGGAGCCGGAGCTGGAGCTGGAGGCACTTTGTCGGCTGTAGCTTGCGGTGCTATGGGCTCAGCAGGGCCTGACAGCACAGCTTCAACCGGGGACGAACCGGCAGGACAGGGTGGGAGAACCAGCGCCACTGGAGGTGTGATGGTTTCCACCTGCGGCTCCGACAGGACCACAGGTTCAACATGGGAGACTTCAGCGGGCAGTTTAATAGCAGGCGGGGGCGCGGTGCCACAGGGTCAGAGGGTGGAGTTGAAGCTGCAGGCTCAGACGGAGCCTCGGCCGCTGTGATTGGCTGAACAGGTGGAGGTGGAACTGGCTGGGCGTGGTCCTCTGTCGCAGGCGGTGCAGTTGAGAAGCCCGTTTCTACCGGCGGTGGAGTAAACAACTCAACAGGGGTCAGAGCCTCAGGCGAAGGTGGGGCAGATTCTGTGGCCTCCACTTGTGGAGGAGGAGTGGCTGGGAGTGGAGGGGGGGCCACAGGTGGAGGAGGTGATGTGTCAACAACTTCTTTTGGAGGCGGAGTCTCTGGCTCCACCGTGGGAGCTGGAAGGGAGTGGAACTTCACCGGAGGGGGTGTGACGAGTTTCACAGAGAGGCAGGTAAGGGCGGGGCTTCCTGAGCGGGTGGAGGTGAGTCCAGAGAGGAGGGTGGTGTGAGATTGTCGACAGAGGGCGAGGGAGTCACAGCGGGGGGTTTAGGTGAGAGCGAAGGAGGAGTTTCGACCTGAGAACCCTGAGGGAGGACGACTTTGGAGGGCTGCCTCATCCGTTTGATGACCTTGTCTGAGAGCTGACAGGAGAAGGAGAAGACAAGAAATCAGAATCCTCTGAAGGACTGGACAATTCTGAATAAAGTCTGAATAAAGTTTTTTTCATTTGAAATTTCCACCGAAGACATGCCTTCCATCACTCAATGTTAGTGTGTGTGTATATATATATATATATATATATATATATATATATATATATACATACATAATTTTACATTGACATTTGAATGCAAACTACTGACGTCATATTTATACAAGGTATTGCATCCTGTGTAGGAAAAATGTGATGATTATCATTAATTCAAGGGAAAGAATATATCAAAATTAGAAAGGGACCTTTCAGCATTTAAAATCCTATGCATTTAGTGAATTACTCTTTTGTTTCCATTTGCTAATAACAGGCATTTACATTTACAGAGTGCCATATGTATCTACCATACAGTGTTGTTCTGTGTTCCCATGACATCACTGCTTTCATGAGAATATTTAAGATCAAGTGGGACACCAGACAACAAGAGTCAAGGTGAACATTTATTACATTATGATTCCTCACTGATGGATGCCACAAAAACTAGGATTTTAAAGTTCATGAGCCACATGAATGACACGGAAGATATGATCAAAATTACATGTTCCCATATAAATGTTGCGAAAATGACAATGCTCATAGAATACAACAACAAATGTCTCCATCTCAGTGACCTGTGTCTGTGTATACATATCTATGTATGTATTTTATATATCAAAATAAATAAATATTTCTGTTGCTACAGAAACGACAGTAAACCCAACACAAAGAGGTTCTTCTTATTTGCTCCAAAAAGAATAAAAAGTGATACTATCTGGGCAGTGGTTTAGTTACACACTTCTGTGAAGTGTTGTGTGAAGTAAGACGTGAATAGGAAACTCGAGTGTATATTTTTAACCCTGACACGAGGGAGGTGGAGGGTTGGGGAGGCGGCCAATACTTGGAAGTTCAACCTTCAAACCAAATCTGTGGGGTTATGACGGGGCACCCCACAGGTCAAAGCGACACCCAACACCGCACCGTGCACCAAACCTCCATGTATTGACATGCACTGAGCCCCGGCCGGCCGGGCTCCCACTCACCCGGATGCCCTTCACAAAAGTGACTCCTCCGCCCTCCCAGTCCTCGGTGGAGAAGTGACTCGGGCTGTTTCCCCCCATCAGCACCGCTGTCTGTCACCGCGACCGAGGCAATTGTCAGAGAAGCACGGCGTGGCTCTGTTGATTATTAAATCCAAGCCGCCGCCGCCGCTGCACCACAGCAACGATCGGACACGCCCTCACCGCGCCTCCCAACATCAGCAACCGACATTGGCTGCGCGTTAACAAACACTCCTCCGATTGGTCGCTCGGGTCATGAAGTTCGTGGACCGCAAGAGGACACGATGTTCCATCTAGGAACAAAAACTCGTAAAGTAGTTTTGTTTTGATACTATAAAAATTCGTCATTTTATTAAAATGTTTCTAGTACAAATACTAGTTAAATAAACCTGAGAAAGAATTCACTTAATTTAATGTACATATCCATTTATTTAGTTTTTTTTTTCCTCCCCTAAAGGTGCAGAATAAAATAGCAGTCACTCCCACAACATAAATAATCCAACTTTCAGAGACCCTCATATTTAACCAGAAACAACTCACGGTGAACACGGGGGACCTGCAACGTTTTCATGTCAATCATAAATTCCGATGCCGGAGACACTCAATTTGTGTTTCTCTAAATTCAGCAACATTCGCCATAACCAACCGAGTCTAACTCACGCAAAACTATTTGACCTCTTTGTATTTCAATACGTTTTGGCAGCAAACACAAAACCTACATAAATATATGGCAAGGGGCCAGCTAACAAATATTTTCAGTTATTTCTTACACAGTTGCTTGACTTTCACACCTATTCCCATCACAACATCATGGAACAAATACATTTAGTGATCTTTTCATCGATAATCCACAAACCATTAGGGTAACACAGGTGATTTGGTAAGCTGCAAACCTTTCCGGTGCAATGTTAGATGCTATGCAGCTGCAGAAATGATCACTTATATAGCTTAAAAAGTCGTGATCCTGGAGGAGCTGTGAAGAGTTTCAACTAACAATTATATTCTTGGGGTGTTTATTACTAGAAATAAAAATATAAAATGTAGCCAGCCTAATTATTTGTCAGTTATAAAAAAGAAAGAAAACCAACATAACTGTATTAATTCCTTCAGATAAGCAAAAAACACAATATCAGTCCCTTTCAACCACCATGGCCAGTTCTTCTCCGTCTGCTTCACTCTGCCTTCTTTTCCTTCTCTTTAACAGGTCCACGCAGCGCTGCAGTCATGCTACTCCACACCTCGGTGTACAGCAGGGTGCCCAGGAACACCACGGCTGTGCCCAGCCAGTGCCACACCGTGAACGGGTTTTGGAAGTAGAGGATGGAGACGATGAGGCTGAGGAACTTTCTGAGCGTGACCACCAGCGTGACGGTGAGAGAAGTGCACTCTGTGGTGAGAATGAAGACGCCGCGGATGCAAACATATCTGAAGGAACAATGTCAAAGCCAAAACAAAGAGAACAATGTGGTGTGGAAAATGCATTCTTGTTCTTTTTCCTGTCAATGAACCCCTTAGAAATGAGAAAAGTCCACCACTTAGGTCTTGTTTTTGATCCACTTCTGGAAATCAGCCTGGAGAGATGTCACAAAGGGGACTCATACCTTAATGGTAGATTCCCAATGTTAGGACATCACTTTAGGCCAGGTGTTGGTTTTAGACTAGTTTCTGTCCCCAATGTAGAAGGTTCAAAAAAGGATCAGATTTATCAGGAAGTTACAACCCAGCTTTTCGTGGAAGGCTGTAAACAAAGGGTTAATCATACCGTATTCTAGAGAGCTGAACACAGAGATCTGAGGTCTGCTTTACCACTGGTCTAGGATGAAAAGATAGAGATTTAAAATTGAATAAAATAGGGGATTTGCAACAATATAAATACATACATATGTATATATGCATATGTATGTACATATATAGACATATATATATATATATACATATATATACATATATATATACATATATATATATATATATATATATATATATATATATATATATATATATATATATATATATATATATATATATATATATATATATATATATATACATATATATATATATATATATATATATATACATATATATATATATATATACATATATATATATATATATATATATATATATATATATATATATATATATATATATATATATATATATATATATATATATATATATATATATATATATATATATATATATATATATATATATATATATATATATATATATATATATATATATATATATATATATATATATATATATATATACATACATATATATATATATATATATATACATATATATATATATATATATATATATATATATACATATATATATATATATATATATATATATATATATATATATATATATATATATATATATATATATATATATATATATATATATATATATATATATATATATATATATATATATATATATATATATATATATATATATATATATATATATATATATATATATATATATATATATATATATATATATATATATATATATATATATATATATATATATATATATATATATATATATATATATATATATATATATATATATATATATATATATATATATATATATATATATATATATATATATATATATATATATATATATATATATATATATATATATATATATATATATATATATATATATATATATATATATATATATATATATATATATATATATATATATATATATATATATATATATATATATATATATATATATACATATATATATATATATATATATATATATATATATATATACATATATATATATATATATATATATATATATATATATATATATATATATATATATATATATATATATATATATATATATATATATATATATATATATATATATATATATATATATATATATATATATATATATATATATATATATATATATATACATATATATATATATATATATATATATACATATATATATATATATATACATATATATATATATATATATATATATATATATATATATATATATATATATATACATATATATATATATATATATATATATATATATATATATATATATATATACATATATATATATATATATATATATATATATATATATATATATATATATATATATATATATATATATATATATATATATATATATATATATATATATATATATATATATATATATATATATATATATATATATATATATATACACATATATGTATACATATATATATTGAACATTAACAGACTGTTTGCTTTTAAAATGAACTCTTAGAGACAGGATACTGTGTGATGATGTTTCCCAGCATGTAGAGCCACATTATAGGGACAGAAATGCTCAGCACGGGAACGTTAACTGGAGCTGAAAGACAGAATATTTTCATGTAAATAAAAAAAAATCTTTTCAAGCACAACATAATTTCGACTTGAGGGACTCACTGCTCTGGCTGAAGTAGATGCAGTGATTGTAGATGTCTGTGGAGAGGAGCAGGAAGCCTGGCAGAGGCAGACAGTGCTGTGAAGCGACAAAGAAGTGAAATATTTGAGTCTCAGGCTGTTAAGACTACAGTGGCTGCTTCCAGAATGTTACAGCTGAAAAAAAACACACATTGTAGAAGAGGGCCTCCTTGGAGTGTTTTCCATATTCTTTATACAGCATTTCCTGGAATATACCCATTCTTGCCGACATAAGCAAGGCGAAAGTCAACATGGCGATACCTGGACAGGAATAACAACAAAAATCTTGTTATGATGAGGAAAAACACATAACTCTAATATGATGTCATTAAAAGAAAAGAAAAAAACCTGTTCCTTTCATATAATTTCTGAAGCTTTAGCCAGAAGCAGAAACTCGAAGATGAGTACACTCACTGTTACTCTTTCACCCTTAAAGCAAATAACGCTCTCATCTTCAATTGATCCAGCCAATGTCAAGAACCAGATGAACCAGAAGTACATTTGTAAAGTAAATGTTGTACATCCTGCGATCTTTAATTAATCTTTTAATAAGTCCAACATCAAGGTGACCAGTAAGATCTAGTTCTCCAGAGACAAGCTAGCATTTTGAATTTCAAGTGCAAACTAAATAAACCATTAGTTGCTGCTTGTTTGTGAATAGAAATTTGATTTAAAGTGGCCATGTCTCACCTATAAGCCAGTGCATGAAGGCATAGAATCCCTGCTCCTCTGATCCGTCACTGTTCCCGCTCTGAAAATCATAAAAAGTTTTAAGGACAAAAGTTTCACATTGTTATATTAACAACTTGCTAAGATTATCTATGCATGCAGTTGTGAGTTTAACGGGGACTCACCACTTGTTTAGCAGACATGATGGTGCAGATGAAAATACCGGCAGAAACTAAAGCTATTGACAAATATTTACTTTTTGTGTACCTGCAAGAGAAGATGGTGAAAATATGAAAAATAAATTCCATCCGTTAGAAATAAAACCACCAATCTAGGAGTCCACATCAATTCCAAACTCAGAGGTGGTTTTTTACCTTTTCTTTAGTATGACAATGCCCATTATCATGTTAGCTATCAGAGATCCCTGCAAATAAACACAACAGCAGATCAAAGGTCAGGATGAGGTGGAAGAATTGGATAAGATAGGATTGGATTGGATTGGGTTGGATTGGGTTTGGTCACAGAAGAAGCACAACAACAATAATTCTTACCGATCTGAAGATCATGTGCAACGGCATGGCAATGTTAAAGTTGAGAGCATAGTTGTTGATCACACTAACAGCGAAGAACATGGTGACCATGATCCCATAGTTTCTGGAGGAAAAAAGGAAGAGGCAGGATTCATTTGAAAAATTCTGCATACAAAAATTTGCTCCCGCAGAAATTTTTTACCTCAATACTGAGTTCATGATTCTTTGCTTTACCTTAACGGGATGGCTGTTTTCTTCCTCCCAAAGTTGCTTTCAAAGATGAAACCTTCTAACGCAATAAGGAGAAACTGAGCGAAGGTGATGATGTTCCCACATCCTGGGAACTCCCTAAACAACAAAGCAACAGAAGACATAAGGCTGGCTGGAAAAGGTTTGGGTGTAACACATTGAGCGAAGAAAAAGAAAAAAAGAAATAAAAACAGTGGATGTAGGGACAACGTATTAGTAGGGTGTCTTTAGAAATAAGGTGTTACATGTAATATGTTATATTTTTTGTGGAACATCATGAAGAATCCGCACACCGTTTCAATATGGGGAAAAACAAAACAAAACATGTTATCCAACATGCTTGAACAAGTACAAAAGGTGCTAACTGTCATGTTGTATGGAGCTCTTTAGATTATTTCACATATCGGAAGGTTGGTAGTGAAACAGCTTTTCGACTCATTACACGTAACGCTTTACATTTTGTCAAGTGATGTCTGGTTTGGATAATCCTTTAAAACAACCAAGTTGGACTTTGTTTTTCTCCAACTTTTTTATTGGTTTACAGCGCCACTTAAAAACATTTTAAGGAACTATCCGCCGGGTTAATTAGAACATTGTGCTTTTTTTTTTTTTTTTATATAGATTCTCATCAAATAAAAAAGGCTCAGTGCGGATTCAAAACTCATGCCGTGAGGTTTATTGCTGCTGAAAGTTTGCAAACTGACCTGACAAGAAGCTCCAGAAAGACAACATTGCTACAGCATCCGAAAAAAACGAGAGCAATGGCAAAACCGGCGCCCATGTTGTCTGCCTGCTTGCATGAGAGTCGGCGCAGGGTTCGTCACTTCACCGACGGAGTTTCTGCTCGAAGCATCTTTGCAAATACCCGTTGGTTATTGTTTAATGGAGGGAGGTCTCAGCTCATTCTCACGGGCACCAACTTTTCATTTGAACACGTCTAGGAGAGGGTTTCATCGCTTCCTGAACGGTAAAGCATGGACTTCTGGGAGTTGTAGTTCTTTGGGGTTTTGTTAAAAAATTAAAGCACTTAGCCGCGTAAATTAGACACAATTGTGTTTATTTAAACTTAATGTCAACAGATACAAAGTGCAGTGTTAAAATCACACAATATAATCTTGATAAAAGAATAAATGCGCAGTCGTCACACACATAAATTACATGCACACATTATTCGTTTCTGAAGAAAAGAGCTCTCACTCTCACCAAATCTTCCAGGACCAAAATGAAACTCAAATCAATATGGTTCCTTATAAAAAAAACAGATTCCGTGCAAAGGGGACGGGGAAAATAAATCCAATGGACTCTGAAATAAGTGGACAGATTTTTACAACTGCTCGATACACAAAATTACCTATGTGGTCGTGGGGTAAATAAATCACCCCATGCTTTTGATATGGCACAAAGAAAAAAAGAAAACAAATGCTAACAGTTACTTAAAAGCATTGTTGATTTGATTTCTGTGAGTTTTCCCGAGCCTGCTCTCTATATTTACAGTCCCTTTAAAGCAGAGAACTCTCTTTGATTGGCCATCTTCTCAGGATGACGATGGTGGAACGTGTGACCGTTAACAAGCATGAAAAAACGCAAGCCATTGAGCCGTATGCACATCTGTCTGCATAGACAATCTTGGGGGAAATACGTGAGTGCGTGGCTCCGGAAGACGTGGCGTCACAAACCGCTAGCTTCGCCCTCCTCCTTGTAGCATCGGTAGCCCTGGCAGCTAAAGAGGCAGCCTCGAATCGCTGTGAGCTTTGAGTGAACTGCTAAATTCTTGAGCTGCCGCCAAAATGATTTCACTCACGGATTCTCAAAGTAAGACGAATTCTCGTTTTTTGAGATCTTCCAGTGTCTTTGTCGCGCTTATCTATTAAGACCGGTTTAGTTTAAACGTATGAGGCTAACTGCTCAAAGGCCATTGGCTGATGCCATTGTGACGTCATCTAGTTAAACGTCACTGTGATTTTTTTTCAAAATTCTTTTTATTTTTTTGTATATTTAACTCAATGTGCTTCTTTTTTAAGGTGTGATAGTTATCAAGTACATTACTACAAGTTTCTGAATAGTTGTGGTAACATAGTCATTAAAATGATTAACATGTTGTTTTTTTTATTCATCCGTAAAGTATTAACTAATATGTACAGTAATGGTGAACATGGAGAATAATTTACAGCAGTGGCCTTGCTGTTAGATAGTTAAATGTTTTACTTTGAACTCTTGCATGTCTGCTTGTTTTGATTTTTAGAAATCATATAAAACAGTTTAATGAACAAGACCATGCACTCTGGTTTAAATCTGCAGAAATTGGAATGGGGCTTACAGGATTTGGGGTCTTTTTCCTCTTCTTTGGGATGGTGCTCTTCTTTGACAAGGCCCTGCTCGCCATTGGCAATGTGAGTATATCAATAATCTCTGTGAAAAGACCTGCAATTATGTCATCTGATCCACAATTGTGACTCTTTGTGCAGATCCTGTTTGTCACTGGCCTGTCATTTGTCATCGGCCTGGAGCGCACCTTCAGATTCTTTTTCCAGAGGCACAAATTCAAAGCCACTAGCTTCTTTCTGGGAGGTGTGTTTGTGGTCCTGGTCGGCTGGCCAATTGTTGGTGTTGTGCTGGAGATCTACGGCTTCTTTCTCTTATTCAGGTAATCGTGAATGTGGACACACTTGATCTGCTTACAAAGAAAACACACCCTACGTTATCCAGGATTTTTATGACACCTCATGCACTTTCTGTATCGCAGAGGGTTCTTCCCAGTGGCGGTGGGCTTCATTAGACGGGTTCCTGTGTTGGGCTCTTTGCTCAGCTTACCTGGAATCAGCGCAGTAAGTAAATTATCTTTGAAAAGGGACAAAATGCAAATCTTTTTAATCCACCAGAAGATGATTTCACTATCGATTAGCTTCCTTTTGCAGCTCGATGTCTTTGCTGTGTATTACGCCGCACCTACTTTGCCTTTATTTTCAAGAATAATATTGTGTGTGTGTCTACGCATTTTTACTGAATTTGCCAGAAATGCAGGAGGATGTAAGCAGGGGACTAACAATGTTATTATCTGAAGCTCTGTCATGTTTTCAATAATTATTTGTGTGAGGCTACTGTGTCTCAGCTGCGCATGGACTGTTTTTCTGCTGCCCCTTGAAATAGTTTGGATAAAGCTTTTCATGATTGTCTGTTGCTTTTTCTTCCCCCAACAACCTCTTTATTCATTGTGGTCGCATTCTGCTCTCTGAATCAATCTACAGTTTAAAATTTCTTGTTCCTGTTGTGCCAGACAGGCCAACTAGGAATCAAAACCTCTCATGTGAGTTTTCATACAGGCTGTGGCTGTTTCTCACCTTCTCTTTCAGCTGGTGGATAAAATTGGCGAGAGCAACACGATGGTATAACAGCCGGCTGTTCCCGACTCAAAGACGACTGTCAGTATTTATCCACATTTCTAACAGCGACCGTGGGTCTTGGTCCCCACCACTCAACAACTGTGAATCCAAACACTTCTTTTCTGCACAGAAGAAACAAGTTGTATCTGTGGACTGTTGGGTGGCCCAATGTTTTGGATCTGACTGCCACTTGTAAGACATTACCGAGAGATTGTTTCGCTTGTTTGTTATTTTAAAAAGCTGGAAGCAGGTCTCCAATTTTGTGTCATTCCTGTTTGATATTTATTGACTGGTAACTGCGGACCACTAGATTGACTCTGCAGACAATTGGGAGCTCGCTGAAGTATCAGCGGCTCCGGATCGTGTGCCTCATCAGTCACTGGGAGCTTTTTCCTTTTTCTTTTTTTTTGCTTGAATATTGTACATCAGAACTCATTAATATGGAGCCCAACATCATGTGGGACATGAAGCCAATCCTGAGGCTCCATCCATCTGTGATAAATTACTGTTACTTTTGTAAGTGCATACTTGAATAAAGTGTGTCTTTTTAAATCGTGTTTTTGTATTTTTCAATTAGCAAAAATTGTATGCTAATGCAATAGTAGTTTATATTATAATTTTAATTGTGGTGAACTCTTCCAAGTTCTGTGTATGATGAAATGCAGAAGGTTATCACCTCAACAAAGCAGTTCCCAGTGTTCTCTAATGTGTGTTCCCAGATGGCAAGAGCTGCCATACAGAGAGCCAACGTGTAAACTTGCCCAAAGACACATCGACACATGGACGTAAAAGAGCCAGAACTAAATTATTTACCACACAATTACACAAGTGAATGACGACCATCTTTACCATCTGTGCCACAGCTGGGACACTCATGGTGAAAAGTTGCTCTGAAAAAAAAAATCACACATACTTTAAAGGCTATAGTGTTTTGAATTTATTCAATCCAGTGAAAGAATTTTGGGAAAACTACCTTTTTGTTCTGACACAATTTTGTAAAAAGTCCAACTTAATCCTGGAATTCATGATGCCATTGACCTTAAATGATTAGGTCATCAGCATTATACACAACACTGTAAGAACATCCATGTAATTATTTATCGTGCTTTGCTTCGTAAGCATTGCGTGTGTCATTCTTTTCTGAAATTAAGTGAGGAGAAAGAAGTGAGTAAGTAGAAAAAGTCCTCCTCGGAAGCAGTAACTGCATGGACTAACTGGAACAGCCATTGTGGGCGTGGAGGGGAGCACTAGGTCCTAATCACTACACTGAAAACTCACTAATTAACACAGTATGAGTCAGTTGTTCAACTCAAAAGCGTGGCGGCCTTTCCAGTTCTTCTTTGCAGTAAGTGGAAAATATGCTCGTAGGAAATTAAAAAACAAAACAAATCGAAACAACTCAAAACATCATCACGTGTGAGTGACTTTGTGACACGTGACAACATCTTTTTATGGAACACATCAACACGTTGACCTGCTGCATTAGAGCCTTTTTGGACCCATCAGCCTGGAGGTTTGGTGCAGGTGGTCCTCACCCATCCTCCCCTCTCCGTCCCCCTTTCCTCCCCCCTCCCATGCCTCCATACCCTTTTCCCCTCATTATCCCCCTCCTCCCACCTACCACCTCACCTCCTCCCTGCCCGGCTCCTCGCCTTGACATGCCGCTGTCACCATCCCATCAGCTTCACTCTTTATTTTTTCATATGTATATATATATTTATATGTATATGTATATATATATATATATATGCATATATATATTTATATGTATATATATATATATATATATATACACACACATATATTTTACACTTATTTAGATGTGTAAATAACATGTACATGTAAACTGTTATTTCTTTATTTTTTTTTATCTCACTCTTTGCACACCTTTTAGTTCCTCTCCTTGCACTTTATATGCTGTTGTTCCATGCAAATTTGTCCAATGTGGGATAAATAAAGGCGTTCTTTCTTCTTCTTCTTCATTCATAAACTTGTGCAGCAGCGGTGACGTCATCACGCCGTGACCCCGCCGAGAGACTCCCGGCCTCCGTCTGCGCCATGGTATTTCTTTATTTCTTTAATTTCTTTTTGACGAGCCGCGACACTCGGAAACAACACCTGTCACTGCGAGAATCGCACTTGGTTTTAATTCGGCCACCTGTCAGCCCCAAACGAGCGGCGGTGACGGCGTATAATGCAGCCGGATGGCTGCTGCTGCCCTCACACTGCGGCAGCCGCGCAGAGGAGAGGGCGACTAAATACACGAGTTGCAGGAGAGCGCAGAACAAGGACGGTGAGCCCTTACTGTCGTTATCGTTGTTACTGTCCATGCATGGCTGTCGATACTTGTGTCTCAGGATGCAAAACTTTTCCAGCGGTTAACTGTCGGTTAACTTTGAACTTGTGCAGGCAAAAGTTAGTTTTGTAATTTGTCATGGTTTAACTAACAATGGATGAAACACTGGGATGATCATCAATGGAAATTAAAGTTGTGCCGACAATTCATATTTAACAACCGCGTAATAAAAGACCGCCAAAGATATTCTGAAAAAAGACTGAATGTAATTGATGTTTTTTTTTTTTTTAATTACAAGTTAAAAACAAAAACATAATCATGTTTTTCAAGCCATTTGATGAGCTGATTTCTCTCTCTTATAATTTGTAATTGAAACAAATTATAAGAACAGGGTTGGACGATGTCTCTGACAGTTGCACTGCTTGTGGTGACTCTGCTCGGTCAGTGTTGGAGCGCTCCACAGGTGGGTTGCCTTTCATTTCTCTTCTCAAACTAAAATATTAAGCTGAAAAATACTTTATGTTTTGTTGTTGTATTTTTTTCCCTTCTGTCTTGTTTATACTAAACAGCGGAGAAACTGGACACCTCAGGCCATCCTGTACCTAAAAGGCGCACGTAAGACTTTTCTGCAATAAAGATAATAGAAAATAAATGAATAAATGAATGAATGAATGAATGAATGAATGAACAGTGTTGGTTTTTTGAGCTGCTTTTATAAAGTGAGATTTCTGTTGATGCACAGAACGACACCGGTCCGTGTTGGAGCGCACCAGCAGAGAGGAGGATGGCGCTGTACTTCCGGGTAAAGTTTTTTTTCTAAATTATACTTTATTGATGGTTTTGAGTAATTTGATGTATGCCTTACATACACTTGATTATCCAGGTCACTGTATCTGTTGAATGGATCTTCTTGGGTTTCTTGGGTGAAAAACTTAATGTCCTCATCTACAATTTATTTCAATCTATTTCAAAAGTGACATTAAAGCCTCTTGTGGTTGTTTGCTTTTGGGCAGTGTGAGAGCTGACTATATTTCTGGACTTAAAACAACTGTGTTGTTCAATTAATGCACTATTCATTAACACTTATATAGTCCGACATGCATACTCCAGTAAGTAAGTAAGTAAATAAATAAATAGTCCAACCTCATCTGATTTAAATAACATCACATTTCGAAGTTGTGAGACATTCAAAGATGTTCCATTTTATTTCCCATTAATGTCTCTGTTTTACAAACATAATTTAAATTACCCTCTCCCCCCCACCCTGCCCTCCATCCCCTTTGTATCTCCACAGTGAGTCACAAGTGGAGGTCAGGTGGACCTGAAGAGTCTAAATCATCTATTTTTCTGGACCTCCTGCAGAGAGCTGTGGAGGAAGGTAAAGCAATAAAGTTGCCATCATCAGATTAGAAAAAAAAATGCATTTAAAAAAAATATGAAAATCTGGATTTTTTTTTTTTCCTTCAGGTGGAGAAAACCCAGATAATTACACAGACAAATGGCTGGATAATGCTGGATATGATTTATTTTTGAAGTAAAGTGCTTTAATGCTTCCTATTTTAATGTTTCGTGTTCTTCTTTGTGTCACTTGTATCTGATTGTCTACTTGTAATAAAAGAGGATACATGAATATTGAGTTTCTGTGCTTTGTTCCCAAACTCTCATAAGACCTTCTTGCGCTGGAGAATTAAGTGTAACGTCACAGATCTCAGCTCCTCTTCCATTCAGAAAATTAAATAAAGAATCAGTGTCAGCTCGAGGCAGCAATTATGTAGTTCACACTTCAAGTGATTAACGGTGTGAACACCGTTCATCATCGCCTTGTCTGCACTGGCGTGACAGGGAGATGAAGACGAGGGAGTTTTATTGGAAATGGCAGCCTGAACCTGCTGTGACTCCAGCAGAGAGGTCACGGGAGAGTCACAGCTCTCAATATGGTCTCCGAGACTGACGCACAATCATTTCAACTTACAAAAGAACATGTTTTCCCTCTGTGACACGCCAATTAAAACAAATGGGACGGAAAAAAAAAAGAACAGACCAGATGTTTGTTAGTACTTGCATAATGAACGGATTACTATTTATATCAAATGTGCACAAAAAAATGTCTTCCTGCATTGAAAATGCCCTTAAACAAAAATAGCCATGTTATCGAAAATCTAAAACAAATTTCAATGTGAAGAATTTGATTTGCAAAACATTCATGTGGATCTTTACATCCATTGAAAGACTGTATATAACTACTTGAAGTCATTATTGACGTTTATGGATCATATTCAATATGAACCATTTAGTTGTTTTGGTTCTAATATAAAAAATAAAATTGTGATCAAATGCTTCCATTTATCCATATTGCTGCCGAAGGCTGGTTCACCTTATAAAAATAATGAATAACTATACTCACGAAAGGAAGTAAACCCTTTATCTCTCATTCTTAACATGAACTAAAACGCTCTCTCAAGCAACAACTTGCTTTATTGCTTGTCAAACAAACAAATTACACAACAACATGGACTCACAGTTGTGCAAGCAGCTTAATCTGAGTGTATCGAACTAGAGATGACGTTTACCAGGGAATGAAAAGGACGTGGAGGGACGTGAATGAAACCTAGAGGCCGGGAGGAAGAGGAGGAGGAGGAGGAGGAAGAGGGAATCACTGCCGCCCCCTACTGTGCAGTCAAACATCCTGCAGGTCCTTCTGGATGTCCCACAGCGTGCTGGCGCTGTCCTGCAGCTGCGTCACCTCGTCATCTGCCAGGGCCATGTTGACCACGCTGACCACGCCCCCGCTGTTCAGCACACAGGGCAGACTCAGGTACACCTCGTCACCGATGCCATACATGCCCTGTTGCCGTGGCGACACAACTTCCATCAGTGACGAAGCAAGCGTTCATACATAACATAAAGACTGCGTCGATGCCAGCTGACCGGAAAGGAAACAAGGAACGAGCTGGCACAACAGAGGTTGGGATTTAAATCAAGCTTCAACAGGCAATTTGGGAAATGAATTTAAAACTATTCTTAATAATCTTCACTGATCACTGACACACTAAGATAATAAAATTGAAAGTTTTGAGGTTTCTGACACATTTCTGAACATTAATAGGATGATGAAAAAGAATTTAACGGACGATAAGCCACGGTTTTATGCAGATGTACAGGAAACAGAACAATGTTTCAGAAAATGTTTCATGACAGAGAGGGTGGTTATAATTTAAGAGAGCAACTAAATCTAAAGGTTCACATGGGGTTTGCACAACAAAGAAAAGAAAAGTTTCTGTATCTCCATCTGTGGAGTACAATTGTGTAACAGACGGTGGTACATTGGCAAATAGTTATCACAAGGAGCTTTCTTGCTGTACAGATTACAATATTGCAGGATATGGTAAAAATATTTGTAAAGGAGGTATTTTGAATGTAAAAAAGAAGAAAAATACACTGATGTATGTATATGTGGATGTGTATATGTATATGTACTGAATGTGTGTGTATATCTATGCATATGCTCGTGTATGAGTATGTATTGTATGTGAGACCCTGTTATGATTTAGTTATGCTATGAAATATTATAATTTAGGGGGTAGGATTGAATAAGTTTATACTTCTTCCGACTCCTTTTCGCTCATGTAACTGAGTTACTTGTTTGTTTTTGATTTCTTGTTAACTTTTTTATTTTTATTTTTATTTGAATCTGTTTTTTAAGTTATCATTTATGTGATCTAAATAACTAAATAAATAACTAAATAAATAGATAAATAAATAAATCATTGTGTAGCTACAAACTGCTTCACTACACTCCATGGTGCTGTGGCTGATGTTTCACTGCCAGAGCCTCATGTTGGTGTTTACCTGCACCATGGTGGACACCGGGTGGATCCTGTTCATGTTCTTCATCAGGCTCTCGGTGATGTCGGCCACGCTCAGGCCGATGGCCCAGTTGGTGTAACCCTTCAGTCGGATCACCTCGTACGCACTGAGACACACAATGCAGACACACAATGGTAACGTGTCGCATCCGGTAGCAAACAAACAAACAAACAAACAATGGCACCGGGCCTACCTGTCTACCACCTGCTTGTGAGTTTCCTTCCAGTTCTCCTCGTCGCTGTCGGTGCCGATGTCTGGGTTCAGTGTCTGCAGGTTGACGCCGGCCACGTTGGTTCCGCTCCACACAGGCACTGGGAAGTCCGGAGGCAGGTGGGAGGGGCAGAGGGAGGTGAGAGGGGCAGAGGAAGAGCATCAGATGCAGAATGTTTGGCTCTGTTTCCCAGAGCTGCTGACCCAGAGGTCGTGCTTTACCGCTGGTGTCGCCGTGCTCCCCCAGGATCCAGCCGTTGAAGCTGCTGGCGTGGATCCCCAGCTTGTCGGCCATCAGGAAGCGGAATCGCGCCGAGTCCAGGTTGGTGCCGCTGCCGATGACGCGGTGCTTGGGGAGGCCGCTCAGCTTCCAGGTCACGTAGGTCAGCACGTCAACTGTCGCGGAGAGAGGCGTTGTCAGAGGGTGTGCTGGGAGGAGGTGGAGGGATGGAGGTGGGTGGAGGAGCACCTGGGTTGGACACCACGATGATGATGCAGTCGGGGCTGTACTTGACGATCTGCGGGACGATGTGCTTGAAGATGTTGACGTTGCGCTGGACGAGGTTGAGGCGGCTCTCTCCCTCCTGCTGGCGGACGCCGGCTGTTATCACCACGATGCGTGAGTTAGCCGTCACAGAGTAGTCTGGCGGAGGGAAACGGGCTTTGTCACTGCAAGTGTTCAAAACTTGGACCGTTTTTCAGGATCCTGCAGTCATCAAAATTCATTTTTATCAAATTGTTTTATTTGTCACAAAATGTGTACAGTCCAACTGTATCTTCTTTTGCTCACTCCACTTTTCTGGGTGTTTGTGCAACACAAGTAGGTCTGGAAATCAGCCCATTGTGATGTCACAAAGAGTAGCAATACCTCTATAGCGACATAAAAAAGAACGCCAGGTGTTGGTTTTGCCCTCTGAGAGTCCAGCAAACTTAGGGGGCATTCTCATTGCCTCGCCTCGCCTCGCCTCCCCACGGTACGGTTGTAGGGCGTTCGCACTGGCCGCTGCACGGTTGTAGGGGGTGCCATTTCGGGACCTCAATCCCCCAGGGTCCAAGTGAGACGAAGAGAGTTTAGTGGTGACGTAGCGACGAGCAGGGCACTGGATTGGCTCAGTGTCCTCGTCGATGTTCCCTGTCGGAGCGGACATCGACGCCAACTCCTCCGACACGGAACTTCCGTGTCAGGTACATTTTACCGTGAATACAAGTAGCTACTATTGATGGTGTACAAATATATTTATATGTGTATACATTTTTTGAAAACAGCTTTTTCAATACATGTTTATTTTGTCTTTTGGGGAGAAGCAGGCGAACCGGGAATGCCCTCGACGTCGCGAGTGTGTTCAACCATATTCGCAAAACGACGAGCGGCAAATGGCGAAGCGCTCGGAACAAATCGAGTTGCTCCTGTGTGAGGCGCGTTAAGCTAGGGAATCTGAGGAGTCTTGAGACGAGAGGAAATACGGATTCGTCGAGAGGACATGGTTCATCGCCGCCACGAGGAAGCCTCGAACAAAGTCGTCATTGGCTCGCTAGAGCAGCTATTTCAAATAAGGAGGCGTGTTTACTGTCTGTTTTTCTGTTTGTTTGTTTTTAAATAAATGCTATTTCCCGTTGTATCTGTCTCGTGTTTACTTTTGGTGAAAATATAAAGGTTGAACTACACCTTTACTCTCCCAGAAAACGAAACGACAAATTATAATTGTTGCCTGCATAAATTATCAACTGTGACTTCAGTGAGGAAAACTGTTTTTTTTTCTTTCTTTAACAGAAAAGCAACCACAGACCGAGCAGCAGGTATGAGACAACCTCTACTTTGTCCATCGCTGCGCTGTTGTGTATCGCACATAAATTATGCTGTAGAAAACATTGTCCCGCTTTACCGCATCGACTCCGCCCAGTCTCGTGATCCGGGGGCCATGAAAACACAATTGAACCGTGGCGAGGCAATGAGAACACGCCCTTAGCTGTTGCAATGCAAACGTGCCAAAGGTCCAGCAAAGCATCAGTTTTAGCAGGAGAGTGAGGCATTAAACACAGGGCTAAATGTGTTCATGTGTATATTTAGGCCTTTATGCAGTGCTTCCAGCTGCTCCACTGGGGTCTGAGGTGGCTCACCTTTGTCTGCGACTATTTTGGGCGTTTTGAGGAAGAGGCTGCCGTGCTGCAGGTCCATCATCTCCCCCTTCAGCTTGTCCTCCATCACGTCCACCAGGGCCAGTTCATCAGCAAGCTCCTGTGAGGGAAACAATTCAGAAGTGGTCACACAACACAGACATACACACTGACCCACCTCATGCATCTGCTGGAATGAGCATCATTCCGAATGAGTGTCAGTCTCAGCAGGAGGCTTTAAACAGAGGGCTAAATATACTGTGAAGATCCATCCATGTTTGGGGTAATGAATGACAAGTCTCCACTCAGAAGGCAGAGTGTTGGTGTTTATTGTGTCAGACTATTGTTATTTCTTTCTTTGACTTGTTATAACTGAAAAACAAGAGACATTATTGTGCAAAATTTCTCATTATGGTTAAAATTCACTTCCTCCTTTGTTGTTACCACACCTTGACAGAGACAGCGGCGGGTCGGAAAGCAGATCAGACGCCACTAGATCAGTAATCTGGAGCCAGACAGACAGGGAAGATCCTGTAGTCTAAACCCTGCCATAGGTGGCCGGCGGGGATGGAAGCTAATCTGAGCGCGGGTGAAAGCAGAGAGGGGCTCTTACCCTGAGTAGGATGCTGACAGCGCAGGCCATGCCCACCTGGCCCACGCCCACCACCGTCACTTTGTTCCTGGGGGGCTCCGGAGGGCCACTGAACAGCGGGCTCAACAGCTTCTGCAGGATGGTGGCCATCTTAAAGGCTGAGCAAAGTCAAAAAAAAAAAAAAAAAAAGAACAGAGAGCAGAAGGGGAGGAGGAGGAGGAGGTGAAAGACGTCATTGCTCAGGAATCACGTAGGCTGTGAAGTGACAGACAGTGCAAACACAATTACAGAGAAGGGTCCTGCATCCCCATCCCCAAATAAATAAATAAATAAATCAGGCTGCGTGTTCAAAACTCATCAATACTGCATGTTGAACAGAGAGTCTGACACGCCGGCTCTGATCTTTCACGCTCTGATGATCAACGCCCTTTTTTTTGCAAGAAGAAAACCAACAACATGCAGGCGGAGCTGCGTCCCTCTCTCAGAGTTCACCTTGAAGAGATGTGCAGCCAGGCTCACACACACACACACACACACACACACACACACACACACACACACAGACAGCACAGCAGCAGCAGAAATACTTGCATTTCTCTGCGACGGTTCGAGCTGCGAGGTACAAATACCACAAAGTGACCAGCATGGCACAGAGGCTCAACACCGAGGGCGTCGTCCCGCATCCGCAGCACCTCAGTGAGTCCTGGAGGGAGGCAGGTGTCCCGTCGGCTGCGGCAGGCGGCGCATGTGACACAGGAGCAGAGCAGGCGGAGCTCGGAGCTGTGCTCGCCCCCCCCCTCCCCACCCTCTCTAATGGAGGATGGAGCGCTATAATCGGATGCCTGAACTTCACCGACTGACTGCAGAGTTACCGTTAATCCCCTAACGCCGCCTCCATCTGCTGCGGCTGAACTGCAGATGAAAATTAAGCACGAGGCCAAAAGGTTTCGCTGTCTAATAATGAGAATTCTAGAGGTTTGATTATAAATGGGAACCTCAACTGTCCCCACAAGGTGAGATGCCACAAATGACTCATTTGTATAAAAAAAGGGCAGACATTTGCAGCAAAATACTGCAATGCATTTTTTAAGCAAGTTGGATATTGCTTCTACTCCTACATCAGGTTCTAGAGGATAACTATTGTGTATTCAATTTCAAATTGTGCAAGAGATCACTGCTGGATATCTGCAGTGACAGTCTGGAGTGTCTCTGCCCCCAGACATTCAAATCAAATAGAATTCCACAACAGGAAAAAAAATAAATCCCACAGCAACATGCACAGTAGTCACACCTTTCCACAAAGAGGTTCTTCCTCTGCAGGTGCAACGCCTCTACAAGTGCACAGGGTCATCTGTCCATTGACAAGCGCAGGCCAGAAGAGGATTACAGGGAAAAAGAGCTGGCCAACTGAAATGCGTAAACATGACCAAATGAAAGTAGCGACATTAAAGTCGTAAGGCTCCGGCTTGAGGTTGATGACTTTGAATAAAAGGAAAAAGAAACCCGGAGACTGGAGGAAGCGTGATCGTCCGTAAAGGAGGAGAAGCTTCTTCCTTAACGTTTGTTAAGAAGAGCAGCTGTGCAGTGTTTGTTAGCGACTCAGACAGATTAACTCACCTTGAACTTGTGCACCAACAGTAGGCACAACAAACAGTAGGAAGAAACACCTGCACGGGAAATGTGATCTTACCTACATTCGTCTGAAAATTTTTTATTTTTTTAAAGAACATAAATTTACCATTTACCACGACTGCTTGATGCAAGGTGGGTTTCCTGAGAACTAAGAACAGCCCAAAATATCCATCACAACACAAAGGAAGTAGGACACTTTCTAAACAAATTGTCACTTCACAAAGAGGAAACTGGCAGCGTTAGCATTCACGTTCAAAGACGAGTGCGTCTCACACCAACTACGACCTCCCTGCAGATGGAGCGTGGCTGTTGTTTACCTGCTGTCTTGTGTTTGGGAAGTGTCCTTGTCCGTTCGTCCCTCGTCTGTCTGTTGCGTCCTGAGAGCCTCTGCTCCTCTATCGGGCTGCAGCCTCCTGGATTTAATTGACTAAGCCTCTCCATCCCCCAATGAGAGTCTCACTTTGGAGCTCCAGGGTCACCTCTGTCACCTGGCACAGCTCTCACCTGTGCAGACAAACAAAACTTGTGCCAGCTGAATAACAAGGTGCAAATGATTTCACACCTAAATGCAAATGTGAAAACGTTGCATGCAGTGACACTCCATTCCCGTGGCAATTTTGACATGCATGGTAATGTTCCCTCCGGCTCTCAGGCAGAGCCAGAGCATCCTGAGGACACCGACCCCTTGAGCTGCAAGTTCGTAGTCAAACACAGACGTCACTAGGCCAGCAGGTGGCGCACAGCCGCTTCAGACGGTGAAATTAAGACTGACAGATGACATGTTGAAATGACAGTCGGCAGAACTTTAAAGCAACTCTAGGTAACTTTTCGACCATAAAATTATGATTCCAAACTGAGTAAAGCGGTAGATAAACGATTAATAGGATCAATGGTGCCGCCTCGGCTTGTCTAAGCAATACACAATCCTTGTTTGTGTAATTGTAGTTGTCTGTCACGTTCAAAAGAACAATAAAGCAATATTTAAAACAACAACAACAAACAAACATGTAACGCATGTTACTTTACCTTGTCGGTGGACATATTTCCAAGCGATTCTTCAGTATGCCGGCTGTGTCAACAAACCCACGTGAAGGACTGGTATATTTCCTCTTTACGACACCGGCAAAGAGTATTTGCGGTTCTCAACCAGCAGGGAGTAGTAATGAGTCCAAGTTACCTAGAGCTGCTTTAACAGCAAGAATTTAGAGGTCTGGCTAACTCTTTATTTGTCCGACAATTAGTAAATTTTGTATTAAGAAAATGACTTATTTTTTTATGATAATTACAGTTGTAACTGTGAACAAGCACACAAGCTAAGGATATATCATTATCCAAAGCCCAAGTTCTATTTTTAAAAGACAAATACATAGAAATTATTGACCCCATGTTACACCCAGTGTGTGTATTTTCACCGGTCACCCAAGTCTGGGGGGTGTTTTCTGCTGCATTTTTGGTGACAGCAGCCACGTCCACGTTTAGGAACCGTAAACTACAAAGAGGAGGGTGGGACATTGTTTGAATATTTGACATGTGGCTGCCAACCTGTCACTGGGCTGTTTGAACACACAAAGGTGGCCAGCAGCAGCTCCACAAGACAAACAACACTGCACCTGGTAACAACAAAGTTTATTTGATGATGCACTGCCTACATTATCATAAATAAACGATTAAAAATCCTTACCCACATAACCCCCGTCGTTTCTGTCTGTTGTGGGAGAGAGCTGCCTGCTGATGAAGAATCGTTTCTGTTGAGTCAGTGAAGTCCAGATGACAATACAGTATCGGTTTTAAGGATTACATATTGCTTCGCACACGTTACCATTAAATGTGATATAAAAAGTTAAAACACACCACTTTAGAAAAATATCAAAATAGAAACAACGAAATCGCCCCTCTCCCGACGTCACCTGCATGAAAACCAGAACCAACCCAACACCCGCTTTCAGAAAAAAAACAACAGTGTCGCAATTGTGAAAATTTGTTCAGTCTCAAGAACTAAAAATTGGATTAAACGTCCCCAAAAAAGTATGACCTTTCTTCAGGCGTCCTTGTTGTTATTCTGTCGTACTGTATTTAGACAGGTGGGCTTGGTGAAGTGGGCTATGTGGGTGCACAGAGAGCCAATCCTGCATGTAGGACTGAAGGATCAAAAATCTACTTCCTTAAACCAAAGGGAAAAACAAAAAAAGAGCAAATAGAAGCACAGCAAAGCACTAAAACCCAACGCATGTAAACTGAAAATGGTTTCACACTGGCAGGGTTGTAGAAATCAAAGAAATCATGATGGACAAATTTCATTCCTCAGTAGAAGTAACTTAATGTCTTCATCGACAGGAGGCAGAATTATCAGTGTCGTAAAACTCAGAGCCCCAGATCAAACTTAAAAGCAGTGATCAGCTACACAAAATATTTAAAACTTTGCCCTGAACGTGGGAGGATCATGCAGTGGCAAAACCCCATCACATCACCACGTGACTCCCCCCCCCAGCACAGTAAAAGTTGAGCGGCTGAAATGACCTGAGCACCAGAAAAATAATCATATGGCTCTACTTGTCTCTACAGCTACTGGGGTCACTTCTAAAATTCTTCTGTGAACACACACACAAAAAAAAAAAACATTCTTGCTTTTAGATGTGGCGCCGCTTTGTGTCTGAAGAACGGGAGGGCACTAAGTGCTAACAGTGTCCAGGCACTTTACCATAAGGGGTAAAAAAACAAACAAAAAAAAAGAACACCTGGCACAGACAGAAACTACAGTTTGACTTTTGAAAACTACAACCATGCATGGATTAACTTGGCCTCCTCAATCTGCTCCGGTTCTACATATGCTGGTTAAATACACATGGAGACACAAAACAATTCACAGATTAAAAATCAACATTGACTGAACCAGTCTCTTCTGACTGCCACACAAAAAAGGGATTTCCAGGAGCTACTGCGTCCTCTTGTGCTGGGATCCGAGTCCAGACAGGAAGAAGTTAAATTGTCCAAATCGAATAGAAGTTCTTTGTCCAAACGTGTAAGTAAAAACAAGATGTGAACCGAGTTTACTGCTTGAGTTGTGGTGTACTGTGGCAGTGCGGCAGGGAGTTGGTGTGGGCGGTCGGGCAGCTAAGGGTCTTTACTTGCCCTCGCCTTGTGCCACGCCGCTGCCGCCGACGCCCAGGTAGGCGGCCGCGTTGTTGGCGGCATCCTGAAGGGGGACGACGACGCTGTCCACCAGACCTCTGAGGGCGGCGACGTGCTCATCATTCAGATTCTGGTAGGCGTAGTAGAGGGAGGCGCCCACCACGACCAGGAGCAGGAGCTTGAACAACACAAACAGGTAGCTTCGAGGAGCTGGCACTTTGCTGGACGGCGCAGCGCTGCCCCCTCTGGTCAGAGTCTCTGAGTATGAGCGGGTCTCGGTGTGGATGATGCGCTGGAGATTGTCCTCGTTTATCCAGTATTCACTGGGTTTCAAAGGTCTTCCAGCGGCACCACGGATGGGACGCCTGCAGGAGGCACTGATGGGCACAACAAGATAAAGCTTTTAGCAAGACACCAAAAAAAAATAAAATATATTAAAAGCCAATAGCAATTCAAGTTCTACGATTTTTTTTAAAGAGTCATTTACAGTGAACCAGACGCAGAGCAAAATGCCTAAGCAAGACTTCTCTGATCTGTTCTACAGCAGTCGACACATGTGGTGATTTGTACTTTCATTTTTGGATTTAAAAATCAAGTCATGACAAACCTGATTCCTGTTGGTGTGCTTATGTCATTGGCAAGGATATCTTCGACAACACTCTCGCTGGTCTTCTTCGGGGTTTCCTCCACATCCTTCGTGGAATAAAAGCCATCACAATACACACTCAAACACAGAACTACAGTGTATCGTTTTAAAGACAATTTCTGCAAAAATGTGCCTCACCTTGGCTTGTCGTCTGCTGCTGGTTCTGGTGGTCACTGGGGTTTTCCCTCTGCTCCTCACGGGCTTCTCTACCACTGGGACTGGCTCTGGCTCTGGCTCAGGGGCTGCAATGTCCTCTGGAAAACACAATACCATCAACACTTGAATTGGTAATTGTTTCAAAGCATGATAAGAAAAAAAAAAAAAAAGGGTGACGATTAATGTGCCGTCTGAGCTCACCATCTTCCTTGTCGCTGTACTGGTCAGAGTTTGTGTTGCCGTTCTGGTTACTGTCTGCTTTGGGGAGAGTTGTGATGTCCGCTGGCGCCTCGGGCTCTGCCGCAGGCTGGTCCAAGAGCTTCTGCAGTTTCTTCTCATACACTTTACGTGTGGTGGCTGAAAAAAAAGACAGGAAAGGGACAACGCAATTCAGAACAACCCATTTAAAATGATGCCCTCTAACTCTCTGAAACAGCATTTTTGTTAAAGGTAAAGTCACACACAATTGTCACATTCCAAAGAATGTGAAATTTGTCCTCCGCATTTGACCCATCCTTGACCCAGCCAATCATTGGCTGACCTAACCCCCTAATTCCAACCCTAAATACTGAGCACTAAGCAGGGAGGCAATGGGTACCATTTTTACAGTCTTTGGTAAGGCACGGCCGGGGATCAAACCCACAACCTACCAGTCTCTCTGCCACGAGACCACTGAGCTGGTGGAACAGTATTTTTGTCACCAAAAATGCAACTCATTTACACAAATTTACTTCTGTGATTCACAAAAGACATCCAAATATATATAGTTGAAATCTGACACACACACATCACATTTTGTGTTTAAGAAATGACAATTACATTTAAAAAAAGAAAGAGCTGTACTAATGTTTACTTGGTATGCAAATAGATCAATCTATTTTAATGTGTGTCTTCTGAATAAACCATGAAAAAAAAACTATTTTTTTTTAGTGTTTTGAATATAGAATTTGAACTGAAAAGGGGAAAACGTTTTTCATGAAAAAGTCAGAGACAGCACTCACCAACTATAGGTCCTGAGTCCACGCCATGTTTGGCCAGCTGTTCTTTCAAATCTTCATCAGTGAGATCTGTCACCTCCACCTCCTCTGTGCGGGGCTTGTCTGTCTTTTTGGTAGCTTTCTGTGACAATAAAGTAAAAAAATAAAAATATAATAATAAATAAATAAAAAGCGCGTACACACAAATAACGAGTGCTGAACTAAGAAAACAACGTACGCCAATTCAACTTAGGCTTATCGCACCATCTATAAAAATAGCCACAGCCAGATCCGACCGGACAGCCACATGTTCAAACTTACTCTTCCAGATCGACTTTTGTTGGACACCACCGGGGCAGGCAGCTCCTCGTCGCTGGAGAAGGTGTCTATCGGTGGGCTCTTCTTCTGGTTCTGCATCGTCAGGTTCTTGAGATAAAGCTGCACGTACACCTCTTTCTTGTGCTCTCCGCTCGGAAGTGGCACATTGTTTGCCGTGAGCTCACTTTTCAGCTTATCCTTCGTGAGAACAGACGGGTCTTCGAGGAACTCTGCCATGTTTTGCGTCTTCTCGCTGAGCTACAGGATGTTTTTGAGACTAACCGCTTGCGCCTCAGCGAATTTAGCGCGTTCACTCTGCCGCTACAAACAAAAACACCGGGAACGTGACGGAACACTGTTGTCAAACACGCCAATGGCGCCTTTTCCGCCGCCGAGTCGGTTAGCAACGCCGCAGCACTTCACCAAAGTACTAACCCAAGTGTGGCGTTTAGCCGATTGAACGAAATACAAAAAGGTAGTTACAATTTTTCCAAAACGGTTGAACGCAGAGGCTTTAGGTTAAAGCGGCGCAAATAGCAGAAATATGCAGGCGAGATATGTCTAAATTAGCTTAGCTCGAGACCGGCCCACTTGCTCCTGTCCGTCCGCGGTCGCAACAGGGCCAGGAAACAAACTGCGCCGCTAATGGATGACAGGTCCCAGTAAGCACTCCTCTGATTGGTTGGCTTTGAATGGGAGGCTAACAGGCCTCCGCCACAAAGAAATCTCAGACAGCGGTTTTTTTTTGTGTGTGTGTGGGGGAACTACATGGCAGCTGTTCACGAACCACTTGGACAATAATGCAAACACTTCTTAAATTTCCCTGTTACAGCTGACCGGCACCTGTTACCTAGCTGAATATTACGGATTTGCAAACCGTTACTTTTGGTGTATCGGTTTTCTGTGGAGAACGTTGTTAATGGTGAAGATCACGCTATTCCCCCTCGTGTTTTTGATCGGCACAACTCGTACATTCTGTGCATAGTCGTGACTTTTAAAGTTTTACAGGTTAAAAAAAGGTTTAGAAAGGTTTCAATGTGGTGTGTTCCAGTTATTGTAATTACATAATGTGGCGGGAACAAACGAAATAGTCCCTCGGTCACATGTGGTTCGAATTTGGAACACAAGAGGGCAGCATCAACCACATTTTCCAAGAGTTGTACCATCCCTGCCAAACCATTTACAACCAGAGCACGACAAACAAAACATCATGCAAGAATAAAACGAACACGCGGAGAAATAAAGACTGCAAGCTTGGTGTGTGAGACTATTTTGAAATGCATTGATTTGGGAAAAACACATTTTTGTGTTCATGAAGTTAGATGGACGTCCCTGGATATACCCAAATGTTCATGATAACTACAAATAAAAAGGGAAATTTACATTACATTATTTTTGTATTTGAAGTCACAACAAATGTACATGCAGCGTGTGGGTCAAAGTCTTCACTCTTCATTTTGTGATTTTTAATTTATTTTTTTCAAAAACAAAAAAAAGTCTTATATCAACAAACCTGTAAACAAAAAATGTTGTTGTGATGTTGTGACAGAGGTCAGAGGTGACGCTCCATCTGTCCTTTCTTCGTCTCTTCTGTGATTCTTTTGAGACACCAAAGAAGAGCCCCCTCACCTCTGCACCAAACCACACTAAAACACAACACTTTACAGTGAGCACTTCAGCTTTTCCACGCTGATTTTGCCAATGGAGTGCCAATGGAGTGAGCCCTTGAGAAACACCTCTTAAGCTTTCTTTGTGTGTAATTTATACAGAAAATAAGGTGTGGGCCAAGAATCATAGAGAGTGCCTCTTTAAGCATAACAGTCGTGGCCCCTGAAAAATGATCAAAGCCTCCTCTTTATTCGTCAACACTCACATGTTTAGGTAAAAAGAGAAATTCATTTAAAATGGAACCGCTCCTTCTGATTTTGTGCAGTCGGTATAATCGAAGACATTTCCTGACAAATGATTAGAAAATAAATCTGTAAAGGAACGGCCTGCAGGGGGACAGAAAGCAGTTTATGGGAAAATAGTGTTAGACATTGAAGAAAAGTTGTGCTGACATCTGAAGTATTACATGGTTGAAGTGTTTGGAATAGGAAGGCACGTCTTATGCGAGCGTAAAGTCAAAAAGGCTTCAAAAGTGGGTTTCCGATCACATCGAAAAATGTTCAACACGTCTCCCTGGTCAAGTTTATCTTGGATTTTCAGCATTTCTAAATCCCAATTGAGTCGACCGCAGGGGTAGCATAGGAAAAGTCAACGTTTGCCACCCAGAGAACGTCTGATCCAATTCCACTGACACAACAAAACACATACTTGTAAAATTAATCAAAGCTATTGGATTCCAGCTCGACCTGTGATCACTGACCTGCCGTTTAAATGTGCGTACATCTGTTGACCAGTCCAGATTTACATAATCAAACAGTGAGCAGAGGCTAATGATTTATTTCGCAAGAGTTTATTTTGCTTAACAAAAGGCAGATGAAAGAATTTCACGCCACCAGAGCAGTTTAGTGGACCATCCAACACACAGCTCTCTATCGGAAGAAGCAGTTTTCCTGCAGTAAAGTATCACGACAATCTGCAGTCCTCACAGGATGTTAAAACTCTGTGCCAAACTAATTAAGATCAGGTCCTGGGCAGTTTCCTGTGCATAAGGAGGGTAGGATGCGGGCAGCCGGAGCAGCGTATTTCACAGGGGCTGAGATTTGTGTGTCCTGGCCGACGAACAACCATCCTGTAACGCTCACAGTATATTTTCATGTGTTGACAATCCAAACTCCACTTTAAGGACACTCGCTCGCCTGTGGACATTTCTGTCAGACGAAGAAATGAGTTGTTGATGCCTATTTGGCCACCTGCACGTTTATATCACAATTACCGCTCCATATATTTGCATTATTATTAGCATTTGGGACCTCGCTTCCGTTTTATTTGGCCATTCAGCACAAAGAGTCAGTTACTCGCGTCCGCACCGAACATGTGGTCCATATTTCTTAGTGTGAGCTTTCATGCAGTTATTGAACATTTATCCATGAAACCTGATGACGCCCATCCATCTTCCTAAAAATGTAATGTGCTGACACGGAAGGATGTAGGTGCATTTGATCTGGAAAGGCCACTGAAAGTTCCTCTCCTGCCTAAGTAGGTGACTGCTGCAAGTACACACTGCTGCTGCTCAAGCGAGACTCTGTGATGTCTGACACTTTTTTCACCTCACAGTTTGGGATATTGTCATGAATTCTGAGATTATTTTGGCCATATCTTCAAAATGGTCAAATGGGTGTATGCGCAGGAATCCTTGAACTAGCTGGACAGAAGGGACGTTACAACAACATGGACATTAAATGGCTTTATTGTCATTATTATTATTTATTTTCACCCTCAAACTAAACACCTTGAATGCAGCCAATTGGATTCACGATTTTTGCCTATTTATTTAAAAATGGTGAAGTTTTTAAGGATGCCCAATTGCTACCAAGGTAAAAATGGGCGCATTCGTCTGTTTTATATAATCACCCATCACAGCATTTATGGAATGTCTGTGTACAGCAAAGGAACGAAATGAAAGCATGTATTGCTATTAAAAGTATGAGTTTATGAAAGTGCAACTACTTTATTGTTTTTGCAGTTGAACATAACTGGGATGCAGAAATATCGAAGAATCAAATATGTTAATTAAAATGTGTCACATGGTGCCCCTGTGAATATAATGTTGTGAACACAGAGAAGCAGTTTTGGGGGTGTTAGCTTTGAGTGTTTTTTTGAAATTAAGACTAAATTAACATTTATTTCTAGATATTATATCTTTCTTTAAAGTGGGTCAAAGAAGAATAGACAGTATGTGCAGCTTCTTTGCAAACAAAATGCCCACACCGTGCGTGCAATCTCACAAACCACACGCTTGACTTTTAACGCGGTTGAACCGAATGGCCGACGGCTCGCGCCTAAAAGAGCAGGCGACCTCACGCAGGTCAGTGCCAGACTCTTGAGTTAACAGGAAAGAAATATTTCCGTGCTTACCTTGGCCGAAGCTCTCGGCAGGCCTCTGCTTAGCTTTTCTGTCCACACGGTTGAACACAGGTACCGGCGACCGGCGCTGGTGCGGGCCAGACGGCTTCTCTGGCGGCGCCCTGCGATGTGTCGGCAGTGGCGCGGGCCGCGTTCCCCTTACAGCCTGATTCGCCTGGACTCTGAGCCCACACGGGCCTTAAGTCCAGCACGGAGTCAGCATTGACCCTACATAATGAATGAGATGTGGACAATCAGCAGAGACTCAGCAGCACTTGCAGGCAGGAGTGCCAGATGAAGGGGCACATGCCAGCGGCTCGGCGTATTCAGCGTTTTATTGCAACAGTTGGCAGAACCTCAGGCCCAATCTTTAATTAGGGAGCGGGGAAAAGAATGGGGGCAGTGCAGTTTACAAAAGCTGACAACGGGAGACCTCTTTGGGGACCTTTGTGTGAGGCGCCTCCACCGTCCGACGCGACTGTTTGTAATTTCCACGCTGATCCTCCTGGTGTCGAGTTGTTGCAGGTAATAGGTCTCGGTTCTGTCCCGGCCGCAGCCAGGAAACGAGCTAACCCCCCAAAAACCCGCTACCTGAGCTGATATGATCTTGTTTATTCAATCTTGAAACCCAAGACGTTAAAGGAGTAGTTCACCAAATAAAGGCGCTTACACCCCCTTTGCTACTCAGTGCTCTGTGCAGTCAGGCTCTAGATGACATTTCCTAAATCCCCAAAGCCGTTCTGGGGTTTCATGGATGGAAAGAGTGCCACCCAATGGATAGATTTGATGGACACGGTCCCCGGCGTGGCATAAACAAGAGAAGGAAAACTCCCCATAGGAAATGTCCCCATATCGCTCCCTCAGTGTCGTGCAAGTGCACAGCCGGCACGGCTGTCCAATTTGTCTTGAAATGTCAACAATTGCACCACGTGGCCTCTCGGCTGGAAGCTCGTGCATGTGATGTGAATTGTTTTTTTGATTGGGTCAAATCAGAGAGGATTGCTCGCCGTTCTATGATCTCACTGATCCTGTGGCTCCAGTCCAAGAGGCCACGTAGATGTTTTAGTTAAATTGGACAATTGGATGAAGATGTCAGGTTTGTTTTCCTCTCTTTTTGGCCTTGGTCTATGTGGCCAATTTACATTTGGATGATTTTTTTTTCCATTCATTAAACTGTAGAATGGTTGTGTGGCCACTAAGTCTCTCAATCCAAAAAAGTGGTGTGTCTCACACACCAGAAATACAAACAGGAATACATTCGATCAATTTGCTTGGGCAGGGGGTGAAAAACAAACAAACAAACAAATGAACAAACAAGAAAAGCCACTTGTCATCGTGCCTGCTGTCCTTTCAGGAGGTCGTCTCCACGGTTTGGGCTCCTGCAGGCAGTCGATACTTTTGGGCAGTAAAACACTCGGGGCCTGTCGATGCCCCGAAAGTCTCGCAGCGCGGCTCATCCCTGCCAGCGGTCGAGGACAAATGTGCCAAAGTCTGCTGGGTTTGGCCGCGTTCTCGCCCCCTGGCTCCTAGCGCCGACGTATCCAGCTGAGGTACAATAATTTGACACCTCTTAAGCAGCTGGACCCTTTAGCGTGACAACCGCCGCTTTGTTTTATGCCCCTGCGTACGTCGTGCGCAATCAAAAATTACAGTCAGCAACATCTAAACTGTTCCTCTATCCACTTTGGAGCCCTGCCCCTCCCCGCCCCCTTCAATCTCCCTTATCCCTCCCTTTTCCTCTGTGGGATTTTACGTACACTTTGTGGCGAGCCTGCTAAGTTATCAATTTTTTTCAGCGCGCTCTCCCACTGAATAAAGGCTTGTTTCTCTCTGCCTGCTTGTTACGACTTCAAGGACAGCTCCCTCCATCTGGCATTAAGTACTCCCGGTGCCAGTGTCGGGTTAACTGACACTCCTGCACTTAAACTAATGGCAGTGAGCGGCCCTCTCCCATGAGGTGCTCACCTTGGAAAAAAAAAAAAAAACTCACGCGGCTCCCTCATCCTCAATCATAGTGGTGCACTCGCCACCCACTGAATGAAGCCGTGGGCATGAAAAGAGGGATTGTTTCACCATTCAGGCGCACAGGAGGGCAAATGAAAACATGTTGTACGCATGTCCTGTCTTGGATTCGCCCTCCTCCCAAGTTCAATAAGAGGCTCAGAGGCGCGCAAACAGGAAAAAAAAAAAAAAGGACGGGGTCAGCAAAGCGTCATCGGAAACAGGCAACCCGATTTCTTACGTAGAACGGAGCAAAAAAAACAAAAAACCCAAGTACTTAAAAACAGTTGAGTGCTTGAAATATTACTTCAGAGAAACTTGTAACTTCATTCTGTGTAGGATGAACACAGCTGGACCCTAAAAGTTCCACATCAAAGCCATTTCCAGAATTCCAGTTTTTGGTCCGAACTCAAGCAGAAGAAAGAAAAAAACCCCAAAACAAAACAGCCCCTCAACAGCTCTCCAGAAAACAGCCTATCTAGCCCTTTGTTTACAGCCTTCTGCTAAAAAAAATGTTCACTTAGGCTCCTGCAAAAAACAAATGTTTGCGAAATCTTTCATGTTCGCATTGGGAAAAAAACAAGGCGATGGCAAAGCAGGCTGGGAGTGTTGTCACCGACCTGGCAGGGGTAACGGTTCCCTTTGTGAGGTCACAAAGGGCCAGATTCCAGAGGCGCATGGTTTAGCTCACACTTTCTGAAATATAGAAGGCGCAAGAGACATATAGGCTGGACCTTCTGACCCTGGGAAGTTCATTGCCAGGATAGACACACATATTACTGTTATTATTTCTTACATATTACTATGTGTAGGATAAACAATATACATGTACAATGTATCCTTGTGGAGTTCAGTCACAAAATGGGACTTTTAACAGTGCAAGTTGTCTCTAACCAAGTCCTCCCATTGAAGGAAAAAAAGTACTTTAAGTTCTGTTGTATCTGTGCTGTTGTATCTGTACTTCTTTGCTTTGTGAAATACTAGATAAAACTAGACCTTTAGTTAAATTAACTGGAGTGCATGATGGTAGTGGTGAGCAGATGAGTCCGGGCCAATAGGTGGCGCCTCCCAGACCGCAATAGCGCAGCATCACCGTCGCTGTCCTCCGCTGAACCTCAAAGGAAACCTAAACACATTTTTAAAAATAAAGAAGAGGCTTTTCTCAGTTTGTTGCTAAATATAGGCTCGCTCCGTGTGAGGTGACCAGTTCTGGAGCCATTTACAACAAAGATGAGCCCCCGGGTCCAGGCCGGCGCCCAGCGGGTGGTGACTGCTGGTGGTCTGCCTTTCTCTTATGCACCGGCTCTAAAGTAAACACTTCAATCCTGTGGTCGGCCACGGCGTGGCAAGCAGCGAAAGGGCTCACTGTGCAGTCGCACACTGCCGCGGTGTGTTGTCTCCCCCGGCCCACTCAGTGTTGGCTCCCCCTCGTCACAGAGGCCTCGGCAGGGGTCGAGGGCCCGTGACAGACCCTAATGTGTGATCCCAGAACCCTGCTGGGAGCTCCTGGTGAGGCCAGTGTGTTCGCTTTGCCCTGCGGACCTCTCTGATGGACCATTTTCCATCTTGGAAAAAAAAGAAAAAGGAAAAGAAAAAAAGCACTAACAGCATCATGTTTACTTACATAATGCTAATTCATTGTTTTTATAGTTTAATAACACGTAAAATGAAACTGTATTAGGAAAAATGGCGAATGTACCACTTAGGGCAGATTGGCCATTATTTGACCACTATCATTAAACTGTTTGATATGTTTAGAATTCAAACCCCCCTTTGCTAGAGGGACACAGGGAATTTGAAACCAAAGCTGCTAAAATGAATCAATAATAAGTGCAATTTGAACAGTATCAAAGTAGCGGAGGCATTAGAACGGTCATTATTTCTCGTAATTTCTTTAAATGGCGAATTTACGCAGATGGACTTGTGTAAACATCGCTGTGAAAAGCTTTGCGTGTTGCGGAGCGCCGGCCAGGAGTATCAGGTTCAACCTGGAAATATGTGAAATCTGAATGTTTTTATCAGCAGGACAACCTTTCCTGGATAATATGCCATTAATCATCAGGATCACATCCAATAAAGTGCCAGATTAATCAACGCGGAGGGAAACCGACAGCCCCCGGTCCTTATCCACCGAGGAAAATAAGGGGCAACAGGTAGGCCTTTATTCATTCAGCTCTGTTCTCGCGTTGCTCCCCTAAACACGCAGATCATAATTTGGGGGAGCCTCGGCGGCTCGCAGCACGGACCACAGGGGTGGCAAATAGCAGGGCTGCGGCTTTCTGAGCTTCTTAGCGGTGCGAGCAGAAGGATTTACGGTAACTCTCGGACAAGCGTTCACAGCTTGGACTCTTGGCATGGCTTGGATATTGTCCCTGGCTGAGCATCAAACCCACTGAACCCGGGGCCCAGAAGTACCTACACAAAAACCCAGGGATGTTTGAATGATAAATCGTTGACATTTAGTGGCAGGATGAAATTTTGAAAGAAAAAAAATTAATAAAATAATGGCGTTGCTGGGGACATTGTTTTTTTTATTTTCATTTTAATTCGCGGGCAGATCGTTCTGGGGGACTTGATTGAGCGGACACCAGCTTCTGTTTTAATTGACATGTTCTTCTCTGCAGGGGTGTGGGGAACGGGAGTAGGGGGCGGTTAGGATATGAGTTTTCCTGCAAATTCAGCACAGGTGCAACAGGAGACGGCGACCCCCGCAGTGTCGGAGGTGCAACAATTGCCGGAGGGGCTGATATTAAATACCAGCCATGATTTGATGATTATCTTCAGGTTCATGCCCAGAACTTCTGGTTTTGATGAAAAGTGAACGCGGCCCTCGTCGGCTCCCTTCCAGCTCAACGATAAAACCATGTGGCACCGGTGCAGCCGGAGGACGTTGGCGCGTCTGAAACGCATTATTGTTTCGCCCCTTGCTCAGGTAAAAAAAAAAGCGTAATTTACAAGTTAAAGGCTGCAGGTTATTAAAGTGCTGACTGATTATTATGCCAATAGCTGCTTTATGAAGCCGCAGGACTCAATTTAAGGTCAGGGAGGAAGCGTCGAGCCAAACGCAGCGGCCGCCACCCCGGAGAAAAGGGCCCTGCTGCTAATATTAGGGAGAAGACTGATTACAGTGCTACTATTAGGTTTTTGGCATTGATTTGGGTCCAAAAGCGGGAACGCCCTCGGCACTTCATGCCCTCAATCCTCAATGGCACACTACAAGAAATTATGACGAGCCAGACCAAACATGCCGACGCAGACCACAGGGTTACTTACAGCTCATGCACATTCTTTTGAGGCTGAAATGCGACCCGGTCCTATTTTTCAGCAGCTTGTCAGACTCAGTGTGGTGCAGCGAGGTAAACTGGGAGGGAAAACTGTTGTCACCTCTCTATACCTCTTAGTCCCCCCCCCCCCAAAATATATACGGTATAGCAGAACACCCCCTCCTCATGGGCGTCGGACAGAGGCCAGGTGGGCGGCGGATATGGGGGGGTACTAAATAATGTACTTATGACATCGGCGGTGGACAGTAAATGGAAATTAGTTTATTGGTGAAGGTTTGCGAGTTGATGGACACGCTCTGGTAAAGCAATAAAGCGTAGCAACCGCACACGTTAGGACGGGTGACGCCGTGTGTGACGGCAAAGTCAAAGTGACAGCGTAATGATTTGGGGGCAAATTTCAGGTTGAAAAATCATTGCGGCCGCACGAGGGAGGAAGCCGCGCATGGTCGTGTTAAGACGCTTAAAACATAGCTGCCCGGAGCTCCCCGAGAACCTTTCCACCCCTCTCCACGCTGCGGCCCTCGCTGGACGGCATCTTCAAAGGGCCTGGAGCGGAAAACACTGACGGGCATTCAATATGTCCGAGCTTGTCGTCGGCTGAAGATCAGTTTTGAAAAATGCTTGTTATGACTGCCTGCAGCCATATCCACCCACTCCGTTACCCCGGGGGCAGACAGACAGCGAGGAGGAAGTGTCTCAGTCGGACGGATCGTACTTCATCTCAGCAGCCTGTTGGGCTCCTTGGACGGTGGACAGGACTTAGAGTGAGATCCCGCTCACCCAAAACCTCCTGGAGACTCCAGGCTGCACAAGTCTGCACCGGGGGCCACCGGAGGGCGTCTTCGCAATTTAATGATGTGTCTTGTAAAAATGTAATGACTACAAAGTTTTTCTAACCTGACACGCCAGATGGAATATTTCTCTAATCCACTGGATTTATTTCTTATGTCCATCTGGTTAGGAGCCCAGAGAAAACATTGAGAGAGGACTTGGAAAAGAAGATTGGACGGGCCCTCTGTCCGTCAAACTGTATTTAACATGTGCCAACCAGGAGCCTTCCTGACCAGTGGGTCAAGCTGGTGGTGGCGCAGTGCTTCCTGATGGTGTGAAGGTCGACACTGGATGCTCATCACTGCCCACTGAGGCACCACGATGCTTGACTGAACTCCTGCCAAAACAGATAAAACTGTCCACTTTACTGCATCTACTGCGCTGCGGCTGCCACTGTTTACAAGATCGGACCATCTTTATAATTTGCCACAACCTTGTCTCAGTGGTAATTACAACCTTTTCTCCTGTTCAATGGAGGCTTATTGCTGTTGCTGTATTCCTGCTGGTTAACAAGGAGATGATGATTCAGACGTGGAAGCAGCCCAGCGGCCTTTCAAGGTTCCAGTTTTCCAGGCATGCAAAACATACTTAATCAACAACAACAACTCAGAAATTGCCACGTAATGGAGAAAATTGCTTTCTGCTACCAGTGTTTTGTATCTTTAAGATGTTGTTATTCTGTAAATAGCAATCAATAACAGGCCCTCGGGGTTAAACAGCTACAAATAAAGCTGCTGAATAAGTAACGTAAGTAGTAGGTAACTGCCCACAAAACTTTGGTAGTAATTTAAATTGCTGACTGTAAATTCAGTTCACACACAATAATATATTTTGACATACACACAGCCCAAAAAAGTACTAAGGTTGTTTAATACTAGACTGTATTATACTGAGTCCATCCCCACATGGTATTTGATGATAATGTAACATCAAACCAAAAAAGCAGAAAGAAGGTTTCTGCTCTTAAATCAGCTCTGCTAATGACGTTTCCAATGTTCAAATGCAGCCGCTTCCCCATCAGACTTCTTCTCCTCACACTGTGGCCAGGCATTTGAATTTTACAAATGACATCCTGCTGCTAATCGGCCCTCAAGACAAGTTTCTCACACTTTGGGCTGACACCCTTCAAAAGTGGATACGTTCCACCACCTGCAGCACAGCTACAAAAACGAGTTCACGTCCTCATTGACCAAAAATCGCTGTGCGAGTTCAGGCCCTCCAAGAATCACAGCCAAGCTCACCACTGAAAGAGATTTCTATAAATTTTAATTTCCGCAGCCACTTTTCCTCCAGTCCTGATCACTTAATGAATTAGCAAACAAAAGCCTCACAAGAACCGCTGACCCCTTACGCCCCCAATTTTCTCTTTACCCAATAAATTACCGGTGACCACACAAGGAAAACAAAAGATGGCGAGTTTATTTTCTTTGTGGTGAGCCCATTTCAGCACAGCAATTATTAACTGGCAGCCCCTTCAAAGGTCTCCCAATCACACGCCACTGATAGCAGTAGGCTAAACTTGGACATTTGCAGTATGATGTCATACTGCTTTTTTTAGTATGAGAAAAACTATCATATCATAAAATGATAATATACGTTATTCAGATCAGGGAGACAACGAGACCGCAGCACTGGCCACTCTTTAAAGGCCCTGTGTGTAACTGGTAGCAGCATCTAGTGGTAAGAAAGTATACTGCAAACAAATATATATATATATATACATATATATACATATGTATATATATATGAAGTGTTCATTTATTTCTCAGGAAAAGGCCTCATCAGTGATTTTTGTTATCCAGCAATGAGGTAAGTAGAGAGCTGCCCTTTATGTAAATATAAACACCAGATCTCGCTTTCAGTCATTTCCCATATAAAATTTGTCATAAAAAAACTTGCTTTTAGAATCATGTGACAAGAATAATTAATAACCCTAAATGTGGCAAAGATGCATAACAAAGCCATTTGCATTTGATGAAATGTTCACTATTTAAAAAATAATAATAATAATGGGAATCCAATAACGACGAATAACATGCTTTTATTAACAGGCTTTCTATTGGAACAAACATGTAACAGCTGACAAATGGGACTGATAGAAACAAAAACAAATGACGCAACGACTTATTAAGGATATTTAAAATAAACAAACACATGCACCAATAAATGTGCGTGTGTGTTTATATGTGTGCGTGTGTGTGCATGTGTGAGTAAGTGGCCTGTGTGTGTGGCCAGACTCGCTGGGCTGATCTTGGCCCCCGGCTGTTGCTGGCGTTGAACGCGTCTGTAAAGAAACAGCTGGAGGCAAAGCCAACACCAGTCCTGTTCAGGTGCTCGGCCCTGCCAGCAGCGACAGATTCCAGAACTTTCCATGGTCCCGCGTCTTGGCACGGCAGGCCTGTCCTGATCTGCACACCTGGCCCACCAAGAGTCCAGAATCACCTCTCCTGTCACTGTGTGATGAACAGGTCATTTACAACCCAAGTGTTTGTGTGTTTTTAAGAGTTATGGGCCCAGGTAAAGAAAACACCGTGGCAGTGGACCTCCTGTGTGTCGCCCTAATCAAACAGAGCTGAGAACCTTCGCTGCTGCAGATTACCCGGGGTTCAAATTTGTTCAGACTTCTACTGTGGAAAACCCACCCCCCCAAAAAAGGGGACATTCACCAGTTCCACTTAGCGCTCGACAAAGGTTTGTTATGTTTTTTCCTCTTCGACCTCGATGATAATGCCACAGGAACACGTTGGCGACAAACATCTCGACTGCAGCCCGGCGTTCCGGACTCGGACGGAAATATTTGAAATTCAGTCCTCGCAAATTACGTGACACATTCATCATTGGTAATGCTTTCCTAAGTGACGAAATGGTTTCTGTGAACAAAGAGGTTACTTGGCCCGCGAGTGTCAATAACCTTGATTTATCAGCTCTTGTCAGTGGAGGAAAGTTTGTGTAAAAAAAAAAAAAAAAAAAGGGAAAAAAAAAAAAGGCACTGAGCGATTTTCCAAAATCCAGCAAGAATATTACATTTAGGTCAGCGGATGGAAGACAGGCTGGTGGATGGTTTGAAATATATACCAGAATAAGAGGTTTATAGTTGGAGCAACAACATCCATCGTGCCCAATGCAAAATAGTACAGATCTATCTATCTATCTATCTATCTATCTATCTATCTATCTATCTATCTATCTATCTATCTATCTATCTATCTATCCCACAACGACTTTGAATCCAATGGATTCCAGGCAATCACTCGCAAACTCTGCAGCATTAACAAGGTGCACATCGAAGATACAGGTTTTTATGTGTATTTACATCCTTCAGGTCAGAACATCATGTTACAATACGATTTTCTGCCAACACCTTTGGAGCGCCACTGTTTCCTGCTGCTCCCAGGGGGACGGATGGTTATTCCGGTTGGAGAACCAGAAGTAGAAGAATAAGAAGAAGAGCTAAGAAGCAGCTATATGCACGCAGGCCCATTTGTGTGACCAACAACATTAGGAAATGCATCTTCAACGTGATAACAACTTTGGAAAAGTCATTTTGATCACATCTCGCGCCTCCGCTTTGCCAGTGAGCCGCTGCTCCGTCGAGCGAACTCAACTCACTTGAGTGACTCTTTGACAGCATCTGGGCTGCAAAACTCAGCCCGTGTGCTCCTCAGTCAGTTGTGACTAGCCGCTCTAATTCAATTATGGAAAAACCATTTCAAACCCCAATATTTAAGGAAGGGGGGGGAAAAATAAGAGGTTATGCAGATCATGAAAATGCACATTTCACCCAGTGTATCTTGGCCGGCCGCTTTTAAAAAGGAGCCAAACGCCATTACCTTCAGGGGCGGAGGGTGAGCAAGAAAAAAAAAAGAGAGAGAAGCTGTCATTTTTTTTCTGGAAGAGGTAGGTGTGTGTGTGTGTGAGACGGGGAATATTTCTCGCCCTGTCGCCCTGGATGTAGTCGCCACCCATGATATCGAAGTCTCCGCCGTTCGCTCTCACGCGCTCGGGCTTGGAGGAGAGAGAGAGAGCGAGAGCTAGCTAGAGAGAGAGAGAGAGAGAGAGAGAGAGAGAGAGAAAACATGATTTGTGTGTGGATGTCCGGCGAGTGATTGATGGGCAGCTAAAGCACACAGGCCGAAGCTTATTAGAAGCGGAAGGCTGCCAGGCTGTGAGGGATGCGTGGGCATGTCCTCCCCGCCCGCCCGCCCGCCCGCCCGCCGTAAGTGATCAGGTGTTTGACTGTCTGCTAGGAAGGAAGTCCTTATTAATGTGGAGGAGGCGGCCGAGTCTCAGCAACCTCAGGCATTCTCGCCCACACACACACACACACACACACACACACACATGGTCCCAAACATGGCAGCGCCGCTGCTGCTCTCACTGTGGTTCATTAGTGCAGAAAGAGATCAGGTGTGCTCTGCTCTCACGCAGGAAGGCCCTGATTGGGAACTGATACCTGCAGCTGCTGAGGTGTTAAAATAAATCCATCAACATGTTTCTGCCACCTTTTCTGTTTTAGTGCTTGTTTCATTGAAACACATCTTTGGTTGCATAATCAACACTCGGTTTCCGATTGACGACGGTTGGGTGTTCTTACTGTGTGCTGTCAGGCTCCTCACTGGTTGGATAGATGTTTGGTTGTCATCACCGCCTATGTGATTGTTTCTCTTCGGCCATATTCCACTCTAATATTTACACCTTGGTTTTATTTTTTGCATAATTTATCCACCACTGGAGTTACAAGGAGTTTTTTTTTTTTTTTTCAATTCCTTCACTTGAATTGTAAAACCAGTCTGAAGCAGGATACAGTGCAAATGGTGTACGAAGCTCTGGAAGGTGGACATTCTGCTTTCTGGCACTGAATAAAACCAAACAAACTCGCAAAACAAAACAAAATTTGCTACAGAAACGTAGCAAACAGAAAAAGCCCAAAATGTATTTGTATGTATCACACTAAAATGCCTGACTTTTGGACTTGTTTTTGTTTTTTTTTGTTTTTAATTTGTTGAGTTCTTCAGGATGATTACGCAAAAATAAATATCATTAGAAGGACTTTTCTGAACAAGACGGAGCCACATTGCTGCCACAAAAACTAGCAGCTTGATCAAAAACACTAAAAAAGTGATAAAACAACAGTATGAACATGGACTGTTTCCATAGTCTCGGCATTGTGACATTTCCCACGGGGTTGCGGCTGCGTTTCTGTTTACGCACCCGTGTGAATTTGCATGCACTTGAACGCTTGCGCACGTTGCAAATTCACACGCGGTGGAGTCGACGTCACTCATGTGTCTCCCATCGTGACGAGGCCCCGTCACACAACACGCTGATTCGGCCTCGCGCAACTCACGCGCACATTCTCCAGTTAGGCGATTATTTGGCAAAATAATTTTCCCGACAAACTTTTGTTAAACTAACGTTTGTAAAAATCAACCTTGCCGTGGTTGTTATTCATTCTTTGACGGAGGCGAGCTGGTCCTGCGCGCTGGCGGACCTCGCCGCCCACTGCCCGTGGAAGGAACACATCGCACCTACGCAGCCACTTCGCTCCCGCCATTAACACTGAACTTTAAAGGTCTACAACAGCTCTTTTCCCCCCCTGTAATCCATCTGCAGCGCCGAGCTCAGGCCTCCTTGGGGACGGTGTAATATAAACACAGTCAGCATGCCTCAGTATTTCCAAAAGCCCCTCACACAAGCCGAACCCCTTCGTCAGAGAAAAAAGGGGATTCGGGGCCCGAATCACTGCCGCTATTTTTTTTTTTTTCATTCCTCCTTCCCTTCCCCTTCTTTTTTCTCTTACAACTCTGACAAAACAAACTTTTAAAAGCTAATTCCCTTTAGCTCATGCTGCGGAGAAGCAATGAAAGCCCGGCCTTATATGTCGTAGCGTTGTGAGGCGGCGGGGCAGCACAAAACAAACACTCGCGAGCTCTGCCTTCCTTCCTTCCTCGCTTTACAAGGGGAAGCAGATTGGAGAAATATGTTGGCTGTTGTGAGCAAATCCGCTTCATGGATTTGGACTGTTGGAAAACCACAGTCGGACAGAAAACAAGCCGCCTGGCCGCTGCCCATGTTTGAATTAGGCTCAGTGTTGATTTATCTGCTGCCCGGAGTGTGTAATCGAATGTCTAATGGACTCACTGTTCATTAGTGAATTAACACTTTAGAGCGTTTACATCATCATCGCCGGGCACATGTTTTCAATTTGTGCGAGAGAAAAAAGTTATTTTAGAACTTTTTCACTCAACAGGGTGGGGATATTTTCCCCTCTATGAACCATTGTGAAAAATCTAGAATTTCGGAGCCAGTTTCGTCAACTAAAGGTCAAGGCCAGACCAGAGCGCCTCCAACAGAACGAAACCTCCTAAAGATTTAAGGGGACATTAATTTTTTTTTTTTTACTGGAGGGCCACACCATTAAGCGCGATACTGTGGCGTACGTGTTTGAACTGCCGTCCGCGTTTCACCAATTATTGTTGGCTTGCAGCTCGCGTAATGTTGGGTGTGCTTCGTTACACCATAATGTTTATGGTTTTACACGTCTACAAAGTTGGAACTCTGCTATTTCAGTCAGCTTGTCTGCCCAAAAACTACCCGGGGATACTTTCAGCATTAAATTTTATCCGTTGGTAGTGCATGTGGTTCCCCCGCTGACTGTTTTTCCCAGACTTCAACCGACGACGTGACCTTCTGTGAGAGAATGTGGTGTGATTTTAACCGAAGTTATCAGTTTTACACACTCCTACATGCTCTGACATCAAAGAGGAGTTTGCAACCTAACCTTTTTATCTCAATAAATCTCTATCTCCATATTATAAATCCCTCTGAAGTCTTTGGACAACGCAACTTGGGGAGAGATTACTGGATTGGATTTAGAGACCTTCACTGTCTTAAAGAATAATTCTCACAGTCATGGGAATTCGTTAAAATGTGCTACAGACAATCACTCAAGCAAACGTGAGCTATTGTCTGCATATGGCACAAAGCTGTAAAAAACATTGAATTAATTCATAAGTGACTACGTTTAATTTAAAAAAGCAAAACAAAATGTTGAACACTGTCTCCTCACAGCGAGAAGGTCTCAAGTTCGAGTCCCACCCAGAGTTTTCTATCTGGAGTTTGCATTTTCTCCCTGTGTCTGTGTGGGTTCTTCCCCAGGTCCTCCAGCTTCCTCCCACAGTCCCTAAACGTGCTGTTTGTCTTTACATGATCCTGCGATTAACTGGTGACCTGTCCAGGGTGTGACCCCACCTTCATCTTAAAACAGCTTGGATTGACTCCAGCACCTCTGCTGGATGGGTGGGTGGATGGGATGGAATATGTTAAATTCAATCCCTTTTCTCTCTACAATGCAGATACATTCCCCCTCCGCTTTCCAACTGTTGGACAAACAGGATGGGCTCCTCTGATCTTAAACGAGAAAAACAGAAAGTGTGTAATCCTCACTGAAAACACTCTCACTCACTCCAGCCCACCACCAGCGCTGCCATTCACCAAATCATCCCCTGATTGGGCTGTTTGCTCTTTCTTAACAATGTTTTCGCTCCAAGTCAGAGACTTCCTAATTCTCCGCTGGCTTGGCCTACATATTCTGCCACACTGCTCTAAGGAGTGTTTGTAGGAGCAGAAAATTTGAGCAGCAGAAAAAAAAAAAAAAAAAAATAAAAAAAAAAAAAAAACCCTACTCAACTCTCCCCTCAGGTGGGGAGGGAGGCTGTGCTGCCATGCCAGTCACTGTGTCCTGGTGAGCGCGAGGCGGGTGGCCTCACTCCACCAGGGATAAAGTTGTCCAGAGGCTGCCTCCCTCCGGCGCTGCACCGGCTGCCAAGCGAGGGCGAGCATGTCCCAGGGCAGGCCGGGACGGACAAGTCTACTCAACAAGGCCCCTGCATTGAGCGCCGTCCATTTAAAATAACCTATGGATAAATAAATACGGCCCCCTTAAGTTCACTGTGCAGTAATTGGTCAGGAAACCAACAGAGACAAGCTCATTTACGGTAAATGGATCAGCTTCGAGTTCGGTGAAGTGCACTTGGCTAGTGCAGCGTGTTATAACGATTTGGAAATTTAAAGTGAGACTTAAAAAAAAAAAAAATGAAAAAAGTTTGAATATTTACTCAAGTGTCTCAAAGATATGTATGTGTGTATGTGTATATATGTGTGTGTGTATATATAAATATATATATACATACATATATACAGTGTGTATATATACATATATATATATATATACATCAATCTATATATATATGTATTATATATATACACACACACATATATAAATACATACATATATACATATACATATTGATATATATTTAAATTTATATATATTTATCTATTTTTTCCAGAGGGATGGAGGAAACAAGACGGCATCTGTGTGCGGCGGCTTGGGTAAATGGAGAATGAGGTTAAATATAGAAACACTGCAGCGAGGGATTGTGGATGATGTAAGAGCAAATTAACACGAGCGGGGAAAACAGCCCTGATAATGCTGCTTCAGTCTTCTACCTCTCAAGGACATGCAGAAATATGTACAAACAGTCTCCCTCAAACACACACACACACACACACACACACACACGGACGTGCACACGCATGCTTGCACGTACACGGCCGGCGGTTAGTCTGGGCCAACCCTGTTGACCCACTGGCTTAGCTGTGGTTGCATGCTGGACGCAAAGCACTCATTAATGATTTGAGCCTGCTCTTCACTTGTGCAAACAAACAAGACTCGGACCGTTATTACCGTAACGCCGCACGTGTGTGGTCGCCCTCGGCGGCTCAATCAGGCCTCTATTGATGCCTCAGTTTTCCGCCGAGGCTCCAGGCAACCAGCAAAGGCTCGATTTGTCAAGCTGGGGGACGTCCCGCTCCCTCGCTACCAGGACCTGCTGCATGTTTCGCACACTGGCGAACAGGTTTTTTTCCTTTCTCTCTCTCTCTGTCTCTCTCTCTCTCTCTCCCTCTCGCCGGTTTCCACAGCCGAATGCCTGGGCGTCACCACAAGCCACATAACATGAAACACCACAGTAGGTTTTATGTCATGTGTTAAAATGCCCTCGTAACCCAGGAGTGGGTTTTTTTTTTCTTCTTTTTTTTCTCTCTAACCTCCTCCACCACCAGACAGCAAACCCCGACGCGGACAGTCGGCTCGGCTGTGTGGGCCGCTTGGCAACCGCCGCCAAAGTTTTTACGGCGATGGTTTGGGCGGCAGGTCAGCGGCTGGAGGGAGGCGAAGCCGCCGGCGGTGGCAGTGTGGTATCTGCGGGGGGGTTTCAGGCTGCCCCCTGCTGGCCTGGGGTTTGCCTCTGAGGTCAGGGAGGGGAGGGGCGGCCCGAGGTCGCGGCGCAGCTCGTGGTTTTTTTGGTCTGCGGGGTGGGTGGAGGCGGGCGAGAAGGGGTGGAGAGGGGAGGGGGGCAGCGGGGAGGGCTGAAGAGGGGGCCGGCCGCCGTCAGACGCCCCGCTGTCGACACGAGCCAAGCGAGAAATGCTAATACGGCGGGCGCGCTGTGCGGCCAGGTCAAAGACTCTCTGGCTCTGGGGGGGTTTATTTTTTTTCTGCCTTTTCAATCACCCTGAATCACATCTTGGCACGATAATACATGGGTTTTAATCACCAAAACAAACATTTTTAGGCCTGGGCTAGAAGTGCCGCCTGACACGGAATGGACGAAGGCGGCGGCTCAGATGAGCGGAGCCGCGCCAGCAGGGACTCGTTTCATCTTAGAAATACATTTTACAGGCAAAACGTCCACTGGCAGATATTTCCTGTCTGAAAAATAATGATTTAATGAACCTGTGTTCTAGACCTAGAGCCTGCACAACATGCTTTTGTCCGAACGAGACCTCCCCGACTCACTGTCTCCACCGGCTTGACATTTATGGTCAACATAAAGGGGAAAAAAAAAGAGCTGTAAATAAGGGACCAGCCGCTGAGTGCTACCTGAGCGGGATTATCGTATATCAAGCGGCAAGAAAACAGAGACAGACAAATCATTGCAGCTACTTTGGAATGGAGTGAGTGGATGACAGAGGAGGGCATGTTTGGCTAACCCCGGGCAGGAATTAGCTAATGTTCTGGATGTGGAGCGGTGACCCTGCTCTCACACCATGACTCAACCGACCATTGTGCATTTTGCTCGGCCAGAAGTTTATATTTTTCTGTGGAAAAAACGCAAGTGGAAAACGTGCAACTTTAAATCAATATAAACACAGGAATGATTGTTTAAGTAAGGTGCAACACGACTTTTCCGTCCACATGAAGGTTAAATCTGCTGCTTCAAAGCTCTTGAGGTCAGTCAAAGATGCACTAAGATGGAAAGTTTATCATTTATCTGATTTTATGGCATGGATCAAAGTCAGAAAGAGAGAAAAAACTGAGTCAAAACTCCAAGATTCAAGAACTTTGTCAGATGCTCATACTGGATGTGCAGCGAAATGACAAGACAGGATGAACTTTCAGGATATCAGTTATCAGTCAGTGTCAGTGTGGACCTATCAGGTTTTTATCAGCCAGTTAAAGCTTCCTACAACCAAACTTTGCCAAAGCCTGTTAGGAATAAATGGAAAACAGCTTTTTCCACAGAGAAAAAAAAGGCCCTGAATCCTTCCTTACGGAGGACATGTTATCCAGTTCTGATAAAAGTGCCCACACTGCAGCATCTTGGCTAAATCCTGGCGACAGCCAGTATTTACAAGCCTGCTGTGCCTCCCTCTTCTTCCTCTGTGGTTTTTACAAGGCGCCGTGCTGCAGCCGCCTGCCGCTTTCATATCGCAAGTGATTACCAGTGCAAAGGCCAAGCGACGGCGGTTTTGTCGGGAGCTTTTGAATATGGACGAGCAACTTGCGCTCTCTGGGATCCAGGTACACTGCAAGGTTACGCATGGCAAATCTCGTAGAAAACAGCAATGTTATAAAAAATGTTTACATTTAAAAAAAAAAGCTACAAATATTACAAGATATCTTATTTGTTTTGGGGGCAAAATAGTTTATAATTCATTGTTTTCGTATTTCCTTTGCCAATGGGAATGCTTTGAATCTGATATTTGCCGCCTGTCTTAATTGGATGACCACATATGAGATTTAAATATTTGGTCAAGGTGAAAAAACTATGATAAGATAATATTCACATCACATATCCAACTGCTTTTGTTGGTAAAAGAGGCATTTCTCTCCAAAAATAACCATGATTTTCATTCCTGGTATTCATTCGTTCATTCATTCATTCATCTTCTATACCCGCTTATTCCAATTCAGGGTCACGGGGGTCTGCTGGAGCCTATCCCAGCTGTCTTAGGGCGAAGGCAGGGTACACCCTGGACAAGTCGCCAGTTCATCGTAGGGCCACATAGAGACAAACAACCATTCACACTCACATGCACACCTACGGACAATTTAGAATATTCAATTGACCTCACATGCATGTTTTTGGAGTGTGGGAGGAAGCCGGAGAACCCGGAGAGAACCCACGCAGACACGGGGAGAACATGCAAACTCCACACAGAAAGGTCACAGGTCCGGGCCCCGGAATCGAACCCACGACCTTCTTGCTGTGAGGCGGCAGCGCTAACCACTGCGCCACCGTGTCGCCCCCATTCCTGGTATTGCTGAGAGAATTGGTCATTTCTCTTCACACGGTATATTATAAAAATAATTACTCAACCTGTGATGTATTTACATGGGTGAGTAAAAAAAATGCCCAATGTGTTGTAAACAAAGACCAACAGTTTAATTTTAGAAGCTTGAAGGTCAGAGCTGTAATTAATGCAAAACATATTGTCCAGCGAAAATAAATCCCTCCTGACACGTCCAACCTGGTCCCTCTTGGCAGACGGAGTGCATTCAGTTGTCATTATGTAACTAAGTGTGGATATTAGGCAGTCTGAAGGAAGCTCTAAGAATAAACCCAGAAAATATATTTTGACACTTTACATCCTCCGCATCTAAGAGGGAGGCCAGATACAGTTTCCAGAATTTTCCACCCAAACAAATAAATCACTATTTAAGCAGAGTCAGCTCAGAGCCTTTAAAGTTGAAGGTAAAATACGGCTCTCACTGGGCTTTTTCGCTGAGTCTTAAGGTAAACTTGGCGAGGAGATCCTGACCCCAGAACTGTAGTTTCAATGTCTCCGCGAAGCATCCCGCGCTCAACGTTTGCAAAAAGCCACATTTAAAACTCTGACACCATTAAACCGCCGGGCCAAAAAGCAAACAGCGCGCCTCCATCTTTAAATAATATCTCCAGAGCTGTGATTAATAAAGTCGCCTCAGAGCTGTTGAAAACGGCCGAAAACCAGAAGGCAAAGAGGAGCGAGCAGCATTCCAGGGACGACAGTTTTGATTGGTAGGTGTGAATGATTCAAGGAAAAAACGCTTCCAACAACCCAGAATAAATATTTTATGTGAGGTTTACCAGAATAACAAACCCCAAAGATTCAGGTACGAACAAAAGTCAGCTTTATCGAAAGTGCCGCACAACACCTGATTGTACCTTTTTTTTTTCAAGCTCCCATCCAACCATGTTTGTCATGTTCTTTTTCCACTTTTCAATTATTCTCAAACTTAAATTTTTTTTTTAGACGGTGCCTGATATTAAACGGTGCTGTAAAAGAGCAATAAAATGGCAGAGAAAGCTGATGGCACTGGACTTTTTTCTTTTCTTTACTTTTTTTTTTTTAGGAATTAACCATGAGTCACCACCACAGACAGACAGACAGACAGACAGACAGAATGCTAGCACACAAGCCCAAAGCAATTCTGAGTTCGCAAAAGCTTGCGAAAACAAAAGCAGGAACCGTCGGCGTGGCTGAAGTCAGGCTTTATGACACACGAGGGCGGACCATCTGAGCGCCCGGCGCGGAAAGGTTCGAGCCCATCCAGAACTCTGACTGACTTTTTACGCAGGGCGAGGGCGTTTCTTCTCCGTGCATGACTTGGGAGGCTTGGAGGGAACAGGAGGGTCCCGTATTCTTTGAAAGCGGGTTGGGCGTGTGCATGTGTGAACGTGGAGCGGCTCCAATGTGAAAAGAGGGATGAAAAACGGACAGGAATACTGTTCTGTGTTGAGAGTGCAATTTAGCATGAATCAAAAGCAGCTTTCCTGGCTCCTGTTCCACATGCTGCCGCCTGCCAGGAAATGGGATTTTTTTCTCTCTCTCTCTCTCTCTCTCTCTCTCTCTCTCTCTCTCTTTTTCGTCCTCAAGTTCTCTGCAGGTAAAAGTCTTTGCAGAGCGGAATCAAATGAGGTATTTTTTTCCCTATCAAATGTTTTAAAAGTGTTGGAGGGCTGGAGGCAGACTTGCTGGAAACAGAAGAAAGCCGACTTGTGGAGACAGCAGGGGGGGTCGGCCATATATTTGTGTCCCGGCTTCAAACCCCTGCTGGACCTCTCGCTGGACTGAATCACGACGGCTTGTAAAATACTGAGACCCCTATTAACTAATTTACCGCGACTGGTCTGCCAGTCTGGCCTGCGGTGATTCTACTAATCATCACGGCGAACAGAAATAATTTATGGCTTTTATTCATGAGCAGAAATACAAGTTATTCCATCCAGGAAAACAGCGCGAGTTGGTACAGTAACCATGTAAATAACCGAGGACTCTGAATGGGCCGTTTTCATTTTAATGACCTTAAAAATGTATTTTTAACAAGCGACAAAGTATGGACAAAGGCCCAATCAATGGGTGGAGAGTTGTGGAGAGTTTGTGGTTATGCAAGTTTATAAACCTGACCTGGGTGATGAGAAAAAGTAGGAGCTGTGGTCAATAACAACTGTTAATAACAAGGAGAAGTGATTGAGTCCTCATAACACTCGAAATGATAATGAAGCTATGACTTTGGGATGGGCAGCATACATTTTTTCTCCAATTAAAATTCAAATGTAAAGATCTTGGCATTCTTGTTCCATGTCAAATTAGGAATCAAACGGTTAAATTTCCCCCAACCAATACTGAATACACATATTTTAGCCATACAAATCCTAAAAGTCACTTATCAAAGAAACTCTGCTAACCTGATGACTGAAACAATATTTGTCTGTAATTACAGGCTTTTCCCAGCCAAATAAATAGCAGGTAGCTCAGCTCTAACATGAGTCACACTCACTGTGAGCAGCAGGTAAGAACCTCTCAGGCACAGCAACTGTTCATACATGCAACCAAAATGATAGTTGGTACCACTAGTAGGGGAACCTCCTGGAGTCTCAGCATTCACACCACACACCTGCTGGTGACCCTCGACACTGGAGGTGAACACGGACCAAGTCCGTCGGCGTGAAATTTAAAAATTGAGGCGGAAACCTTGAGCAAATAATTGGACTGGGCCGGCACTGGCTGAGCCATTGTGCTAAAGCGATGGGTCATGACCCAGAAATGAATCGCCGGAACGTCGAGCCGGGTCAAGAACAATCCGCTCCCAGACGGAGGCTGACTTCACCCGCGGCAAAGGCACCAGTCGTGCTTCATTTGACTCATGTCAAAATAGAAACTGGTGCATCAGATGAAGGGCAGACAGATGTTTAGTGGCATTTATCAGGAAGTGTCTACAGGGCTTCAGGTCATTTTACTCAAAATAGGCTGGAAAAACAAAATTGATGTTTTGTTTTAGATGTTTGAGATTTTAACTTTTGATCAACTTTTTTGGCCTTTTGGCAAGTTTTCAATTAGCCTTCGATTAGATTAACTAAAACTGCTGCTGAGTCATTCGAATCTAGGCACTATATAAAAAAGCCTATTTGGCCAACATACAGGCAAAAGATTGGAGATTAGGTTAAAATCAACTAAATTTGTTCCTGGACACAGTTTTGTATTATCAGGCTTATACACACACACACACACACACACACACACACACACACACACACACACACACACACACACACACACACACACACACACACACACACACACTCAAGGAACTTTAATTGCTGGACCTCTCGTGGGTGTTCAATTGTCTGGATTCTTCACTAATTTCCAAAGCAGTTCAACAAAATGATAAGACACCTGTTGGTTGGTGCGTGTGTATGAGCAGGACCTGATGTGTTGTTAATAATAACAGTTGTGATATTGATTGAAACTCCTTTATAAGAGCCACATTGCACAAAAATGAAAAAAAAGTCGGGTCATGCAGAAGGAAGTCTACAAGGATTTGTTAATAATAATAATAATAATAATAATAATAATAATAATAATAATAATAATAATAATAATAATAATAATAATAATAATGATAGCCCTGACTCTGTGGTACTTACACTAGAAGTACACACTAGAAGTTTGTGGTCAAAGGGTTTGTTAAAGCTTAAAGCCATAACCGCAAACTTGCTGCATGGTCCCTGTTTTACACACACACACACACACACACACACACACACACACATACAAGCGCACGCGCACTGCTGCTCCCACATGTGGCCACGAAGCGCTGTCAATCAGCGGGAGCCCTAAAAATAAATGCAGTTTTAGCCACAGACCTACTTCTTCCATCAGACCGCTCACCGTAGAAGTTTATGAAGCATGTTTTCAGTAAAATTACAAATGTGGCAAACGCCTCGCTGTGGTTTCTGTGGCTCCATTACACACGAACACACACACACACACACACGCACGCACACACACAACCACGGGCTGGATGCAAATGCTCCCCCGCTCTCCCCTTATTGGTGTGGATGGGGGAGATGCCTCAGAGCCCACTGTAACCATGGGGTGGTGAGCTGCTTTGCTGAGGCCGAGTGGAGGCGACTTGAATGGCCTGCAGTAAGAGGCTGTGGGTTGAGTTTCTCTGAGGTTATGGTCACTCTCCCCTGGGAAAGTGGTTAAGGCCCGCTGTTTACTTTGGAGTAACCCTGCCCCTCCCCTCCGTGCCCTCTCGGCTCCATGGCAGCACACCTGTCACGTCGGACCTGGTCGGGACAGCGGAGCGAGAGGGTAAATCATTAGGAGAGACGCTGCTGAGATTTCGGCCCGTCTCGTTGTTTTGGTTGCGGCCGTGGTCGTTGCCGTGGACGTGGCCACCTTCCCCCCTCAAAGCAGGTGTGTCTGCAGACTTGTAGGTGGGGAGGGAGAGGGGTTTGGGGGGGGCCAAGGTGGGCAGGTTGGGGAGGGAGGGTGCTTGGAGCAGACCAACTGCGCAGGAGCTGAAGTAGAGCCCAGCATCTTCACCCCAGCACCACTTTTCTCAGAGTCCCTCTCGCAGTGCGTGCGTGTGCGTGCGTGTGTGTGTGCGCGCAAGCGTGTGAGTGTGTGCCTCCGTCAGGACAGACTCGCCCTCAGTGCGCCGCTGAAAAAGCAGCTCTGAGCTGCGGTCGCGTGCGTCTCCGCCGGCCACCCGGAGGAGAAGATGCTTTGAAGAGCGGGCTGAGTGAGATTCCAGGAGTCCAGGAGGAGCCGCCTCCGCAGCCGATGGACTGCCGCCGCCACCGCCGCTGCCACTTCCATCTTTATCTCCGTCTTTTAATTGGGACGCCGGGGGAGAAATAAATAGCCGCGCTCGCTCTGTTGGGAGGCAAATGAATGGCGCCGACTGACGGGGGATTTCCCCAGGCTCTCTTCACACCAATGGACCTGGACTCAGGCTTTGAATGTCTCAGCAGAACAGCGGGTTTTTCCACCTAATATATACTTCTTTTTTTTTTTTTAAAGATATTTTTCGTGCAACAAGATCATCGTCTTCTGTGAAGTTGCAGATTGAACTGTTTGGGAATTTTACTCGAAAGACTGTCCTAATGTAAGTTTTAGCTTCTTTTTTTTTTGTTGTTGAAACATTTACTTTACTTTAATAAACTTTCTATGACATCATCTCACTCTGCCCGGGAGACTGAACCCACACAGGAACAACATCATCGTTTCCAGCTGCTTCTTACATAAAATAATAAGTACAAGTACCAGTGGACCAGTGCAAAGTTTAAGTGCTGCTTTTTATTATTGTTGTTAACCCAAGGTGACTGACGTTCCTGCGTGTTTTCTGCAGATTTTCGGCTGAAGGATGTGCTCGATAGTCATGCTTCATCAGTGGAGCCTGGCTGTGTTCTTGCTGTGCTCCCCAGTGACTGTTGATGGAAAACCAGTCTACGCGCTTAGCAGCAGAACGTAAGTACATAATGATAATAATAATAATATTATTAATAATAATAATAATAATAATAATAATAATAATAATAATAATAATAATTTCTCAAGAAGTCCAAGGACTTATTGAGCAAAGGGCAGCACTTAAAATTAGAAGCTGTGAGATTTTTTTAAGAGGCTCCTGCGGTTTGGATCCAGAAAAGACGCGTTACCTCTGTAAATTTAGGTACACACAGTTCTGTCTGCCTTAGCTGGCACTCGCTTCAGAAACTTGTTTATGCTGCCACCTACTGTACCCAAACGTCGGGGCCTTCAAATTTGAGCTGACATAACCAATAAATCTGCCCCCACACATAAACTCAACACTGTGGTCCGCCGTGAAAACATGGGAAAAAAAAAAGTCCAGAGAGAGAAATTTACTCCAAACTCTTGTTAAATTGTATTTGATTGTAATTTGGGTGGTTTTTGACTGAACACAATTGGTTCCTGAGGGATCCTGACTTGACTTGACTTCTATTTCACGCCTTTTTGGCTTTTTCCGCAAACCTTTTGCCGGTTTGACCATTTTTTTTTTTCTCCTAATGTTTTTGCAGAAGGAGGTCTGTGAGCCACGCCCAGCTGATGCACGACAAGGGCCGCTCCCTGCAGGAGTTCAAGCGACACATGTGGCTGCACAAGCTGCTGGAGGAGGTGCACACGGCCGACGAGCAGGCCTCCCCGGTGCAGCCCAGCCGAGCGCAGACCCAGACCTTCAGCGGGAACGCCGTGCACGAGAAGCCTCCCGGGGCCACCAAGAACCTCCCCGACAGAGTTGGCCTGTACAGAGAGGGGCCCAACCTGCCCCAGGAGACAAACAAGGCTCTGGCTTACCAAGACCAGCCCCTGAAAGTGGCCACCAAGAGGAAAAAGAAGGTGAGGCTGGGCCGCCGCAGGGAGAGCGACAAGAAGCGGCGGCGGGCTCGGTCCGTCCAGACCAGGGGCCTGTAGAGGAAGCCGGAGCTCGGCTGAGAGACTCCCAGCAGCCCTCAGAGGCTCGCTGCTCTTAAGACTCGACAAGAATCTGAGACTCTCCACTTCATATTACGGCCCCAGATTGTGCTTTTTAGTATAATTATTTGCCATGTCTTTGTTTTTTTTCCCCCAACATGGACTGTTTTGAATTCTTTAGACATGTCTGGAGGCACCGCTGGCCTCCGAAACCCTGATTTTTATTTTTTCTCACGAGCCGTGTGCACCAGTAGATCCTCAGAGGAACTATTTATTACCTGAACACGGTGTGTAACATGACGCTGGGACTCGTCTGCTTCTGTTTCGGCTCTAAACGTGGTGACCGTTTCGGGGCGCCGTCACGTATAAAAGTGCTTGCTGAAAACATCTGTTCCGCCATAATTTATTTCACTGTTGAAAAGTTTTGTATTTATTTTATGAATGTATATCGGTGCTGCTGACTAAATTCCATTATGCACTTTAGCTGTATCCAGTTCTTTTGTGGTTGACCTCTTTTGGTCAAACGTTGCCCCGTCGATGTCGCCGCCGCCTTGTTTTTTTTTCCTTTTATCGTCTTTTTTAAATTGCAAGCTGACTTGTAACTTATTGGACGCTTCAACAAACTCCGGCCATCTCACCTGATAGTTTATTTTTGTAGGAGAAGCCCAGCAGCGGCTCTCGGACTCGTCTAATGTTATTCACCTGCACTGAGGGCGAACTGTACATGTTTCCAGTTAATCAAACATTAAAGGTGTAGCTGTTAGAAAAAAAAAAGTTGACCTCATTGCTTCTTTCTTTATGGGACAAAAGCAGCTCATCTGTCGAAATACATTTATTGATATTAATTCCAGTTTTATTATACAGGAAGGTTGGCAGCTTAAAGTTGTCTTTGTGCAATTAAATTAGATTTTAATTAAATAAAGCTGCCTTTTTAAATTTTGCTTGGGACTTTATGCAATAAGTATGTGTGTTATGACAGCAATAATATAATAATGATTTCCATGAAATACAATCTTGGGTTAACGCTTACTAAACCCATCTTTTATTTATATTTCACAGGGCAGAACTAGCCACCAGAGCCCACATTAATGCAAATAGTCAATTTGTTGCAATAAAACATTCATTTCAAACCATCATCACCAACTGTCACAACAACAGCCTCCACCACACGCATCAGCTATTATAAAACAACCTAAGCTGTGTGAGTGTGTGTGTGTGTGTGTGTGTGTGTGTAGGGCAACAGAACTTGAAAAGAAATGTGTCAGGCCTTTGCTTGAGAGGTCTCTCGAAATAAGATAAGCTCAACGCTTCGATGACTTTGGACCCAGATGGAGAACAACAGAGCTGTTAAACATGTGGCATTTTTAACAGGCTCGGCCTGCTCGGCTCAGGCGCTGGTAATGGAGGGGTGGGCAAATGCATCGGCGTCAGCTATATCCTGTGCTAAGAGCAGCGCGGGCCATTAGCGGACACGCAGTCATAAATGCAGTGGAAAGGCTGATAAAGCCAGATACTCACGCCGGAGAAATCAATTAAACAATGTGGAGAGACATTAATATCTCCAGAGGAGGCGGGGGAACGACACCAGGAATCAATGGACCGCTCTTCTTTGAAGGGACGGCTTTTTTGATTCACGGAATCCTGAATTACCCAAATAACCAGCAAAGAAAGATGAAAAATAAAACAAAAAAACAGGTTGACAGTGATTTAAAGAGTCAAACTTGGCCGTTATTTAAGGCACACCTCTGGGAAGTCATGCACACCACTCCGGCTGTCTGAGGCCTGGGAACGTTAAACCCAGTGTGGCAGAATCAATTGTGTGTTTACCCAGCGTCCCCTCCGCGTCTCGCGGCTCCCACTTGCGCACGGCGAGCGCCGAGCGGCTGACGCCTCGTCCCTTCTGCAGCCCCCCCCGGCACAGCAGGATGGACACCAGGTCGGCCGCAAGCCTCTCGACCCGGCTTCACCAGGACGCTTGATGCCCAAAAAAACGTGAGGCCGAAGATGTGTTGAGGTGAGTCACAGACGACAGGTTGTGTGTGTTTGAAGAGATGTGGCGCCGCGATGAAACAAACCTCCCTTCAAGCTGAATCACTGGTAATGTTTATCAGCAGAGTGGAGGGTTTTCCAGTCTAATGGGGTGTTTGATTTTGGCGATATTTTATTGCCTAGCTATACATTTTATTTAATTTTTATGCGTGTATGTAAAAATTAAATACATTAAACATACATATTACGCATGTTTTTTTTTTTAACTTTGGCAAAGGCTTTGAGAAACTAGATATGACTTTTTCAGAAAATACAGTTGAAACTTTTTTTTTTTAGAACTGAAACATTTTTCAATTAATTCAGATTGACACTTTTATGCAATAAAGCTCTCTCTCTCTCTCTCTCTCTCTCTCTCTCTCTCTCTCTCTCACACACACACGCAGATGCACACACGCACACACTTTTCCAGGCACATGGTACAAGACACCTAGATGTTAGCAATGCCTAATCAGCTGTTAAAATCCTTAAAATGGAATGATGGATTAGACGACTTGGTATATTGTAGAGAAAACCTGGAAGCTTCAGATCAATCTACAGCTGAAAAGAATCGTGATATTTCTCCAATCGAAAAAGACTAAAGAAGGAAATGTTTGCTCCGCCTCCAGATGGCCGTCCCCAACACGTACGGGCTGATCTTCGTGTGCACCTGCGGGGTCATCTTTGGCGTCGGGCTCTGCGCCAACCTGCTGGTCTTCTCCCTCTTCGCCAAGTACAAGTGGCTGAGGAAGAACCGGCTGGACATCCTTCTCTTCAGCATGACCCTGGCCGACTTGCTCAGCCTCCTGCTGGTGCCCGTCACCCTGCACACGGTGGTGGCTCACTCGTGGCTGCTGGGAAACACCTCCTGCAAGATCTACCAGTTCTTCCTGGCCTTCAGCCTGGCGGCCAGCACCTACTCGCTGTGCGCCGTGTCGATGGCTCGCGCGCCATGATCGTCACCAACCCGTACCAGCCGCCATCCATTGACCTGGTGGTCCTCATGGTGGTCCTGGCCTGGGCGCTCAGCTTCTTCATCAGCCTGCCTCTGCGCATGTTTGCCAATCATGAGGCCATGCCGGGCCAGGAGGACTTCAGCCTCTGCCTCCCTTCCGTCCACGAGCACCACTACCAGGTGGTGCTCAGCCAGTTTGTCCTCTTCTACTTGGTCCCGATGCTTATCATCGCCTTCAACTACGTCCGGCTGGCCCTCTTCCTCCACAAGCGCCCCGTGATGTCGGCTCTGGGCGGCAGGAACACGCGACGGGCCTCCCTCATGGTCTTCCTGGCCGCCGCCACCTTCTCGGTGTGCTGGCTGCCTGGGTACGTGCTGGAGCTGTGCGTGTACCTGGGCCTGTACCAGCACAGACCCTCCTGGGAGATGTTTTACTTTGTGTGCACGGTGTTGCAGCACCTGCACCCCTGCGTCAACCCGGTGCTATACGTGCTGCTGTCCAAGCGCCACCGCCACTGCCACCGGAGGGCAGCGTGGCCCTGCAGGGCCAGGAGGAACAGAGTGCAGCCACAGGTGGCCAGTGTCTCCACAGACAGTATTTGAACACGCGGTGCACCAGTTAGAGTATTGTTAAGCGTAAACAGACCTGATGGTTGTTTGTTTGCACTTACTAATATTACAATTTATAGTTTCTTCTTATTATGGGTTGCTGTAAAAGCGTGAATATACATGAATGTACATTATTTCATACTCCTGCAGCCACTTTAACTGGAAAAAAAGAAAATATTCCTTATAATGGTTCCTTAATCTGACCATTTTACAAAGCTAATTCATTTAGAGGAAAAAAAATGTGTCTTCACCCTGTCAGTAAAATCCATCCTTTAAGTTTTCTTGTCCAACAGAGAATTAGATCTAAAACACAGTTTAGGATATTGGCTGAATTCCAGTGGGGTAAAATGTACTGTGCAATTTGTTTCTTTCCCTTTGTGACATCAGGGAAATATAATGATATGAAAGTAGTTACGAAACAGGACTTAAACATTTTTTCTCTGCTGTTCTGATTTGCTTTTATGGAATGCACAATGTGCCTTATTTGTCAAAAAATAGTCAATCTTTAACAAAGTTTTAAATAAAAAACACAAACCTCCAGATCACTATTATCAATTCTGATTGTTTGTCTTTAATCCAGGGTGTTCCTAGCTTACAAATTTGTGTATGAATATTTAATCAGCAACATTCAGCCAGCTCGTTACTTTCCTGCTTTATAATGTTAAAAAAAGGCTATTTTTCATTTTATTAGTATCCTACTGTAAAATAAAAAAACTATTATTGAGACAGAGGGAGACCACAGAAGAAAAACTGATCCAAACCTCCTTGATTCACCATAACACCAGCACTTTTTCAGTGTGTGTGGACCCAGTGCAGCAGAGGTCAGAGAGGAGCAGGACGGCCAGAGTTCTGGTGGCTGTGGCCGTAACAGGAGACCGGCAGCCGCCCTCCCTCCCCTCTGCCTGCTGCCCGAGTCACTTTTGGCCTTCTCTGGAGACCGCAGCCCTGGGCAGCTGGCCGCACTCGTGCACGCCGTCATCGGCAGAACATCAGTGTCATGATGGCGAATTATTAAAGAGCAGGTGTCGGAAAAAGTTCCAGTGCACAGACACATATGTAATTTATCTAAAAATGCCGGGCAAACTGTAGAACTAGAATCAAAGCTGCTATATTTTCTAGTCTGACACGCATCCATTGCCATTTGGTTTGATCAACAATCAGATCAATATGATATCCACTTTATAAACTATCACACAAGGCATAAAAACAGAACAAGTTACTGTAAAAGTCCTTTAATCTAGTGCTTCGCCTTTGAATTTCTTCTTGTGCTGGTGACCTAATGAGAGGGGGCCAACAGGGGGAGCTAGAGGACGCCATAACTAGAGGCCTGCGATCAGGTGCTGGTTTGTCGATCCAAAATCAGTCAACACATGTGGTTCGCTGCACACCTGATGCAAACAGTTCAATCTGTCGTTTGACCCAGTGACTCCAAACCAAGTCTTTACTGTACTATTGCAAGGGACCAGTACAAACAAAAACACACACACAAAAAAAACTCCACTGGTTTGAATTTTGTTTCCTCTGGGATATACGGCCTGTTTCCAACAACTTTCATATCACGCAAACTATCCAAAAAATGCTCTATTAACACAGAGAAGAAATAAATAAATGAAACCTTTCCAGGTTAGTGACAACCCCCCAGGAAGTTTTTTTTTTCAATTTTATTTTTATTTATTTATTTAAATAAAAAAAACTTGAAGTTAGTGTAAGTCTGAGAGGGGAGTTGAAGTCAAGCACTTTTGTGAGAGGCTGTAAACAGAGGGCTAAATATGCTATTTTGTGGGGATTTAGAGAGGCTTTTGAATTTCTGTGAAGAGTTCAAATGGAGTCCAGTATAAAACAAATAAAATAAAGATTCAACAAATATTTTAAGAAAAGTTACATAGTTAAGTTACAATATCATTTCAGACTTCCAGAACTTCCTGACAGAGAGCCACTATACAGCTATAATGAACATGTACACTGCTGCTGTCATAAACTTAAAGAATCCTGCAAATCGCAAGAAGACCACAGCTAACTTGGCCTTGATCAGGACTTTCTTCATATTTCACCTCATATAGCAGATGATCATTTCAAGAGCATTAAACAGCAGCAGCACTGGTTGACGCGTGTGTCTGAGGCGGACCTGCAGTCCTGGCTAACAACATTATGTGAATACTTGGGAGACTACATTCTTGACACACTCTGCAAGTGAAGCAATACGCATAGCAGGGAGAAAATAGTCGTGGCTAACTGTAAGATCAGAGGGCTCCTAGCATGAGCTAATCATTCCATGTGCCATATAGGCTGGTGTTGAAGGAGCGTCGCCCGTTTATTTATAGGAGTCCCTAAGGTTCCGCAGCGGAGGCTCGCTTTTTTTTGAGCTGGATTCAATTACAGCCCCGCTGAAAGCTGGAAATACGGCGCGCAGACACAAACTCGAGTGCGTGTAAATTCTTAACGTATTGGCCTATTTTCACGGCGCTACATTCACGGGGGCCGCGTTGGTCGTGTTCGCTCCACGCAAGCGAAAAAAATGCAACCCACTGCCAAGAGTATAAGGGTCAAATGAATATTCATAACTGGGGCTAAATTGTTTGTCTCTTACAGCGATACTGACGAAGGGGATTGATGACAACAAGGCTGTCGCATGAATTTTCCCACAAAGACCTGTGATCGCGAACAAGACACATGTTGACCGGTGGAAAAAACACAGAAATGTATTTTGAAAAAGAGAAATGATATACATACTCTTCTTCCACTGCAGTTCACTCAAGTTCAAGTAACCTTCTTCTGCAGTTATAATTGTATTTATTGCCCTCATTTATTCATTTATTTCTGCCTTATTGGTCACACTTTGACCAATAAGGCAGTTGTTGTTTTTTTACACTGGCTCTGGTTCAGTTGATTTTTTTATGTACTCATAATTTTGCTCTGCCAGTAACCACGCTAGTATCCATTGTATATTGACTGTGCAACAGTACAAGGATTCTGATTCTAAATTTCTCCTTATGTGCTTTTCATTTGTTCAAAGAATCAAGGGGCAAAAGCGAGAAATTGCGTTGTAAAGTGCAGGTGGGGAGGTGGGAGCGGCTTACGTCAGGAGGCAATGAGCGCAGCCAGCCAATCAGAAGTTGACGAATGATGGCAAGTGTCTGGCTTCACTTCCTGGCCATCTACAACAGGACAACAACACTTTCAACAACAGCTCGTGTCATGGTCCGTTTATCTGCAAAGTGTTTATCGAGTCTTTCCGGCGCTCCAAAGTGGCCAAAAATCTTGCTAACAGCTCGGAAAATGTGACGCCACCTTGTGGTCAAGCCAAATTCACAAGTCTCTTTATATGATAGCGGATTACGACATTTAGATCATGTTATGATGAAACAGAGATTCTTCATAAGTCACAACACGTAAACGTAAAACAAGTTAGGAAGAGACTAGCAATAAATCTGGAACAGACTGACAGACCGGACTGGAGGTGCTTTCAACACAAGGCTCCATAGAGATATTCCACGAGATGCTAAATGTTGCGTTGGAACATTTCTGGTGTAACGAGGAGGATTTATCTCTAACATGTGCGCCTGAAAGAACAGCCAATCTGCTGGCGGGTGGCAATCAAATGCCCAGAAATTTCCGAGGAGCAATTTATGAAGCTTAACCAATGAAAATAAAACTTTGAGACACCCGGAGTGATTAACAACCCCACGTGTGCTCCGCCTGCGAACTGATCTCCCTGCAGTCGCCGCTGGCCCAGGTTCTGGATGGCACCGTCAACTATAAAAGGGAAAGGCTCGATCAAGGAGTGAAATGATAATCCGAGGGGGCCGACACGAGGCCGGAACAGGCCAAGGTAATTCCGAGGAACCCCGCCCTCGGGAATTGCGGGCGTACGGTTTCATCTCGCACCGAATGTCTGATCTACAGAAACATGAACGTCAAAACCTGAGCGGACAGCGGGCTAAAATTGGTGGCTATCAAAAGGCCGTGAGGTGGGCGAGAGGCTCGGGTCTCCTGAAAGTGGATACCTTTAGGAAGAAGGCCCCCCCCCGCCCTGCCACCCTCCGGTTCAGACGCCTCGGGCCGCTCTGCCCAACCTCCAGAGTGGGAAGTGAGGATGGCATAAACACATCCTCCACTCTATTAGGTAAAAACTGTCACACTATTAATTGGACGTGGGTGGGAGGACACTCGGCTCCTCGCAGCCAAGTCCTACACCGCGTAGGATTTCCGCGCGGAGCATTTTGGTCACCGGAACGGCGCCTCGTCGCTTGTCCCAGGCAGCAGACCTGGAATTGAGGCCACGGTTCTTCACAGTTCATACTTGTGTGTGAAGGAAAGCCAGTGTTCAGGTTTGATAGATGTAAATGTCGACTAAAGATGTTAAATATAGACCTGACGGTCGTGCACCAGACACGTGCGGAACCCCACTAATGGGATCCTGGTGCTGCGAGGGAAGCCCCAGAGACAGCTGATTGGGTGCATCGTAAGACAACAGAGAGCTATCTGAAATGCCTGCAGGGTCACGTATGCATGAGACGCTTGTGTACGCCCCCTAGTTGTCTTTGTGAGTGGGGCATATATATGTGTGTGTGTGTGTGTGTGTGTGTGTGTGTGTGTGTGTAGGGGTGTCCCTTCTCTCCTTCTCTTCAATAAAAATTGAAATCTCCAGAATTTCAAATCACTTCAGTTGCTTATATCATCGCGATGATTGAATAACTACACAATGTACTCCTTAATGTTTGCTTTAGTAAGACTGCAGCAGGTACAAGTGACTAAGCGATAGGACCTTCTTTGCTACACAAAGAGACAGTAATGTTCAAGGGTTATCACAGTATTTGTAGTGCTTATGGCATTTCCTCTTTTGTTTTGCTTGGGACTAATTTCACTTTACCCTTGATTTACAAACTCTTATACCACATAGTAGAAGACTTTGAATTTCAAAAATACTTTAAAGAGAAGGTGTCCAGTCTCTCACATCTGGGGACAATCTGTCTGCAAGTCTGTGAATGTTCAGCCACAATCGAAAGATAGAACCGAGTTTCCCTGCAGGGAGGCTGTAAACAGGAGGTTAAATCAGTTTATCAGATATCTTTTTTTCTTTTAGATAACTGATACAAAACCGCTCCTCTGGAGTACTGGATGAAAACTACTATGGGAAAATGGGGGTAATAATGCATCTTCAGTCCTGTCTTTGCCAAAAAAAAGAAATGTAAGAAACAAACTCAACCGCAGCAGAAACATGCGACACTGACTGACTCCCTCCGGCTATCACCCTCCACCCTCCTTCACTCCTGAAGTTTGAGTGTTTACAAAGTGTCTGTTCATTCCTGTGAGTCTGGTGAATGGACATATGCGCCAATCATGTCAGTGTGTGAGTGTTCAAAGGTGAAAGAGAAGCCCTGTTGAGAAGGTCACCCGTCCGAGTCGTCAGCTCCTTCAGATCACCTCCTCTTACTTCCATGTAGTCTTGAGAGAAACGGTGCAGGAGGGGTCATGTGACCCGGCGGTGGGTATGCTGCGCGGGGACGGCGATGACAGAGTCTCACACGCTGGAATGAATCTGTAAAGGTGGAGCTATTTCAGGAACTCCCCCTCGGTCCAGAAGCTTCCATCTAATGAGGCCGTTTCAAACAATTCCAAAGTCGCCAACAAATGTCTGGAATTGCAATAAACTCCTTCCCTTGATCAAGTTGTCTCAGTTGTCAAAAAACTCTTTTAGTGGGGTAAAGTAGAGATTTTCCTATTGGCGCAGCCATCAAATCTAACATGTTTAATTTCAAAATTGATATTCAGGGTTTTTAGCCTCCTGCAATAATTAATACTTTGTTGGACCTTTCAGGCAACAGAGACGAGGAGGCTGCCTCAGCTAAAGGAGCCAACACCTGCCACTAATTCAGTGGTATTAGCGCCCTTTATGATGTCACAAAGGCCGGAGACACAAATTGTTCCTGGAAAACACTGGTACAGAAAATGTAAAGTACAGTAAAGTGTTATGTAAAGTAAAACAGTTATTGCAGTTAAAGTTACAATAATTTGTTGTGAACAAATTTGAATGATTAAAATTGCTTTAAGTATATTAATATAATTACTGTAAGTGCAAATGTCAATGGAAAGTTTTTTTTTTTTTTGCTCAAGCAGGTGAGTTCTTGGTGTGAGTGAATGCAAAGTGTCCGGTTTCTGGGCGTGTGTGTGTCTGCGTGTGTGTGAGGGGTGAGGGTGGTGGGTGGGGGTGCAGAGGGGCAGACGCGGGGAAGGGGTGTGGTCGGGCGGCGCAGGGGTTGTCTCCCGCATTTATGGGGTCGAGCCATTTTTAACGATGGGAGGGTTCCTCGCTGTCAGCATTCGCGCGGCACTCGAGCTTTATGACGCACCACCGCCAAGTGTCATTACAGCGACGAGTCTGCACGTCTGTCTGGCCACCGAGCCGTCGGGACGCCCACCTCAAATATCCTGATGAGGGCGGGTGGCGGGTGGGGGGGGACGATTAAATTGTCATTAAACAAAAGTACGCGCTGAACTCAAACATCAATTCCCAAGCAATAAATGTGACACACGGTGTCACTTTACAAACTTTTTTTTTCCCCCCCTAGACTGACCGACACTGGAGTCACGTGTCCCCTCTCCGTCCCGTCCCGTCCCCGGCCCTTGTTTGTTATCGTTTGTTTCCTTGGATATGACCAACGCCTGACACCTCGGCGTGACCCTGACAGCTAACGGATTAACAGCAGGTGGCACCGTGTCCCAGACACCGACATCTGACTCTTGAAATCCAAGCTTTTGTCCCGGCTGTGGAAAAGGCCCTCCGAAAATTCTGCCCGCGAGCGTCGGCGCTGAATTATCAGTTCACCCGGCGCTTTTCAAGACAACACGCATGTATGCTGTAACGCAGGTCATCCGGGCCAGAACTCAGTCGCGACGATTAGCGCCACTGCGGCTATTACTCTTGTGCTATGGCTGCGGCGGCGGCGGCGACAGACGCCACCGATGCGTGTTGAATGTGGAGGAAAGTGAGCTATAAATAGAGCACAATGCTGCAGTGCACCTCGGACTAAACTCTGCTCCCACCAGACTCCCATCTTTGAAAACTCCATTCCATTCGCAGCATGATTCCACTGTAGAATTGCTCTGGATAACAATTGGACTGGCTGCCACCTCTGGGGGGATTTGCAGGGCGCGTTCAGGATTCAACACTTGTCCCTTGGCGCGTCTCTTTAATTGCCAGAGAAGGCCAAAGATAATTGCCCGTCTTTTTTCCACCTCCCTTCACAGCAGCCAAAACTTTTTTATCTAATGCTATTTTGCACTAATTTGTGACAGAGCAGCTCCTTGTTTTCTATCGTTTATAGCCACATCACGTAGAAGCATTATTCACGTCCTGTGTGGAAGCTGTTACACAACCTCTGGCTGGGATGTTCCGTGACCAAAGGTGGATGTGAAAAGGCCTTGTGCTTCTTTTGCTCCAGGAAAGCGGCACATTGAGCTACACGTTGTTCACAGTGAAGGTGCCATCCAGTTCACGCAGGCTGCCGGCCGACGTCAGATGATGGCTCAGCTGATTCTCCTCTGCGGGGCCAGTTTGCAAATCACATCAAGGGCTTCTTCTGTGTGAGACACCTTCTTTTTTGCACTCAAATCCACACACTTTCTTCACGGCCTCATGAAACCTCCCTTTGTAAAGTGAGCAGCGGAGCAGCAGGGGTGAGAAAACCAATAATGTCTCTACTTTTTAAAGTGGCTTCACTGAATTCTGAAAATTATTTTAGCGTCCTGAAAACGCTCTTCCTCCCCAGCAACTCAGATGCCGGCCTTGCAGTCTAGCAATGTCCAGAGAGGCTCCGAGGTGCAGCAACGGCGCCCTGGTTTGTTTTTGTTGTTGTGAAAAATGTGTTTAAGAAACCTCCCACCGCCCGGCGAGTCGGACGTTCCCCCCTTCATCTGTTTTTAACTGCTGAAGGCTGAGACTTGGTCCTGGAGGTTCCCCTTGTGACAAGAATAGCACCATGATTTCATGAATGAGGGCCCTGCAGGGTGGGAGAGTCCATTTCTGAGGCGCCTCGGCCACCTTCGCAGAGCTTCATGGGACACGAGCGGTGGGGACTCTTGGAGGAGGAAAAAGTCTTGGCTCTCGACGGACACTATGAAAAAGGGGGGCTGAGAGGCTGCGTGTTTGCTTGGAAAGTAGTGCAATGTTGTGGTGAAGTGTGTGAGAGGGACAGCAGCAGCAGCAGCAGCAGCAACAACAGCAGCAGCAGCAGCAAGTGTCATCTGCTCTTTCAACGTGGGGAGGGCTGTGGAGTTTAAAATGGTGTGAATATGATAGCCGCGGGTATGGCTTACACAAGTGGAGATTTGTGTGTGTGCGCGCGCCATTGGGGGCTGACAGTTCACAGGCACTAATCTGACAAAGGACCGTGTTTGTCAACAACTTTGCCGCAATTTTTAATTTTTTTTAATTTTATTTTTCTAATTTATTTATTTATGTATTTATTAATTTTACCCTCGACTGGATCACAATTGAATCTGCTTGTCAATATAAGCGAGGGCGGGAGAAGGAAACTATTCCTGACAGTGTAGGGGAGGAGGACGCACGCTCGGGAGACATAAGGGACGAGCGGACGCGGCACCGGGGAGGTGAGTGGCGGAGTTTCTACCCTCGGCGGGGTGCAAAAGATGACCGTGGTGTCCCAGGAGAACCGCGACGACGCCGTGGCCGCGACTCCTCTGCTGCAAGATGCCGCCGACTTGGACGCAGCGGAGCAGGAGTGCAGCGAGCGGGTGATCATCAACGTCTCGGGTCTGCGCTTCGAGACGCAGCTCAAGACCCTCGCCCGGTTCCCGGCCACGCTGCTGGGGGACCCGCGCAGGCGCATGCGTTTCTTCGACCCGCTGCGGAACGAGTACTTCTTCGACCGGAACAGGCCGAGCTTCGACGCCATCCTTTACTACTACCAGTCGGGTGGGCGGCTGCGGAGGCCCGTCAGCGTGCCCGTGGACATTTTCCTGGAGGAGTTGCGCTTTTACGAACTGGGGGATGAAGTCATCGAGCTCTTCCGGGACGACGAGGGTTTGCCAAAGGAGGAGGAACGCACGTTGCCCGACAACGAATTCCAGCGGCAGTTTTGGCTCCTGTTTGAGTATCCCGAGAGCTCGGGCCCCGCGCGGATAATAGCCATAGTTTCAGTCATGGTCATCCTCATATCCATCATCATCTTCTGCCTGGAGACCCTGCCAGAGTTCCGGGAGGTCCCCGCCGCGCCCGTCACCAACGGCAGCGCGCAGGGTAAAGAGCCCAGTCCGTTCACGGACCCCTTCTTCATGGTGGAGACGCTGTGCGTGGTGTGGTTCTCCCTCGAGTTCACCATGCGGTTCCTCTCCTGCCCCAGCAAGCCCGCGTTCTTCAAGAACATCATGAATCTGATCGACGTGGTGGCCATAGCGCCCTACTTCATCACCCTGGGCATGGACCTGGCCGAGCACCAGGGCAGCAGCCAGCAGGCCGCCTCCCTGGCCATCCTCAGGGTCATCCGTCTGGTGCGCGTGTTCAGGATCTTCAAGCTCTCCAGACACTCCAAGGGGCTGCAGATCCTGGGCCAGACGCTGAACGCCAGCCTGCGGGAGCTGGGCTTGCTCATCTTCTTCCTCATCATCGGCGTCGTCCTGTTCTCCAGCTCCGTTTACTTCGCGGAGGCCGAGGACCCCGAGTCGGGATTTTCCAGCATCCCCGACGCCTTCTGGTGGGCGGTGGTCACCATGACGACGGTGGGATACGGAGACATGTGCCCCTCGACCATCGGCGGCAAGTTCGTCGGCTCCCTGTGCGCAATCGCCGGCGTGCTGACCATCGCCCTGCCCGTCCCCGTCATCGTGTCCAACTTCAACTACTTCTACCACCGGGAGAACGAGGAGGAGGAGAACGTGCAGTATGTGCACGTGACCTGCGGGCAGCAGCCGCCCTCGTTCGCCGAGCTCGAGTCCAACAAGAGCAGCCGGTCGCTGTCCGTGACGGAATCCTACCAGGACAGCGACGACTTGGAGACACTGACGCGCCCCAACGTGCTCACGGTGGACACGTACTCGCTGAGACTGACTGATGTGTGAGGCGGCTGCTGCATCTGGGGGTCTGTCTTCCAAGAGTGGACCCTCTAATGGCGCCACAGCCGCGGCGTTAACGAGAAGAACTGATGGCAAAAACATAATCATTCCTCCGGTTAACTGCAACCCTGCTTGGAACTACGCAGGTAGAATAAAAGCACAAGGCCGCGCAAAACGCGTCATCGGTGGCCTTGGATGAAGTGTTTTGACTCGGGTGCCTTTTAATGTAGAATTTAAAAGGTGGGGGCACATGAGCAACTCTATTTGAAGAAGAACGAATGGGAAACGTTGGCTGGTGTCTCGCGCGCCGAGCCGTGCCAGTTAACCTCTTGGCTCGCCACCTTTCAACAAAACCAAGATCAGGGTGGATGGGTTTGGGGTGCAGCTGTGCGTCAAAGTGTCCGTGACGCACAAGGAGGCAGTAACCAGCAGATCATAAACGCAAAGAATGCCACGGGACAAAGGGTCAGTCGAGAAGTCAGACTAGTGTGGATTTAAGGGAGATCACGTTGAAGAACTGAAACAGTGGCAATATGCGTTTTGGACTGGACATTGATGGCAAAGCCTGTCCCTCAGGGAACTCAATTCACATGAAACCAGTTTTCCAAGGTTAAAAGAAGCTCGTGATCTAAAAGAGATATCACGGTGAACACGTTTTGCCTTCCATCTCTTCTTAGAGCGCGTAACAAACGCATCAGGGTGCTTTTCCTCCTCTGGGGCACGCAAGGTGCCACAGTGTAAACTTTGAGCAGAACGTTGTGCACAAATGTGGTGTGAGCGCCCCTCCGTGGACGACTGAAATTCCTGCAAGCGCTACTGCCAGTGCACCACTAAGCTTGAGATGAACTGAACACAGCTGCAGTGTTTCCCCTCTGCGGCTGCAACTGGCTTTGGCTAATCGAAGCTAAAAACAAACAAACAAACAAACAGACAACAAAAAGGTAAAATTCAGACGTTAATCAGAGTTCATCTCTGCAGAGCCTGACAGCTTCATCACAACAATGCCAAGTTGCTTTTCTGTTGAGTCAATGGGGAGTTTCACCTTGAAAGCGCGGGACACTATACAATCCTCCAGGGGATACTCTTAAAAATGCCAGTGGTTTAAAAAATGTCCTGTCCACATTGTCAGCTATTGTGTGTATCATGAGCAGGAAGAGAGGGACGGACACAGAGAGAAACATTCTTTTGTGCAGGCTTTTGAACATGACCACGCTTTATCTGTGAGAAAGGCTTCTGTTCATGCAGCTTGGTACACCGCTGAACAGGCAGCTTGTCGTTCAGATCGCGTTACAACAATACAACATTACAACAGAGCCCATGACGTTACACGATGCACCGTCTGCATGACACAAACTTGTGAATTATGAATGTAATAAAATATTTATTTTTCTAATTCAAACATGTATGTGAACTTAACTTAATTATTTCTCTCTCTTCTTTTTTTTTAATTTATAAATAAATTATGAGAAAGTAAATATGGAGGCAGGTTGTTGTTTGTTTACTATCAGTGTGATACAGATTTTTTTTTCCTGAAGAAATACAATTGAGTTAAAGTAAAATAAAAATATATGGAGGTTGTAAATGGCCTGGATCTTTACAAGATCTGTCAGACAGTTTGTGATTTTGCTGCTGCCCAAATTGTGTGTCATTTGGACCACTGACACTTCCTGCAGGCCTTCATAGGTACCACAGCCAGTCAAACAAATAAGAGGAGCAGCTAATGAGCTGTTAATAAGAAGATTTCTGTAGGGATTTTTTATTTATTGCATGTGGTGTATGTGGTGAATCACTGTCTGTGGTGCTGAAATTGATCCTCTGCTCTTTGAAAAATCAGGAAGTCAAAAACAAAAAAAACAAAACAACTTTAAATCTAAAATTTAAGACAACACTGTTTAAGAGACTTTCACATTCTTATTGCTGCTTTGGGTGTTTTTAGTCTCTTGTCCCAGAAACATGTTTCTTCTGTTGCTTAAAGTTGATTGCAAAGTTGATTGTATAATTCCCATATACGTTTTCAGGTCTTTTTTTTTTTTTTTTTTTAAATCCCAGATTAACCATCCACAGAAAGTAGAGAAAGTGGATATAAACACATTTAGACCTGTTTACAGTCACCAACACAAACACTAGGTTTTTACGGTTATGGTGGACCTTCCGCATACTTGGAAGGAGTCAAAAACAAGGTGGTCTCTGGAGGCGGAGTCCACACCTGTCTTGGGGTGTGGTCTCTCAGGGGGGAGGAGTCGATGTCGCTCATAAAAGGCACATTCTGAAAAGTGAAACAAGCAAAATTATATTTTCCTAATGAATGTCGAGTGTTAGAAGTACATGGGGTTTATGGGCCGTTTAACTTTCTTATAGAATTGAATTTTAAAAGTCATATATGTGGGGTCTCTCACGTTTGAACTCGTCGACACTTCCCGCTGAAAAATCCTGGAGCGATCTAACAAATTCAATCTCCCATTTCGTGACAAGCCCAAATGTGGATTTAGCGGTTTGGTTCCCCAAACGGTTTCTTTGTGCGCAGCCTCACTGCGCCAGTGCTGGCACAACACAGATCTACTGTCTGTGCGGTGTGTGTGTGTGTGTGTGTGTGTGTGTGTGTGTGTGTGTGACTTCTGGCGGCGTGCTTCACTAGAGCCGGTCTGCATTGCGTCGAAACCCTCCCCCTCCTCCCCATCCTCCTCCTCCTCCTCCTCCTCCGCCGGCTGCTGCTGCTGCTGCTGCTGCCGAACTCCCTCCCCATACTCTTCCTCTCCCTCCCCACCCCTCCCTCCCGCCTGCACTCTCACGTTAAAATGCACGGCGAGGGAAAAACAACACAACTTGCCGCCGTGAGGAGGAAGGAGAGCTCGTCCTGGGAAGGCGTCGCCGCGCCCCGGCTCTTCCGTCAGCCGTCAGTGGTTCCACCTCAGCTGTCGTGCGCATGCAGAGGCGACAAAAACAAACCGCCACACTGCTGCTGATGCGGTGATGTCGGGGAATGCCAGCAGCTCGTTCCCTGCCCTGCACCGCACCGTAGTCTCTGCCCCCCGCCCGCAGCATCCTCTCCTGCGGTAAACTGACTGCGCTGGACGCGCTGTCTCCCCGGTTTTACCGCTACTCGTCCGGTTTTGCGTCTCCTTTGCGCCTCCTACATCATCATCCTGTTCCGCCGCACGCCCCAGGCGGCGTCCCTGTGCCCGTGTGAGGGAAACTTGGCGTGCGGATGCAGCCGGAGGATGACAGAGGAAAGCTGCCCGGCTCCAGTGTGCGGTGGGACGGCGGTCGTAGTGCAACGATGTAAAGTTTCCACATGACAAACTGCTTTGACCTGCTGTCGGATGGTTTCGCTCGAGGACAAGACGCATTCAAGGACCTGGCAGAGTCAGACCACGGTAAGACCGCTGGAACTGCTGCATGATCAGGACAGAATGTGTATGTGTTTGGTTGTTTTGCCTCACCCCCCCACTCCCCCTTCTCCCTTCTCCCTCCTCCTGTTCGTCCCGCAGTGGACATGTAAAGCTGCGCGGACGCAAAAAAACATCACCTGCGATAATATCAAATTATGCGTCACATCATAATTCAGGCTGGATGGAGTGGCGTGGGACAGAGCGCTGCCTGTGCCCCTCTGAGATCTGCGTTCCTCCGAATTAGAAAAGTGTGCTGAAATGCGCATGCATATTAAGACAGACAGTAAGAGAATAATGGCCATGAACAAGCTGTAAACATTACAAAATGCAGATGAAATGGGGGCCAGGATTGCCTAAAATGAAACGAAGACGTTGCTTTTGTCAAGTGTCTGAGAGAGTCATTAAAAAAAAATCTTTACCAGAATCACTGCACTAATTGCAGGCGGGGATAGGAGTAAATAAATATATTAATAAGTAAACTGCAGAAAAATGCTGAGCCAGCAAATATCTTGGCTGTTTGATCCCATTATTTCCTCCTCCTCCTCCTCCTCCTCCTCCTCCTCCTCCACCTCCACCCTCCCATCCTCTCTTCCCTCTCCCTCTTGCTGTGTGTATGACAGAGGCAGCAGTAACAGCAGCAGCAGCAGATGCACTGGAGAGCAGCAATGGTCAAGTCAGCGAGAACCGCAGTGGAGCCGCACTGAGGCAGAGCAGCAGCCAACCTGCCCCTCTCCCATCAGGGGACTCCAGCAACCTGAGGGTGGTTGGACTCTGAGAGTGCGGTGCACTCACTCACCCACCCAGCCCCAACCCCGCTCCCCCCGCCCACCAACTCAAACCTGAATGCCTGCTCGGTCAGACTGACCAACCCCCGGACACTGCTCCTCTTCCTCCCTTCCAAACATGACGGTAGTCGCTGGAGATCACATGGACGAGACGTCCGGCGTCCATGGCCACCCTCAGGACGCCTACCCGCCTGATCACAATGACCACGAATGCTGCGAGCGGGTTGTCATCAACATAGCCGGCCTCCGCTTCGAGACCCAGTTGAAGACTCTCTCCCAGTTCCCCGAAACGTTGCTGGGCAACCCCAAAAAGCGGATGCGGTACTTTGACCCCCTGAGGAACGAGTACTTCTTTGACAGGAACCGGCCCAGCTTCGACGCCATCCTCTACTACTACCAGTCCGGTGGCCGACTGCGAAGGCCCGTCAACGTCCCGCTGGATATGTTCTCGGAAGAGATCAAATTCTACGAGCTCGGAGTGGACGCCATGGAGAAGTTCCGCGAGGACGAGGGCTTCATCAGGGAGGAGGAGCGCCCGCTGCCCGAGAAGGAGTTCCAGCGTCAGATCTGGCTCCTCTTTGAGCACCCCGAGAGTTCTGGTACCGCCAGAGGGATCGCCATAGTGTCTGTGATGGTCATCCTGATCTCAATAGTCATATTTTGTTTAGAGACTCTGCCGCAGCTGAAGGAGGACCCCATGGGTCAGATGATCACGGTCGGGAACACGACCATGTACTACAAATCTAGCATCCTCACCGACCCCTTTTTCGTCGTCGAGACGCTCTGCATCATCTGGTTCTCTTTTGAGTTGATTGTGCGCTTCATGGCGTGCCCCAGCAAGCCGGCCTTCTTCAAGAACATGATGAACATGATTGACATCGTGGCCATCATCCCTTACTTCATCACTCTGGGCACGGAGCTGGCCGAGGACCCCGAGAAGGAAGGGGTCGGGGAGCAGGCGACGTCCCTGGCCATCCTCAGGGTGATCCGTCTGGTTCGGGTGTTTCGTATCTTCAAGCTGTCCCGTCACTCTAAAGGACTGCAGATTCTGGGGCAGACCCTGAAGGCCAGCATGCGAGAGCTGGGCCTGCTCATCTTCTTCCTGTTCATCGGTGTCATCCTCTTCTCCAGCGCCGTCTTCTTCGCCGAGGCGGAGGAGCCGGGGTCCCACTTCATCAGCATCCCGGACGCCTTCTGGTGGGCCGTGGTGTCCATGACCACTGTGGGCTACGGCGACATGGTGCCCATCACAATCGGGGGCAAGATCGTGGGGTCGCTGTGCGCCATCGCCGGCGTGCTGACCATCGCACTGCCGGTGCCCGTCATCGTGTCCAACTTCAACTACTTCTACCACCGAGAGACGGAGGGTGAGGAGCAGGCGCAGCTGCTCAACGTCAGCAACCCCAACATCCCGTCTGAGACCAACTCTAGCCGCCGCAGCTCCTCCGCCGTCAGCAAGTCCGAGTACATGGAGATTGACGGTGACATCAACAATAGCATTGACAACTTCAGGGAGGCCAACCTGAGAACTGGAAATTGCACTTTAGCCAACCAAAACTGTGTAAATAAAAGCAAGCTGCTCACGGATGTTTAGACTCTGACGCTGGGGGAAGGTTGGGATCCCCTTGTGTGACTGTCACATGTGGAGTAGACCGTTAGTAAGGAATGCTTCATTTACCTCCCCAAAGCATAAGGCCTGCGATGATGCTCGGCTGCTAGACAGGAAACAAAAAAAAATATGTGTATTTAGCTGTTCAAGTATGGGACAGGTAGATAGAATAATTAATTCTTCTCATCTTACATCTATATCTATGTCTAAGTACCTATAGGAGCATCAAACAGAGATCATCCGTAATTGTGCAGAGCACATCCAGTCCCACTAGTCGCCGGCGCGATAATTCAAACTATATGCATGGAGTACTGAGAACAGTTTGGCAATTTGCACAGCGCATTAAACGAAGGGAAAAAAAACAAATAACAAAATCTGCAGAGACATGTTGCAACCATCTGCAGTCGGGGGCGAGCAACACCAAGTGAAGTGTCCCCTCTGCTCCGCCCCACCCCCAGCAAAGGATCTACTACTCATCGAAGCACCTTATCAGAGCAAGACTGAACACTCCTCGTTTGGATGTAAACAGATGGCCACATGTACGCGCTTCACGGGGCATCGCCGCCATCTCCACGAGCGGACGCCGCAATCACAATGTCACCCCCACCCCAACCAAAACCTTCCCGCCTCCCCCTTCAGAATGCAACTCACCACCACGGCAAGGAGCAAGCGTCACGCAAGCATGACTGTAGGCCTTCCATTTCGATATTGGCATGCACAAGACATATCTCACGTAATGAAAAGGATGTTATTGCTTTTTTTTCTTCTTTTTTTTTTAGAACCCCCGCTCCTGTCGGTTCCTCCGTCCCTCCCTTATCTGTTGTTGTCGCCTGTGCACTGGATGACTTTTTGATCGGACAATGCTTAGCGTTTTGAAACAAAACAAACAAAAAAAGTATAAAAATTGAATGATGCAATCTCAAAGGGGACACTACATGATCATAGCATGACGGGGGAAAAAAGTAACCTGCATCATGGTCTACTGACTGAGGTACTTTTGTATCCTGGTTTTATCCTATATTTAAATGCATGTGAACGCAGCTTGTTGCAATTCAGGCAGCCCACTGATTCAAATTCTGGATGTTACTGAATTGCGATCCAATATATCCAAACCAACCAGGCGGATGCAGAGTAGATCGTTAAAAGTCGTCAACGAAAACAAGAGTTATACTACTATCAAAAGTGCATAGGATAAATAGCACCGACTACAGTATTAAGTCAATCGTGCAGTGCATGGACCTTCTTCGACAAGAATTGTAACAGATCTATTCCATTTCCATGTCATGATTTTTGTTTTTTTGTTGTTTTTTTTTGGTACAAATCGGTTCGGAGAGGGATAGAAAACCAAATTTCACACGTTCCAGAGAGTTTTTAATGACATTAGTTGCTAGTGCCTTTACGCCCCCCCCCCCGTCCCGTCAAGCAACCCGTCTCACCACCAGGACCAGTGAAAGTGCCTCTGTGTATGATGGGATTTGTGAGGCGGAGCAGAGACGCTTTACCCTCTGCTCTCTCTCGCCAATGCTAACGAAGCCAGACGAGCAACAGCGGGGTGCTTGTGGTCGGAAACAATTAGGCGATCCATGGCTGTTATGCACAACCCAGTTCTCATGCTGTCACGCACTGAATTATGCCCTTACAAAGAGAAGCAATGTATTGTACTCTGCATGTTTACCCATCCACTTTTAAAAAGGGAATATCCGTGGCTTCAAAAAAAAAAAAAAAGAGAGACATGTTTTATTCACGCCCTTTCCCCCTCCATGCATCTTTCAGGGTCTCTACCTCAGCGAGCCTGCTGCGAACTTGCTGCAGAGCTGCAAGCTTCAATGCGGGGGCTTCCTTTACCATAATGCAAAATGGAGACTTGAGCGTACAACTGCAGTCACGCAACAATGAATGTGAGCATCCCAAAGCATCGCCTTCACACAAGCACTTAGGGCATGTAGTGCACCGCAGTCCGGCTCTTTGTTTCCACTCAACTACGCTGCGCACAATCAGAACACATGTTTGGAGAGATGCCGGGCTCTCCGCGACAGGGAGGAGGTTGTCGGATACCCGAGTTTCTATGAAGCAGGGCTGCCGTGTGGCAGATGTGCTGCGGTTGCAGCTGGAGGTGCGCTGGAGCTGTTCAATCAGTTGTTCTGCAGGACGGAGAAGTTGCAGCCCAACTTTTTGCACAGTGTTTTTCTCCCATCTTTGTTGTTTTTCTTGTGCTTGCCCACATACAGCGCGTCGTTTCTCAGCATGCTGTCTCAGACTGGCCTAGCAGCAGATAGATTGTGGACACGTTAGTTAGGATCTCTGCACTTCTTGGCCTCACTCTGGGAAAGAGGTGGCCATGAAAGCAAATATTCCACTGTTATTTCCATGCAGCCAAGTGTTTATTCATTCTCCTTCCTTTGTAAAGCTGCAGTCAAGTTCATGGAGAAACTCCATTGCCATTCTTTTACAATTTTGCATCACAGCACTAGTTCCTTTTTGAAGCTGTACATGTGAAGTGAGTCTCTGTTCGTGCCATCATGGATCTCGCAGGGATTTTGGGATGTGTGTGTGTGTGTGCAGATGCGATGGAAAATGAAAAACTCACAGACATGATTCTGCATGACAACTTCTACAGACCTCAGCTCCTACAACACGACTAACAACAGAATTCCCCACATGGCTTAATCTGAAAATGCTAAAAACCTATCCTAAACCTATTTATGGAATAATAGTGGAATATTACACGTGCATGCCAATGTACCGATTGTCACGACTACTTGAAAAACTCAATGAATCAACCACTCAGTGTTGGCATGAGCTCGCTGAAACCATTTTGCCACTTTGCACTGCACTGTATGCTTCCTTCTAAGTTCGTGCCCTTCTGACAAAGTCCAGGATTTAAAAGGAAAAAAAAAAACTATTCTGCACTGCTGCTTTATATTTAAACCTCTCTGTCGGTGCACTGGCTACACCTGGGTGGTGCTACAGGACTACCACAGTCGTCTTGTCACGTCAAGCCCAAACAAGCCTTCCTCTGAGGGGACTTCTTTCCATCCTAGTGTAGTTGGTGTTGTTTCGCTAGCGGTGGCTGGTTGGTGGGTTTCTTGCGCTGTTTTGTCATTGTATCTGATATCCGTACTGTACTGCTGAAGAGAGTCTGCCTCAGGACAGATGAAAAACTCAAGAGCCTTGTCAGCAGCAAAATCCCGAAAGAGGGGGCAAAAAAAGAAAATGTGTCAGGGAACTCTGACTTGTGTTAAGGTTTCTCTCGCACGGCAGGACATATTAACGGACTTCATGTATTATATTAGTGTGCATAGATACATTATTGTATTGTCAGAGCTGGAAAACCTTGTCATACTGAAAAAAAATTCGCAAGACAAAGGGAAAATAATTTTTACGACAACCATTAGTGGTTGAACTCCAGCTGTGAGGACATGCATGGATGGTGCTATGCATTCGGTTACCCAATAGGAACATGCATTCTTTACAGCAATAGAGAAACTGATAACATTGTCCTTTTTAAGTAAAAAAAAAAAAAAAATCTAAGCGTAAAGAGTCTATTTTGAATGACAGAAGCTGCAATGATGGATATCTTCCAACAGGGCTGTTTGTGTACCAACATCTTCACACTATGTGCTGTGTATTTTCTAAGGAGCTGGAATGAAGATGGTGAAAAAAAAAAAGAAAAAAAACCACTATAAACAATCCAAATATGTATTTTTTAAACAGTGGGCCTATTGGACAGGACGTGTTTTTGCTGTCAGGAAGGACTACGTGGTTGCACCTTGAACACGACCCCTAAGGGACGTCCCATAATGCACTTAGTGAGGATCTATCTCGACTGGACCAGGCTGGTCAGCTGCGTGCGAGAGATAGACGCCTGCTTATTGTTGTTTATGATATTATTTTTTGCTATGTTACACATTCAGGTGTTAAGCTTAAACAACAAACACGTTAGAAGACGCTGCAGATGAAAACAAAACTCTAGAGCAAAGTGAAATATAGTGACGTTAGAATAGAAACAGAATAAACTATAGTAACAGAATAGTAAAAAAACAACAACTGAATATTGATCACTTTTGTATGTTTTTTTTTTTTGAAGTGCTTACATGTTATAGGAAGAAGTTGCCATATACTGGAATAACAAAGATGATTCACTTTTGTTTGTTTGTTTGCGAGCCAGGACAATAAGATGACTGTGATATGATCAATACTAGAAACTACTGAGAAGATTTTCCAAAAAAACCCAACAAACTCATTCAAAGGCCACTTCATGTTTCCACTACTTAACCTGCTGCTGTAATGTATCTCTACAGAAAACCTATTAATCGCAAAAACAGAAAAAAACCTGCATGGTTAATGGAAGACTGCATGAGTTTTGCCTTTTCAAACTGCGGATCAACTCTCCTGCATCATTTCAAAGAAACAGAGCGAAAGGGGGAAAAAACCTGAGACCCTGGGGCGTCCTGGACTGGACTCTCTCTTCTTTTCCTTTGTTTTGTTTTGTTTTTTTTGTGGCGAGACGTGTCCTCTGCTGGATTTCTTTAAAAGCACCTTAAGCGCCGACCTCATCAGTGAGATGGCGTCGGGCGATCCTGGCCGTCCTGACAGCGTGGGCGGGGGGCTGTGAATGTGAGGCGAGGACAATAAGGGCTAGTTTCTCGGACTCTGCTCCGTCTGGCCGCCTGCGACGCCCCCTCCAGGCGACATTCCCGTCCTTCCGCTCCTCAGTACGGACCGCAACGAGGGCAGAATCCGAGCCCGGCGCCGCTGAGCAGGGCCTGAGCGGAGCCGTACACTCACACACTGTTTCAAAAAAAGGGGAAAAAAAAGAACACGCTACCGAGGCATTCTTCTTTCGTGCTGAATGTGACTGAATGACTGGAACTGCTTCCTGCCCGCTGAGGAGGGACACAGGATCGAATGTTGCCTTGCTCTGTTATCCTCCAGTCGCACAAAAAAAAACCGCCGAGGACCTTGTTTGTGTCTCAGACGTGTGACGCCACGAGTTTTTGTCCCTCTTACGGAACGCACACACAGTTGCAGGAGACGAGTGTTAACGGACTGTTGGACTCTTTGTTTCACCCACAAGCGAACCAAAACCTTCCGGCTGTCTCATCCAATCCAGCTGTCATTGTCACCTTGTGTTTCAAAAAACAACAAAAAAAAAACAACAAAAAAAAAAAAAACCATGAGATTATGCTTCTAAATTGTTGAGTTTGTCCAATGATGACAAAGGCACGGTCTGCGATCTATGCAAGGGTTATTTTTCCCCCCCCCCTGCCCCCGAACTCCCACTTATGATTTCACCTTACATCAACTTCAATAAATTTTTAAGGATCCGCTGGTGTTTGCTCATTTTTGGCTCAGGGTGGGGTCGGGATTGTCAGTGAAGCTGCACAAAACTGAACTGAAACCAACAAGCCACATCAATAAAAAGACAACGTGAATGCTAAGCTGTCGCACATCTGCGAGGAGCCGTGTGCCACCGCTCAGCGAGGCCATTAGCGCTGATTCATGGCGTCAAGGTAATGGTTCTACACTAATCCCCCTCCCCTCTCCCCCTGTCCCTGAAGAGCTCCACTTACCTCCGTCACCCCCCCCCACCACCGTCTTCCACCCCCCGCCGGTTGTAACACGCTCCCCACACGCCGCACACTCACTCTTTTCACACACAGACACATGCTCAAAAGCACCCGAGTGCACCCACCTCCCGAGCGTCGAACATGTGCCGCACGAGGAAGCCTAAAAATATCGCGGCTGCAGCCAATTTTCTTCTTCTTCTTTTATTCGGGCCCATTGTCATTTCACATGCCGTCGTGGACACGTGACAATGAGTGTTTCAGGCAACAACAACAACAAAAGAAATCCGCTGCAGTGCCGCAGCAACTCTAGGTGCCAGTTGTATGTAATTTTGAAGGTACTTTTAAAAGTTTTCTTAAAGGATGGAAAAAAAAGAGTTTCTGTCAAATGATTCGGGTGCTACGGGGTTACTACAAGAATCAGAAGAATGAAGGCCTTCAGGCTGAGACACAAAATTGCAATTTTGGTTCATTTTTATTGTTGTTTTTTCGTTGATATTGCAGCACATATCAAATATAATTGTTTACTGCTGGTCTATTGTTCGGAGAGATTTTGGTAGCTCTGCACACACGCCGATATTGATATGGGTTGATATCATAAAATTGTTGTCGGCCATCCCCCATTGGCCAAGGTGACCCTGTGCAAGCTATTGCCCCCAAAATGATTCCTTGTCTAATCACATGAAAATAAATAATAATGCTAAAAAAAAAAAAAATTGTACTGACACATTTGCAAAGTTGTCGTGATGGGAACATTCTTGCAGTTTTTCCCGAAAGACGCTTGACAATCGCACTCGTCAGTTTCCGAAGGACGACGTGTGGCCTCACCACTCATGCATGAATTATCTCCTCAGTCTGGAGGGTTTCACAACCGCACGCACGAGTCTCGTTTCCAAGGCTGCCGTCGGCCGGCGTGACGGAGAAGAAACCCTTCACGACAACCGAGACGCCTTTTTATATTCGAAAAAGAGAAAAAGAAACAAAAGAAGGTGCATCTGTCCAGGACACACGTGTGCGATCATGCAACAGCAGCGGACGGAGGGACGGACGGACGGATGGACGGACGGACGAGATGAGTGGGCGCAGTTCGCTTCTCGCCGGGGTGTGAAAATGATTCACCGCCACTTCTGTCCTCTGACGGCTTGGAGAGCTGAGTGAGTGAACGCCACGGCTCATCTGCGTCCCTTCCGCGTCCATCTGTCCCCCGACTCTGCGTCCAACCCTCCGTCCTGCCCCCCACCCGCTCCCCGGCCCCCCTCCCTTCCCCATTGGCCCTGCTCGGCATTTGCTGCACGGCGACCTTTTTCCCTCGTCCTCTGCATTGCCCTCAGGAAATGCAGCACTCCTCACTCGGCGGGCGGCGGAGGGAGGGAGGGAGGGAGGAGGGAGGGAGGTTGGGTGCAGGTGGAGGCGGGAGGAAGAAGGGCGGGGGGGTGGGGGGAAGGTGGGGGGAGTTGGCGCCCGTCCCGCTCCGACTCTCCGTCCTTCCTCTGTGTCTCTCTTTTCTCTCTCCCCGGCGCTGCTGCCTGCGAAGCTTCACCGGACTGTGGAGGAGCTCAGTCATCACACCCACTGTGCTGTGTGCGCTGCGCTTGCTGCGTGTGTGTGTGTGTGATGTCCTTCTGTTGTTGCTGCTGCTGCGTGTCTTTATCTGCACCCCACACGCCCACTCGCAGCGATCCAAAGATCCTGCCGCGGCCGTTAGACAGCGCCAGTCTGCAGCCTGGGATTGGAGGAGCCCTCACGCCGCCCAGGTTAATATTAACCACCGGCAGACCGGAACGTTTCGCCTGTTCCTTCGGATAGCTGGGAAGCTATCCAGCAGCGACTGCGCAGCCAGTTGGTGGAGGCGAAGGCCTTCCACTCCCTGTCGCCGCTCGCTTTAATTAAATCCCTCAAAGCTCCTTTGAACGACAGTGTTGTTCAGATTCCATGAAATTGCTGCACTGCACAAGCACCTGAGACAGCCAGACCACTAAAGCCCGCCTCTTTTCCCTTAAAGGCCGCAGTGATTGGTCCGATCATATTCCGACTGGATCCAATAAAAACATTAAAAGGAAGTTTACAAAATTCCTGCACAATTCCTACTGTTTTATGTCATCTCTTATGTGCTGGCAAAATTAAATAAATGGATTATCGTTCTTTTTTAGATTGGTAATTGTTCCTGAGAGACTAAATAGAGGGATTCTATGTGCATATATTCACTACATATGTATGTATTTAGAATATTTTAATCTTTTCCCCCAAAAATTATCATTTCAGTGTTAGATTTTATTTAAAAAAATAAAAATCTCACACATCTTGACAAGATTTTATTATGTAATTATGCTTCATCATCACTTTTTAAGTGGCATAAAGTGGTCTCCAAATGACATTGCAGTCTCCTGCAGCTAATTCTGATACCTCCAGGGACAGTGCAATAAAACTAGTGCTGGTGATGGTGGTGACTGGGCCTGCTGAGGATTTACTGAGCGCTGCCAATCGCTGCATGCTGCCCCCAGGCGTCAACCAGGATGTGTGAACGCAGGGAGAGTAATTAGAAACAGAGGTTTAAGCCACTGGGCTGGTAATCCCAGATCAGCACCTCCGACTAATTGAGGCGCTGTCGGCTGTCAGTGTCACTCTGCTGAGTTCGACGTTCGTCCAGCCTCAGCCTCAGCCTCCACCTCCACCTCAAGGCCTCCACCTCCAGGCCTCCACCTCCACCTCCAGACCTCCACATTCACCTCAAGCCCTTCACCTCCAGACCTCCACCCCCAGACCTCCACCTCCATGCCTCCACATTCAACTCCAGCCTCCAACTCCAGGCCTCCACCTTCAGACCTCCACATTCACCTCCAGCCTCCACCTCCATGCCTCCACATTCAACTCCAGCCTCCAACTCCAGGCCTCCACCTTCAGACCTCCACATTCACCTCCAGCCTCCACCTTCAGACCTCCACATTCACCTTGAGCCTCCAACTCCAGTCCTCCACCTCCACTTCCACCTCCAGGCCTCCAACTGCAGACCGCCACCTCCAGACCTCCACGTTCACCTCCAGCTTCCACCTCCAGACCCCTACTTTCAGGCCTCCACCTCCAGACCTCCACCCTCACTTCCAGCCTCCAACTCCAGACCTCCACTCCAGGGCCTCCACATTCACCTCCAGCCTCCAACTCCACCTACAGCCTTTAGCCTCCACCTACCAACAGATGAAGCTCCTTGAATGAAAAGTCGTTGCCGTGAGTGTTCAGAGCTGCAAGGAAACAAATCACGTCTTTAATTCTCAACACACACACACACACACACACACACACACACACACACACAGGAGAGGGGAAAAGGTGGCTGATTGTCCTGAGTCAGTCCTCTGGCTCACTTGATATCCCCGATCGATCTCTCCGAAGGCAGACACTCATCCACACATCCCCCCCTCACAACAATGCCACGCTCGTTCCTGTTGACATCATCCAAAAAGTTTCTCAAGGGCCTTTTCATTGCGGAGCGACGAGCCGCGCGGGCAAAGTATCGCATGATTCGGTCCGTATCGGATCGCAGGCTGTACTGAGGCGTCGCCGGAAAGCAGCGGCGGCCTGCGTGGACAGAATCGTTGGGCTGCTGGAGGTTCTCCCAATGCTAACAATACACAAAATAGCTTTGACAGCATTATTGGATAGCCAGCGCTCAGGCTAAAGCCCTAACAGCAGCCGCCACTCCACTCCGCAGCCCAGGTCCGAGCCTAGCAGCCCCCCCGCTCCCCCGATCCCAGAGGCCCTCTCTCTGGACCACTTCCTCTTTGCATTACCTCCATCAGGCCGAGCTGCTGACACACTTGTTTAATAATTAAGGGCACCGTCCATAATTTCCTCGTCCTTCTGCAAGTCCACAAATGGTCTCTGAGAAAGTCGGGCGGGTGCACTGAACCTCTTTGTCTTTTGCCGCCGCCGTCGGGCCCACATGACCATCGTGGAACGGATACCATGAAACCACGCAGAAGAGAGAGACGGGGTCTGAGGGACCAGGTGAGTTACCCATCTACTGTACTGATCTACGACCAGTTTTACCCAGTTTGACGCAGAGGATGCAGCTTCAGCCATTACAATATGATTGGACTGAAGCTCCATTATATTTATCATTTATATGTATCCTCCAACAACGTACGCACAACATTAAACCTTCAAACAAATTAAGTCAATTTGAGGAAATGTTGAGGAAATTTGAGGGAATTTTGAGGAAAATAAGTGTAAACATGCAGATTGATTTGTGATTCTAGGCGCTGATGAGTAGCAGGCAGCCTGGGACAATTCACAAAACTCACAAACACCAGCCGTGTTGAACGCTTAGGTTAAAACACACTCCATGGCAGTCACCCTGCACTGCGCTGAATCTGACACAAACACCCTCCCACCCCTTTTGAGTCGGCAGACACTCAACTAGCAATCACATAATTCTCATTTAAAACACTTGGTGAATCTATGTGCCCAACATGTGAAGTATTTAGGACAGATGTGTGCAATATAAGACAAGGTTGTGGTTTGGCAAGCAAAAACGTCAGAATAAACGCCAAGTTCAGCTGCGATTTGATGGAAATGTTACGTTTCTATGAAAACAACAAGTGAGCCAAGTGTGCAGGACTCTCAGATGACGTGAAATACTGTGTGCATCGGCCTAATTCAGCTCTTTTAACAAAAACAAACAAACTACGCTGTAAATAAAGATTTTCAATACATGTGCCTCAAGCTTAAAAATGTCAATTTGTTCTTGTTCAATGCAAAGTATTAGTGTTCCACTAACATTTATTCACTTGTCATCTTGGACATTTTACCCAGAGCATCAGTGGCTGGGTGCAGTGCGAAAACCTGTGCCTGGTGGTGTCCTTGTGGTATCAGGTGATCCGGATCTCCGTTTACATGCTCCGCCCGCCTGCCGTGCAGCGTCAGCTGGCTCGTCTGAGGGAGAAAATTTAGAAGTTTACATCAAAAGGAAGCTGCGACCTTCCCGCTTCACTTGCATCACTGCACGATGCTCAAGGAGGCTGACGAATACAAAACCAAGAAAAGAAAACGAAAAAAAAGATGCAAGGAAAGTGCAGAAATGTTGCATTCTTTCAATAAATACCTATTTCCTAAAATTATATTTTTTCGTCAAGTGATGTCTTGCAACCTTCCCTTCTAAAGCTTCAGTTCTTGGGTTTTTGAGTCCTTTATTCTTTCATTCCCTTCACAGACTATTTGTTCATTCATTGTCATTTTATAGGTTACTTACCCATCCATGTGACTTAAATGAAGATACAGTAAAATAAGGGATGCAACCGTAACCATAATTATGTTACTTGTTTCTAAATGAAACAAAACACAGCAGCATGGATGATGGGGGGGACAAAACCGATTTTTAGTCATTGGACCTTAAAAAAAAAAGAAAAGCTAGCGGCGCACCTGCATACCGATGAATCAAGCTCCTTAAAATTGGATTAAACTGCAAATGTCACCGGCACAATTCTGTCCTTTACGCTTTTGCCGCAGTCATAAAGAAGGAAGATTGAAGGTGGGCAGGATGACTCTGCAAGATTCCAGACTTAAAAATTCCCGCTGCATTGAAAGGTGAAAGGTCGTCACACAAACTGCATGCTTGAATTCTAATTTATAGGAGGCAGGAATCTCATAACCTCAAGCCCCCTCACTCATCCCACCCACAGCTGCAGCACTGTCAAATATACGACACATTGTGGGAGGTGATGTTTGGGGTGAGGTATTGATTACTCATAAAAAAGGTGTCAGCTCGTCCCGGTGAAGGGCCAAACGAGGAGGATAACACAGGAACGGGACGCAGCCGCGTCCATGTTGCCCTACATACAGACCCCACCCCAACCAGAGGCCAGCGGACGAGACCCCAGTGGAGCCATTACATGCCGTCTAATGATGGAGGAGCATGTTAGTTTTCCTGGCCGGGACACATTAAGTGAACTGCTGCTGGAATTTACTGTAAAGCCTTGTGAGGGTCAGTGGAGAATTGAGCACACTGCAAAAAATGTCCAGCCTCATTGGGTCGATCAATCTTCCGTGTGTAAATATTTAAAAAGGCAGAGGACCAATCAATGTATTTGCAGTGTAAATTGCAATGTTTATCGTTAGTCAAGTGATTTTCTTTAGTTGCGAAAGCAGCGACTAAAATCTGTTTCAATAATAGGTTGCCAAAGCAAACGTTTTCTCAATATCTTAACTGCAATACCTGATTTTGTACCATGAACCTAAAACAAATCCAAGAGGTTCTTTTCAAATTTTTATCAAATCACAGAATGTGCACATTTAAACCCTCTGGGAAACAATTATTTGTTATTGTTCTGATTGTGATTTGTTCTGGACAGAAGATCAACTTTTTATTGCAAAACACAAGCCAATCCAACCAAATCACATGCACATGTCAAGACCTCACTTGAGTTATTAATGCATCTAAAATCGTCATTTGCATGACTCAAATTCAATGAATTCAAGTACTGAAATTTAACAATGCTGCTCTTCTACACAAAGGCTTAACTTTCAAATACGTACACGATTCAGGTGTCCACGGTTAGATAAGACAGACTGTAATTTGTCTGAAAAGTGGGAGGCTGTAGAGTTAGACAGAAACATGCACAATCGAGTTTTAAAACTCGCACTGGCCAATGCTTTGTTCTGCTGCAGTGATTTTGGAGGAAAAAAACGAGGAAGTAAAACTGAGTGGGTGGAGTTTTTATCACCTCAGGAGGTGTGGCTTGAGTTTTGAGTGGCTGTGAACATGCAGGTCAATGACTCTTGTGATTTTTGCTGCTACTACTTAATATTATTATGTTAAAATAATGATATTAAATCATGAATCAATCATCTATCAATCATGAATTGTTGTCTCCTTTAGCACTGCTTTATTATTAAGTGATTTATCTGTTGTTTTTTTCTCAGTGGCATCTGAACCTTATTATGAACCTGGATAATACTCTTTAATATTAATAGCCACCAAGCCAAAGTGCCAAAGTTTTTGCACCGGTTGACCTGAAACATGAACCCTAAAAATCTGCAAACTGCACCTCTGATGTGCAACCACACTTTCAAAATGGTAATTTTTTGCAGCGCGTGCAGCTCTGCTGGAGATCCGGCCTGTCAAAGGCTGACAAATGGAGAGAGAGAGCTTTCTGCTGAGAGCCGTCCCTGCATGTTTTCCCCTGCAGGCCCGGAAATACACCATGTGTATATATATCATCTGCCATCACGAAGCTGTCGCATGGAGACGTCTCACCTCTGCGTCCGACTTCACACCGTCCTCCTCGATGACACGAGGCGTGGCGTTTAAAATCTCTCGATTCGGGCAGCTTGCCTAAGAAAAAAGGGAACAATATCCGTATAGATTATGGAACTTTGCTTGCTCAGGCTAAATAATTGAACAGGTCAACAAGTTCAGGTCTCGGGAAAGAGCACCAGGAGCCTTTTTTTATGTGTGAGCTGCTCATTCACAAGCAGAATAAAAACATCAAACCGTAACAATGCTGGCTAATGTCTTGGTTTAAACAAAGTAGTCATCCCTAAAATGGATCTAATTTCTCATCAAAGGTTAATAAACCATAAGTTATCAGACTGTCTGCCGCTGACCAGGACTGCAGGTGTGTGTCCCTTTGCATCGTATAGGAAAACAACCTCCCTCTCATTAGGTGCTAATTTTGTGTCACAGCTCTTTTCTTGTGAATCTGTCCATGAGCTCTTTATACAGACTCCTGTGTGACTGCCACTGCAGCGCTTCTACCCCCCACCCCCACCCCCACCACCCCTCCAGCTGCAGTCCTCCTGGAAAGCAAGATTTCAGCAGTTTGAAAAGCGTGAACCCCAGCAAAAGCCAGCATTGTGGCAGAGTGAAAAATCTGTTCTTTTTTTTTTTTAATCCCCCACCAGCATTTGCAGACACTCAAAAAAGCTCTGACCTTTAGTTTGACACTTATTAATGGGGATGTGAAGGAGACGTCTCCTTAACTCTATTCTAACAGAAAAACAAGCATCACGTTTGATCAAACTGCAAACTGCATCTGAATGCTTTTCTTTCTCTTTTTTTTTTTTGCTTCATCATTCCTGCTCACTCCTGCCTGGTCGGTAATGAGCATGAGTAGTCCAGTTTCAGTAAGTTGAATCAGCAATCAATTAATGATAAGGAGCTGCCAGCAGTAATGATAGATACTACTACTACTACTACTGATGATAATAATAACAATCATAATAATAATAATAATATTAATAATGATGATTAACTGGTATATTACCAGCCACTCGTTGCCCTCATACAAAGTTGTTTTGCTGCAGAAAATAAACCAGTGCACTTGTCGACGGTGCGTCATCAGAGATGCCTCCATTATGTTTCAGTGCAGCGTCTGCATCAGTGGCGTGTCGGTCCAGGAACACCGCACAGCCCACCCACCCAGCCACCCAACCAGCCAGCCAGCCAGCCTGCTCCACCTCTTCTGTGCTGCTGCTGCTGACTCACTGTCACAGCACAGCTTCTACACTCACCTTCCTCCCTCTGCTCAGGCCTCCTCAGCAGCTGGAGCCTCAAGCTGTGAGCAGCAGGAGATCCGAGTCTGTGTGCTACTGCACCTGGTCGAGAGCTGCGAGTATGAACATTTAGCTAGACACAGTCCATGGTCGGAGTGTTTGTCTGTGTAGGGGGGTTCCAAATATTGAGGCAGTTTAAGCTATTGTTTCTCAACCACTGCGGCACACTGGTGTACCGTGAGATACTGTCAGGTGTTGCCGTGAAAAATTATCCAAATTCACTTCGATTGGTCTAAAAAAAAAAAACCATTCCATTGTGGAGTGACTGTGCTTTAAAAGGAATTTGAGCCTATTTTCCTCCCTCAATTCATTCATTTTATAATATGTTTGGTTGGTGGTGAGCCATGGGATTTTTTTTTTTCAAAGTAAAAAATGTGCCGTAGCTCAAAAAAGGTTGAAAAAAAACTTGTCTGCGTTATCAAATGAGCAGGGAAATGTCTGATTGAGTGGCTGCAGCTTGTTTTGTAAAGACCTGCTTGAATCTTTGCTGAATGAAAGTTTGACAGTGTTTTAGGATTCAGTTCATGGGTTGGATTTGTCATCCAATCAAATGACACATTTGAAGACAGCTGGCTGAGTCAGTGTCTTGGCGTGTACCTGCCATGAAGTAAAAACCAAGCTAAAAGAAGACTATGTAGGTGGCGATGTGTAGTAATTTCTGAAGACTATATGAGGATTATATTTTCAGGTCCGGGAATTTTCTTTTCTTTTCCCTTAGCACTGATATAGCCTTTTTCTTTCAGCCTGCAGCACTGATCCAAGCAGTTTTGGCGCTAACCTCTGCACAGTCACGCCCTGACCTAAACATTGAGGCAACTCGGCCAATGAGCACCACTCAGCTTTGTAAATTCATACATATCCAGAAGGCCGACGACGTGACTCACAGCTTCAATCAAACGGTCGGCGTCCTTTCATTCCTTCATCTGTCCTTTGACTTGACAGATAAGGTCATTATAACTCAGTCACAGAAGAACCTCGAAATTAATGAACCAGTATATTATGAGTGTCATAGCAGGCACCTCGAGGTAAAGTTGACTGGAGGTGTTGCTTGAGCACTGGCTGTTCTGCCTCGTGCATCAGAAGTCTTGAGGGACACAGAGAATAAATCTGTGCTGCAGGTAACTGCTGCACTGGCAGAGGAGAGTGCTGAGCAGGAGTGTGTGTATGTGTGTGTATGTGTGCGTGCGCAAGCTGCTCCAGTCAGCGAGGCCAGGTTGGAGAAACAAACAGCCTCTGCTGCTGCTTGTGAATAAGTCAGTGTCTGCATTAAAGTTTCACCTCATCTGAACAAATATTTGAAATTAAATATTTTAATGGGGGGGGAGGGGCGCATGACTCCACTCGTCCCCCGGTGTAACCTTGTGGTTGTTCTCAAGTCTTACTGCAGCGCTCCATCAATGACGAGGCTCCGCCCTCTAGCGGACGAAACGAGAACGACACGCGGCAACTTTGACAGTGCCCTCTGCGGCGGACGTGTGCGGCGAGGTGTATGAACGCGTGTCGACACAACTGCAGACGAACACAGGGCAAGTTTTCAGTTTTATTAAAGGTTCCATTTTTTTCAGACCTGCAGAGGACAGTTCACTTCCTTTAAGCGCCTCAACGTTGATTTCGTTTTTTTTTCTTCTTGCAATATCACGTTAAAACCCATTGTATGACTCTGTGTCGGTTTTCTCCTGGATGAGTTTGTTCATTTTGGTGAATACTGTTAAATAGGGAACAGCAGGAGGGGGCGGGGGGGGAGGCAAGGGGAGGGTGGGGTGACGAGTCGAAGGGAGGCTAGGAGATGAACGGGGGAGAGAGAGAGAGGGAGAGAGAGAGCGCGCGCAAACACGGATCGGAATTAAGACTTCAAAAAGAGAAAAAAAAAAGGCGGCGGTGGTCAGAGAGGTCAATCTCGATCTTGAAATCTAAAAGGCCGAGAGCTCCTCGAAACCCTACTACAGTACTTAAGTTTTTTTTTTTTTTCTTGTCTTGCAGCAACTCCTCATTTTGCGACACACGCACACGATTTTGCTGAAGTGACATACAATATTGCATATTTTTTCAGCAATCATTGACGCTCGACTCCCCTTCCAATCATTCGGACTCCCGTTTCTCTCGTCTGTTTTTAAGGCCTCGAATTAAAGCCCTCCTGGGTCCAACAAAGGGACTTTTGTTTCATCCTATTGCAACCCTCGGTTCCCTCGTGTGTCGTTTCGCCATCGGCCTCGTATCCGTCCTAATCGTCGCTGCCCTGTCCCGGTGGCCGTCCATGTCGGGGCTAGTTACTGTGGGTACCACACAGTGGCACTGTGAGTATGAGTCTAACCCGCGTGCTCAGGATGTGTGCCACGGTCTCTCCGAGCCCTGGCTCCCTGTGGTTAGGCAGTGCTCTATCCTCTGATACAGAGGTTCAGCAGAATCTTCCCTCCGGCGCGACGGGGCCCGTGGGAACCCCCTCTTGCTAAAAGGGAATGTGGGCCAAGTGGCCTCTCAAGCGGGCCATCTGTGTCCCTACCTAACAGGGAGCCCATGCATAGCCGATGCCCTCACCTCCCCCCTGTGTCATCTGCATTCGCACCCTCCGTCCCAACCTCAGCTCCTTTAGACTTTTTGTTTTCTTCTGTTTTTTTTTTAAAAACCACTCAAAAAAAAAAAAAAAAAAAGGCTGAGTACCCACTCACTGTTTATCCCCCCTCCCTCTCTCGCTGACCTCGCCTGCTTTTTTCGAACTTCACTGGAAGGGTTAACCGTTTCACAGTCTGCTGTTAAAGTGGGGAGGAGAAGGGTCTTTGGGGCAAAGCTTCAAAAGAGCAGTTTCACAGCTTGCTTCATTCCTCGGAGAAAAAAAAACAAAAAACAAACTTATCGTGACTTCAACTTTTCAAAAACACAAATGCCGTTCATGCTTAATCAATAGTTAGGTTTGATTGTTTTGTTTTTTTTTTTGCTTTTGAAAAAGACCTCACAGCTCATTTGTTTCTCTGCCGGCTTGTGGCAGTTTTACTCTGGTGTCACCGCCGAGCGCCTCGCCGCCGCTCTCCTTCCACAGTGAGGCTCAACATAATTCCTGTGTTACGCCCAGAACTCGATGCAAGGAGTGGTAATGGTTGCAGACAAAGGGTAATGATAACTCGTGTACCACAAAAAACCCCCAACAAATCAGCCTTTAGAATAGACAAAAAGGAAGGAGAAGAAAACGAAGAAAGCATGTTTGTTATTTTGTTAATAATTATTCTTTTCAATAATCTGCAGATTGGTGTGTATTGCGTCCAGGGGGAGGAGAGGGGGGGGGGGTACAAGATGAGTGGGTAATAAAGTGATAGTTGGGTGGGTGGGGTCGGATGGTTGGGTGGGTGGGTGTCTGCCGTGGGTGTGTGTTCAGTGGCGGTCCACAGCGGCACTCTGTAGCAGCTCTGTGGCGGGCTGTCCGGGGGGTCTGAAGGCGGTCTGGAAGCCTGGGGGCGGTGAGTGGAACTGGCTGGCGGGGTTGGCTGTGGGTGGGGGCAGGTAGGGAGCCCAGCCGCCGGCGGCTCTGTGGTGGAGGGGGAGGTGGGCGTCAAGGAGGCCGGTGTGGAGGGGCTGGGCGGAGGCCACTGCCGAGCCGGCCGGGCCGTCCATCTCTGTGAGCGCCTGCAGGGATTTGAGCCAGTGCGGCGGGTTGTCGTCCTGAAGACAGTCCAAACTGTTTCCTGCCGAGGCCGGGACACCTGCGAGAGAGGGGTGGGGGGGTCGCAGGATAAAGAGATGAAAATGGGAGGAGACAAAATGCTGCAGTGGGTGGACTAATTCTAAAGGCCTGGAGTTGGGATAGCAGCATCCATGCCCTTCGTCTTTAAAGGCTATGAACAGCCAAAGCAGGCTTTACTCAAACATAACTTGTAAGTGTGAATGAGAAAATGTGAGGATATCAAAGCAACGATAGTGGTATTGCTATTAGTTTTAGAGACACAGCTATTCATTTAGTTACATAAAAAACAAATTGATCTCTTTTTCCCCCAAAAAATGACATTCAGAAGAGATCATTAAAACCTATTGTAAGCAGGTGAGCAGCAGTTGTAAAATAGTTTCCAACACTTACGCAAGAAAGTGCCGATTAATATACAGAGTCACTTTTTAAAAAATAAAGAAAATGAATTGAATTGAATCAGTATCACTGCTCGAGTCATAAAGCAGTGCGCCGTGTAATCCCGAGCGCCTCATATATGGATCCATTCTGGTGGTGCTTACTGACGTCAAAGAGGTTTCGAGAGGCACACGCCGCTCTGTCAAAATGTTTTACCGTCGTACGACTTAGGTAAATTACCAAGCCGCACCGCTCGCAGCATTATGGCTATCGCCAAGTAATACATAAGCCTCTTATCCACTAAAATTAGGGTGGTGTCACTGCGGGACAACTCCCGGGACGTCGCACAATCGACGTCGCGCAATCGATGGGCATTTAGTGCCTTCTCCACGGACCAAGCCCAGCGGGGCGTCACCCCTGCCTGCAAGCTGCACCCCCGCCTGCAAGCTGCACCCCCGCCTGCAAGCTGCACCCCCTCCGCTTTCACCGCTGTGTGTCTGCTGACGGCATTGCGCTGAGATCGCGTGGATGAAGTGCGACAGTGTTCAGGAGTGCGGCGGTGCTGTAGAATCGTTCCGCGGCTATTCGCTGTTCACGCCAGACTGGAAGCTGTGCGCACCTCCGCGGCCGGCCGGCTCGCACCGCGCGGCGGCCGTTGTGGCGTCCGGTCCATTTTGTGCGCGAGCGAAAAAGCCAGGGGACGACGCACAATTATCCAGCACTGATGTAATCCAACACCTGTGCATCAACACGTCATCTACGCCAGGACTGGTGCGATGTTAGGACTTGGCACACGAGACGCTCAACGTCGTTCCGTGCGGCTGGTAAAAAAAGCCGGCGATCGGTGCCGTGCCGATTATTCCCCGGGTCGCTCGCCAACCGGGTTGTTTGATGCGCGATGTCGTGCTACAGCGCGGCTCGGTGAGCCTGCTTCACTGCCACCAAATGCCAATTAGTCGCAGGACTTCACAACGTTTTTTTGGCCAGTTGAGAAGGAGCTATACTGTGCTTCTGGGGTGTGTGTGTGTGTGTGTGTGTGTGTGTGTGTTTCCTTTCCGGCTTCTTTGATTCCGAACCGTAGCAGAGAACCTCTGGTGGATTACGACTCGCGTTGCTAACAGATTTCTAGCGGTATCATTCTGTTTTTCACGTGTTACTAACAAGCTTTATAGTTACTGTGAAGGCAGTTAATAAAGTCTGTCTGTCTGACTGACTGTCTGACTGACTGACTGACTGACTCATCTCTGACTCTTTTGTCTCGCTCAATGTGCCTTATAATTATGTGCGCCTTATATATGACATAAGTTAGAAAATAGACCATTTATTGACTGTGTGCCGTACAATCCAGTGCGCTCTGTAGTAAATACGGTACTATAAATATTATACTGGCCGATCTTCAGTCTTATATCTTTTAAACTATGCAGCATCAACCACGCTGTGAAGGGTTTTTACAATAAAGCGGAGACGGGCGCAGCGGCTTCTCCCCACCTGTGATGATGGCCGGGTCCATCCAGCTGGCTGTGCCGTCCCAGCTCAGGCTGTGCGAGATGCCCGCTGGCCCTGCTGGCCCGCCGATGTGATTAACACTGTTGGAGGATGAGGAGGAGGAAGAGGAGGAGGAGTTTGGGAGGCCACCGAAGTTGATATTGATGTTGGGCAGCAGAGCTCTGAGGCCGTCCTGCCACTCTTTGACATTTAAGCCGTCTATAGAGCCGCTGTTCTCTGTGGGGCCGGGGTTCTCTGGGGGGGAGAAGGGGGGGGGGAGAGGGGGAGAGAGAGAGAGAGAGAGAGAGAGAAGGCAGAACGGACGTCAGGTTTTCAGGCGCTTCGATCAGACTAGTGGTCAGCAGCAGAACTGCACCTACAAGTGTTTTTTTTCTGCTCCCAAGCCAATAGTGGCGAATCCAAACATGGCTGCCAGTGCTACGCGGGAGTGGACGTTAAATAACAACACCACAGTGCATCATCCACCGAGGCCCCCGCACCCCTCCCCCACCACCACCAGGTGTCCCCGTACCTGAGATTGGGATCCCTCCCAGCCCTGTGTTGTGCTGAGGGGGCAGATTCAGGTCCAGGAAATTATTGTGTGAGGCAGCACCGGCTGAGTGGTTTAAGTGCGTGAGGTTATTCCGTGTCGGGACGCCCATCCAGGGGTGTCGAGCAGAGGGCTGCTGCTGACTGGCCTGGCTGTTCTGGCCGCCGGGGAAGCTGAAGGAGCTGTAGACGGCTCTGTGGTGGAGCTGGGGGAGGCGCGGCAGGCTGCTGGAGAAGTGGTGGGAGGCGGCGGGGTTGGGGTTGGGGGCGGCAGGCCGCCGAAGGGCCCCGGTGACAAGGGACTCTGATCCTGCACCGACAGCTCCTTCTCGATCAGGTCAGCTAAGGCCTTGCGGGTGACGTCGAATGGGTCGAAGCCCAGATCGTCGTCCTGCTGTTTGCTGGACGAGCCGAAGCCGAAGGCCGCCTGCCAGTCTGTGGAGGAGGCCACGGGTATTGTGTCTGGGGGGGGGGGGTGGAAGCGGAGAAGCACGTTACTGGACCTGTTAAGCAAATCATGTGTTCTCAACTCAACTCCAACAAAGTCCAGTAAGTCAGTAAGTGTTTAACCTGTTTTAAGTTCAGTTTACATTCTCATCTAAGATTCCTTATAAACTGTAATGAAATAGAAAAAGATGAAACCAGTAACAGTGATTGCATCAGATCAGAGTTTTTGGAACAAGGTGACAGTTTCATATTAGAAAAAAAGCTTAGCCATCCCTATGCCACTCTGATGAAATGCAGTGAGTCACGCTGAAAGCAGGAATGACAAAGACGCATCTTTACAAAGAGTGACAAAGAAACGAGTTGCTCTTTTCCCGTAAGAATAAGATCCGTTTGAGTTCTTGGATAAAGCCAGCAGGTTCCAAACCAGAGCTGGCAGCACAAGCAGGAAATGGCAAAACTTATGCAGGTGCCAGTCACACTGGCAGTACAACCTAGCCTGACAGCAAGACAAAGAACAGAGAAAGGTCCAGCGTGGCTGTGCGTAAAAAGCTTGAAGCTTTTTTAATTGCGACCGTACCTGATGTGAAGAGGCTCTGTGGTTCGGGGGTCATGGGCCAGTCGGAACTGCCGCGGGGGGAGGTGGGGAAGGGGGGCAGGCCGGCGGGGAGGGGATTTGGATGTCTGAAGTTGCTGTTGTCTGAGAAGAGTGACTGGGACTCGGCCGCCGCGCCCTCGAAGGGCGAGCGGGCCGTGAGGTCTGACACGCTGATGGGGACCACCAGGCTGGGCTTGGTTAAACCCGGGGGAGGGGAGGGGGAGTCACTGGTGGGTATCTGGGGGGGAAAGATGGAAGAGCGCGATCAAAAACCAGACGTCACGGTTCTCATAGTTAAATTAGCGTTCGTTAGCATGAAAGCGCCTGAGCACAGAAAGCTGCTTTAGTACCTGTTTTAAAGTCTCGCCGTTCACCATTCCGATTGACTCTGGAGGTTTATCACTGGGACTGCAGACGCACCAGAGACACGTTCCAGGTGAATATGCAGCAAAACACTCAGCTAATGGAGTTTTAAAGATGGGTCGGAGGACACATTACCTGTTACTGTCGCAATTAGAGGAGAAGGGCGACAGGGCTGTGTGCTGACCGGGGCCCAGCTCTGTTTCTAAACCATCTGCAGCAATTACTTCTTGGTCTAGATAGTCTAACAACGGAGGAGACTTGCGGTCTTCTGAAAGCCCGTTGGCCAGTTTGCCATGTCCTGACAATGTCGGCCACCCGTCTTTACCATTGCTACTGTTAGTTCTGCAACAAGGGAGGAAGGAAAAGAAGAAGCTCAGAACAAATTGTCAACATTGACGGAGCGAGCAATCGGACGCCGCCGAAACAATGACCAGCAGAAGGGGGGGAAGAAAAAAAAAAAGACAACCTCTGTGTGGAGTTGGATTTGCCCTTTGACTTCTCTGTGCCGCATGCTGGAGGTTGTAGAAAGCTAGGGTTTATTTTATAGAGGTCTTGGAGGAGTTTCTGCTCGTACTCTTGATGTTTGCCCGCCTGAGAGGAATTACATAACACCTCAGTTTCCCTTAATCCTTTAAACTCTGGGCAAACGTTTCAAAACAATGGACATCCATTTTACCTGCATCTCCTCTTTAGTAAAGCTAGCAGCTTCGTCTCCCAGCTCGTGTAGATACATACAATCAGGTTTGGGGCACTGCATACTTTTTAGGAAGTAACTGCAGTACTTTGTTGTGCCTAAAGAAGCCTGAAGCAGGAAAAAAGCAAGAGGACATTATTTCTTAGAAATACATTTTTCTTGTTAGATCTGAAGGTCACTTGGCAAATTATAAAATACACATGAAATTAAGATTTTGTGGAAGGAAAAACAGGTACGTTTGGTAGGGAAAAGACAATTTAGACTCAAATACTGCTGAGCTAATTGACTCGTCACCTTCAGTGTTCTGCCATCGACGACCACATTGTTTACACACTGTATTGCTCTTAGAGCATCTTCAGAGCGAATGTAAGTCACATAAGCACTAGCACTGGGCCCCTGCAACAACACAAGGAGAAAAAGAACATTTGTTGGCAAACAGGTCAGAAATCTATTCCAGATTTCTGCAGATCAGTCAGAGCTCAAAAGAAAAATCTTTTCAGAATGAAGCTTGATATCAGCCTGTAATTAGAGTGGTAACATAATAAAACTACCAAAACAAACAAACAACACAATTTTAGCACCTCACAATGTAAACAGGAAAAGGGTTGTTAGTGAATTACTGGTTTTGCGTGTATTTGTGAATATGGAGTCAGTTTGATGAGTTGTTTCACCTGTGAACCGGCATATGATGTGCTATTGTTGATGACCACTTTATGGATTTTCCCAAACCTCCCAAAGTACTCTGGTCGTTTTAGGACCTGCGGAGACAAGGCACAACATGCAGACGGCTTTCAATGACAGGAAAGTGTTGTCCATGATTTCCAACATTTTCCTTGGACACAGGGCTTCGCTTTGTGGTCTCTTAGTGGAAACAAGGCTACATGCCAACAAAACAACAAACTGAAGACGTGTGGCCAGTTTTGTGTCCACTTCCTTACTTAAGATAACACGTTTTTTGCCACTTGACTTACTTCCGGGTCGGCGAGCCGCTGTGAGAGCCCCACCACAAACACCAGGTTTCTCTGAACCACTCGGACGCTGGCCAGGTGCTTGCGGTTTTCTGTCACCTTCTGCTTCTTCTCATTCTGCTTTTGCTTCTTTTCGTTCTTTATCCTTTGAATGTCTTCCTGTGACAGAGGTTTGTACACCGCGGGATCCTCTGGGTACGGCTACACAAAACAAAACAAGCGCATTTATATGTTATTATCTCCTGGTTTTTAATCTTGCGGCTCCTTCACAGTGCAACGCTGTGGCCCTAAACTGACAGAGACAACCCCGAGGCTTTCACCCCCTACCATTTGCATCCTTATCACTGTTTTGACAAACATTCTTGGTCGGGAGCTATGATTACGTTTTACTGTTATCATGTACTTCTCATCATTCCCACACCTTTCTGCACGCGGGACAGAGGCCGTTCTCGTCTGTGCGGATGCGATGCCAACAGAAGCGGCAGATCTGGTAGCCGCAGGTGCAGGGGAAGAAGTTGACGTCGTCAATTTCCAGCGGCTCCATGCACAGAGGGCACTCCATGGGGTCGTCCTTTAGTTCAGGGCTGTGGGACATCCTATAGAGCAGTGTTGAGTGTTGGAAGTTGGTCTGTGAGCACAGAGCTGAGGAAACACAAAGACAAGGTTTCAAACTGTAACCGGGACAATCAGCAAAAATGTATCAGCTGAGAAAATCTCTGAACGAACCGATGCTGCCCTCGCACAACCGTACCAGCTGGTTAGCAGTCACAACAGTCAATGTAAGGCCAGGTTAGTGTATAAATGTACATATCTTTAATAAAACAAGAATGAAAAACAGCACTTTGTGCATTTTCTTTGGCTCACTGGCTGAGCTAACAGCACTGGGATTCAATCCATTTTATTTGCAAATGTTATGTCTTCAAACAAAGCTTTTTTCATCTTAAACTTAATGACTCATTAGGTGCTGATGAAATGCACTGCTTGCCCAGAGACATTTTGAAACGCTTTAACAGCAAAACCTGACAAGGTTTCGAAAAGGAACATTTGATGTACCAGAGCCACAATATGCAGAGTGTTTTAGTGCAGATATTCAAGTACTGCATTTATTGCAACTCGAGACAAACACATACATGACACCTCCTTACGAGCTACTGATGGCGTGTTTATAGAAAACAACATGAAGCTGTCACCAGGGCAATGCATGCACTTTTACAAGGACAACCATGAAACAACTTCAATAAAAACGTCACAACGAAAACATTACATTTTCCATCTCAGACGACGTGACACGATGAGCGGTTATCACGTGCAAAACCAAGGAAGGGCTGTTGTTTATCTTTCAGTAGTTGACAGTGGCAGAAAATGCGCAAGGCCAGCTATTAAGACAAATGCAACGAACTGCTTTTATTTACAATTTAGATGTCGGCCGTCTGCTAGCGGTTCATTTGCAGCCTGGTTTCCCAATCACTAATAGCCACACGACTTGGCCCATTGACCCATTGTCAAACCCCGATTTGTAAAACGCGAGAGACAAAAGTCAAACGAAAGATTAAAGAGCAATGCCAACATTCGAAACACTCGGCAACATTTCCCCCATCAATCACCATTTTCCATCAGACCTGGAATTCCCCGATTAGATGGCAGATACAAGCTGTCGCACCTAAAAGGTAGAATGCGTAGTTAGCCGTCATGGTAACTTCAGTAGCGCTGTCTTATGGACCCTACATTATGACAGATGTTATTTGGCCAGCGTTAAGCTAAGCTAACGTTAGCCGCAAACTGGTAAAAGAGGCCGGTGTGCCGAATTGCGAGTATCGAGGAGCGATAAAAAGTTGGATCACGAACCCAAAACACGTCGAGTAGCAAAAACAACTCTATATTGACGTGGGCCATTTGCCATCACGGTACGTTTTCGTCGGTGTAAAAAAGTGACAGCTTGCATTTGCTTACCGCTATCATCGGCATAGCTAGCATGCTACATTATCGTGAAAATGTACTAGGTTTTGGAGCCAAGCTTACGAGGCCTATACAAGCTAACGCCGACTGGCTGCAAGTTTTGCTACTATAAACACTTGACACTGCTCCCAGGGTATCAAGATAATCGAGACGATAATCTATCATGTTTGTGAAAAATGTCTGTGCTAGTTTGTTAAGTCAAAACAGTGACAATTTTCCTTTATTTACTGAAAATGAACGCTGTCTACCCCAGCTAGCAACTTGGCTAACGTTAGTTTTACTTACCCTGTCCGTATTTAGCCTAGAATTCCACTCTAAGGGAGTCACACCAAATTGGGCGGGGACTGCGAGCCAATGTAACTGAAATGTCAATATTTCAACACACGGTCACATAAGGCAACCGTCTATGTGTTGTTCTGATGTAATTAAATGGCTATAAAGATGTTTTGCCCCTTTCTTTTCTTGGTATTGTAGAGACAATTTACGCTCTAACCACCATCTTAGCTAGCATTAAAGTAGGGAGGAGGGAAGGGGCAAGTGTCCTGTACGAGTGAGCATGCGCAGATAACGAGATGCTTTGTGGGAATTGTAGTGTTTCTACGCAGCGCGTTTGGGCAAAACATGGTGTTTATACCAAATCAAGCTGTATTTTCATCCGCCAATTTCCTTACAAATAAACCTTAATGCAAAATACGGGATTTATTCAAATGGTCTTGCGTGCAATGCATATTTTTAATCAACTGGAAAATATTGACTACTGTAGAGCAATGTATATAATAGAATAGAATAGAAGTAAATGCTTTTATTAATCCCACGTTGGGGAAATTTGCCAATTACAGCAACAAAAAGTAGTGCAAATAGAATGAAAAACTATTAATTACATATGATGCACAGTTTGATTATTTAGTTATCTACATGATTCTATCATAATAATAATGATAATGATGATAATAACAATAATAAAAGGTTACACATCTGTTTATTCACTTCATAAATGCAAATATGGCAGAAATAATACAACTAATACTACACGTTCATTGGTTTCATTGCCATATTTTAATCTATCAGCATCAGTTTGGGTTTGGGCCAGTCCTGAGGCTGAAGTTGGCTGGGATCCACAGAGTCTAGGGTGAGTGTTGGGGCGATGGGGTGCTGTGAGACCAGGGAAAGCCTTGCAGCCAGCAGCCCCATCCGAACACAGCAGTCTGTGTCTCTCTGCTTGAGAATACCGGCTATTATGGCACCTGCAAGGCTACAGAAGGAGAACAGTGAGTGCATGCTGTATACAGGATGAATGTTCAGAAATTGTTTTGGTAAATTAAGTAAGGCGTGATGGAAACAGAGAGAAGGGTGTCTTTGGAAAATTAAACGAGTGAAAATAAAGTCCTGGGAAATAACAAAGACTGAAAGTATTGCTGATTTTTTTTTTGCACCTGTCTCCTGCTCCTGAAACATTGACCGTCTCCTCAGCTGGCAGAGTCAGTGCTGGGTAATGGACAGCACAGAGCTGCTTCCCCTGTCACACACAGTACATAGCTTCACTCTCCTTCTTGGAATGTGTGTGTGTGTGTGTTTTTTTTAACTACATGCAATCAAGTTTCCTCTAGACGTACCTTCTTTTGTCTTCTTGGCTGCAGGTCGACAGAGCCTGCTTCGTGCTCTCCACACACCAAAATCCCTTTGGCTCCAAGGGTCACAATTAGACAATGGATATGTTCCAGCAGGGGGCGTGAGAGGGTCAAAGCAACATTCAGCACCTCCGTGAGGGAGCTCGGCAGTGCTGGTGGGACCAAAGACTCAACGGGTTTTACATATTTCCTAACGACTTTAAATTCGTTTATAAAATATTTAACTCCAAAATGAGACAGAATCACTGGGGAATAAATTTACCGTCAGGTGTGGGAATACCAAGTGTTCTCGTCATGGTGCACAGCTCCACCAGGTTTGGGGAGGAATAAGTCAAGGACTTCCAGGCGTCTGAGAGAAAGGGCTTACAAGCTTTGTCTGCATCTGTGGGCTCATACCAGACTGTGGCACACAATGACCACATTGTGTTGGAACACTTCGGACACACATCTACAACCAAGAGGCAACGTTCTCCCAAGAGGTCATTTACCATTGACGTTGTGTTTGGAGGCGACGGAACAAACGTAGTCGATTGTGGAGACGGGGATGTTTCCATCAAGGCACACGAGAGAGGCCGAGGAGAGCTGCTGCTCAAACTGTGACACCTTCAGAATGATGTTCAGAGGACATGTAGTGAGTGACTCCCGTGACTCCCCGGGCCCTGTGGCATCTTTGTGTTTGCAGGTAAAAGTGTAGCAGTAGTATAACAGAAAAATATTTTGAGGGTAGTCCACTTGTTCCACTTTGATGTTTATCTTAATATATCACTATTCCACGTACCCATGGATATTACATTATAAGTACATTATAAGTGAAATAATCTGTTATTTTATTTTGACAATATTGTGTTGTTTTTTTTGTCCCAATCATCATCACAATAATTTGGCTTGGCCTTTTGTGTTTTCTTAAAAAAAAAAACCTTTGAAATTGACTTTAGAGTAAATTGACTTTTTAACCTTTTAAGAGGGTGTTGAAACAACCTACATATTTCTCTGTGATTTGTTGATGGATATCCATGTCTCCCAGTCCCAGACTCAAATCCCCACTCTCAGCAATAACAGCGCAGTAAGTAGCTGTGCTTTGCTCCTGCAGTCTGGCCACACCACTTGTGTTCTTACAGGAAAAGCAGAGGGAGGAAAAATTCCATAAAGCACGTCTAAAAAAAATTGTATTCGAGCTTCCTTGACATTCATGCTGACCTACCATATGTTTACAGTAGCTCAACACTGCATCGCTGTGTGAATCAGCTCCTGTGGCCGAGATCAAGAGAGGCCTGCAGCCAAGGCGACTCAGAGAGTCTTGACGGACGAGATGGTAAGATTCAATCCGTAGGCGAGAACATGAGAGTCATTTTTCTTTTCATGTAAGTCTTTAAGCTGTGTTGCGTGACATACCGGCAATGTTTCGGCCTACGCCGCCAAACGACTGACACACACTTCCTGAGTTGGTCTGGCCGAACTGAGAGACGACAAGCCATTAGAACCTTCACCCTCACTTGACCTGTGCTGGTGAACGCCAAGAGCAAAAGAAAAATTACCTGTAGGGTTTTTCCTTTTCCCTTTGCGATGAAATCAACATTTATTCCTCCTATAACCACCTGCAGAAGAAAAGCATTGTGGGTACAGTGCTGCGTCAGCGGTGGCCAGTCTTGCCTCGTATGTGAGTGTGTTTGCACTCACAATATCAGATCCTGAATCAGCAGATTGTTTTAAGCCGCGACCGTCTGTCTTGTTTTCCAGTGTTGCCCTGTTGAGATGCTTGGACAGCGCGACGGCTATCTGGCTGCCAACTTTAGCATTGTTCTGAATCAGAGCAATGTCTGTGAGGGTTAAGTACAATTTAATGAATCAATGGACCATTTAGTTAGTAAGTTAGCAACAAAACAGTACTAGGAGGACAATTGAAGATATGTATTTGCATTACCTCTTAAAGAGATTAATAAAATTAGGTTTAAAAAAAAAAGAGACAAAAAAATCCCCTCAAGCTCAAATCTTGTGCCATATTTGTACAAAAAAAAGAAAAAGAATCATCAATGGTCACCCTCAGTGCCTAATTCTAAATGAATCACTTTAGTAGGATACTGGCCTGAAGAGACCGGCCTTCAGTCAAATGATTGACTCTCTGAAGGATGAACGGCGTCACGTCTCTTCCTGTTATGCCCTGAGCGCTGCCGCAAAGCCAGACAGAGCACAGGAAGTCGAGTTTATTCAATCGTTTAAGATCAAAGGCCCATTCGGTTGAAATCTGATAATTGCAGGTCTCAGCGTACCTCGCCTCGGCTACAGCCGCCTGTACAGCTTCCTCTATCTGCTGACCAGCAGCTGCATGCTCCTCTGGAACGGGCACGGCCATCAACACCCCACCCTGGAGTCCCAGTGACAGAGCACTGGCTAAAAGTCAAAGTAAAAGTTAATTAATTGACTATTTCTTTTGCTAGAAAAACATAACCGCACAACCTTGAAATGATACAATACTGAGGTACCAATAAGTTTTGCAGCCTCCTCTGGGCTGCAGACATGGTACGGTGAAGTAAATCCACTCTGTGGTGAGAAGAAGGCTGGAAAATTCCTCGAAGCTCCGTATGTGGCGACGCACACACCCTGGGTCTCCTGATAAAATGACACAAAACATTGTAACATTTCATTGAGTATTGCGCTTTTGTTAGGGGACTCAAAACATTTTACACAACATTTCTACAACACAGTTACTATAGTCCAGTTTGTTTGTTTTTTCAACCACTGAGATAATGTCAGGTGTGCCATGAAAAATAATCCAATTCACTTGATTGGTCTAAAAAAAATAACATTCCATTGTCAAGTGACTGTGCTTTAAAAGGAATGTGAGCCTTTTTTCCCCTCAATCCTCCCAGGATATCAACTTTGTGTGCATCTAAACAGGCCCAGGTTTCACACTCAGTGAGCATAAATAAATCAAGTGTCATTTTTAGGCCAAAAAGTATAATTTTATTTGGGTCCCAAACATTGACAAATATGGGAATATATCAAATACAGCAAAAAATGTTGTGAATATTTAAAAAATAAATAAATAATAATATTAGACAAATATGTATATAGCTTTTTGAAAAAATATGAGACCCGCTTAATATTTTGATTTGAGGCTTTCAGGGTCTTGTGAGTTAATCAGGGGGTCCGACCCTCCTGGACCCCCCTGTATTTCGCATACCGGTCTATAGTCTTCTTTATCTAATATCATTTCACTGTGAAACACCAAAACTTTGCACTGCATGTCCACCGAAATGAACTGGCTAATTGCACGTCCTCAGCATCCTCTAGTGTAGCAGCCCTGAGCCTCCACTGAGCAAACCAGGATGTAAGGATATTATGGGACCATCACCATTTTGTGGACCACGAGATCCAGTATAGAATTCAAGACATTAGACGTGATTTCTGTGAAATGAAACCCCACGAGTGACAGAAAAGTGATGAAATGTTCCTGACCAGGTACTCCAGTGTGCGGCCAATGTCCAGAATAGACTTGACACCGGCAGAGACCACCGTGATGGGAGTCCTGCCCAGCTCCGTCAGGTCCGCGCTGACGTCCAGACCTGCAGGAGACACACATGAGTTTGCAGGAAGGTAGAAAACCCATAGAAATACCTCACTCATACTTTCCAGCTGCATTTCCTTGATTGTATTAAAATTATTGTTTTAAAATCTATTTTGGTTGCATTGTTACTCACTGTTTTCTCCATCTCTGTGAACCCCTCCAATGCCTCCGGTGACAAAAACAGGGATGCCAGCTTGATGTGCTGCTATCATGGTGGCCGACACCGTCGTTCCTCCAGAAAGCCCCTGAATGAAATGCAATAAATGGGCCAAATTGGGAAATGCATATAGGATGCTGAGGATCCGAAGGTCAGATGGAGGCTAGTGATTGGCTGTGAGATAAAGAGATGACAACCAGAACTGAATTTGAGCTGCGTGACTCACTTTGCTCACGACATAGGGAAGATCCCGTCGGGAAACCTTCAGGGAGCCCTCGCAGCGTGCCAGCTGGTCCAGCTCTCGTGAGGAAAGGCCGACTCGGACCTCTCCATCGATCACTCCCACTGTGGCCGGAGTGGCTCCTTCCGCTCTCACAATGTCCTCCACCTCCTTTGCAGTGCTGAAATAAATAATAATAATAATAATAATGATAATAATAATAATAAAAAAAAACAGTTGTAAAGTTGCAGATGTTTTCCTTTCCGTGCACATTATACAGGAAGTACCTCAGGTTGTGCGGGTAGGGCATGCCATGTGTGATGATGGTGCTCTCCAGCGCCACCACAGGCTTGTTGTCTGCCAGTGCCTGTGTTACCAGAGGATGAACTCTGAACAGGGACTCTGGGAGGAGAGATCAAGGCTCATAAGTCTTTGTGACTGTGACCAAACTTGAAGCGATGGTGAGTGTGGACGCACCATTTTTGCACAGTTGACTAATTCCTCTCTTCAGGATAAGAACGGAGGGTCTCTTCATCATCCTTACGTGTCAATTTTTTTTTTCAGATCAACTATAAAACTGTTCGCCCACTGATCCTCCTGCTCACCTGAGTGCTGAGAGACAACAGATTGCATTTAAAAACTTTTTTGTTTGGGATTAAAGGTTAGCAATCAAAAATAAATCTGACAATATCAGCACCAGGCTTTGCATTTGAACTGAAATCTAAAGTAAAAACACACAAAACGTCGCTATCGGCACTCAAAAGCTAAAGTGACATTTCAGTTAACATTGATCCTGATTTCTTTAAGCAGAAAGAATTTATGTTGTCGATTTAGATTTTCCGTGCACTGGGATTCTTGTCTGATTGCACAAGCAAAGACAGAAACAACAATGTGCTAGTCAAACTTAAGCGTGATGTACGTTACCTCAGCTCCTTCTGAGAAAATTCACCAAGGCTCTGCAGTTGCATCACACCCTGCTGTGTGTGCGCCGCCACTGCATGCCACAAGCCCAATGCAGCCATTGTGAGGATTTGCTTTGCCCCAGTTGGCCGAGACAAATTCACCTCACCCTTCCCCCGTTTGGGGGGCTCTGAGAAACCAGAGACACCCACATTCCAAAGCAGAGCTCTGTTTTCTTATCCCCCCAAAGTTTGTGAGCAGAAGCTTTTCAAACTGTCAGCAATCTGTGCCTGACATGAGGCCAAATTTTACAGCTTTGTGCCAAAATAGCATCAAAAAAGGGAGATACATTTGAAACTTTCCCCTGCATAACAACTTTTTCGGTAACACAAGTCTTTTGTATCCGATCAAGGGAAGATCACTTCCTTAAAGGAACAACTTCTCACCTTAGTTGAGAAATCCACAGTCTGATACAATTAAAGCGAACGCGTTATGATTAGGATTTTGCACTCACCGTCTCCAGTGCCAAACAAAAATGCTCAAAAAGACAGTTGAACCTTGACCCCCGGCACTGTTTACTTTCTCGACTCTATTTTAAAGGTTTAGACCAGACATGGCCAAAGTCCAGCCTGGGGGGGGGTCAGATCTGAAAAAGCCCTCTCGCTTTGCCTCAAAATGTTTAATTCATGGATCACACTGGTGTGTGTTAATGCAAATGACTTGTCACCTCATGGTGGCAGCATTCACCATTCAGTCATGCTATTTTTTCCCCCCATGGAAACTGTAACAAAAGAGAAAATACAAAAGGGTGCTGCTTCAATTGAATGGACACAGTTTTTGCTTTTACTTCTGATTTTCTTCTTTTTATTTCCAATAACTTGTTAAAAAAAATAAAAAAAGCTTTGAAATCAAACCGGCCTCTTGTCCCCAGTGGAGTTGATTTCTTCTCAGGTGACAACTTGCACGTTCATGGTGGTGTCAAACCCTGTTTTGTCCTGACTCCTTGAGTGAGGTGTAATGCAGCTTTGGTCTCTTTCTGGACCTGCCCAGCTCTCACCGGCCGTCACCTCCTCAGTCTCCACCTCTGGGCCCTCCAGCAACTCCTCTTCAAACCACTGCGGATTGTTAAGCTGGTACGTATGAAATTCCTCGATGGCGTACCTCAGGGCCCTGCCTGTGGGACCGTGGAGATACTCATCCTCTGAAATCCCCTGGATGTGCTTGACTCGGCCCGGCTCCTGCTTCTCAATGTCTAGGATTCTGAAAAAGACTTCCTCAAACTGTTCCATCAGCTTGTATCGCACGGTGACCTTGAAAGGAGACGGCACGTCCTCCTCGGAACAAATATCACCAAAGTAAGCCACGATGTACTTCTCGAACGAGGCTGACCTGATGAAATGGGGGACGATGAGGCTCAGCGCCGGACTGAGCATGTCACCCAGTGGCGAGCTGGTCTCGGCCCTCACAAGGACCTTCTGGTTGCCACACATGGCTCTCCACTTGGCCTGCACTCCCCGTGAGCACAGGATTAATATCTTGTTTGAAGAACCCTCGATTTGTTCTCTGTGCCAGTCCAGCCACTGGATGCCTCCCAGCGCTCCCAGTCTCGCAGAGTCCAGCAGGTCCAGGACCACTTCAGTGCCGCATTTCACCAAGAGTAAGGCACAAAGCTTGAGAACAACATTCTGATATAGCAGGTGATCGAGAGAGTAGATGATGAGGATTCTTTTCCTCTCCTGCACCTGAAAACTCTCTGGTGTCTCCATGGCGACATGTGAGGGCAAGTTCTCAGAATCTGACAGGAGAAAGAGAATCAATGACTACTTAATCAAACTGAGCTGTGTTTTATCACTTCAGGCGGTGCAAAAACAAGCGGGCGAACCTTTAGAAGTTCTCCACACTAAAAAAGCAAGATAACTGGCTACAAACATCAGCCCCACTGCTGCCTTTACAAATAAAGTTCTTGGTGTGTAATCTAGAAAAAAGAAACCGAAAGAAAACGGAACGTTAGTTACTCAGTGTATTATTTCATTTTCAAAAGATTGTAAGAAAGCATGCAGCAAAACAGTATATTTTTTGGCTGTTGACTTGTGTGAAAATGTATGTTCAGGATTTTACTTTAATGTATGTGGCATGGATGAAAGCATTATGTATTATCTCTAGTAGAAGACGAAAAATTAGGAGGAGGAAGAGCAGAATGATTCATTCAGTTCCACTCTAGAAATGAGAAATCGTCTGTGTTCATGTTTCCACAAATGAGTCTTTATGAACATTCAAATATTACACGTCCCATTTCAAAAGACTGACTGACTGAATATTTACTTACGTCTGCAATAATTGATGGTTTCAACTGGGCACCAGCATTCATTCTTACATCGTATGAAAAACGGCTGAATCTTTTGGAAAAATGAGAGTGATGCGATTGTGATGAGTGTAGGTGAGAAACTAAATTCACTCCCGGCTACGGGACATTCAAAGTCAAGGCTGAACTGACCTTGATCAGCATTTCACACTGTGAGAGCTGCCACAGTTCAAACTCAAATGTCATGTTTAGTGACGTTTTGTTGTTCTGTTTGTTCAAAGAAATGTGAAAAAGTCAAACTGTCATTCTTAAGAAAAGCATTTGATTTCTCAGTCTGACCAGAAATTCACTTACCTTGGACACGTTTCTTGAGTAAGACAGACCGTGACTCTGGATGGACACTCTGTATCTGTCTGAGTACTGACCCGTCTTAAATCTCACCATAACCGTCAACAGTCCGTGTTGCTCATCCAAAGACAAGTCCGCAGTCATGCCAGGATCCCATAAACTACCTGAAATACCAGACCAGGCGGTGTGAAGGCCATGCGTGACGTTGCATCTTCCAGAGTCATAGATTTAAAAACAATGGTAGGTGCAGAACGGACCATTTTGCAGGCACACAAGAGCCTTCTGGATCCTTCTGTCAGCACATCCTGGTTAGGAGGATAAATATTGAAGTCACGGATCTAAATAAACTGTTGTTTATATCAAGTCTTGAATCCACATTGCTGCTTTTTCGATTTCAAGGGATGCTGCAGGTTACTCACCTGGGATTGTAATTTGCCTGCTGGTCCTGTAGTGTCCAATCTCAGGTTCTGGAACATTATGAACTGATACATTATACGTGTGTTGAGGCTCGACTGCTACTCTATTCAAAGAAAAACTCCACTGAAGATAAAGAAAGAAAAAAAGAAAGAGAGAAAAGGAAGTCATATTTGTCTTGTCTGTAGGGTATCTAAAGCAGGTGTGTGCAGTAATTGGCAGGACAGTTGCTGTGAGGGATTTGAACAGTTAGTTTAGCTAGCTCACCTGGTTAGCTTTCCTGCTAAAACAATGGCTATTGGCTAAGTTCCTCAAAAGAACCGGTCAGAACAAAAAGCAGAATACAATATAACAGTCCTACCTTGTCATTTATCATTGGATTGAATGTTTGGCTCAGGTTGTAGGAAAACTGCACGCACACACTGCGATTTGTAATTTCATCCAGAATATTTACCACAGATCCACAAAGCTTTAAAACACTTGCTGTGAAACAGAAAAAAGTCTATATTTAATAAATACACGTATGTGGTATTTTCTTTTTTTTTTTTTCACGGCATTACCAACCATCGGCTTCAATTTCCCATGTCACATTCAGAGCAGGAAGAATGTCACGCTGGTCCACCCAGTACTTCACAGGATCCAGGCGTGGTCCAGTCGGAGCAGATTTTCTTTCTACGACAGCAGGCTCGACTGAGCAGCTTTCTGAAGTTGAACATTAGAACGGTTAAATACACTATCAGATATATTTGCCGTATTTGTAGTGATTCTTAGGAGACTCACCAATTGCACAGCTGTCAAGACCCTAGAAATAAAGAAGTAAGAACAAATGAAATAACAATATACATATGGGACTACAAAGAGAAATTATATCGTGGGGAAGTTGAACTCTCACTTGCTGTCTGCAGTCAAGTTGCTTGTCCAGGAGCCGAAGAGAAAACGACGCTGCAAGAAGAATGTTGACACAGTAACAGAAAAGATTCAAAGAGATCATTTTTGCTCCACAGTCAAAGTGGATCAAAAGATCAATTTGTGTAAACAAACGGAGACGAAGCCTGCTGCAATAAAACCCGACCGGTGTAAATTATGTTGCATTTATCAGCTGCTGGAATCTGAAAACAGGAAGGATGTTGTTAACACTTGGTGGTTTGAGGCGTTCCATTTTGAAATTCAACGCATTGCACAGTGACAAGTGCCATCCTTTAAACTTGTCTTTCTCTCTAGTTAGTTGCTTAGCACCCAATGAAAACCTGTATCTGAAAATCTGTAGTAACACTTTTTGCTTATTAGGGAGCAGCAGAGATTTAAGAGTTAGGAAAAAAAATGTGTTTACAAAAAAGGTTGTTTCTGTTACTGTCAGGAAAAAGAAAATGCTTTAAAAAATATCAACGTAGTGTCTCAGAAATGGCATCTTTGTATCTCAGGATAGTATCTCAGAACAATGACACACAACCGAGAAACTAAACAACAAACCTGTCCTGTGAAATTATGCAGCAAAAGGTTCAGAGTCACCAGCAGAGGCCGCCAGACTGACTCCTTACATTAAATAGGGTTTTCCAGGCTGACCTTTCATAACCTTAGCACTTGTTACACACATGGGGAACAGCAGAGACAACACATATAGACCGGGATTATGACCGGGTTTAAATTCTGTAGGAGCAAAAATATGGCCATAGTTGTTACATAATCCCTGTTCCATTGTCTTGGTGCTCAGCGCTGTGTGTCACTTTACATGTCACTGAAACAGGCATGTGCCGGAACAGATGACAGAGGTTTGCATTTTATCCCTGCAATGTGCAAAAGAGACTTAAAAATGGACCTGCAATACTCTAAAGGTGTGACTCAACTTCTTCCCAGCTGACGCCAGGCAGGCAAGAATCGGCGGCCGGTGCCAGATTAATTCCGGGCAGGCATTCAAAAAGCAGCTGATACCTGCAGAGGGGGACTACTCAGCTGTCAGCAAGGTGAGTGTGTGAAGTGCGCCCTTGCGCACAGGATCACATGAAACAAATGGGTCACGGGTTGAGGGCAAATCAGACGTGATGTGATGGCGGAATTGTCAGGTGGACACGGCGGGGGAGGGGGCACCTATTTTAGTGAGCCATTCATATGTGTTGCAGACAACACATAAATCTTTCATTAATAACCGCTTCTTCTTCCTGGCTCCACCAGCAACACTGCTGCTGCCCTGCTTTTGACTTAAAGGTAAGAATCAAATCAGTCATTTATTGCAGAATAAATTTAAATAAAAGGGGGGGGGATAGGAAATGGGAACTCAAAATGGAAATGGGGCTGTTGGGAGTCGACGACGGACGCCGGCTCTTCTGAGACAGCAGCAGGGATCTTGTTTGTCTGGGTGCGCACAAGTCTTTAAGAAGGAGTCAAAACTGCATGTCAACATGCCTAACACGACTGCTATTTACTAGCGGCCACCTCTGCCACGCCACCACCGCTCCTGTGTGCGTCTCAAAAGTGAATTTCTGAACGTGCCTCTTGGCGTTTGACCCCAGCGACGCCTCGGACCTCTCGCTGAACTCTCGGACCCTCTAAAGTGAAACGCTGTAATCCGAGGCTCTGACCTCGTGTCAGAGTGTTGGCCGCCGGTAGCAACACGCCTGACCCGCCGGTCGCGACAGAGAAGCTGTTGTGATAAGTGATGATGAGGGGGCTCGTATGTGCCGTCCACAGGGCAAGGCTGCACACCTCCAAAAATTCTCTCCTACTTTGCTTGTTTCCCTTTACTCTCCAACACTGTCAGAGTGGCTGGATTCACATTAGAAGTACTAACGTGTCGTGTCAAAAGTTAGCTCTTCTTTTCAAAGGTCTTGTGTGATGTAGCCTGGCTTGTGGATGAACGTCTTAGAGAAGGAAAATGTCTATTTTGCTTGCGACTCTCTTTCGAAAGTGTGTGCTTATGCATGTGGTTGTGGAAATCGCTGCCCTCTGTGATGTCAATAAGGGCACGCATATCCCTCACCAGTTAGTGATGACACCCCTAACTCAGTTCTGGCTTTGCCCTCTAAGGTCTAAGGTCTGAGCTCTAACAAAACACAAATTTTAGTCCGAAGGTAAAACCCACGTTTTTGCTGGAAGCTGTAAAGAGAAACAAACATTTTTTTTTGGGGTGATTAAACATTTCAGGCGGCTCCAATGAAGTCCGTGATGAAAACAAAAAGGTGTAAAATGGCGTCTGAAGGCAAGCAACACAACATAGCAAAGGAAGAAGACAATTGATGTTGTTCACTTTTTACTTTTGCCATAGCTTCTTTATTTATACATTTTAGTCTTTTAAAAAGATAAAACTGTAATCAGTCTCATTGTCACGAGCAACTTTTTTTTATTTTATTAAAATGCTCCCCCAGCCCTTCAGCTCTGGTGTCATTTCTCCACCGGCTGCCAAAACCTCTCCAGTGCTTGGCTCCCTCCGCCCTTATCAAGGCCACAGCAGCTGCAGGGACGCTGCAACATGTCGAAGCAATGCAGTCAAATATAGCCGCGTAGCAGGCACCTCATAACAATAGACAGGATCGTCTGGTCCTCGCACAATGACTGGAGTGAATCCCAAGAAGCCCTTGTGGAATATCAACTTCAAATTATTGACTAATTGAATAAAGCAAAGACGTTGGCTGCAGAATGCACTCAGCCACTTTGGTTGCATGTCTATAATTGAATATCACTGAAATGCAAATAACAGAATGAAAACTTGCCTTCTGCTTTAAAGGTTCTGTAATCTGCCAACATGTCTGAGGGGTGAGTATCCAAGTCCGAACACTCTACTTCATTTCTGAAATCAAATAGAGAGAGCGAGAGAGAGAAATGACACCTGTTGTCTTCTTTTCTCATCACACATCTATGAAGACCGGTGAGTCAAAATGACTTGTTCTACCTGCACAAATTAGCCATGAACACTGAGCCAGAGATGAGCATTTTGTTTGATTGCTACTCATGCAGTTACTTGAGGCCGTTTCTGTCTCGTCCCCACAGAGAAAGCGAAAATTTGCAGCAACACGCCGACTTCTCTTGAAGGTACAAAGGCCCCCCGCCGGTAGACCAGCCAGAAACAGTGTTTTAGCTTGTTTAATGCCTTTGCTGCTTCACAGTCCAAGCTGCTCAAGAAGGCCACTTCCATGCTAGTGGACGAGCTTGAAGAGAAGAGAGAAGAGAAGGAACGAGTGGTGAATGGCTGCTTTCCTCCCCTCAAGCTGTCGGGCATGTCGGTCCAGGAGCTCAAGGTACAGAAGGCCATCGCGCCAACGCTTTGCCTGGCTCTTTCACATGGCACTTGACGTCATGTGACATCTCCTCTGCAGGACCTGTGTTCAGACCTGCACCAGAAGATAGGCGTTGTGGATGAAACGCGCTACGATATGGAGTTGAAAGTGGCCAGGAATGAGAAAGAGGTGAACCTAAAAAGCCAAACCGGCAGCTCACAGACGTGCTATGGCCATGTGGCAATGGTTCTAAATGAAAGGCCTTCCTGTGTTGCCCAGATCATCACGCTGAATCAAAAGATCGCTGAGCTGAAGGGCATCAAGAAGCCCAGCCTGAAGAGAGTGAAGAAGACCACGGATGACATGCTGGGCGCCTGCACCGAGACCTCCAGGCTCATGAAGGCAGATTTCAAGGCCAACCTCAAGACAGTGAAGAAGGAGGAGGAAAAGGTAAAGGTGGTGACAGAGGAAGAAAATTGGGAGATGGAGGACGAGAGAGAGGGGGATCTGGGGGTGGGAGATAGATGAGGTATCAAGCTCCAAAAAAACTTTGAAATATCCTTAAAAAACATTTCTTCTCCTCCGGCAGAGAGAAGAAGTGACTGACTGGCGTAAGAATGTGGAGGCCATGTCCGGCATGGAGGGCAGGAAGAAGCTGTTTAATGCAGGACAGTAAGCAGCTGCTTCTGGGAAATGAAGTGAAGTTAGCAGGCAAATTAATCTTTCTAAAGAGGACCCCGTCGTTGTCTGGATCAAAATTTTAAATAGTTATCGTGAACGTTTCCCTTCGCCAATCAAGAAACTGCGTTGTTTTCTTTGTTTGTTTGTTTTTTTCCTTTCTGTCTGTTGTCATTGTAGTACTCTCATTTCGCAGATGATGGCGCCGTCTCTCTGTAACCCATGGGATTCCGCTGATTATTAAAACAAAAACACACTATGACGTCTAAATGTTGATTCTTTGGAATCTTCAGATTCAGTTTTGTGCTTCACTCTTTGGAATGTTTTGAATGTCATCAAGTTTTCTGCTGATCAGAGCTGCTGGTGGTTGAGCTCCAGCTGATTGACGGGTGGACCAATGCCTTTGAGATGTTGCACTGATCTTCTTTATATTGGCTGTGAGGACACAGGGGAGGCTATTTTAGGTGGCCACTCACAGGAGGCAGCAGGAGTCGTTAAACTTGACTTGAGTTTTCTTCTGGCCATTCGAAGACAGTCGCTGCTCACCTCCACAGGTTTTTCTCCAGGAGCGGTAGGTAGTTTCCTTCTTTTTCTCCACGGCATTTACCTTGTTTGAGAAAACAGGTGGAACTGTTCTGAGCAGAAAGAGGAAAACAGGGAAATTCAAGGCATTTGCTATAATTCATTATCGATATAATTTATTTTGATACAAAGATACTGCAAAACCAACTTGAAATAATAATAATGAGCAATTCAAAAAGTGATTTTGTAATTCAAACTTCTTATTTGAATCTATTTTACGATTACTACTCTTCTTTTTCTTCTTCTTATTATTATTACTACAATTATATGTGGGTATTATTTTCAGTGACAGTAGTTGTAATAGCACCCGCAGGATTTGCTAAAGTATCAGTGTCTTCTTACACATTGTAAGGAATCCAAGAGGGATTAAAAAGGGAAAATAATTCCAATCATCTGCAGCACTCAGGTGCAAAGTGTTGCCAATTTACAGGCTTAACTATGGTATGTTTACAGGCAAAGAGTCAACAGGAGGTGAATAAACAGCTTATAGACTTAGGACACTACTGCGCTGTGCTTCCTGAGAGACGTTATTTATTTTCTATAAATAAGTGTTCACAAAAAATAAAGAGCAAAAATGCATAATGGTTATGCATGTTCTTTTGTCAAATGTTTCAGCTTTTTAGAGAAGAGGCAACCATGTCTGAGGCGTAAGTTTGTCTTGTTTTATTTATTTTTATTTTATTTGCACATATTGAGCATTATATACTGAGTGATCAATATATATGCTGGTATAATGTTGACAGCAAATCTAATCTTGTTCCTTTTTTCTTTCTAATTTATACATCCATTATAGACCGGTAGGTAATCTAATCTGATCTAATTATTAGTGAATAATTCATTCATTTTTGTCATGATAATGGATTTGTAATTTACCAAAACATTGCATATTTTTTTGTAGCGAAAATCCAAGATCACTGCATCCCGCAGACTGCATCTGAAGGTACGATCTCCTCACAGCCGACGGCAGTGATGACCGGTGGGAAAAGTCGTGCTCGGCGATAATCTTCTGCACTTTGCCTTTGCATTCAGACCAAGCTGCTGAAAATGGCATCCGTGATGCTTGAGAAGGACAAGGAGAAGACGAAGCAGGAGAGGGAGGCCACGCTGAATGAGAGGCTTCCTCCGCTAAAGCTGTCCGGTTTGTCCCTGCAGGACCTGCAGGTATGTGCAGGTCACTGCGTGACTCCGCCATGAAACGGCAGAGTTGAAGTGTTCACGAAAGCATCCCTCTGATGTACACGGAGGGCCGTGCACGCAGCACGAGGGGACAGGTGGCTCCACTTGTCTGTCCACCACTATCTGCCAGTGCTGCAATACCCAGCACAGATTTAATTCCATTGCTCAACTATAAATATACTTAATAAATGCATTTTTTTTTCACATTTTTATAAGTTTTTGAAAGAAAAAAGCCATTTCATTTTAGATTGTAAAAATGAATGAATTCCAGGGAATTAATTTAAATGTTGCTGTGCTGATCTGACACCTGCAGACTCTCTGCAAAGATCTGCACTCTAAGATCGATGTTGTGGACGAGGAGCGCTACGACATTGAAGCCAAAGTGGTCAAAAATAACAAGGAGGTATATTTATATATTGTTTACATTGTTTTTAATTTATGTCTTTGCTCATAAGTGCTGTTTTGTCTTGCAACCCAAAATGTTTTCTATCCCGTTTCTACTGCAAAGCCCTTGAATCTGCCGACTCACTCGTGTTTCCTGCCAGATTGAAAATTTGTCCATAAAGGTCTTCGAGCTGAAAGGTAAAATGAAGCGACCTGCCCTGAAGCGGGTGAAGATCTCTGCCGACGCCATGCTGGGAGCTCTGTTTGGCGCCAAAGTTAAAGAGTCGGTGGACTTCAAGGCCAACCTGAAGACGGTGAAGAAGGAGGACGAGAAGGTCAGTGACGCACCATTGATCGTGATTTTTAAGGGTTATTTTTTTCTGGTGCAATTTCACACAGATGATTTTCCTCCTTGCTGATAGAAAGAGGAGGTGACTGACTGGAGGAAGAACGTAGAGGCCATGTCCGGCATGGAAGGAAGAAAGAAGTTGTTTGATGCAGGACAGTAGGATTTACAGTTCAGGGCATTTTGAATAACTGAGGTCAGAGGTCTGTGAAGCTGAGAGAGTGTGTGGAGTGTTTTGCAATGAAATAAACCCAGATTTAAGGGGTATGTATGCACTTTATCGTTCAATGATGTTGGCACAGAGTTATTTACTGCTGGATATTGAAATGCCTGTAAAAAGATGATTCCTGTCACAATTAAAGTATACTTTTAATCAAACAAACCATAAAAATTGTGCTTTTTTATTATTATTATTATTTTTTTTTAATATCGCCTTTAATTGTCAGTTACAAGTTGTCAACACACGGCTTGGAATCAGAACAACGTCAGCAACAAGCTTTTGCCTTGCAACAGGAGCAGACGTGTTGAAGTTCTGTCATTTTGATCACATACCAGGAAAAAAACTGTCATTACAATCAAGTTAATTTACAATCAAGACTGACTGATTAATTGTGATTAGATCTGACTAATGGTGATGTTTAATTAATGTCTGTTCCTGGAAAGGATGCGCCTTCCCTCTACTTCGTGCTGTGGTGTTTAACCAAAAATCCACGTCACTTCAGCAACCATAAGAAAGGACGTAGTTCATGCTCTGATGAAGACCGCCAGGCTGAAACCTTAGCATGTGGTTTGGCATGGCCGAATAAAGTGGTGCAAACAAGAGATCTGTCCTCAAGATTTGTGAGTGCTACCTCCTTTGAAGAAATTGTGATTGGCATTGCAAACTCAGGAATATAGCGATAAAAATTCAAATATAACACCATTCAGGGTTATTCAGTTTTATTTGTACAGCCTTTGACAATCAAAAGATGTTGTTTGACCTCTGAACCATAGGAAACAGTCTAAAAATATAATTTGGCCACAAAGCCGCAACACTTTGCTTACTATTCTGGTTTATTTGCTGCGCACCCATCCTTCCATGAGGGCATTGGCACTTTGAGTGCCCAAATATTTGTCTCCCTGTTACAACAATGACGCAGATCGAGCTCGCTTTACATGTGCCACCGAGCCTCAAGCAGCACCTGTCTTCTGCTCCCCTAAATAAAGACCATAGGTGGGTATGTTCTGTGTTGCAGAGATGTTTCCAAGTAATTACACAGTGCAGATGCCAAAAGACAGCACAAGCAGATTGCTTTGAGATTTATAAAGCAATTACAAAGTTTATGCTTCAGAAATAAAAGTTTTTATTGCTTGATTCTTTGTTTACAAATTTCGATCCCCTTGAAAACGAGATGACGCATCTCAAGAAGCTAATTCCAAATAAAGAATTTCTAAAAAAAAAAAAAGAAGAAGAGAAAAAAAAAAGAAAATGTGCACAGCTTGATAGAAATCAAAGTTTGTATTGATTTAGTTTAGTTGGATCCTTATTTTTTCCCTATATTGTTTATATTTAAAGGGTAAGGTCACCATTGATGGCTTGATCTAGACCAGATTGGCCTAGGTCAAATGTGAATGAGTGCCACTGACCTCCCCATTAAAGTGGACGCCTCCTTAAATGTCCAATGCAGCAACAGCTGCAAGAGAGTTAAATAAATCAATGCTATATATCCACGTTTGAGCACAAACTCACTATTACTGCTTCCGTGTTCCGCACCTGAACACTGCAGCGATGCAGCAGTGGTGGGTGTCACAGCTGCTGGTCACACAGCACTGAGCGTGGCTCTATTTCAGCAGGGGGCTGTTTACTCTGCACACACTGGCTGATGACTCTCTGTCATTTCTGGGTGTTGTTCAGATTTCAGCTGCGACTGACGGAGCTGCTCTTCTCAACCGTGGTACAGAACTTGTGAGTTTCATCTTATGAATTCCGTTTCCCAGCATGCAGCACATTTGAAACTAACATTTTTGCTTTTTTTTTTTTTTTTAATTAGCTATAACTAAAATTAGCACCCTCAGGTATCTGAGATTAACAACCAGGAGGTAAATGTTGCTGTCATGCACAGCTGCAGACTGTCTGTTTGTCTTTTTGTCACATGTGAAAAGCCTCTTGTGAGTGATGCAAACACGGTGCGGACTCCTTGAAGCTTTGTCGAAGACATGTGAATATTAACACCTGTCCCAGCAACAGTCAGCAACTTTGTTTCAATGACTTCTTCTGCAAAAAACTATCAATTAATTGATGAACACAAGTTGTAAATACAACATACAATAATAATAGTTTTGCATTTTATTGTCATGACATTTTTAATGCAATGTCTATATAAATTGTGGGGGAAACTTTGGTCGGTGTTTATGCCAGTTTCAATTAATACATAAGATTACATGGGGTAGGAAAGATGTAAGTTATGCAACCAAATCTGAACACACTTGGAACGACACACATTTTTGCTTCATGTCACATTTAAATTCACTCTTGAGTGAGTTCGGCAGAACACAGGCCCACGCTAAATAACTTCTGTCTTTAATAAGTCAATGGATGTTTGGAGAGAGTAAAATACCTCAGCTAAGAAGGTCAACAAGCTCATTAACCGCAACACGGAGATCAGCTCAGCAGATGGTTGACAGGCTTTTCTTCACTCTATCTGCAAACTCACAAGGACTCACAGTGTCATAAAACTCACACTGTTATAACACAGCAGCTTTAATCTTTCCTGCTGGATTTAAAACGATCACTTCTGCTCGTTTTCTTGATTACATTTTACTAGGGGGCAATGAAACTGAGGTGTGAAATGCTGACAGACTGTATTTTCATCCTGATTCATTCAGTTTCAGTCTGACATTTATTAAGGCTTTCATTTATTCTTTAAATTGAATTTAATGCAGTTCACAAAATCAAATACACAAATATGATTGTGATGACGCAGTTTTCTTACAGCATCTACCTTCATTATCTTATTAGTAAAATGTGTGAAATATTGTTTCCCTCATACAGAGCTTCTGGTTAAAATGAAGGACCAGCAAACAGAGAGGAAGAAGAGTGAAAACAAGATGATGAAGACAGAACAACATAATTTCAAGGGAGCTGTGGTTTGAAGGGCAACATTAAATACAGAGTCTCCTGTTTCAGGAGTCAAGGTCTCATTGGTTGCGGCAGGGTTTGATCCAAACGGGCTCTATAAATATATGCAATTTCCCATCTTGCCGCTAGATGGGAGCATTTACTTGACCACGGGTTGTTGTTACGTTCCGAGGTGGGAATAATCGTTAAACGCGGGAATAAAGGGGAGAAGGAAACCGTTTTTTTTTTTTTGTTTGTTTTTTTAAGTGATTTTATTTAGCGGGAGTTATTCCCACCAAGACAAACCCTCAAAAAACGGTTGAACTCACAGAGACACTCCCCAACGGAAACAAATAAAATCAAACGCGCAAGTGTAAATGTATATACATATAAAATAGACTCAAAATGGAGCTGGTCATCGAATACAATAGGACTAGTCCAAAATAAAACAAGGGCAAACTAAGTTAAACTCAAACTGGAGCTGAGAATACCGAGGCTGAAGAACATAATAGTACATAAAACTATCACTAAGACACGCGTGGCAGTCATGATTGGCTGCAGTTCTGGCACCCAAAGACTGCAGCGCCCCAGAGTTTATCCCCTCAGACCTTAATTGAACACCTGTACGCTCATGTACACACACACACACACACACACACACACACACACACACACACACACACACACACACACACACACACACAAGACAGGTGCATGTGGAATTTGTGCAATGTGGGAAATTTAAACACTTTATAAAGTCAGTGAGTGTAATAATAAACAAAAACGTGCAAAATAACACATTTGCTAATGTTTTCCTCCTCGGCTAACATTAGCTTTCCTGTCGATAAAATGTAACTTTAATTGTGCAGCGACTATGTGGGTTGCCTCTCTTCTGCGGCCGGTAGATGGCAGTCTAGCTCCCTCACAGTACCAACAACTATCGCAGGACTCTTGACCGTGAAGGACCAACACTGAACTATGTCAAGGGTATCCAAACAACACTGGTTTCTATATAAATAAATATTTGCTCATTATTCAGTTGTTATTTTTTTGTGTAAATTCATTGATACAAAATAATGAGGTCCAGCTCCATAATATTAATTTAATAATCACAGCGCAATAGACAGCTTCTTCTCAGTTTGACAGAGGACAGTGTAGTAGTAGTTGTTGTTGTTGTTGTTTTTAAATAACAACCCTCACATTGTATTGGAAACAATACAATTACAATACAATAGGAAAAATGTCAATTTGAGAGACATTGAGAGAATGTTTTTAACCATTTGGGGCAATTAACTTTTATTTTACACCCTGTTGGGCTAAAGCTCTCCACCTCCACCTCCTGCCAAGGAGGACGAAAATGTGCACAGCGGGAGTAGGAGCTTTCGCACATTGTGAGATGTGTGAGACACAGTCGCAAGAATGGTGAGGACAGAGGGGCTATTTTAGTGAGCCACTCACATGAGCGCTGGAATCTATATATCTACCCTCTTTCTGTCCTTCTCAACTCAGAAAAAGACGCCTGTTACTATTTGTCACCTGCTGTATAAGGTAAGGAGTCTTATTTTGAAATTTTGAAGAAGGCAAAGAGCTAAAAGTTCAATTGAATTGAAGAAAAATTAAATACGTCAAATAAAATTTGTGTGAACTGAAATTTCTACAAATTCACCAGAAACTAAAAAAGACAGAGAAAGAGTTTTCATGTCTAAAAGAGCATTATTGATTGAGAAGTTCTGATTATGGAAATATATTTCCTTATAGAAAGCTCTTCATGCAACATGTGTGAGCAAGAGGAGAGAGTAAGAGTGGCTTTCTCTTAGGTTCAATACAAGCCTTCAAATAGCAAACCTCAGTCTGGATTAGATTTATGTTTTATTTGGTATGTTAATCCTGTCCTTTGACTCATTAATTGTTGACCTGTCACCACAATTTCTACATTGTAGTATTTGTATGTGTGTACTCTTTTTTTTTACCGTTTGACATTCTTATACCTGTTTACGCTGACTATGATAGTCGGCATCACAATATAAAAAGTCACAATATAAAAATGGTCAAAAGAAAATGATATGATTGAGAAAAGACCTGGCAGACAAAACGCAGTGGCTGATTTCATTGTTTTGCACTTTCACAGATATCATAAGAGGGCCAGACACACTGAACTGCAATCATGTCGGAAGCGTAAGTAGCCTCAGACATTTATTTTCATCGCACTGTGACTCACATTTTTGCACAATAACAAATTGCACTTATTTTCTGTTTTCTTTTTTACAAATGGACCTGCTTCCATCCTGTGCAGTCCGGTGAGTCGACTACAGTGTCCAACTAAAAAAAAGTGTCATCAATAATCCTGACTTTATTTGTTGATTCACTAAATTGTGGTCCAAATTTTGTAAAACATTGTATGTAAGGATTTCTGAAATCCAGGCTGTGTCGATACTAATGCCATTGTCACACACATGATATTGATAAAAGTTCAAATAACATGCCAAATAAAGTCCAACCAGGCAACAACACTACAAACAGACTAAAATATTATGTTCACACAAATATTTCCTAAATGTTCTCCTCCCTGTTTTCCAGAAGGCAAAGCCAAAGATCTCTGCATCCCGCAGGCTGTTTCTGAAGGTATTTCATGGGCTCTTGCTGCAATGCGGACAAAGCCTCACTCTAGAATGTCCATTTGCCTTGTAAACCATGGCATCCTCCGCTTGACCAGATGCCATTTTGTGTATTCACGTGCCAGACCAAATTGCTGAAGAAGGCCATGACAATGCTGGACAGTGAGAGGCAAAGCAGGAAAGACGAACGAGAGCGAATCCTGGCTGAGAGAGTCCCGGTGCTCCAGCTGTCAGGCCTGTCTCTGCAGGATCTACAGGTATCAACTGTGTGGTGAAAAAAGCACTCAAATAACTCATCAAATCAAATCAAATCAATCAGTCAAGCAATCCTTGAATCAAACATATGAGGCAGAAAATTAACACTCTTACCTGCATCTGACCTCTCCCTGCAGGATCTTTGCAAAGAGCTGCACCAAAAGATTGATGTGGCGGACGAGGAGCGCTACGACGTTAACGCCAAAGTGATTAAAAATAACATGGAGGTAGGAAGGAAACCACAGCTGCATCCTTCAACAAGAAACCTCTTTAAATGCATTACAACATACTGAGTGGAAGGTTTTACTGACAACTTGGGTGTCTTTATAAATTAAAAAAAAAAAAAAAAAGATCCAGGATCTTTCTGGTAAGATCTTCGAGCTGAAGGGCAAGATGAAGAGGCCCAACCTGAGGAGGGTCAGGGTGTCTGCTGACGCCATGCTGGGAGCTCTGCTGGGCGCAAAGGTCAAAGAGTCCGTGGACTTCAAGGCCAACCTGAAGACGGTGAAGAAGGAGGAGGAGAAGGTACGCATGGCTGCCTTCCATTTCAGTTTCTGATTAAATCATGTTCAAAGAAAAGCGTGAAAACAATAACACCAGACAAATATTGCTGCGACTGCGCACGTTTGAATGTGAAAATATTCATTTAGAGAAACCTTTTCAATCCCACAGAAAGAGGAAGTGACTGACTGGCGTAAGAACGTGGATGCCATGTCTGGGATGGAGGGCAGGAAGAAGCTGTTTGATGCCGGCCAGTAGGTGCGGGATGAGGTGGGATTCAACGAGATGGTGTTTGTAGGTGCTGCTCACTTGACCATAATGTGAAAAGTGACTGAATGACAGCGGTGAGCATGTTTAACTTAAGGACGATTCATACCATACATATTGTTTTTTCACATAATGTGTTGTATTATGTAAAACATATGTATTTACTCTATCAGATAAATGTATTTATGTTTTTGTAGTCTCTAGCATCCATATTTATTCATGAATTCATGTTATGTGTCTGACATTAAACATGCTGATAATAAAGAGACAAACATTGCACAAAATAATGATGGCATATTTTTCTCCATTAACTAATAACTAGTAAATTTAAAATGATTGTTTTACCTGCTCATATGGTTACAATACATCTGATTTTAAACAAAACAAACAAACAAACAAACAAACAAACAAACAAACAAACAAAAACTTCAACTGTGTATTTGTGGGGGGCCCAGTCACTTATTCGAGAATGACGTGGGATTATTTAATTTTTTTTTTTTTTTTTTGGTGCACACACTCGTACACGACTAAATTCTTTTAATTATAATAATGTTTTAAATCACCATCCAGTCCAGGCGTGCCATTACTATGCTACCAGGAAAACGTTCGTCGCCAAACATCCGGGTCCTTTCCTCCCATTGCCTCCTCTCATGGCGAACATAAATGCCCAGTCAGGCTTCCTATCGGATTTATTAGTTCATTATTATGTTTGTTGGTTTGGTACATTTGTGTTGCTATTTAATGTAAACGACGAAATTTCCAAAGTGGTGCTTCTTTAAAAGAAATTTAAAAATAAAACAAAATAAAACAATAATGCCCGCCCCTTTTTTGTGACGCAGCCCCTGTGACTGGATAAGCTGAATGTCAATCACTCACGTTGACGGAACACCGCCGTACGCTCCAGATATAGATATAAATATGCCGTCCACTTTACACATGCACGACGATACGAGCTAAATTTACGCCCGTCTTGCAGCCCAGACGGGGTAAGTCGACATTCGTCATTCATTGAATTTTTGCTGTCGGGAATTTTACTTACTCGTTATTAATTCCATCGTGAGTCTGAAAGGGCGTCGGATCTCGGTGAGTAACGGTGGATTTGCTAATATTTACAGGCAGATTCTGAAATATAAGACATCCAGGTGATGGCTTCTTCAAGGAATTCTACACATTTTATCTCCGCGTTAACGTAAATGATGAGGTGCGTTTAGTGGCTGTGTGCGACTTTTATTTGAAAATGCTCAACACTTTTTTCTTGAACGTTTAGTGTGTGCAAGTGTTTGCCAACAGGTTCCCGCTAAAATGCGCGTTCTCGTAAAGATACATGTGCTTAAAATGATGGTTAACCTTCCAAATCGAAATTCCAACCAGTTACTTCACAACCTGAAGACCTGGTGACATCTTCTTACCCACTTAAATCCTTATTGAGTGTCAATATGGTCAATATGGAGGAATTCTTTCTCTGTGTTAAACTCATGTTATACACATATAACTAAATAAAAATGCTCACTTGCTCTTCGTAGAATCTGCAAATGGCTTAACTTTATTGTTTCATTATGCAGGTCTCTACTTGTGCTGTCCTCAGATGTCCAAGTACCATCTCATCCTGCTGCGGCATGGCGAAGGTGCCTGGAACCGGGAGAACCGCTTCTGCAGCTGGGTGGACCAGAAGCTCAGTGAAAATGGCGTGAAGGAGGCCCAGGAATGCGGGCGGCTCCTGAAGGAGCAGGGCCTGGAGTTGGACGTGGTGTTCACCTCCATCCTCAGCCGCTCCATCCAGACGGCGTGGCTTGTGCTGGAGGCCATGGGTCTGGAGTGGATCCCTGTGGTCAAGTCGTGGAGGCTGAACGAGCGCCACTACGGCACGCTGATCGGCCTGAACCGAGCCGAGATGGCCCAGATACATGGGGAGGAGAAGCTGAAGCTGTGGCGGAGGGGCTACGATGTAACTCCGCCTCAGATCGACGAATCCCACCCGTACTTCCTGGAAATCTACAACGACCGCAGATACACCACGTGCGACATGCCTAAGGAGGACCTCCCTCGAGCCGAGAGCCTGAAGGAGGTGTTGGACCGGCTGATGCCATACTGGGAGGGCACCGTGGTGCCTGAGCTACGGCAGGGCAAGACCGTGCTTATTTCAGCACATGGAAACAGCTGCAGAGCTCTGCTGAAACACCTGGAAGGTATGCCGCTGAACAGGGACGCTGCTCCCTCTGCTTTTGTGTCTTTGTGAACGGCGCCCCAGTAAATGGACTCTCCAGCGGCTGTTTCCAGACACCAGAGTCATTCATCTAGCCAGGGGTGGGGGGGCGTGCCCTCCCCCCAAAAAGGGGTGTTTGAACTTTTCGCAAAAAGGTCATTTAGTTTGTGTTACATTTGACTGCAGCCACCAAGTCCACTCTGACCTTTTTGTTGCACCCAGACACCTCTGAGGCTCTGTGTGCGCGTGGACACTCAGGAACCTGACGCACATGAGCGGTTGCATAACATCATGCAGGAGCCATTGGATTTTTAGAATACATCTGGCAAATGATCAACTGGACTGCATAAATAAGCCTGCAGGGCATAATAGCAGATCAGCATATGCGGACATAATGCAGACAGACGGATTCAGATTCACGTTAGGTTCTTGAAGACCCGCTTGCAGATCCGTGTTGCAATATTGGAAAGCAGCCATCCAGCTTTACTATGTAATTACAGACAAATCATCAGCACTGCATATTTGCATGCAGAAATGAATAACAATAGATAAGTACCGCAAACTACACAAAACAACAAGACCACTGACAACCCATAAAAAGCCTTAAAATAAAACTGACAATGTTTTTTTTAAAACAGCCAAGAGGAATGCAGCATCATTAGACAGCCTAATCCTGGTTTTGACTTTTGCTCTTCTTTTCGCCAGGGATTTCGGATGAGGACATCGTCAACGTGACCTTGCCCACTGGCGTACCCGTGCTACTTGAACTGGACGAGAACCTGAAGCCCGTAAAGCCTCGACGACTCCTGGGAGACCAGGAGAAGATCCAGGCGGCGATCAAAAAGGTGGAAGATCAGGGAAAAGTAAAACCTTCCGCTTGATGGCGCTGAACACTGGTCCGTCAGTGCCAACCACGACGCTGTTACGATCTCTCTCTCTCTCTCTCCCTCTGTGCAATTCTATCATGTGCTTTTAAACCTTCAAAAAGTCTTAAAATGACATGTCTACAACTGATAAGGCTGAAAGAACAAATAACATGACAGGTGTCGTTATTTTATTGTTTACTTAAAGGTCCCATATTATACAAAAAAAAAAAAGGGATTAATTTCTTCTAACAATAATATGTCTGCAAACTCACCAGGAATTGAGAATCCTTCATCGTTTGCTGCTTTTGCTCACTCTGTTTTTTAGACAGCAAAGGTACTGACACGTCGCCGAGGCAAACATGTGTAAGGTACATTAAAGCTGAGCAGGAAGATAGACAGTTAATAGATGGATTCCAGTGAGGTGAGCATTTTTGTTATCTGTGCAACGCTGCTTCATTGGATTAGAATTTAAGATGTGATATTTGGGATAATATTGGACCTTTAATGAACAGCTGTGTGTGTCTTCCGATAAAGTTGCTGTTCCTGAAACGTTGGCCTGTCCTGTATACGGAACTCCGCTCAGCAGGGGGGCAGGAGGAAGCTCAGGAGATGTACTGTAAAATGTTTCTGGCCTGTGTTTGGCTCAATACCACTTTTTGTTGTTTATAACGTATTTTGTTTTCGTGGAATATTTGCCACTAAATGTATCCCCGCACCTTGAACCCGAAGGTGCGATTTATTTATTGACCTCCTCAACGTTGCATCCCGAAGAAGGGAGGAAACAATTCTGTTACTTAAGATTTTGAGAAAAGAATTTATCGTTTTTGTAAGTTACTGTTGAACGTGCCCTATGGTGTTCCCTCTGTTACTGCCCTGCACATTGTGTCTCATTGCTGCACTACCCTGTGTTACTACTGTGAGTGGCAAAGGCTGTTTTATGGTACTGTATGTTGCATGGCGCCCCATGTTCAATGCACTGCGCTCCCTGCCACGACTGTTTTGTACGCTTCTGAAAGGTCATGAGTATGCATTTCTGCAACACTTTGGAGAGAAAAAGAAAAGAAAAAAAATAACACTGTGATTTTATGTGAGGTGATTTCAGGCAGGCCAGGCCCTCCCAAAGGAGTCTGCATCATCAAATAAAGATGAATTTAATTTTTCACCCCTCTGGTTTCTTGTATGGCAACGCACATTTGTCACATCGTTGAGGATTTTGTCAAAGCAATGTGTGACAGCCTGTTGGCTGAGATCTCAAAAGAGATCTAGGTGGTTTTAAGCTGTGGTATATTTCAATTGCACACGTTGTCTGACAGAGAATCTCTCCAGCGGACCTGGTGATAACTCAGTTGACACTTTAGTACTGAGCAAACATTGTTCAAGAAAACCACAGGAAATCAAACCAGTTTAAACCTGTTTAAAAAGACATCAGTCTTGTGTGACCATCGCCGAGTCGGAGGCTGAGCAGGCGGAGCTGCAGCTCTTCTTATAAACCTCCGGCTGTCCTCCCTCTGCTGATTCCAAGCTACAAAAGTTTACTTTGGTCCGTCGGCTGGGTGAGTTGGATGATGGTGATGATGTTATGCTGTTCTAGAGTAGATGGATAAATTTGTGTACTTTTCCATGCAAGTCACTGCTGTTTGACTGTTAGAGTTAAACAAAGTTTCAATTGAAATAGTAAATTATCATTTGATGCTGTGAGAAGACTTAAGAAACTAAGATAAGATGAGCCTTTATGGTCCCACAACGGGGAACATTTGCATACTAAGTGCTCTAATTTCTCCAAATTCCTAATGGTATCGAATTACTAGAACTCAGTAACTTGGAACTGATAAGTTACATTAGCAATGACAGGATTTGTTTGTCGCAAAAGTGAATTCCTTCAAATCCTCTTTTGCCTTTTTTATCGACTGATAAATTTCAGATATTAATCTATTGCAACAAGTGTGAATTATTTTGTTAGTAAATCTTCCTAATTGACAATATGAACAGGTTGCAGACCTAAGATCTAATCTCTAAGGGGTAATTATTGGATAAGAGAAAAAGCGAAACAAAAGCGGGAAATTCCTTGTTCACTTGCAAACTCCTTACTAAAAGTCCCGCCGTGTCTGAACTGCCGCACTGAGCAGACGTGTCACCGTGGAAGAGTCTGTGTGTTTACCTTAGATGGTGCTGAAGATTAAAGATCCCAAACATTTGTGTACGTAACTGTGGAGCGCTGACATGAGTGGAAGAACTTGGAGAACCTTTAGGAGGCTGTGCTGCTGTCTTCTCAGCTGGACAACTGGGACAGTCTGAACATGGTCTCTGCGTGAAAGAGATGCACCTGTGGCTCTGGTTGATGAGCAGAACAACTCCTGAATTATGCACATGCAACATGCTGCAGCGATTTAGACCTAACATGCAGTGAGGCTGGTCCAGCTGCAGTCAGCTCCCTCCTGACGACGGGCCTGTCTGGGGCCGAGCGTCGTTATGGAAACTCGCTGAAAACGCCGTCCCATTGGGAGTCTGCTGTTATTCTGGGATTTGCCACCGCGCTCAGCAGCAGGTATTTTCCCCAAGAATAAACCAGGCCGCTGTCTTCTCTGGCCAAAGCCAGGACACTACAACTAACAGCGCCTGTGTGCTTCCTTAAAAGGAGGCAGAATACAACATCCCGGGCTGACGGGATGCAGAACAGGGAGTGAATGTCGCCACTGCATCTATTTCCATTGACTGGGCGGCTCGGGAGGAAACTGCAACTGTCCTTATTAAATTCTGGATGATTCAAACTGCTGTCGCCAGAGATGATTTTTTTTTTTTTTTTTTGGTTTGGCTTGTTCACCAGTGGCCAAGCTGCAGGTTTTTTTTCTCCAGTTTGAGGGTATATCTCTTCCATTTTTTTCATTTTTTTTTTTTTTTTTTTTTTTTACAACATACAATATTGCATGTTAAGATGCTCACAGAAATGTACACGCTCCTTTAACACACACAAACATATTGTTTTTTTTTTACACGAGCAGCCGAAAAGGTCAGCGCAGCTTGTTGTGGCTTGTAAACTGTGTGGAATTTGTGTCCTGGTCGGGACTTTTTCATACGTGACCATGTTTGGTCATGTGGAGTAAAGAGCTGCGGCTTCTTGATTGATTGCAAACACCTCTCAGGCAACTGTTTATTCCATAAGCGCCTCAGAGCACTTTCTTTATCTCGTAACCACAGCCTCCCCCGATTCCAACAGGAGAGCTATCTTGAGGTCACACAGTCCACGATTTTGATGAATTTGATGCTGCTGGCAATAAATCGCGTGCGATAAAAAATAGAGTGTGTTTGACGGCACAGTGCAGATTATTAATGATCTTTGTATCTGTACATATTCAAAAATAAAAATAAAAATGCCAATGAGTGCCACCGTTATTCTTAAATGATTGACTCATATGGCCCCAGTCAAACACGCCATCCTGGATCTTGATGTTTTTATGTGACAAGTTGCTGGAACTATGGAGACGTTGATCCATATTACTGCAGTTCATCTCGATCAAGACATACGTTGTGATGTTTTCACCTTTTCTCCTGTTCTGTCCCACCCAAGCAGACAGTCAACACCCTACTGGCACAAAAAAGTTGTGTTTGTAAATTTTTTTTATGTAGAATGAGTAATTGAACAATGTTGCAAGTCTATACAATGTTGTCATGCACCTTGCAGTGGCATTAGCTGTAATCTAGCCCTACAAGTGTGGCTAAGTCTTACAAATCACCTGTCTGGTGATTGATGAGGCAGCTGCTGAGGATTTGTGCATTTGTGATCTGAGCATCTGCATTATAGAACATATATTTAAAGGTTTTCACTTTAGGTTGTCAGAGTGGTGAGGTTTGAAACTCAGAGAACTTCAGCAGCCTGCTCTGGACCAGAGCCAATAAAAACGGGCCACAACGAGTCTCCACTCTGACATGTCGGGAGGCTTTCAGCAGGCCGGTCACTGAGCCCTGTGTTGGTCCATTAAGTCCTCAGTGATCCGATTCTTTTGTAAGAGGAAACAGCTGAGTTCTTGCCACCCAAAGAGATCTCACATGTTGACATTTGCAGCTCTCTATTGCTGTTAAGGTTCGGCTGAGGGCGCGAAGAACACAAGCAAAGAGGACAATCAGCTCTCCAGAAATAGAACCATTCACTCCGAGTTCAATCAATTGCACCATCTAAACTCCACCCACCTTTGCAACAAGCTACAATCAATTGATGACTAAGGTGTTGAAAGTAAAACAGTTTAAACGCCCCATAGTGGCAAGCCAAAGTAGTAAATCTTTGGAACTCTTATATCTATTCATACAACAATAGCCAAAACTAGTTTTGTAAAATACTGTTATCGTTTCTTAGTTCTACCACTTTGTCTCGTGACATCATTTTCCTGGAAGGCTCTCAGCCACCTCGTACTTGCAGTGGATGTCTCAGTACTCTCATGACCTCATGACTGTTTGTATGCCTTTGGCGACTGTTTACGGCGCCCACCATTGTGAACCTAAACTGTTATATCCTCCCGCTCCATTATGAGCACGCTCCCAGTGTCGGTGGCCTCCTCTTCAAATGTAAAGATTGCCATACCTCAGTAACGGGGAGGCACTGAAGTGGCCCTCTCACACAGCGTTACATGACCTAATATGACCAAAAGCTCAAAGTCATGCTAGCTGTGCTTATTCTTGAAGACGATCGCACTGCTTGTGTCACTTCGGTTGAAGACGTGTGTTAAAAGTTGGGGATATAATTGCTCTAGAAGTTTCCTTCTATTCTGCATATTTTTGGAAGTTTAGAAAAACTCCTCAACTGTTGACTGAGTCGCTGCTTTTGGCACAGAATATCATTGAGTCTGTGGGCTTTGAAACTTTTTTGTTTTTAAAGTCTTTCTGGGACGTAAACAGACTTTTAATCATGCTTCACGTGCCGCTCGTTATATCTTTACATTTTACAATGCATTGTCAATACACACCTATTCAAGAGGGGCTCTCCTCATATTTCATGAGTCCACTGACCGTTTGTCTGAGGGTTTAGTGGAGTTCAGGGGTTGACAGATAATTGAAATTAATGAAGGGAGTTTAACTCAAGAACTAATATTCTGTGCAGCCCGTTAGTTTAAAAGATGCCCTCTGACTGCCAGGTTGACATACTGTCCTCTTCTTCTATCTGAGGAAGAATTTTGGGTGCTTTTTCCACAGGGAAAAACATGGTAAAGTTTTTTTTTTTTGTCCTGCAGCAATTTATGTATCTGTTATTAATAGTTTGACTTATATATTGTCTGTTTAGACAATGCAAACAGGAGTTTTTGAAGGATTTTCTAATATATATTTATATGTGTGTGTGTGTGTGTGTGTGTGTGATCTTTTTTTTTTCTTTTTTAAAAAAAAAAAAAGTCGAATAATATGACTAAGCAAAGCTGACAATTCTCGGAGGGTGTGTGAGTTTAGAGGTCGGGGAGGGAAAAGCGGGCGTGATGTCGGGGGGGGGCACTCAGGCTGAAGAAGAAGGAGGTTGAGAGAGGAGGAGAAGGCAGCGGAGAGGCAGGCTTTGCCTTTTCTGGTAGTTGAAGTCTCTGCAAGAACAAGCAGGAATTCTCCGTGTGGCTCGCGGTGCAGATATAAGCCAGACTGTGGAAGTTGATATATGAGGAGAGGGGATTCACTCTTGTTCATGGGCTCCTGCTTCAGCTACTGTTAAGGTACGGTGAACCAACAGATTTCTTCTTATTTCTGCTGGAAAGCTGTCTGGCTGGTGTTTGTTGCTGTTGTTTAGATTTGGAAAACATGTTAATTGTCTTCTTTTAAAAGATCATTGTGCCATTGAGCGATACATCTCAGACTGGCGAGCAAAGTGTGACGCTTTCCCTGCTATCAGAATGTTGCTGAGGAAGCATCCTGGTGTTCCTACACCAGCACTGGCGTTGACTGAATTCAAGCTGGTGTAAAAATCCCATCCTGATTGTGTCTTTCAGTGACGCAAGGAGACTCTTTTCTGGCTGAATCATGGACGACTTTGACCAACGCATGGAACTGAGGAGGCAGAGGAGGGAGCAGATACGACTCGATGCTCAGACGTGAGTGTTTTTCAGACTTTGGGTAAAAGTTGCCTCAGGTGGAAAGATGACCTGTAGCAAGACATCTCAACTCAATTCAAGCCTTGTTAGTTGTCCATTTATGGCTAAATTGCTTTTCAGCTTCACGTGTACAGCAGCAGGTTTGATCAGCAGCCTTTCCACTCTAATGAACAAACAAGAAAGACAACAGGTTGTTTACAAAGGAAAACAACCCCCCTCTTCATCTTAAAAAAAGCTGCTAAGCCACACTTGTAGATCGTTTAAGATTTTCAGTGTGTCCTCTTTTGATTGGATACACTCAGTAACAGGATTTCCACTCTCTACCAATGCTGAATTTCAGTGCATTTTTTATTTGACCATTTGACAGAGAAAGACACAAAAATGTTGAGTGAAACGCTCCAACGAGCAACACCTGACATCAATTGACTTGGTTCATACACTGTTGCTGTGCAGCTGATGAAGTGATTTCCACTGTCAGCATCACTCAGCATGAACTCGCTGGCTCAGACTGCACATTGAACTCTCAGAAACATTTCCACACGTCCACAGGTTACATCCAACATTCCACTCAATCGTGCCAACAACTGTTTGGTCAGGTTGACTCGGTTTGACACAAGACACAGTCAAACGCTGCCAATTTACGTAATTCATGTAATGGAAGTCAAGGCGATGGCAAACCAAGTGTGTGTGGAAGAGTGTGTGTTGTGAGAAAAACACACACACAGCAAGAACACAAGGCAAGGAAGCTGATGAGCAGATGTACATAAGCTATTGGAGCAGCAGGGCGAGGTGCTGACAATCAGACCCTGCTTACCACATAAATCAGTTGAAACACACTATAAAACACTTGCAGTTTCTCACAGTGAGCTCATTAAATGAGAGTGGTGGTTTTTTTCAGCCCCCCCTCTTTCTTCCGGGGCTTTTATCAGGCTGATTATCATTAGTCTGTTTCAACGGAAAGGGCAGTTTGTCTGTGTGTTTTCATATCAGATGTTCTCCCAGAGAGCCGTTAGAAAAAGAACGCAATGGAAAAAAAACACAGACGTTCCAAACAATTTTCTCACAGCGGTGCAGTCAGCCCTGCCAGCAGCGCCAGCCTTCTCCTCGGACTCCTTGCTCTTATCTCAGACTTGAGCGCATATGCACACACACACACACACACACACACACACACACACACACACACACACACACACACACACACACACACACACACACACACAGATTCAGACTGCAGTTTTAGTTAATCTTATTTCTCTCATCATCTCGTTCCTCTCATTCTTGTTTTCCATTGTTAGCAAACACATTCACATCCTAACGTTCACTCGCACACTAATCTGGTGTCTTGCTACTCTCATAGGCACTGCTGGAAATCAGCCCTTTGTGATGTCACAGAGGGTGTCAATACTTCATCGCCAATTCCCCAAGATTAGTGACAAAAACCCACAGCTGGGTTTTCATTGTTTTTGCTATGTTGAAACATGTTGAAGATCCAACAAAGCATTAGTTTTGATTGGAAGCTAAGACCCAGTGGGAGGTCGTAAACACAGGGCTAAATGTGTGGTATATGCTAGGGATTTTTATATATAAAGGTTTTTGGATTATAAACAGCAAATGTTGCTCTTCTGACATCTGGGACGAAAATAAATATAATATTGATGAATATTTGAAGTAATTGTTGCAATGTTCCATTGTTAGGGGGGGCGGCACCAACGATGACGATGAGGAGGAAGTTCGAGAGAGGAGGAGACGTGCTCGTGAGGAAAGGAGGAAGATGAGGGAGGCAGAAGATGGTGATACCCCTGATGTAAACAACGCTAACAGGTAAACCACCACATCTAACATGGCACAAAAAATAAGGAGGTAATTCATTTGAGGACAAAGCAGAAGCAGCAGCAGCAGCAGCAGCAGCAAGGCCAATGGCTGTCATGTTTATTAGTCTTGAAAAGTCACTTTCAGGTTCAACTCAATTTAAAGCATTAACTTGGATTAGGAAATCAAATTCTTTAGATAGGCTCCAGTAAACCCTCGCAACCTGAGTGCAGGAGAAAACAGATGTAGAAGATGGATGGATGGATGGATGGATGGATGGATGGATGGATGGATGGATGGGTTTTCAGCTGGATTTGATGCTCCTACAGCTTGACGGAGGCCGAGGCCCCCGCCACTGCCGACGACGATGACCAGGCTCTGCTGGATCGGCTGGCCAAGAGGGAGGAGCGCAGGCAGAAGAGGATGAAGGAGGCCATGGAGAGGCAGAAGGAGCTCGACCCCACCGCCAACGCCGCCAACGGCACGGAGAACACGGCGGAGGAGCAGCCAGACAGCGGCGCCGACAACAGTCAGCAACGGGTGGAGGAAGAGCAGGAGAAACCAGCCGAGGAAGAGGCGGTGGAAACAGACTCAAAGAAACAGGAGGAAGACAAGGAGGATGACAAGAATGTAAAGTAAAAGCTGTGGAATCTGCTTTGAAAGTTTGACATGAAACTAACCTGATGTCACCCGTTTGTCCTGACAGGCGGCTGCCGAGGAAACAGTCACACTAAACGCAGCAAATGAGGTACAGTTTTTCTCACTCTTCCTCTCTTTTCTCCCATCGACTGCCAAAAGCAAATCTGAATTCTTTTTCCAGGAAGAGACGGATAATGCAGCAGCGGAAGAGGAACAGGAAGAGGAACAGGAAGAGGAAGGGGAAGGAGGAGAGGAAGCAGAAGAAGAAGAGGAAGCGGCAGCGGAGGAGCAGCCTGATGAAGGAGTTGCTGAGGAAGCTGTGCCTGATGCTGAACAAGAGGAGGAGGAAAAGAAGAGGGGGGAGCAAGCGGAAGAGGAGGAAAGACAGCAAAAGGAAATGGAGGAGAAGCAGCGGATAGAGGAGGAAGAAAAGCATCAAAAGGAAGAGGAGGAAAAGCAAAAGAGAGAAGAGGAGGAGAGGCTGAGATTGGAGGAGGAGGAAAAAAGCAAAAGGGAGGAAAGTGTCCAACAAGAAGAGGAAGAAAAGAAAAAGAGAGAAGAGGAGGAAAGGCAAAAGAAAGAGGAAGAAGAAAGACAGCTGAAGGAGGAGGAGGAGAAGAGGCAAAAGGAAATGGAGGAGAGGCTCAGGCGAGAGGAGGAGGAAAAAGTAAAGAGGGAAATGGAGGAGAAAGTGAAGAGAGAAGAGGAGGAGAAGCAGAGGAGGGAGGTGGAGAGGAAGAGGAAAGAAGAGGAGGAGGAAAAACGAAGGAAGGAAGTGGAAGAGAAGAAGAGAAAGGAGGAAGAGGAGAAGCAGAGGAGGAAGGAGTTGGAGCAGAAGAAGAAGGAGGAGGAGGAGAAGCGGAAAAGGGAAGTGGAGGAGAGAAAGAAGAAGGAGGAAGAGGAGAAGAGGAAAAAAGAGGAGGAAGACAAGCGCAAAAAGAAAGAGATGGAAGACAAGAAGAAGGAGGTGAGGAAGGAATTTTTTCCTCAGAGATGATGAGTCATTTCATTTCACCAATCATTATCCTTCTCTCTCTCCTTCTTTGAGTTCAGGAAGAAAAGCCAAAGAAACTCGGGTTCAAGGACAAGGTGGAGTTACTCGGAGTCACCACTTTTTTTTTACTCTCTCAATAAAAAAAACAAACAGCTTCATGTCCTTCTGTGTCGCCTGGCAGTTTGAAGTGGCCAAACAGAACACCTCACCCTTCGAGAACAAACTCAGGAAAACTGAGAAGCCATCAAGGTAAAGTCACGCTCGGCCTCTCAGCCTCCCGCTGGGGTTTTTTTTTTTGTCGTCGCCATCGCTCAACAATCTTGTGCCTCTCCAGGGAAGCCGCCGGCGCTCCCAGCAAGCAGGACGACGTGGAGCGGCAGGAGGCCGAGCGCAAGCTGCAGGAGCTGAAGCGGCGGCGGAACGACGCAGAGAGCGAGGAGCTGGAGAAGATGAAGCAGAAGCAGCAGGACGCCGAGGCCGAGCTGGAGGGTCTGAAGAGGAAGAGGGAGGAGAGGAGGAAGGTCATGGAGGAGGAGGAGAGGAAGAGGAAGCAGGAGCAGGAGGACAAGAAGGCCCGGGAACAGGTAGAGGCTCGCTGTCTTCACAGGTCCTGTCTTTTTCTTTTTCATCCGAACACTCTGTGTTGGTTTGTGCGTCTGCCGCAGGAGGAGAGGAGGAAGATGAAGGAGGAGATTGAGAAGAGGAGGGCAGAGGCTGCGGAGAAGAAGAAACAGAAGGAGGAGGAGGTGGGGACGGTGAAACCCACCTTCAGCATCAGCACCAAGGGATCGTCCAAGGTGAGTCTGAAGAGACGCATCCTCCGACAGCTTCGTACCATCAGATCAACAAGAGAGAGAAAAGAAATTGATCAGATAAAAAGTATAAAATAAAAGTGGTCACTTGTCTGCTTTAGTTAAACCCACTGATGAACTCTGTGATGAACTTGGTTGTAGAGACAGAGCTTGTGAAAACATGCTTATTGCACCGTTCCCATGTTTGCTTGTATTTTCAACTTGTTCGATGTTACAAATCATTGGTTCAGTGACGAGGCTGGAAGCCAGCAGCCAGTTCAAATATGGTCCTCACATCGCCAAACACCACCGCTGGCTGCTTCTCCTTTTTGTGCCCGACTATTTCTGGAGGAATGTAGAGTTGTGCGTGCAATTTTTTTCTATGTGTGTGTGTGCTGGCTCTCTCACAGCCATACTCTTACGTGTGGCAACCAGCTCGGTGTCCAAGAACATTCTGACCTCCCCAGGGATGGAGATCCGTGCAGGCAGAGCCGCTGATCCCGTCCATGGACATAAACCTGAATGTGTTTCTTACAGATTGGAGAGAAGGCGGAATTCCTAAACAAGTCAGCCCAGAAAAGGTCAGAAAAAAAACAAATGAATGAAAAGATATAATGACCAGACAAGTTTTGATACTTGACACTGTAAAGACGGCCCGTGTGTTGTTTCGCCCGCAAAGCACCACCGCCAGAGTGTCTCACAGCCCCATGGTCACCAAGATCGGCAACAAAATGGACCAGTGGGCCTCTGCCGCCCAGGTGAGACAACAGTTTATCCATATTCTCAGAAACGGTAGAACAGGAAGTAGCATTGGAATGTCTGAACACACCGATGAGTTCAAAATCACGTTGACATGAAAATCTAAATTGAACATTTCTTTCTGTAAAACAAGGAGAAGATAGTGCTTTATAGAACAAGAAAAATAAAGAATTAATGGTAGTAATACCAGTACATAATAATGGCCAGAAATTATAATAATAGTATTGAAAATAATAACAGTAAGTACAATGAACTTTTTAACACTTTTACACTTTTTTTTTTTTTTAGAAGCAACAACATCTAAAGCAGGAACTTGATCTGGATCTGATATACAAGGCAAAACAGTTAACAAATACAATGTGTATTTTCTTCATAGAGCTAAAGATGTTTTCTTTTAAACTAATTATTTTAAATAGATTTAAGTTTAGAAAGACGTTGGGCATAGTAGAGCTTCTGCTCTAGTATCCTTTGGGGCTACAAATTATAGTCCTCTGTTTTAATCTATTGGCATGTTTTGGAAATCATATATCCTCTCTGTGTAAAATCCTAACAAACAAACAAACAAACAAAACACCCAGCTTGATCATGTTTGACATTCAGTTTTTGCCTCTTAAATGCATAAATTAGTGGAACCTAAACATATCTAAACCCCCCATTGTGCGTCTCTGCAGGGAAACAAGGAGGTGAAATCCCCCAAATCCCCCCTGGCTGACATCCCCTCAGGAGGCGCCCGCAGCATCAAGAGCATGTGGGAGAAAGGAAACGTCGGCGGCTCCTCTGAAAGTCCGGCTCCGGCCAACAAGGTCAGGCATAACGGACATAACGGACGTCTTGGCGAGTCGCTACTGAGACTGAATCCTTGAGCGTTCGGGACGCCTCTTCTTTTCTTGCAGGACTTGCCAGTGACCAGAGGGGGCGTGACCGGCCGCGTCAACAATTGGGCGAAGCCTGCGGAGGCGGAGAAGACGGAAAAAGCGGCGGCGGCAGCGGCGGCACCATCAGCTGCACCTGCACCTGCACCTGCCCCTGCACCTGCTGCGTCATCACCGTCACCAGCCAAGCCGGCTGTGAGGACCCGATCTCTCTCTCTACCTCTCTGCCCCCTCCCCTCTCTCTCTCTTTCTCTTCTTCCTTCCTTTTCTTTAAACCATGTTGTTACCAAAATAGACTCATCTCTCCATAGTCCGTCCAGCGACCAGCCACCAGCTGCAGCCGCTGAGCCTTGCCTGGGCCAAGTCGCTGAGTAGAGCGACACCACATGGACATTTATTTTATTTATTGGTTTATTTTTTGGAAGGAGGCCTGTTGGCGCCCATAGCATGAACTTGAGAGGGGGAGGAAAAAATTGAGGCTGGAAGAAAATTAGGACGCAAAGCACCCAGCAGTTTCCAGCGTCAGCAGGCTGAATTCCTGCATGTGCAGCCGTCAACACCCCATAGATCACCTGCTGCGACCTCTTGTCCAGGTTGTTTGTTTTTTTTTTTCTTCAGATCAGATTACAACCTGTAAACAAGTCGTTGCTAGAAATGCTTTTCCTTTTCATATTTTGGCCTGAATGGAAACTCGCTGCAATCTCATCTCAGGACCATGTATTTGGTCACCTCAGTGTGAGGTTCAAAGGCCCCGCTGCCTTCACTCTGTCGTCACACACACACTCTACACACGTTACAAAGCTGACGAGGGACTAATTGTTTAGTTCTTTCGCTTCCTCAATGGGGCCGTTAAGGTCGTCTTGCAAAAACACGGTGCCCTTGACTTGAAGCCGAGACGCCAGCTGGCGAACACGTCCCGCCGCCTGTCATGCAGCCCCGCCCCCACCAGGCAGCATGACATTGTTCTAATGGGAAATTTACGAGCGAGAGATATCTTTAGTATCAAATGTTTTGGGAGCGGCGGCGGCGACTTTGGCCTTACTTGTGCTGCAACATCCCCCTCTGACGGGTCGAGGGAACAGAACGTCTGTGCTGGTGAATCAGTTCCATCTCGCTGCGAACGCCACAATCTCGGCTGCTTCCCCTCCCATACATGCTCTCCCTTCCTCTCAGCCCTAAGTTTAATATTCCCTATGTGATCTGTCCACTCTTTACAACCATCAAGTGTAATAATAATAATAATTATGATAAATACAGAGAATTAATTCAATACTGTGAATTTCAAGTACGCAAACTAAATCATATTCACATACATTATATGCCTTAAATTATTTTATCGATGTTGTCCACTTTGGCTTTTGAAAAATGTTTCGTCTCGTTTGTCTCAGGAAACGAAACCAGGTGACAAGCGCGGCATGTGGGAAACCAAGAAGAGTCCTGCACCTGGCAAGGTAAGACATGCACCTGTGCAGACACACACACACACACACACACACACTGCTGTCAGTGAGATATTAATGATTTCTCCCCTTGGGATTAAGTGTTCTGATTCACACAGACTTATTATATCCCCTTCAAAAGTCGTGTTGGCAGCATTTGGTTGTCTAACTGCTGTTTGTAATTTTAGAATGCCAAGTTCTACTTTTACCTACATACATTTTTATTTATAGATCATATTGTGTCAACTGTGATGTTTTCTGATGTGACACTTTGTAAAGGGAAACTTCTTTTTAATAAAAAGCAAGCAATTTTCTTTTAAATCCATCTTTAACTACCAATTATTCTCCCTCTGTTTTCTTCACTTTAACAGTTGTCATTCGGTGCCAAAGGCAAGTTTGCAACTAATGGTAAGATCAAACTAAGCAAATCAAATCATCAAATGCGGGAGTGAGTCAGACAACGTTAACTATTTAGGAGTCGCCAGGCTAAGCTAACAGGTCTTAATTTCCATGCGGCATCTCTGTACAGGAGCTTTATTACAAAATTACACGGTGGCCTCCGTAATCGCCGGATTAACATGCTGAAACGGAGGGTTTACGTTGATTAATCCAGGATGAGGTCGAGTTTAGTCGTAATGTGTCTGCCCTTCAAAACATGCCTCCGGGATGGCCGTGTCCCACCAGAATCCCTCTGTAAGCCGCAAGCCACTTGCCATAAATCAAATTGGCTGCTGTAAAAAAAAAAAATTGGACGGTGGCTCAGCTCTTTGGCACTGCGGTCTATATTTACAAGTAACAAACCACTCGCCCTGACCTTGTTTCCCAGTATAAAGAACCTTGCAGACTCCTGGGATGGCTGTCGTACCTCCGCAGCGCCGGCCGGTCACCCAGCGCCACCTGGGTCGCCCGGTGCCAAGCCGGGTGTCGGCGGGCCCTCAGGCATACCAGCGCGCAGCTGCTTGATTGTCACATTACAAGTTACTTGCTGTGTGCCTGAGAGGAGGTGGGTGGGGTGGGGGGGATTACACAGTGTTTATTTACGCAGCAGTTGTACTCAGACTCTGGGCTTATTTGCTCAGCACCGCTAATAAAGCGCTAACATGTAGCCAAGCCGTTTGAGTCCCCCGAAGGCCCATGAGATACACAGAGATTTAAGCCCAGCGAAGCTATTGTTTCAGCCTCCTGCCGGTGTTCAGGCGGCTCGCTCGAAGTGTGAACAATGGCGGTGGAAAAGTGTTTGTCGAGCTTCAGCCCCAGACCCTAAATAGCGTTCCTTGTTGTAACCGACCGGCTTCTTTAAACAGAAATAGATCTCTGAGGAATGAAGTAGAGGGCAAGTGGCAAAGTTACAGCTTTCAGTCACAAGGAGAGGCACTCTCGCTTTGGCTCTGGCTGGTGGGGGTATGTAATACACTTTAAATTCACATGCGTTAATGGGCCTTCAATGTCTCTTTCTGTCTACCAGCAGGTGTGAGGCCCTAACCAGCGGCTCTGGTCCCTTATTTAAATCAAGCTTTCCCTGACCAATCACAAGCCTCTGCCACCGAATGTGCTTCCTCTTCGTCTTCACATACTTGCTGCGTTAAGTTCACGCCAGTGTGGGACAAAAACATCGGACCAAGAATTGCACCAGCACCAAAGTCTTCAGCATTCTCCCAGCTCTGTTACCGCTGGAAGACACGTTCACTTTTTTAGAATATCCAGATGTTTAAAGATAGCATTAGCATAGCATTAGCATCTGTGTGTGATCACTTTTTCTTAGTCATTGTAGCAGCATTCCAACTGATCATGTGTCCTCTCTTAACACTGAGCGGTCAGCCTGTACATATTTGACTTACTTCATGTGTTCATTAGTTTCTTTTTGCAACTTGAATATTGAATTGACAACATTCATAAGAACTGGTCTCGTTGATCCGCCTCCAGAGACATGCATCTTAAAGCAACACCGTGTTTTTTGTACTTTAAGCCGATGGTTTCAAAAATGATCAGAAATTATCTTGAATGAGTCATTGACCTGAACAGGTAAAACGGTATCCCTGCCAATGTTACAGCTCCCCCAGCTGGCCTGCTACAGGACTATATGTTTGGTTGCCTGCCAACCTGGCACCCTCTCATGAGAACACATACATCCAATACAATAAATCGGAAAAATGATTTTGACAATACTTTAACAGTATCTGGATACTTACTTGTTTCACTGATGGTAAAGTTCTCTGCCTTTATTTTGTCAAGTAGCCTTTTCATGAAACATGAGAACATTTTTAAAAAGCAACTATATAAGACACTTATTTTTTAAAAATTGTTCAATGACACCTATTTTTAATCAATCAAAATATTTTTATTCAATTTGTCAACTGTTATGCAATGTACATTTTAAGTTTTTTATTCTCTGAAGAGCTTTTTGGATTTCATACTTGGTAGCAAAAAAAAAAAAAAAAAAGTCACATGTAATAGGCCAAGACAGTATCAGAAGTATGTTTTGCTCTCACTCAGTAACTGGTTGACATGGCTCAGTCTTTGCAATGCCACAGCAGCAGGGCTTAACAACCGTGTGTTCATCCGCGCTCTCTGTTTTATTAATGCCTGTAATAAATCCTCACCTGTGGCACGGATGGCGTTCCCGTCAGTCAGCCACGCATGTGACTTCACTGCTGCCAATATGAGTGCGCCTGTGTTATTGTGATTGATTGCTTTGATAGATTGTTGAAGAATTACTGTTTCTTTTGCAGCTGCAGCAATAAATAATCCAAGAAATTAATAAAATGATCAAAAATGTGGACTGATATTTTCATTTTAGCATTGAAGGAAATGCAGACAGACGCCTGCTCTAACTAGGTGGGGATTTATGGAGCAATGTAACTTGAGTGAAAGCTGGTGAAAGTAGTTAGTGTGTGCATTTGCGTGTGCGTGTCCATGGATGTGTGTTATGTGTGTTTGTGTGTTGGACAGAGCTCCAGCTGTCTAACAATAGACTGTTCAGCCATAGGACGCTGCAGTCACATGAGTAAGAAGGGCTCCACTATGTATCCTTGATGCCCAAACTGTTTGGCGAACTTCAAGGAGCCGAAGTCTTGGTCTCGTCCCGAAGCTCCCTCTGTCTGGCCCACAGGTAAGAACACAACAGCCTCATTTCCAACACGGTTTAGTCAATGAATACTGAGAGAAGCTGCTGCTTTGATGACTAACTTGTGGTCTGTTAATCTGCCCATTTTAGTTCTTGCAAGGTCTTCACCCTCAACATCTTGAAATAAATATGATTGCACTGAATAGTTCAACATAATAAATGTGCTCATATAACAGAAGAAAATTTGGTTGTCTATACCACCATATGTATATTATATAAACTGCATATATCCATACTATGTCTGTGTTACATTCAACAGAAACCTCACAGTGAAAATAGTTTAGCTGATTTCCCACAAATCAAACTGAAAATCAAGCTTGACTGGGGATTTGTGGTCATTATTATGAAATGAAACATTGAAAGTCATTGGGGGTCATTGTCTGAGGTGGAGGTAGTAAAACTGCACAATTAGGGCAATGGCCTTTAAAACATGGGAGTTGCAGTTCTATTAAGTATTTGGTTAATTAGCTGATTAAGAATTCTCGCTCAATCACTCAACTGCTTTTGTAGTATGCAGTCAATTTTCCACGTCCAATTAGAAAATATTTTGGACCTCGTGTTTGTTCACTAATACTTTATGTTTATCAGACTCTTATTCTTGCAAAACTGTTTCTGATGAATGCATTTTATTGTAGAATGTCAAATCTCAGCCCTTATAAAAATAATTTAAAAAAAGAACATCATATTTTAGTCATTTATGCCTCCGCCAGGTTGTTTAATGATCACAGAAGTCTGGGCGTCTAAAAATAGACTAATAGGGATCCATTTTGCAGAGCTCACCGATAACAAAATGTCTGACACTGAGGAAGTGGTGGAGGAGGAGGAGACGCAGTACGTACACACTTCAGCCACTTTCATGCACTATTCGATGCTTTAATAAGTTTTGTTGATTAATGTTGTCATTATTGGTCTTTAAAGGGAGGAGGAAGGTAAGAAAGATGCAACTGCAGATGTTCTTCAACGTTGACATGTACATATTGAAAGAATTTTTATAACCAAATTGTTTTTGTTTTTTCCTGATCAACAGCACAAGGTAAGAAAACCATGTTGTTTCACTTTCTTACTATTAAATGTTCAATAAAGATGTGTTCTGCTTATATTCATGTTGTTTATTGTGTTTTTTCAGATGAGTCGAAGCCGAAGCCAAAGTAGGTTCACCTCCTCTGCCAAGTCTGTAAAATTCCCCAGGCAGATTTCCTCAAAAAAACAGTTTCTCCTCGTCAACAGGTTCATGTCAAACATTGCTGCCCCAAAGATTCCAGATGGAGAAAAAGTGGACTTTGACGTGAGTCGATTGCAGTCGAACAAATCATTTAAGAAGTGTGAAATGTCAAGGCATCAACTGAGCCTTTGTGGGGTTATTTTTTCTTTTTTTTCTGTTTTTACCAATGGCAGGACATCCACAGGAAGCGTCAGGAGAAGGACCTGTCTGAGCTGCAGTCGCTGATCGAGGCTCACTTCATCCAGAGGAAGAAAGAGGAGGAAGAGCTCATCGCCCTTGTCAACAGAATCGTCCGTTCTACCCTGGAAGAAAGTTTTGACGTGACATTTTCAGCGCCGCTTACCGAACCGTCCGTGTGTCCTGCAGGAGAAACGCCGCGCTGAGAGAGCGGAGCAGCAGAGGGTCCGAGCAGAGAGGGAGAAGGATAGGCAGGCCAGGATGGCGGTGCGTCACAAATCATGGTGTCCGCTAGCAGCTCGGCTCCCCCGCGTTGTGTTCGGAGGGATGTGGCTCCTTCCCGGTCCTCACTCCACACCTGATGTGTTGCCAACAGGAGGAGAAGGAGCGGAAGGAGCAGGAGGAGCAGCGCAAGAAGCACGACGAGGACGCCAAGAAGAAGAAGGCCCTCTCAAACATGACCCAGCAGTACAGCGCCGGGCAGAAGGTCATTATTCCGCCACTGTTATCTGAGAAAATCCCTTTTAAGCACCAATGCAAACAGCAAACTAATGCGAATCATGGAGCAGAGAGGAGAAAAAGGTAATTCAGTGTTTCCTTTCTTGAGGAGTAAGGATCAAAACTACTACCACCTCTGTAGAACACCTCCAAATTCTTTTTGCAAGGCCACAAAACATCACAAAACAGAGTTAGATTGTCCTTCAAGCTCGGAGCCATTCAAGTGATTCTGAAAAACGAACATCTCAAGACATAAAAGACAGGAGAAAACTCTGTCCATTTTGGAAAGTTGACTGTACCTTTAAAGGGCCCATATTAGTCCCCAGAATCCCTTTGCTTATGCCTGAAAACTATAATGCATGTTCCTATTCCGATTCCTATCAGTGAACTCCACATATTTGGCATCCTTTGCGTCAAATTTGCCCTTTGTGAAGTCAAACAAATCTTCTGCATATCTCATTCACCTCCAGCTCTTGTGCTGCTTCTGGACCATCTTGCAGTTGCCTTTTTTTTTTTTTTTTTTTTTTCCTTCCAGACATGTGGAAGGATCAATAAGGTCTTAGCAGGAAGCTAAACCAAAATGTTTGGTTTCGGCAGACTTTCAGTTGTGCGACACGGTGGCGCAGTGGTTAGCACTGAAGGTTGCGGGTTTGATCCCGGGACTGGGGCCTTTCTGTTTGCCTGTTCTCCCTGTGTCTACGTGGGTTCTTTCCGGGTTCTCTGGCTTCCTCCCACAGTCCAAAAACATGCACGTGAGGCCCATCGGGCCCCATTAGTGCAAAAGTAACTGGGTATAGAAGATGAATGGATGCTTTGTCTGTCGTGTGAAGTTGCTCCACCAAAGTCTAGGATGAAAACTAAGGATGGGAAAAGTGGATATAAAGAGTATTTAATTTATTTGTATTTTTATTTTTCTAATTGTTAATCAGAACAAAGTGTGTCTCCAACTTGTTCTTATCTGGTTCCAGTTACAAATCTTTTATTTTTGCTTTTGTCTGATACAGAGTGAGAACAGAAGAGGAGCTAAGAAACAGACGGAGCGGGAGAAGAAGAAGAAGATCCTGGCCGAGCGCAGGAAGCCTCTCAATGTTGACCACATGGGCGAGGACAAGCTGAAGTATGTTGTCACCACATAGAGTTTTCTCATCCATTCAGACAGTTGCTTTGCAGGAACATGAAGGCGTAGTGGAGGCCTTGACTCGACGACTCTGCTTGTAGGGAGAAGGCCGACGAGATGTGGAAGTGGCTGATGTCGCTGGAGGCTGAGAAGTTTGACCTGGGTGAGAAACTCAAGAGACAGAAGTATGACGTAAGTCTCCTCTGCGCGCTCAAAAAAATAGCTGCCAATCTGTTGGCGCCCTCTGCTGGACACGTCAGGTACGCATGCCCCTAAAAACCAACGTTTTGTTTGTCCCTGCAGATCAACCAACTTCTGGCCCGAGTTCAGGACCACCAGAGGTATGAAGACCTAGTCCAACTCTGGCTTCAGTTGCTTTTTAATATTCATTTTGATTTGGTCTAAAAATATATATATATGTATATGATAAATCCTGATTTTTTTTTTTTGTCTAACTTTGACTTAAATGACTGTGAACATTTTAAAAGATGACAACCAATTAATCATTCTTTAAATTATTATTGTTTTTTTTTTTACTTTTTAGTTTGATAATAATCAAAGGCTTTTTCAAACCAAAATTCAAATTTTTGAGTACACAGTCAGAAATGGCTTCAGGATTTTACAGTCTTATACTCTGGTGTTTTCAGTGCCAAGGGCCGCGGCAAGGGCAAGATGAGCGCCCGGTTGAGGTAAAGAAGTGGCGATACGACGACGACGACGACACACACCTGGAGGCCACCAACGCCAGGGCCACCTGTGTGTTCTGCGTTAACTTATTGTTCTGTTGTGTTGGGTTACATGTCAATCGGCAAGATATCGAAATCAATAAAGGAATCACAAACACCCTGCGCTCCTGTCTTTCCATCCACCATGCAGGATGAGAGACTGTGGTACCAAAAGTCACGATTAATTTAACCATTTCATACTGAATGTGGTTCAACATATAATATTACATACTTGTGAACTGGACTGAACGTTAAAGAGCGAAAAACGTTGAGGCATCAGACTTTTTTTCAGAGCTTTAATTCAAATCTGCACTAAAAACAGGACAATCTTCAGAAAGGCTCCACATAGTGGTGACATCGGCTGTACATTATACGTTTTCATTAATTAATAAAAATATAATAATCTAGAGCAGGATCATGTGTAGTGCTGATGATAAACAAGGAGGGAAAATATTTCACCCTGTAATGAAGTCCTTACACAGAAACCACATTTTCCATATACACACATCCACACCAGTGCATTTCTGAGTCGCTGTTATCTGGAGTTCCAAGTGCTGGGCGGGTCGGAAGGCCAAGGAGGGAGGAGGGAGGGGGCTCCAACGTGACGGCGGCTAGTGTGAGGAGAGCCTGCCAGACGGGGGCGCTCTCACCACATGTGCGTCTCTCGGATCTCTGCGATCACCTGACTGGCCTTCTGCAACGCCTGGATACAGGAAGGTGAGGGGGGAAATTTGTATTCAACATAGATCTCTTCTTGCACACATTTCAGGGTATGTTGGTCACGCTAAGCTAAAACAACTTTTCAGCACAGCTTAAGGAATAGCTTGTATTGATGTAGCAAACCCAAATGAACTGGTGATGCAGGTTTATAATATGGCAGCAAGAGAGGGCCCAACTGGAGTAATTCTTCTGTATTGTTCTGCTTTCTTGCAAATAATGAGTTAAGCTACAATTTTAGCAGCCTGTGTCATGGTCAGCGGCTGTAGTTTGCCTCCTTCAGCTCCAAAGGCAAGGGCGAAGAGGAAATTCATTTGCATGAACATGAATGCAGGGCCATTAATCAATGAAACACAGAGGGGGAGCTGTGATGTCACTTTCTACTCTAGATGTCAGGACGCTTACAGTTCAGTCCATTGCAAAATTTGCTTTTCCAGCATCCTACCTAACAAGCTAAATTTGACCATGAGCTCCCTTTAAAGATTTACACTTTATTCTCCACAAAACGAAAATAAGCGTCTGTTGACGCCACGGCAGTGCTGTCGGGTCTCATCTATCACGGGACGTGATGACGCCGATACCTTGAGCATGTCGGCGGCCTCGCTGCGTCTCTGAGCCATGTCCTCCGACTCTGTCAGCAGGTCGTTCAGCAGCACCGGCTTGTATAACTGACCCACCAGCTCGCTCTGCAGGCAGTCCTTCACATGGTTCACCAGGAAGTGCATCACCGCTTTCGGTACGCTAGAGACGATTGTGACAGCAGGAGCAAAAGATGGAGAGAATTGATTAACATCACATGAACATTTTTTTCTGAAATAAATAAAAAAACACAGTCTCAGAAATTCTATCTACCTGTCTTGGATGTTTTTGCGCACAATAAGAAAGTATGACTTGATGAGTCGCTCGATGACCTCACAGTCCCTCTGCTCCCGAGCAGACAACTTCCTGGAAACTGGAACAGGCTAGTGAAGATAAACAGGGAACAAATGTGTTGATCAATAAGCAAGTTTCCAAGTGGGAAACACACTTTAGGTTTCGTTTCTTGGAGATGAGCAGCACAACATAACAAAAAAAAAAAAACACTTTGAGCAATGACATGATGTTTGGCACTTGTTCAGACTGAAAGTGCAGGCCAAGCAGTATGACTGAGCCAGAGGTGACCTCAAGGTGCTCACCACATCAAGCAGGTTGACAGCGTGGCCCTTCTGAGGGCTGGAGGGGAAGAGGGACTGCGGCGTGGCCCGGTCTCCTGCAGCGCCTTCATCCCCCCTCCTCAACATGCCCCTCCAGCCCCCCGTGCCTGCATCTGCCTGTTCAGTAGCGGCGGCGGTGGCGGTGGTGGCTCCCACAGCAGCCTGGAGGAAGCACGAAGAGAAGCAGGATGTCAGAATGAATTCAATATCCTGCTCAGGCAGAAAAACATGGGACACGTGCAAACAAGTGCAAGGGAACATAGTTAGTAGAATGACAATGAAATGCAAATAAGCACATTTAAACCGATTATGAGTGCATCAACATCTACATGGTGCATCTATGAGACAAGACCAAGTTCCGATCTAATCAAACAGGACATGCTGAGTGATTCTGGAGCTGTTGTACAAGATGGGGGGAGATTCTTCCACAACAGACGGCCAGAGATAAAGACAGAGCGCGGGGCTCCATCACCAGGAGAATTTTGGAGTTTCAAAAACGTCTCCTGCACTGAGCAAACAGGCAGCGACTGAAGGAGACAGACCTTAGTGATCTCCCCCTCAGGGGCGGGAGGGTCAATGGGGCAGAGAGACGGCCACCCGGGGCCTCTAACGGACTAAGGGGGAAGGTAACATGAGTGGGAAAAACAACCGAGAGGTTCACTGAGAGATACACAGGACAGAAATTGGCACTTTTATAGGACACGATGAGAAAAAAAGCAGTGTCATGGATGTCGACTGCACCTTGTCTCTGGGGACGGCAGCAGGAAGGTCTCTCATTCTCATCCGTCTCTGCTCCTAAAATGAACAGAGAAAAACTGTAAAGAAATTCCAGAGGTCTTCCTGGTTTGAATTTTATTGTTTCCACTTCAAAAGCATCGAGATTTTAAAAAAAATGCTGCCTAACCAAAATACTGTTCAATGAAAAACATTTCTTTTTTCACTTTGAATTTCATTTTGAAAATGCACTGCTGCTCTGCATTTAACTGCGGATGTTAATGCGGTTTACCTCGATGTTGTTGTTCATGAGGCCGCAGGCGTCTGCAAAATCAGGGTGTTTAGTGTTGATGTACGCCAGCTCAATGGCGACCAAGTTGTGAACCTGCAGAGATAATCAGTGAACATGAGTGAAACAAATTTGAAGTTAAAAGACAAAGAAACAAAATGACATTAAAAAAAAAAAAAAAAGCCAGCTGCTTCTGACCATGTCGTTGGTGACCGGAAGTCTTTTCCTGAGCAGCGATGTCACCACTTCTACGATGGCGTCATGCAGCTTTGGAAACCTCAGCAACTCCTGCAGGCAAAAAGGAGAAACCAGTCATTACACTTGAGCATGTGCGACTTCCTAGAACCGGAAGCGTTGTGCCTTCAGTGTGTTTCTCACCTGCGTGCTGTAGTTGCTGCAGTGCTGGATGATCCTCTGCATCTCCTCGTGCACCAGCTCTACACAGCGCAGGCTGGGCTCCTCCAGACGCTTCACCTGCCGCTTCACCAGCAGCTCAAAGGAAACCTCCGGCACAAACAGAGCAGGCCTCGGCCCCTGTGGGGAGAAAAAACAGCCTTGGCTCTCACTTTCTGACTGCATTTAAGTCGAAGACGACAACATCTTTGAAGCGGACTGAGTGAGGGCGAACCGTTGCATTTCTGATGGCTGTGAGCACGTCAATGGTCGTCAGGCCGCCCAGAGGATCAACCGACTCCAACGTGCGACCAAAGGTTTCATGAAATATATAACAGATTCTTGCTCCACCGCATCTAGGACACAAAGGAAAGCAATTTGCAATTTCATAATATCTGATTTGTTTCTTCCTCTTTTTCTTTCTTTGAGAGATTGGTATGTTTTTTTTTTGGCCATGGCATTGCGCCATCGTCATGCCAGATAGGTAGACAAGCGACAAGACTGAGTTCAGGGACCTGCTGCGGGTGACAGCTGAGGAATTTGGTTTCTTGTTCCTCTCGACGCGCCCAGCGCTTCCATTGGCTGTTGCTCTTCACAGGAGCTGCTGACCCATTCTACAAATTTAGCGTGCTACATGTCTGGAAGTTCTCTGCGACACAGCGGCAAAGCTTTCAAACACTTCACTTGTTGTGCTCCAGCACTTGCTTGTGAGGCACAAGCTGCTGCTGCTGCTGCTGCTGCTGCTTTGCCTCTGATCAGGTGACTTTTGTCAGTGAGCTTAATGATCCTATGAGAGTGCAGGGCTTCAGTCATGTGGTGTGGACTGGTGGTGGCGGCTGCAGCTGTTGGGACTCACAGTTCAGCTGTCTCGATGTACTTGGCCGTGCCCTCGATGGTGCGGCAGTACTCTGCGGCGAACTTGGTGATGAGCTGCAGCAAGGTGGCGCTCTCGTCTTCCACCGGCTCGCCGTAACTATTGAGCAAAGACTGGTACTGCGCCGCCAGCACGTTGATCCTGGTCTTCAGCTCAGGGAGACAGTCTCTGATGTGGTGCATGAGCAGCCTGACAGTCAAAACAGAGCGTTTATATGTTAAAATACACTTCAAATACACTAAAAAGGAGAGAGGCTGACACGGATATTTTAGAGGTGAACACTCCACCTCCTTACCTGTTGAGAGTTCTGGCCAGGTATTTGGTTCCATTTCTGTTTGCAAGCGAGGGGTATTTCTTTTGAAGGAAGGCATATTCATCGCGGATCGCATCAGCGACCAACTTCTTTTGGTTGATATCCAACTGACTCCTGAGAAAAAAATGGCATCAATAACAATTAAATATAATATATATCGGTTTAAGTTCTGGCTTAACAGGTGTCTCCTGAAATGGCCAAACCCAGGCGGGCACATTTTAGCCTTGAAAATGACCGTGTATTGTATTCTGTATACCTGTTCACCACTCCAATAATGCCCAGTTTGACGGGGATGACCCTTCCCATCAGGACGTCCATGGCATCTGTTCCAGCATCCATCAGATCCAGCTTGGTCACCACCGCCAGGGTTCTTCTGCCTGACGGTGAGAAAATATCCAGAACACACCCGGTCACACTCGGTCACCAGTAGAAAACCCAAGTAGGAGAAATATCACCGGGGACACCGACCGTCGGTGTCTGCCTCTCGGGCCACTTTCAGGGCCTCTGAGGTTGCCATGTCCGTGTTGGCTGCAGTCACAGCCAAGATGATGGAGTTTGGGTTGGAGATGTACTTAAAGATCAGCTCCCTGATCTGGATCTCAATATCCTTTGGCTGATCTCCCACCGGAACCTGTTAGAATGAAGATAAACAGTGACTTCAAGGTAGCAGGGTTGAGATGTCTCTAAGAGCCATGGCAATTCAGCTCCATTATGTTCTTAGAAACTTTGTCCACTATTAAATGAATTCAATAAACTGCAACGAAGACAACTGAAACGGCACGTCACCTTTGTAATACCAGGGAGGTCCACCAGGGTGAGGTTCACCACGTGTGTTGAGAAGATTTTCAGGTGAATGGGCTCATTACTGATACCCTAAAAAGAATAATCCTTGTTATACTTACTGACGAACAAAATTTCAGACTTGCAGACTTGTAACGGCGATGTCACAAATACCTTGTTAATGCCAGAAATTCTTTCCGTCTCCGCTTCAATTTCTTGCCTGATCTCGTTAAAATCTGTGTAAATCTGAATGAGGGATAATAATTTAATGTTGAGAGAAGATAACATTTTATATTCACCGCAAAAGAATTGCTTTTACTCATTTGCTTGAACCACATGAAATTTTATTTTAGCATAACACAGGTCAACATTGCAGGCCATTCAGCCCGCAAGCCTTATAAAGATACTTCCATAGTCATTCTGTATGGACACAAAGAACAGCCAGTCTCTCGCACAACCTGACTGTCTGTGCGTGATTGCACTAATGTTAAGCAGGCTGCAAAACAACAGTGTGACGACCTCACCTTGCTTTTGGTGTGCAGAAATTTACCCCACTCCTCTCCATCGATGCCTGAGAGACACAAAGCAGAGAGCAGATGTCTGAGCGACTCATGTGACAGATGTGGCCCAAAGATCACTGTTACTATTTTTACTATCACTACGTCGCCTGGGATTCTGAGCTGCTGGCCAGATGGAATGGGGAGAAAAAAAAAAAAAAAAAAAAAACGCCTCAGAAAAATGAACTGCAACTAAAGCTAAAGGAAAAAAGGAAACTTGTGAGCAGCAGTTATGATGCATGAATGAATTCCAAGTGCAATAAAAACACCCACGGAGCATAATTGCAAGGGTGGAGTCTGTTAGTCACCTTCGAGGGAGTTGTTTGTATTTGTGGAATTCACACCAGGGTTAAAAATAGTTTGAGCGTACACTTAAAATATATTTTTTGTTGAAAAAAACTGTGAATATTATCGTTTTTAAGAGAGTCCAGCCTAAATGAACTGGAGGGTTTGTGCTAAGTGGAGCGAAGCCACGTGGAGTGGCCTCCTTTTAAAAGCTACACAAACACAAGCCGCAGGGAAGGGGAAAAAAAGAGTGCTTTTGTAACTGTTAACGCAACAAGGAGAACAAGGAAAGGGAGACCTCTGTAAAGACGTCCATTTTTCTTGGAGTCTGTGGTTCAGGAGAGACAACACATGACAAGAGGGTTAGTCTGGCGGTCCGCAGCGACGCAAAGTCATACTGAGGCTGATGCCAGAGGACAACGTTAACCATGAGGAGGACACCTGCACATTACTCTGCTGTTTTCACTGAGGCTGATAATATGTCATAGTGTTTGTATCTTTTTTTTTTTTAACCTGCTTTGACCAGTATTTTTCAAAGAATAACTTTAATATTGTGAATCAGATACTGCTTCTCCTCAGTCTGGCAGCTCCTCATGATCAAATGCACTGAGGGAGGGGGGGTGGGGGTTGAGCCTTTACCGTTCTCCTCATTGGTTTTTCGCCGGTCCTGTGGGTCGATGTGTACCAGCTGCAGGATGAGCGGCCGGCGTGTGACAATGCCGGTTCCCCGTGGTAGGATGTCCCTGCCAACCAGGCTCTCCAAGACAGAACTCTTCCCACTGCTCTGTAGAGTGTGACAGCAAATTTCAAAACACAACATAAATGAGTCAGAGAATGTGGAACGTGTTGACTCACTGGCTCATGACTCACTGAAATAATAACGTGCTGCAATTATGCTGCCTGCACTGAACCCAGAGCATTCCAACTTATAGCTGGGGCTTTAATGGGAAGAAATTTGTTTTGAGCTTGGAGGTAGCATCAGGTTCTAGCAGGAGGACGTCTCTGGCTTACTGGCATGAAGTTGAGTAACACTAATGAGATCTAGTGGGCCGATATACGTCACTTAGCTACCTTGGCCCGCAGAGAGGACTGTTGCTGCATTCCTAAGTAGAAGATAAGGTCTATAAAAGTAATCAGTTCTTTCATGCATAAACTGTTGTTTCATCAAAGACAAACAGGCAAACGTAACAGACCCAGTAAATAATAATTGTGATCGGATCCATGACACCTTCGTAAATGTCTTTGTAAAGCGGCAAGTCAAATAATGCATTTAAATTTTTCCTTTGGCTCCCTGAAACACAAGCACACATGCTGCCAAAAGGTCTGAGACAGAATCATCCTCTTAGCAGACACAAATGAAAGAGCGAGACCAAACCTGCCACTTTAAACCAATTAGCATCTCGTACACAAGCTCGTGAGCCAAACAAAGTGAAAGTAGGATGTTGATTCAACTTTTGGGTCACTGTCAGTTTCGGTAAATATGTGTTCAATTGAAGTGTGACAACGCTGCTGGGTACCAAAGAAAGTTTAAAAATTTGATGACCACATCCGATTCTGATTCTAATAATAATAATGACGACTTAATGCAGATCTGTTGTTGTTTTGGAAAGGCTTATGATTAGCCTTGTGCACCTCATAGAGTGGCTAACAGGTGCATGCTCTTTAATGCGTACACGGGTAATATTTTAAAGCATTGATTGTCATAGATCCTTATTAGTATGTGCGGGAAAATACAAGTACATATTCTACATTACTTCTAGGTCAGTGATCTGAAAAATACACTGGTAAATATGTTTTCTTTTTGTCATCTCTGTCATTACTCGTCAAGTTTCTCAATGAGGTGTTAAGCTAACGCTAAAGAGGTTTCACTGTTAGTAGACCAACTAGCCAGTCAGGTAGATGTTGGATTGAGCTGAACAGCTTTGTCTGTTGTCGAAATCAAAACAGAACGAACGCCGCAACAAATATGTAGAGAAGCCAAAGCGAGCTAAGTTAACTTGTTAGCATGACAGCAAATGAGCGCCACTTACCTGAGTTCCGACGACAACAATCTGCGGCAGCTGAATGATGTCGGCGCCGACCGTGTTAAACACGTCTTGCAGTTTGTTTATGACAGGTATGAGGGCCTCCATTGTGCCGGTGCGACTTTCTGACCTGTCAAAGTAACTTTCAGTGGCGTCCCGCACACGGGAACAAAGTCATTCAGTGTCCCTCGGCTAAGCTACTGGCGATCCGCAATATTCAACTGTGCACGCCAATGAATCATGGGAGCTTGAGTTCAACGGAGTCGCTCAACTGGCTTAAAGGCGAACGTTTGCCTTTTCATGAACTACTATTCGCAGTGATGACGTCGTATCACGCCGCACCAATAACAATAATATTTCTTCTTGGTAACGGTAACCAAGGTCAATAACAAAATATAACGTTTTCTTGCTCGCTGACAGTATGACTGCCCCTTTCCACATTACAATAAAATATTTTCTTAATTCTTATTTTTTAATAATCACACATTTTCCCAAAATACTTTGATATCATTTGATCAAACTAATCTCAGAATTGTATGAGGAAAAAAGTCAGAATTTGAACTTTAAACTGAGAATTTTAAGAAATCTATTTTATTTTATTTATTTATTTATTTATTTTTACCTCTGCATTTCATTTGTACAGATAGCACTATAATACTCAATTTAATGTTAACATCCTAGTGGTCAAATGTAATGATAGCGTATCACTCTCACATGTCTGAATAAATTGCAATGAGATTCCACATGAGCAAAAGGCGTTTTATTATTTAAAAGGGTTGTTTTTATGTAAAAATGTACAATTAGTAAGATTGAATATTTCAAACAAGGAACCACAGTGACAGTTAAATGGTAATCAAAATTCCAAATTCATCACGTCCAGAAAAATCTGAAAAATATCAAGCAATCATGAAATTAACAGTTGAACACGTGTACTACACGCAGGCATAGCTCTTTTAGCTATAATTGGGAAATTAGAACGTTGCTGCATTGACCAGGTGTTCCATTTTGGTTTAAGGAAACAAATTAATTCTTCACAGGTGTTTCAGGGAAAATCAACACTGCGTGTGAAGTAAACGAGGCTATCATGTCCAAAAGCGATTGTCTGCCAAAATCTGGTTTCAGCAGCTTTTGAATTAAACGGTCATAATATGCAGATACATATTCTACATCCTCGATCATAGGAAAGGAATATTATCGGAAATCACATTCCTCTGCTGTTGCCAATTTTGGAAAACGATTTAGTACCCGAGTACCTTAGTACTTAGTACATCATTCTTAAATAGTTTCCTGACTGTAATCCTACAAAGTTTCCAACATGTTTGGTTTAGACTGCTTACTATGGAGACACTGCTAAGGACTTCTATCTTTCCAGTTTTAATATGTTTGGGTTGGATGTTCAGACGTCAATTGTATTTTTTTTTTTTTACGTCATACAATTAAGGCAAATTATGTGGAAACCACAAAGAAACTCGTTTAACAAAAACAAACAAAAAAAACTGTGAGCAAAGGGAGTCCAAAAAAATACAAGCAGTCTATCGTTCAAGCAGACGCTGTATACGTGCCGGTGTTATGCCAAAGTTTAATTCCCGTCAGACTCTACTCCCCTGCGCGTGAACCAGTTGAGGCGATCCAATTCCGTTAACCAATCAGAAGATTCCTTTTCAGGGGCCAACTAATAAACATCCAATGGTAAAGTCTGTTCCCTCACACGTGACTATTGTTTTCCCCTTGACTGACGGCGTCATGTCATTCTGTGGCGATACCGTTTATGTTTGCGTACATACTTACACATCTTTTAACAGGCCAACAGTTGCTGGCGACTGTATGGGAGGAATAACCGGATACTGGGTTTCCTAAAGCGACGATAAAGAATGAACGGTATAACCCCCTTCTCTTTTGTTCATGGTTTTTGCGAGCTAGTTAGCCTTCTAGCAAATAGCTAGCTTAAACGCTGGTGTTGAAATGTTTTTGTTTTTCTCAGCTGAAGTTATCCTCTTACTGTCACGCTAATATATCCTATAGTTGCCCATCAGGTCGACAAGTAAATAGTTAAAGATGGCGTTTGTAAGTCTCATTTCATGTCGTTTTGCCATTGTCATTGTGTGTGTGTTTTTATTTTTTATTTTATTAAAAAAAAAAATTTTCTTTCGTTCATGCAAACGTTTTTGTCTCCCATCACCAGGTTAATGGAAAGAGAGAGCGTAGATCGAATGATTTGGTGGGCAAAAACGTTTGCGGTCAGAAAGAATGGCTCATAGATGGGGTCTGAGGACGTGGCCGAGAGTGAGCAAAGCTTTTCCGTTGTGGAGGAGACTCGCGCGCAAGTCCGCCGCATCATGTTCCATGTCTGGTGCCTCTCACTGCAGGATTCTTGAGCGTCAGCCCTACTGCTACAAGGGTGGCTGTCTGAGCTCGGGCCACGTCCAGCAGCAGAGGATCACCGGACGCAAGGGATGGTTCCTTAGCGCCGGTCAATCTCGACAGAGGCTCGGTCTCCACACCAGCTCCTTGTATTTGAACACCTCAGCCTCACGGTGGTCTGCCAGTTTGAGCCAACACATGTCTCGGGTCAGGAGCACGCTGGACACAGTTTCTAAAGCTGTGAGTGGAACACACTCGGAGCTCTTATCCAAAATCACCAGGCTGAAGCCAAAGGTTTTGAAGACTGGAAGACAGGCCGAGGCAACTGTTGAGTCAACTGCCAAAGTGGATGAGACAGCAGTCACACCCACTCCGCCTCTTCATGATGTCACTCCCTCATCTCCTGCAACCAAACCCACTTTTGACTCAGCCTTGCCCAGTTCTCCAGTTCCTGCATCTGCTGCTGCCACCTTTGATGCAAGTGCCAGTGTGTCCACTCATCCTCTCAATTCTCCTCCGCCGGCAGTCGGTGCCACAGCTTTGACTGCACGGGACCCAAAGGACAAGAAGTTGAGGCGTGTTGTCCCATCTGTCAAAGCAGGTTCTGCCAGGAAACAGGCTGAATTAAAACTGCCAGCCAATGATGTTGAGAGCAAGAATGCAACCACGAAGCAAACCACAGCACTTTTCCATCCCAGCACTTTTTCGGTCAGCCTGGATGAGACGTACAACTACCTTGCCCATCACATCAACTCTTACTTTGGCTTCAGCGCCAAGAATGAGGCCAAGAACGTGGACAGAGTTGACAATTCTTCAGCCTCCTCTCAGGGTGCACAAGCAAGCAGCATCACGTCAGTGTCTGATAAGACAGCACCTGCTGCTCCAGTCGCCCCAGCGACCTCTAAGAAGGGTTTGGGACACTATCTGTCCTATTCGGCTCCTACTGTGCAAGCCTTTGTGGGAAATTACATTGCTCCCTTGGTGCCCAAGTTTAGGACATCTGAGTCTAAGAGTGCAGTGGTGGCGGAAAAGAAGTTGGAAGATGCACCTGCAAAACAAATAGAGGCAACCATTACTGCTGAGCAGAAGGTTGCAGAGGAGAAAGCCAAGAAGCTTCTGCTCCAAAGGGAGAAGGTAAGTCTATAAAAGCCATGTTTTTGTTTGTTTGTTTAAAGTTCGGCTCTTCTCTGCAGTGTCTGTGTGCTTTTACAAAAATAAGATAGAATTATTCTTATCTTATACTATTTTTTTTTTTTTAAAGATGGTTACTTTTTTTGTTTGTATTTCCCAGATTATTGCGAAGGTGAGTGTGGACAACCGAACTCGAGCGCTCGTCCAGGGTCTCTATCGAGCTTCGGATGTGAGGGTCTTCATTAACAGAGTGGAAGACCTGAGTTACCACCTCTTGCAGTTTCCAGACACCTGTGGTGTTGCAGTCAAGGTAACACAACACAACATTTTATTCCTCTTTGTTCAAGGCTATCACATCGAGAGGAGAACCGCAGCTGCTGCCTTATCAAAAGCATCAAGTCTTTGTTTGGCTTGAGTTCATTCTTGTGTGTTTATGGCAGCAGCACATGTATAATGCATGTACAATACATGTATAAATGTGTTGTTTCTTGCTTGAACTGGCTGTCGGGCAGCTGTTGTATATAAATAATAAATACAAATGCTTGCCGCTTATGTTTGGGATTCCCCCCGTGCCAGCAATATGTCAGGAAGCTCACAGCTACACAGTGACCTGACACTATAGGGTTTATTTTTGGCTCTGATCTGTCTTTAACGTCTTCAGCGTTGACCTGATTCAGCTGAGGCTTCTCTTACCAAACAGAATAGACTTGTAAGCGCATTAAAGAACATTTCCCTGATAATTCAAGTCTTTCGTTTCCATATCTGACTGACGAAATGCCGACATATTCCAGGAGAAGGTCATCCCTCGCTTGTTGCGCCTGAAACAGGCTGACGACCCGGGACTTAGGGCAGCAGTGAGAGAAGCTCTGTCTCTGGTGGGCTACCATGTGCCCATCAAAGGGCGAGGCATACGGATCCTGTCCATAGATGGAGGAGGATTAAGGTACAAGTATAACTCCCCAGTATTGTGAAGTGTACCTGTTGTCAAACCAAGAACTAAACAATATTTACTGCATGCAAGGTCTTTTTAAAAGAAAAATCAATGCACCTGACCTACTGGCTCTAATTATCTGCAACAGAAATATATTTTGAAACAAATTCAAAACCCAAGTAACCTTGTTACTGAGGGTGTTCCTGATCTCTCAGGATAGTGTACATGTAAAACACTGCTTTCATTTACTTTAGCTTAAATCAGGATCTATTGTTTCCCACAGTTTTCTTTTTTAATCTTGCACTGTGACTTTTATTGTTTTGACTGATTGGTTCACACCTCACTGTCTCATCTCTTTCAGGGGACTCCTGGCCCTTCAGACTCTAAACAAACTGGAGGCTCTGACCGGCAAACCCATTCACAAACTGTTTGATTATATTTGTGGTGTCAGCACAGGTGACTTGTTTTTCCTCCCCTATTTCCACTGTTTGTGTGTGTCTACAGTACATGACTGTGTGCACAGTGGAAATCACAGCACTGGTCACCCACTGACACATTTGTTGCCCTGCTTGTTTTGACCATCATTTTGCCAATACTATATTGATTGACATAATGTTTTTTTTATACTTTAGTGAACTAAAAATGTTTTTTGGATATATACAGTAAACTCATGTGGTAGTTCCCTCACCGATATACGCAGTCGCCACACAGGGGCGCTGTGGGCCATCTTCAAAGCGTCTTCTCCGTCTGCCGGTTTTGCAGCATATTGGAATAAAAGCTGCTTCATCTTTGCAGAACACGTTGGTCTCTAATCACTAGCAGGAGTGTGTGTTTTTCCTGGGTTCCTCCCGGCTCCCGCAGTCCTAATCCCCACCAGTTGGCTCTTTATTTGTACACCTAATTAATGCCGTCAAAACAAAATATCAGATAACGTTCATGAAACCCATCTGGGCCGTGTTTGATCGGTTTGATCATCCCCACTGTTCAGCTGCACCAGCTTTCGACCCTCAGGGGAAGGTCTGTAATCATCAGAGCGATTTTTAATAGTAGTGTAATTATTGCGTTAATCCAGTTTACCTTCGTATTAAAGCCTAATATTTTTTATTTACATGCAATTCTTCAGGCCTTGCATAAATGCATTACTTCGAGAGAAGCAGCGCTGAGCTCTGCCTGCTCATTTATTTCTGTGCATTAGCATTTGAAAACACTGTGTTTACCACTGTGTGCCCTTGTATGGTACCGCCATGTACAGGATGTTTTTGACTCTTTGGTTGTTTGTGGGGTTTTTCTCCTCCCAGGTGCCATTCTGGGGTTCATGCTGGGCGTGTTTCAGATCCCGCTGAGCGAATGTGATGATCTCTACCGGAAGTTGGGTTCCGACATCTTCAAGCAGAACGTCATTGTTGGCACAGTGAAGATGGGCTGGAAGCACGCCTTCTACGACAGCGAAGCCTGGGAAAACCTCCTCAAGTCAGTTTGATCGCCACGTGGAGCCGATCTGAAATGTTTTGAAAAGCTTTTTATGCCTCCTTTACTTTCTGTAGCTAAAATTCTAATTTAATCGAGCAGAGGATTATTAGTACCACCTCTTTTTTAGAAGTGTTCACCAGGTATTTCATTTTGAGTTGGATAATGTGCTGGAGGATTGTGTGAAAGCCTTGGGTAATGACTCAGGAACAGGTCAGGAGGCCAGTGTCTTTAAATTCCCACAAACCACAAAATTACATCATCCCTATCTCTCCTCCTGCAGAGAGAAAATGGGTTCTCACCTCCTGGTGGAGACTACGAGGAATCCTGATTGCCCCAAGGTGAGACTGAGAAGATGGTCTGACTCGTATTCTCTTGTTACTGACGGTGAGCCTTCAAGTTAGGTTGTGTAGTGTCTGGTGAACAGCCACAAGAGGCTGCCACCATACAGAAAGAACGAAATACTTTCTGCTGGCAACAAGAACAGCAGAAGTTGTTTTGATTGCAATCACATTGCATAAAAAGTCTCAACAGGCAAACCTTTCTGTGCCCTGTAGGTGGCAGCAGTGAGCACCATTGTCAACCGGGGCCCTCTGAAGGCATACGTTTTCAGGAACTACAACTTCCTGCCAGGGGTCCGCCCTCTCTACCTTGGCAGCTGCCAGCACCAGCTCTGGCAGGCCATCAGAGCAACATCAGCCGCCCCTGGCTACTTCCAGGAGTTCACGCTGGGAGATGATCTCCACCAGGTCAGTCACCGCTCGGAGAAGGAGTGCGTGGGCAAGTCAGCGATGCAAAGCATGACTCATATTTCTAAAATCTCTGACATGACTGATCATCACCAATCGCTAGTGGGAGAAACAGTGGAGTCACGATCACAGTGCACCCACACAAGGTCCAAACAGACTGAATTATTGTGTTTGTTGGACCGTTGGTTCTGTCAGGAGATCAATCTCAGGGTGTTTTCTCACTCTCGGCCCAGTCTTTCTCAGTGTCTAGTGCTTTTGACAAAGTGTGAACATAATCACTCAGCTATGGTTGACTATCTGTGCTTAAATCTACTTGAAAAGGTGCCCATAAAAATGATTTCTTTTTGTACTGGAGCCCAACGCATGGCATTTATACACGCCGATATCAGGTACTTCCTGACTGTTGCAGGCAGCAGCGTCTCCTGTGAACCTTTTACCCACTGACAAATGGAAACTTTTGCTGAAGGGGGTCAAGGAGTGACTGCCCTCTCATGAAATGGCTGTATACCTCCAGCTTGAGTGTATAAAATACGTTTCTCCTCACAGAAGTCTAGTTTCTTCTCATGCTGTCCTTCACACACTTCTTGTGATGATTTAACAGCAGTTTTCTCTGCTGTGCCTGGATTAAGCGTCCTGTGCTGACGGCTGCAGTTTGACAGTGTGATTTAAAAAAAAAAGAAAAAAAAAATGTCTAATGAGAACAAAATCTCCCTGCATCGCAATCCACAGTGAGGAAGTGCCTTTCCCTCCTGTCACTGTTTCCCTGACAGTCACTCACATTCTGACTGACTGATGAGGGATAGTCACAGCGAGACGAGTAAAATCTCTCCTCTCCGCATCCTCCACTACTAACAGGTATGCATTAGCCGTAAGGAGCATAACAAACTGGCGGCCTACCGTCTTATTGTGCCAATCGATGCACACGGCTGCGCTCTCTGCGAAAGGGCTTCGTCAGGAAAGGCGTGCGAGAGTAAAGACGTACCGCCCCAGTAAGAGTAATAGCGCTGCGGTAGTTGAAAACATTATCTACAAAACGCTGCAGAGGAAGCGATGAGAAGGATGCGGGGGAAAGCGTCGCTGCGGCGGCACGCCGTTAACTTCCACTTGAGTCTGAACATCTCAGCAAACGCCGCTGTGGTTTGAAGGCTGCTGAAAACATGACGCAGACGCGCACTTGACCGAGCGCTGTGTTTGGAATCAAAGGCGACGTCCCACGACCGCACACACACCCGCACTCTTAATTGGAAGCCGTGTTCGTCGTGTGGGTGAGCGGGGGGGTGGGGGGGGAGGGTTCAATGGGACGGAATGAAAGAGACTTCCTAATGAAACCCCCACCTGTGCTGGGAGATTTTTTCCCAGCATGCCGCCTCGTAGGTCTCGCCCGACGCTGAGATGCATAAATTAGTCGGAGGCTCTTCACACACACACACACACACACAAACACATACACACACATACACACACATACCCGCACTCGCGCACACATTTCTGTTTGACTGCTATATCCGCCTTGTTAGAATGAGAAGACACACAATCTAATTATGCAGCTGCTTTTTCCACGACTCTGTTCAAGCTGCCAGCAGGAAAAACCTCTCACCGTGAGAAAAATGGAGACACTTTGGGTAGTTGAATGTACTTTACACATTTTAGGGGAAATCAGGTCTATTAACTCTTATTTGTTAGTCGCTCGTATTTGTTAATTGTCAAAACGCTGCTCCTTGGCTGGGGGAAAAACTCAGCTGTAGCATTACTATTTTTATTCTTTTTTTCATGCCCTGCTGATCTTTTTCTTCATAACTCTCGTTAGTGTTTGCTCTGACTGTGAATTCCTGCGTGATTTGAACTTTTCCTTTTACATTTTTTTTGAAAACTTTACCTTTGTTCAACATAGCTGAGCAAACTGAACAAGCATTCCAATATCTGTGATTTGCAAACTGCGGATAAAGAAAGTCTTCTAAAAATGTGAGCGCGCGGTTGCATGCAGTGCCAACATTCAAATGTGCAAAGCAGCTACAGGAAAAAAAAAAGGAGTTCTAATCTCATTTGTGGCTAATGGAATAAACTCGCTCCTGGTAGAATTCATTAGTCTGTGCTTTGAACCTCTGAAATCGACACAAAATGATGATTTAATTCGATCGGGGCCTACAGAGGCATTCATTGTGTCTTAATAAATGAATCTGGTTACTACACATTTAATCAATCAGAAGGCAGAAGCATAATGTTGTTTGACATGATTGTATAAGGAAATGAGTAATCATTTAATTCATGCTGCAAGAAACTACTTTGGATGAAGTTTTCGTGGTGACACAAGGGTTTTCTGTTCTTTCCCCCCCGCACTGACGTCTTTATTGAGCCGCTGACAGCATCCGGGAACATGCCGATGCCGCGCCGTTGCTATGATGTCAAGATTCCCCACCGAGCGAGTCATCTTGCTCTTTTCCACCATCGCCCACGTCGTCCTCCACTTTATTCAGCAGCCAAACAATCATCCCTTTGAGCGGCCCGGCGGCCACACGAGAGTTGCCGAGCCATATGCTGAACGAAATACTGGAATTCTGCAGCAGAATTTCCAGAGAGCGGGAGAGCCGTGATTGTTGCTGAAGGTTTGTCTTCAGCCCGTGCCGGCTGGAATGGAATCCTGATTCACGCTGGTGACGCGGGGGGGAGGACTTTGACTCAGAGCGAGACCTTTGAAGCAGAGCAGCCATAGTTTTATCACCGCCTCACACTTGCTACCATAGCAATAGAGAGGATCCCTCAGTTAGGAGGGTGGTGTTGGTGGCGGTGGTGCTGGTTGGGGGTTGGTGGGGTGTTCATGCAGATAAAAAGCATAAAAAAATGGCAGCGACGAACGAGAGGGAGGTTCCACATTAAAGCGCCGCTCTCTGTTATCTCCGCGCTGACAAACGGAAAATCGAAGACTTCAGATGTTTGGCCATGGATACGAGGGCATGCGTGGAATGGCGAGGAGAACCCGATTCCTCTTTCCGCCTCGTTGCTATGGCGCCTCCTGAGGCAATGAGGAGGAATGGGGGCCAGCTTTGTGCCCGCCTCTGGCAGCCATTCGATGGTGCGTCGGGGGGCATGGGAGCAGGAGACCACCGTCCCTTGTTTGGGGGGGGACTTGAGAGCCTCAACATGGCACAATGATCAGGAGAGAGACCCTTATTAAATCACTTTCCAGTTCTGTATTATTCACCCTTTACTCAAGTGGAGCAGCCCTAGATAATTAATTATCCATAACAGTCTTTTTTTTCCACCCCCCCTGAAAAAAACATCACATTCTCAAATGCAATCCTAAAAGTGCTGTGTACAAATGCCAAACCCTGGATTGCTTTCTTTTCTCCGTCCAAGGCAACTGGAAGGAAAAAAAAAATAAATATTGGTCCTAAATTGCAGGGTTGCTGCCACACTGGTTGTCGGATTAAGAAGAGAAAAGGATGAGGGGGGGAGGAGGTTTAGGAGTCAGGAAAGGCAGCAGAGGGTACAAATTTGAGCTTTTTGTCTCTTCCTCATCCCTGCCCTCTCCTTTTTCTGTGAAGCCCTGAGAGTCTGGCCCTGGAGGCTGGGAGAGGATGGAGCTCAGACTCGGGAGCCTTGCTGCAGACTCTCTCCTCCTCCCCACATTCAGGGTTTTTGTCCCCTGGGTATAAATGCGTATGAATGTATTCTTATGCCCTGGCACTTGATTGCGCTGGCGCACTTGTTTGGAGGATTAGCCCAGTTCACTGATTAGGTTGCCTCCTTCTCAGCCTCCAAGCCCTCCTTCCCTGCTCCGAGCTCTCAGCAGGCTTTGCTGTGACCTCGCGCTGTGGCACCAGTTAACATTTCTAAATAGAAATCTTGCCCTTAAACCCTGCGGCACAATATATTGGCATGCAAGAGTATTCCCAGTCTTTATTTGTATATATGGCTGGGAAATTAGCTTTAAATTGCCCAGTAGATGACTTGGTAAATACGGAAAAACTGCTTTCCAATATGAAATGGTCAAATTCAACACATAAAGCCCCAAGGAATCCAGGCTGTGTGCAGAGGGGCTCTGCTGGCATTCACACCACTGCAGGAATTGTCACGGTTTAATCTGAATGACTGCAGCCAACGGGGGGATGATTCATTGTTTCAATAGCGGGTGCAGATGTGTGGTCGCGCATCCAAAGTATGTCTGTGAGAAAGGTAGCCGTGCACAGTGGAGCTCCGTGTCTTTGCCTGCCTGGGGCACTTCTGGCTCAGCCACAGATTGGTCCATCCTGGACTGACAGACTGGGAAGATGGCTTGAACCCCAATGTTGACCTCTGGGACCTACGGCGGAGCGTTGGAGGGGGGGGCGGCAGAGAAAAGACTCGCTCGGTGTAATTGCTCAATATGGCGTGAAGACCTTTGACTTGACCTGGTCGCCTTTTTGTATCGTCTCTCAACAACACTGTCTTCATTCTCGTCCCCACACGCTGCAACAGTGCCTGCGTGTTCCGTGGTCTGGATGCAGTTCAACCTAAGCGATCTGCCCAGAGTGGGACCCCACACTCGAAGAAAAGCGTGTGAAATCACAGACATAAGGACAACTTCAGCCAGTGTTTCTTGGCGTGTACTCCTCCAAACATACACAATTGAAAATTTCTCCAGTGGCCCATTTGTTGTTATTATTCCATGGTAGCAGCCCTGCATACACAATCAATAGATGAATAGATGAAACCAAATAAGGAGCTTGACCAATGTTGTCAAATTGTTGTCACATTTTTGTTGTGAAAAGCAAAAGAGAATATGGGTAATATTCTTGACGTGGCTAGCTCTCTCTTCCATTGTGAGACGTCGGCCAAGGTGGAAGGAAACCGTGAAAATTACACGTGACAGTAGATACTGTAGGTTTGAGATCAGAGCAGCTCTGACTCTGCCAGGGATGGTGAAAGACTTGTGTTGACACCTCACGCCTGAGCAGTATTTAGACAAACTGTCTGAGACTAAACACAGATTGGGCCTCGGTAGTCCAATCTGGCCCAGTTATTGTGCCTAAAACCCTCCAGTGTCAGTTTCTTTAAAAAGCTTGGACTCTCTTTGAAGGTAAAGTGTTACTAAGAAGTGAATGTTTGTTTGGTTTTTTTCCACTGCATTCTGATTATGTAATCTAATTGACTGAATAACCATCAATGGAAAACAGTCTGGTTATTGTGACGAGAATAATCAAATGTCTGCAGCTTATGTAACGCCTCTCTAATTAATCACTTGAGAGGACGACGGAGCCTCAGCCACAGAGGCTCCGTGATGAATCGCCCTCTGTGCCCCCGAGTCCCGTCTCTGCCAAAGATGCCACAGAAGATAATGCAATGGCGTTGGCTGCTGACTGGGGGCTGTGACGTGAATGCTGCACCACATGTATGTCCAAGACTCTCCTCATTCAGATTTTCAGCAGGCCCGCGCTCGGCTCTCTGCTGTTTTCTCGTCCTTTCTTTCGTTTGACCTCCTGTCAAACGCGGCTAAAAGCTTCGCCACAACACGTCGGAGGAGGCAGGTTTCAGAGGCCCTGCAGACTGAACGAGAAAGGATAAAGTTTGCTGTCCCAGCTAATGGAAGCTGACAGACACTGGGCCGTGAAATGACTTTTTACTGATCCCGGCGATTGCGCTTCTTAACCATTCACTCCAGCTCTGTTCCTCTCGGACGGCATTAACCGGCACACAGGAGATAAACCCCCGGAACTTAATGACGGTGGAGAAATTCCAAACATCGGTGCAAGGGACCAGTAAATTGTGCACGCTTTAATTATGTTTATTTATCTCAGTTTGCTATTGTCCCTGCATTTTTTTTTTTATTATTCAAGGAGACGCTTTAAGGGCGGAAGCCAAATTCCGGTTTAATTGCTTTTGCCTGCAAAGTGAAACACGTTCCCAAAGGGGTAGGATCACCTAATTAGACGGAAATATACTTCATTCAAGTGGCAGGAAAATAAGGTTCTGATTTGAGACACCTTCAAGGCAAAAGGAAGGCCACGGAAACCACGAACCTCCAGAGGATCAACGGAAAAGCTCTGCTGGAATCAAGAAACAGCGTCAAAAGGGAAGAGCAAAGCCTTCCAGGAAGGGAAAATTCAAACATGTCGATTCGTAATTCCGCAACCGTCGGAACTCTAGGGATAGTCTTGTGTCAGACGGTTGTGACTGAACGAGGTGTAGCTTCTCAGGACATTTGTACATTGACTTTCTTTTATAACAAAAACAAAAAAACCACTGAGACTGTAGGTCTGAGCAGCATTACAGCCCTTAATCTCCAATTAATTGAAGTGACCTTTGCCATGGCTCCCATGCTGCGCGTGACTAGCACTTTGAGTCGGGCTGTTTTGCATGCAAAGCTTATTTGTAGTTGGCCTAAAGTACTTCATTGTTTCTAACCTAACTCTTTATCCAAATATGCCCAGGACTTCTAAAAAAAACAAGCGCTTTTATCCTTGATTGTGGCACTGGTCCAAGTGTGACAGTCTCACTGAAGCATAGTTTAGAAAAAAAGAGAAAAGAAAAGGAAAAAAAAAAGCTCTACAGTTTCAGTGTCTTCCCCACTCTTGCGGGTATATGTCAGACTGCTGCTATCGCCCTCCAGCCTGTTTGCTTGTAACGTTTGTTGAAGTGAATGACCCGACCGCACATGGGGAAATACTACACGTCTCTCGGCACTTTAAAGCGTTCTCGCTACAAAAAAAAAAAAAAAAGGATTTTGCCTGCAGGGCTCCACTACTGTACGTTCGCCAGCTCCGTAATGCTCGAGCCAGGTGCGCCGAAAACGGAGACAAGCTACAGCGGCTCACGCTAGTATTATGTTGTTGGCTTCTAACATTACAAGCCTTGTCTCCCAGTGCGAGACTGACCGCTGAGCTCACTCAACGTGCCGCTGGCTATGAGCAAAATAGAAAAGCGATGGCTGGACCCAAACGGCTGCCTTAAAATTGCCACCGTTTTCAGGAAATGGAGCCCTCAGCAGTGATGCCACCGACTGGAAAACTGCTCACTTGTTTTTTTTCCAGCTGGGTTGGAGGCCCCACGAGGTCAACGGCCGGCTTGTAGTCCGAAGCCTTGCCGGACGTTTTATCGATCTGCTTGCTTTATGGTAACAGCATTGCATTTTTTGTTTTGTTTTGGGTTTTTTTTTGCAAGCTTGATCTTAACACTTAACAGTACAACATTGTTCTTTATATTTGAGGGTCAACAATTTCATCACTGCTGTTTCAGTGCGTTCTCTTTTTAAGGGAGAAAAACAAAAGCAATCGTCAGGAGATGTTTGAAAAGCCCAGACTGGAACATCCCACATGGGAATGAATGCTTTTGTAATCCTTTAAAGTCTTGTTGTCCTTTGTGATGAGCAGACTCTGGAACACCTCACTGTAATTATAATATCTTTGCAGATCTCTTAGGGAATACAATTCTGTTGCTTTTTCTTTTTTTTATTTAAAGCCAAACCATGAGAATGCCAAACACATCCATCCATCTAAAATGTCCACCATGAAGTAACTTTATTGATCTCCTTTGGGTAAATTGGTTCTCAGCATTTGACCCTTCTCACACGGCAGGAGCGCGGTGGGCTTTGGGAAGCTATTACCTGAAGACCCAGAATAGAATGGCAGAGAGTCGTCCTCAGTCTGAAGTGTGCTGTTAAAGCCCGGTGGCCTCCTCTCGGCTCCCTGAGGCCCATTGTGTGTGTGAAGCCATGTGACATACGCTGCCTGTAACATGTACCCTCATTATTACACGCATCGACTCGGAGCAGACGCAAGCCTTCCATCATCCGTGCGGGCAGACCCAGCCGCAGTATAATGGAGGCTGGGGGCCCCTGCGGACCCCACCCCCAGCCTGGCCTCTTTAATGAGGAGTGGCCCCTGTGCGTTTGATCCTGCTGCCAGCGCTCAGCCCCGCGGCCCCGGCAGCCTCATGCCTATTCAACGAAGCCCGCCAGCCTCTCCCGCCACCCCCGACCCCCTCCCTGCGCACACACACCGCCCTGGGTTGACTATGGATCCTGTACGAGGGCCCTCGTGGGCACTCGTTCGATATCAAAGCCAGGCCCACTGGAACCGGTGGGGGTGGGTGGGCGTTCACAAGCACCACTGTAACTGCGCTACCATTCACTTGTAAAAAAAAAAAAAAAACAAAGTGTCACCTTCTGTCTTCCGGATCTCAAATGGCAAACTAAGTCCGTAACGTGGATTCTCTCATGCTTTTGTGCGCAGGACGGCGGTCTGCTGATCAACAACCCCACAGCGCTCGCTGTCCACGAGTGCAAGTGCTTGTGGCCCGACACGCCCCTGGAGTGCGTGGTGTCGCTGGGAACGGGCCGCATCGAAAGCCTCGGCAAGACCGGCACCACCTCCACCAGCCTGAAAACCAAACTGAACAACGTGATCAGCAGCGCCACCGACACGGAGGGTGAGTGAAGAAACAAGTGTTGAAGACCAAGGGTTCCAGGTCTCACTTGTGTCCCACTTATTCGTATAAGCAGTGGTGGTTGTTTGTTTGGCACTCTGTAAAGTTTTCAAATTAGCTGCACAGTTGATGTAGCAAAGTGTCTCATGCAACCGATTTATTATGTCTCGCTCTAAAGAGGGCTTTATAAATGGGTGAAAAATTGTTCACTGCTGGGTTTTGGGGTTTTGGGATTCATTATTTTGTTATTAGATGGAGTCGATTTATCAGATGGCGTTCAGGCAGAAACTGCTGTCGGTTGCATTAATGATTTGAAAGTTTTCACATCAAGGCTTTCAAAACAGCTTTTGCACGTATTCATCCATCACACTTGATGCAAAGTCCATCAGCCTTGAGGCATTAAAGGCCAGTGTGTAATATTTTAAAGGGATCTGTTTTTTTTTAATAGAAAGTATAGGCACATGTTTTAATTGGATTAATTTAAAAAAAATTAACTAGCATGTTTTTATTTCCTAATAAGTATTTAATTTTGTATAATAAAGAACAGGTCCATTTGTCAGTGACCCAGAAATGGAGCTGCTCCAGTTTACAGGAGAATTTTACCCCTTGAATGTTACAAAACAAATGGTAACCTTGCCTTTTTACCAGCTGCTGGAATCTGCACCCAGAGGCTTTTAATCCTAAATTTCATATTCCAGCGATCGATCGCTCCCTACCTTTGTGGTTGCTATAGTAACAAGTTCATTAGTACGTGGCGTGCCCCTTTAATCTCACCAGTGAACTGGGCTCATTTTGACTCCCTGTGTCTGAATATTTAGTGAAGACTTTATTTCTTGGCATTCAAATGAACTGCACTAAATAACCAATCTGGGAAACAAAAAAGTGCAACACTCACAGCACACTATCACACTATCACTTATACTTTCTCTCCTTCCTTTTGTCCCTCAGGCTATTAACAGACTGGGATAAATTGTCACCTCAGTTTCCAGCTGAATCTCCTGGTGTGAATTTGGGGTTTTGATGTGGCCTTACTGTGGCGGCAACCTCTCCCGTCTCCTTATCACCTCTGGGCACCTCTGCTACGCCCAAATTCATTTGGGCCTTCTTCCCTGTAGCCGCCGCCACGGTGCAGCATGTGACCTAGATGTTTTTCCAGCACTTGTTCCTTCCTGTGTGCAGGATTTGCCTCTCCCAGGTTCTCCTACAGCCTGTTATTATCTCCAAACAGGAGATTAGGCCGAGTGTTTATCGCAGATTTTCTTTCACGAAATCTCCCCCACTCCTGCCTCAGTCTTCTCTAGTGTCTTCCATGGCTTTTTAGGTGGATCACTGGAGCTTCAGTTTGCACTTGTGGATGGATATGTGAGATCTATGGGGCTGGATGAGGAAACACAGCTCCTGCTGGAACTGGAATATAACCAGTTCACAATCCCAGCCCTGATTTGCAGACGTCAACATCAGTCGGAATCCCTCCGTCCAACTCTGAGGAATTGGAGGTCATCTGAGTTCATTTAGCCGAGACTCGGGACAGTCGTGAACCCTGCTAGTGGGTCAGTTAGCTCGGCATTACAACTTGCCTTAACAATGAACTAGGTTGTTGCTATTTCCTCTTACTCTCGCACGATGACTTGATCGCAGCCTTGGATGCTGCTTCCAAGTAGAACTGCATCTGAACTGGATTTACACCAGTAACACTTTGTCTGCTGCTACCTGACATAAAATCCCATTAATACCTGAGGGCGTGGCTATAGGTTTGAAAAGGAACCGTAATGTCTCCCTCCATAGGGTTTTAGCAAAGCTATTAAGCTCTGTATGGGTTGAATGACTCACAGAGTTTGGCTGCAGTTTTAGCGGGATCCATGTTTGGGTTCCTGCACGGCTGAGCTGCTGTGAGAAGACAGACAGAGGCCTGTTTGGATATTTACATTCTGATATTATCACATGAAAATAACCGTGACCAACAAGTCAGACGGATGGTTCTGTATTTGCTTACTTAGGACACGCTGACATTGTCCAAACAGTCCAAGCAACACGTGTTGTTTTCACATACTGGAGCAATTTTCGGTCTGAGAAACGCCGAGGTGTTTGTAACAGGTTCTCACTCCGATCTCTGCTTCCCCCCCCATCCCCCCCAGAGGTTCACGCCATGCTGGACGCCTTCCTCCCGGCCGACACCTACTACCGCTTCAACCCCTACATGAGCGAAGACGTGTCCATGGACGAGAGTCGGCAGGAGAAGCTGGGTCTGCTGCAGGCCGAGGGCGCCCGCTACCTGGAGCGCAACGAGCACAAGCTGAGCAAGGTGGCGCGCATCCTCACCCGAGAGAAGAGCCCCGCCCACAGGATGTCCGAGTGGGCCAGGCTCAGGGTCGACATGTACAGCGGCCGCTCCTTCAACTCGGCCAAGATCTAGACCCCACACAATCCAACCACTTTTACCTCACACGGGCAACTCTGCCAGTTACCTAATGGAGCTCCTCCACTTGTATCGTTTTTTTTTTGTTTTTTTTTGAACGATGTGTTGGAAATGTCCCCAACATGGCAAACACTACCTTCCTCCTCACACACTTGATGCTGTCAGTTGGCAGACCTATGTAGGGTATTTTTTTTTTTTTTTTAATGCTTCGAATGATGTGTAAATTTGAAAAGGTCCCGAACCAGACGCTAACTTTTGGTAGCTACTCTGTTGCATTTAAGCTTCAGCATTGTGGGAAACGTGTTATTGTCTCTTAAATGGCAGGACTTATTATTTATATGATGCTTAGGTATTAAAACCCTTAATGGTTGAAACCGAACACTTGGCTAAGAAAAAAAAAACAAAAAAAAACAAAATGAGCCACCATGCAATCCAAACTAGCCTGCTGCTAAATAACATGTTTTAATCTAGTTATTAATCTAGTTTCAAAGAAGAGTATAGCCGAATGTTAAGCTACCTCTTTAAAAACACAAATACTGCGACATATTTTAGCTGGTGATTAGCAAAACGCAGAGATTTCCGTAATCATTTGTTTTCCTTCTAAGGATCAGTGACAACAAAACCACTTCATCCTCACAAACCAGTGGGAGGAACTGAGACGTTGTCTCAGCATGTAAACTGCCAACATGCAGTACTGCACTGCACTGTAAAAGGAGACGAAATAAATTTTATTGAACAATCTAATCAAAGTAAACTGGAGACTCTGGATGCAAAAGCACATTTGCACATTTTCATGCAGCAGCTATCGGTCAAACGGTGTCATTGTCACACATACTGGTTAAAGTGTTAGTGGTACACCAGGACTTGCTGGCAGGCGTTACAGAGCTACACATGTTGTTTGTCAGTGCATGTTGTGTTTAATAGTATAAACAAAATTCTAGTAAAAGAAATAACTGTATTTTTCCCCCCACAACCTTTTAAAAGCTGATCATAATTCAGTGTTAATAGTACATATACAGATATGTAAACAAAACCTTGACGATTGGAAGTGTTTTACACTTTTAATCTCACAAGAAAGTTGTCTTGTTTTAATGGTTTCTATCATCGTGCGCGTGATGCTTTGATTTTTACAGCCCCAGCCAGAGGCGATGCACACCTTCCACTCCTCCTCAGTTTGCCCTTCTTCCCTTTGATGCCTTTCCTTAAAAAAAAAACAAACCTGCATCCTCTCATTCTGCCTTCAAGTGTTCGAGTGTTCCACTCCGCTGCTCCACAACATTAGGAAAGCAACTCATGCGGCTTCTAGCTGAAGCTCTGGTTGAAACAGATTGCTGCGCCAGAATTTCATCTAATGACTCGCAGAGATTGTAATGAATAAATAAATAAAATAAATGCACTACGGACATGTATTCTGAGGTCCAACCTGCTCCAGCACTGATACAAAGAGTCAGTTCATCTCAGATCAGGGGTGCAGATTCGTATATTTCCACTGTTTTCCTTGTGAAGACTGTTTTTTTTGAGTGATTGTTTGAGCAATTAAAAGCCGTCACTGAACCTGCCTGCATCCTGCCTCCTGATTGTGTGAAGATTGTGTAGTGATTGCAATTGCAGGAAGCGGCAACGTGCAGATATTCAGTCGCTAACTTGCTCTCACAACTGCTTCATTAGTGCGACGGAGATCCAGACAGATAAACACACCCTGGTCGCTGCCGCTTCAATTTCCAATCTGTCCGCCTTGATTAGCGCCACATTTTCATTTATTAAACGCCGACTGCTGGGAAGTGTAGAACTGCCCCTGGATGTTTTTCTGCGTCTATACCTTTTAAAGCATGCAAGATGGTTTTGGGTTTTATTTATTTATTTATTTATTTTTAGCTGGTGATAGTTTAAGGGCCCTTCCCCTGAGCCTCCTGGCAGGAAGGAGAGGAGAGACGGCGGCGCTCAGACACCTGGCTAACAGGCCCATCCAGTGATGGATCACAACTCCCCGCGGCGTAAACACGGCGCCACTGACACAACTCTCCGGCAGCCCGCTTACACGCATGACAACACAGCGGCGTTCGCAGGAGGCAGGAGGACACAACAAAGTCTAGGTGTGAGCCGTGCGGGTTTTTAAAGAGTAAACACAGCCGAGAGTCTCTGACACCTGCTGGAGAAGCAAACTGATTCATGAGCTCCGTCTGGTCCATATTTATCTTTATTATAGACAAAAAGAAACCTTCATCGATCTGTGGTCTATAAATAACCAACTTTTTGAATTGTCTTTAATGTGATTTGTTACCTTTACACAATTTTTCCAAAAGGCTAATTGGATAATAATTCACGCCTGTATATTAATTGTATGTCTGTGTAAGTTAGATGAATGTAAGATTTTTGCCCGCACCCTGATTTTCTTCCTTTTAAAGATTTCACTTGCAAGATGAGATCTTTATGTGTCCTACTGAACTCCGACAAAGGAGCGTGTGCTTTTTGTGACATCACAAAGGGTTGATTTCAAGAGCTGTGTTGCTCAGACAGACGAAAATTTCATCAGAAGTTTCCTTCTGTCACTCACTTTTTATTTTTTTTTTTTTTTTTTTTAAATCTGTGTAGAAATCAGTTTTGGAGCTTAGCTGCTTGTGATGTCACAAAGGGAACCAGAACCTCGCAGATACTTCTCCCATCTTAGTGACAACCTAACCAGCTTGGAAGCCTCAGACAGACCATCAACAGCGTCATTTATATCACTTGTAATATGATAAGACAGCTGATGCCGACAAAAAAATGAATTCATGGCCTGATGTGAATGCAACTGACTCCCTAATCTGTCAGTAATGGACCAAAGTGATCAGATTTCTTGTACATCAGTTGACAAACACACAAACCCAGAATGTAATCACACCTTTTTTTTTTTGGCGCATGTTGGACAATGAAAAGCTTTGACAACTAATCATGTAACAACTGCTTGCTCTAGCTTCTCAATTACACCTCACATTTACCTGCAACAAATAAGGGTCGGCTCCTTAGCATTTAATTAGTTTGGGAGCAGGTGGCAGACCTTGAAACAAGATATGAAGCGTTTAATTACAAGATCTGTCGCTCAGGAGACAGAGGACAGAATGCAAAACGGTAGAAAAAGAAATCCAGGTGGATCAAATTGATCAAATCAAATTGTCAAACCCTCATTTAAAATATTATTGGGGGTTAAAAAAAATAAAGATCTGCAGATTTAGAGATTTAGAGAGAAGCAGGGTTCAGTTCTTAATCAACACACAGAACTCACTCAGCACTTCATTTTTTGCCTGATTTGAGACGAGGTGCGAGTGTGACTGTGACACGGCTGCACGCCGCAGCGCTCTAATCTGGCTGCTGGCGACGGGGCCGCGATCTGTGCGAGTTAATCATCACCTCAGCCGGGAGTTGGGTCATTTCATGGCTGGCTTGCAGCTGCGGCATCTGTCGTGGAGTTTGCTCAGAAAAGAAAAAAAAAATCGAAGAATGGAAGACAACAGCACCAAACCGGTGGAGGAAAGCGGCCTCGGGAGGACGGGCCCTCCCCGGCAGCAAGTGCGGCACCACCGCTGGATTTTTGTTGCATCCAGTCAGCGAAAAGACTTGAAGGAGCCGCTGCAGTAATATCCTCCGTAATTAGAGTCGCCAGTGAGGCAGAGACAACAACCTCTCCAGTGGCCTTTTGCATTTCAACACAACGACTCGACAAAATTGGCTGGGCAACTTTGCAAAGTGCCGTCCTCGGTCTCCGCGGTGCAGCATTCTTGAACTCTTGCAGTTCCCTCCGAGCGTTTTACGGGTAATATGCAGCGGGTAAATTAAGAGAGGAGGGTTTTTTTTTCCCTGTAATGAGATTCAAGCTGTATGCAGACATATCCGGAGGCGGTCCTTCGATGAGATGCATTGACAGGGACGGCACTTCCCAGTGAGGCTCCATCTCCAGATGATGTGGGGGGAAGAAAAAAAAAAAAAACTCCCTTGGTACCGTTCAAGATAATTATATAAAGAAACAAGTGGGAATTATGTCCAGGAAATGACCTTGTGAGGGACATTTGTGTCGGTTCTACAAGGATTCTCCACTGGAGTCAGAAATGAAAGAATGAAGATCAGAAAATGGGTGAGCAGGGGCACCTTTAAGAGGAAATTGTAGCATAAAGCTATAAAGGTGTGGCACTAGCTGTGCATCACTACCTAGCTGTGCACCTCAATGCTGACTGAAATCCTCTTTGGTGCAGTTTTTGTTCTTGTTTTTATGTGTAGAATTCTGTCCAGCTTTAATAAAAATGCCACCACTGAAGCTTCCATGCTAGGCTAGCGTGGATGTTAGCGTCGCTAGCAGACATTGCTTAGAACCCATATCTTATTTTTTCCCATCCATCCCAACTTGGAGGCAGTCCCTCTTTGCTTCTGACATGACTTGATGTCTATTATTTTCCAGATGGAAAAAAATAGAGGCAGATTCTTTATTAAACACACTGAAATTGCAAGTGTGGTTGAGAGGCCAGCAAGGTGGGTGGAAATGTGCCGGCCGAAGATAAGATGTGAGGGACAGTTTGGGCCAAAACTGGGCATTTATTCATGATGAACAGCTCTAATGGCTTATTTCCAAAATCAATATGAAGCCATTTTTCATCTTCAGATTTGGGCCACGATCTAATTGAAGCTAATCTCAGTCGCCTGGGGTGCACGATGGGGAGTCAAACCGCAAACCTTATCTCCACGGTAAAATCCTCATAACAACGGCATCACCAGCTCCCTGTGTGTGTGTGTGTGTGTGTGTGACTCTGCTGCGGCTGCAGATGGCCACCACTGCTAAGCCTGCGATAATGCATGCATGTACCGCGCGGGGGGAAGAGAGAGGACAGCACGACTGGCTGGCAGAGGATTGAAGGGAGGAAATGTCGCTTTTAAAGTCACGTGACCTCATGTGGCAGAGCTTCACCCCCCCCCCCTCTTTCTTGATCCCGCAGGCAACTGTATGATTATTAGTGCAATCCTGCGCCTGGGGTGAAACGCTAGAGTGTGTCAGGACATGCAAATGGCTCCGCCTAGCAATTAATGTCCAGAACAGCTGGAATGAGGTCCAGTGTCTGCAGTGTGGAGGAGGATGGCGTCGCTCGGACTCACTGTAACTGTGGGGTGGAAGGTCGCAGGTTTGACCTATTTTTTTGAGACCTTAATTCTTTCATGTCGGGCTCCAGTGGAGAGGCCTCCTGCAATTAATCATAACCAAAATTCTCTGCAGATCTCAATCAAAAATTACAACTTTTGTCTTCTGTTTATGGAGCATTAAATTGTGTCAAAGTGACTGCACAAAACCAGACACCACGCTGAAGCTCTCTTTTTTCCTGGTTATTTTTGAAGGCTCTCATGGTAAACCCATTTGCTGATCATTGGGTTTCATCAGGGTGCTGCAGTGAAGAAGCCAACAAAATTGATCAAAAAACAAGAAAAAAATACTTTCAAGATGCCCGGACAGTGGCATATATAGCCCTGTGTTTATAGCCTCCTACAAAGACACTCGCTCATTCTGGCTGGATGATAAACACATGACATAGCATCAAAAACAACTGATTTTTTTAATTTTTTAATTTTGTGTTTTACCATTTATGCTTCCTGAAAAGTGGAAGCAGGCAGAAGAGGTAAAGGAGCGAGCGACGAAACGCAAGGAAATGTTGGCCCCAAACACTGATAAGTGAATATTGCATAACAGGCAACCTTTCATGTTTGCCACGCTATGTTTTTCATCCCTGCCTATTTTGTTTTGTAGCCTGGCTAATGAAAATGTACTGGATTATTAAAAGCCTCGGAGGCTTGTGTGCATTTTCTTTTTGCAGCATTTCCACAAATGGCAACAATAACACAGCAGCTAAATTAAAAAAAAAACACCCACCCCCTGCTGCTTAGACAAAACCCCGCTGGGGCATCAAACAACTTTTGGCTTCTGTGATCCTACAAACTCGCCCAGCTGTTGTCCATCTGTGGCGTCAGGGGGCTGAAATGGCGAGTCGCGTGCCTGTCATTTATTTATCTCTTTATTTATTTATTTATTTATCTATTCATTTATTTTTGGGGAACAACTTGGCGGGATGGGATGGTTCCCCCCTGTCAGTGCCTCGAGGCCACCGCACACCGGTTAGTGGCGCTGCGGTGCGCGCGGTGGGCGTGCGCACGGCCCGGAGTGATGCTGCGCGCCCCCGCCTGTGAGTGTGTGTGTGTGAGTGTGAGTGTGTGTGTGTGTGTGTGTGTGTGTGTGTGTGTGTGTGTGTGTACCGCGAGGAAGAGGAGAGAGAACGAGAGAGAGAGAGAGAGAGAGAGAGAGAGAGAGCGAGAGAGAGAGAGAGAGAGACCAGTGACCGGATCAGATGAAGCTCCGCCGCTGAACGGGACTGAATCCCAGCGAGCCGCCGCCACCAGCCGACACCAACCGCCGCAGGCTTCGCGCCTTTCTCCCGGGGAGGAACCGCCGCGTCAGGGGCCGGAGAGCGGAGCAGGAGGAGCATCAGCAGGAGGAGGTGAGCAAACGTTCGAGATAAGCACGTGTCGCGCAGCGCCTCCAGTTGTGCGGCGGCAGCAGGAGTTTGGAGTTGGATGCTCGGCTGTCAGCGGCCATGATCAGCGCGCGGGCTCTTGTTGTTCTTATTTATTTATTTGTTTGTGACGTAAACGCGCCCGTCCGCTTGTGGGTCATCGCGCGGAGGAGAAGGCGCAGGTGCGCATCGTCCGGACTGGACGGTTGAGTGTGGTGCTTTTAAAGATGCTGGGAAATCTCACCTTCTCCTTCACCTGTCTTCCGCTGCCCTGCTCGGATCAGCGCTTCTGCACCGACATGAACACGTTTGCGTCCAGGACGGCTTCATAAATGTGTTGTTGACAGTTGTTGTTGTTTTCCCTGTGCTTCCTGTGGCGGTGAAACAGTTCCCCCCTCTTGGAAAAATCCCCTGATGCTCTAAGCTGATTTGCCCTCCATTATATATACGTTGTTTTTAATTCCCTTCATATGAATATACAAACTTGGTCTATCTCTTTTCTGATCGCAGTAAACCCCCTTTTAACCCCCCCACCCTCCCTCCAACCCCTCTTATTATTACACAAGGCAAACGGTCTCTCCGCTGGATTGCCGAGGGCCGGGGACCCCCACATTCCCACCATGTATCGTCTCCCCTCCTCCTCCTCCTCCCTTCCCTCCCTCCTCCCCTCCTCCCTCCCTCTGTCTCCTCAGTCCAGCTCACCATCGTGAATCAACAACATCCCCCCCCTCCCTTCTGGAGCTTCCTCCGCTCATCCCCAGACACTCTCACTGGCACACACACACACACACACACACACACACACACACATGCCACGGCTGCACACTTTCACCGCCTGCTTCAGATTTTCCAAATAAATACAATGCTAATGACCCCCCTTCACCCCTCCCCCCCCTTCATTGTCCCTTGTTCTTGCCTCTCTCTCTCTAAAAGGCATGACACACTTTCTAGTAATGTTTATTCGCTCTGGACAGACTATTGTTAATCTGTTTAAGAAGATAACAATACCCCCCACCCACCCACCACCACCCTGATCCATCCAGCCCAAACCCCGCTCCTATCCCTTCGCCTTATGTCTAGTTTGCATTCATTGAGAAATGGGCGGCAAAACACCAATTATCATAAAGACTTTCCTCAGTGAGTGAGTGTGTGCGTGTGTGTGTGTGTGTGTGTGTGTGTGTGCGTGTCTTTGCCATGGTTATCTCCCGGCCAGGAAGTTGGGATGTTGTGCTCGGCGGTCCGAGCGCCGCCGACTGCCGGGTCGTCCTCAGCCTGTCCTGCGAACGTGGAGGAATCAGCGGGACGAGACGCTGACCTACATAGTTGCTGTGCCGTCTTCACTTTCACCCTCGGCACAAACGGCACCAGGCGGGACAATTTGCATAACTATTGGGGATTATGCCGGCACAGATACACACGTTGTCCAGAGTTATTGTTGAGATGCACCAGTCAGTCACACCTGTGACCTAAAAGCAGTGGCGGGCAGCTCTGGTGTCTCTGGCGGGGGAGGGGTTGGGGGGTCTGTGGGAAAAGCCTGGGTGTTTGGAGGGAAAATGCCACCAATGCGAGTCTGTGGGCCAGAGAAACACGCAGCAGACTGGGAGCCATCAACGCTCCTTCTGTCAGCGGACGTCTGCGGCATTGTGACCTCCGCCGACCTGCGGGGTCGACGGACACAAAGGGCCTCACACGGAGGAGAAGCTGCGCTGTTGCGTCGACGACGATTACATCATCTCACGGGACGAACCGATGGGAAAGTCGAGGAAGGGACGAGTTGATGTGATGAGCTTCCTGAGCTCGTCTCAAAGCCGCCTGATTGGCAGTGAGAGAGCATTTTCCAGGATTAGACCCTTTGTTGTTTTGATTCTTGTCTCTGAGCTGCTGCTTCAGAACAGGACGAGATGCTGCGGACCAGATAAGCCTGATGGTGTGAGACGCTGCGCAAGAAGCCTCATCGTTGCACTGATGCCTCTGACCGCAGGGGAAGAGTTTTGGTGATTGGCGACTAAAATAAACACATGTATCATGTTTCGGCGTTCTGTCGTTCCTATCAAGCCATTTGTGTCACTTGGCTGGTGGATCCGCCAGAGCTTTAATGAGCACTGCTGTTAGTTGAAGCACTCAGCCGGACAGGCGAACCTCCCAGCTGATTAGTCACATCGGCTCAACCTCTTCATTTGCAAAGTGCAAAATTGGTTCTCAAACAATTAGTCGATAGTATGAGAGCTTTGCAACAGCTCAGAATGTGACGGTCTGGCAAAAAAATTGCAGGTTTGTTTTGTCCTTTCGCACATTTTTAAAGCTGGGCCTGCACGATTGTCTTCTATCTGCTCCGTCCGAGTTGTTGTGACTCATTTTGCAGCAACACTTCTTGCGTCAATACGCTTGGAAATGGAGGGGGGAATAAGAACAGCTTCAGCGGCTGCAGGACGCCGTCGTGACTGTTTTTACTCGGCGATGGAACATTTTCCACCCTGGAGAGTCGAGCGTGTGTTATTCCGAGCGGAGGCGATTCAGCTCGCCCTCTGCGAGGAGAAGAGCTGCCGCCGCCGCCGCCGCCGCTCAGCTGTGATGAGGTCGAGTCTCAGGGGCCCAATAGCGGCTCACGCCTATCCATTAGTGTCACGGTGGCGCTGGGTGTTCCTTCCCCCCTCGGAGCAGTCACACTCCACAGCGCCGCGCACGTCCCGCCTGCCCTGCTACCACCTCCTTGTCACCAGCGTGTTCGTCCCATTTTGGGACTGATGATGAGTGCCTCATTAGTGCGGCGGCGCCGCCCTCCCTCCGCTACCCACCCACCGGCCCACCCACCTCCTCTCCGACCTGCTCTGCAGCTGCCCCGAACAACTTGATATGGACAAATGTATGCAAGGAGCAGAGCAAAACAGGCATGTACATACATGTTAATTATGTCGGCACGTGCACTTGTCTCTCCCCCAACCCCTCCCCCGCCCCTCGCGCGCTCTCTCTGTCTGTGAGTAAGCAAAGCGGCGGCGGCTGCTGGGTGCAATTAAGAGTTTCACACCCAGTTAGGCAGCGGCCCTGAGGGTGGATCGACGCGATGCGGCGGACGCACCACGCACGGCTGCAGCGCTGGGTGTTTTACACGGCGGGCCTGTGAGTGTGTGTGTGTGTGTGTGTGTTTTCTCCCTCATCACGGCTGCTGCTACATGGTGACGGACGATGATGGAGAGGGAGGCACGAGATGATTTATGCGACGCTCGCAGCGAGACGGTCCCGTCTGCCTGGGTCTCCTCAGAATTCACGTCTGCTTCAGCCGCTTAATTCATCACCGGGGAAAATTAGTCATTGATCAACGGAACACGGAGCCCAAACAGGCATTTGAGTGACTATCGGGGGATTCGCTCATCCGGCGAAAACAGTGAGAATCGTCTCATTGCCACTCCAGACGTCACGTTAAGATCCGTGACCTTGTGGCGGCTGTTTGCCTTCGGTAGGCTGGTACACAGAGGGGAGAGAGGCAAAACACACACACACACACACGCACACACACACACAAATAAAAGAATGTTTCATGCCTGCGCGGAAACAGTTCCGAAGCCTGATATATGTGGAATTCCAAGCAGATGTGGAAACAACTTGTTGAAGGTTGAAAGTTGATTCTGATTCAGGTGATTCTGCAGTGTGTGCTTGTCCCAGACAACTTGGTGTACATTTTTGGCATTTGTCTGCTTTTCTGCCAGTATATTAGACGTTCAAGTGTTTCTTTTTTTAATAAAACGGACCATTTGAAAAGAAAAAATAACAAGCATGTGTCGTGTCTATGAAAGTTCAAGAGGCTTTATTCTTTCCTTTTCTTTCTTTTTTACAGCCCACTTAACAATTTTAAACAAAAAACAACAACAACAACAATATTAAACCAGATTTGCACTTATTTACCTCATGCAGCTCATCGCAGACAGATGATGCTTGATTTTGGCCTGCGTGGTGGAACTCCGGGTTGGATCTTCCCGTCAGCAGCGGCTGTTGACCGGTGATCAGACGAGCAGTGCGACCACTGGCAGATCTCGGTCGGCCTCTGATGGCAGAGTGGGGCTGAATCGCTGCATCACGGCCTCACACCCCGACAGCCACTTAGCTCAATCGCTCAGGGTTGCCGGGGAAACGGCGTTATGGCCCGTGTCAGGTTATTAGACCCCTGTGTGAGAACAAAGCGGTGGGAGAATGCTGCTTTTATGCTCGCGCCAATCGCTCCCCCCTTTTGAAGTTCCAGCTTAGGATAATGGGACTTAATGTTGCAACCTCCCCTCCAGCGCCATTTGACACCCAGTCGACGTTGAGTCATCGGGATTCGTTCGGTGAGATGGGTGTGTGTGTGTGTGCGTGTGTGTGTATTGGGGGGGCGTCAGAGGACGTTTTGAAGCATTTTCTTTGGATGGGACTTCTAAGGGAGAGCGGGAGAGAGTAAGTGGGGGTCTTTTCGGCGATGAGGGGGTGGGAGGTGGTGCACATCAGTGGGCGGGGACAGAGGGGCTTCTGCTTTCTCCAGTGAAGTGCAGTGCAGTGTGAGCTTGTGAGATCCACCATATGATGTCAGTCACAGGCACAGTGTACTCGTACTGTGGATGTATTATAAGGACTGGATACCGGACTTCCATTTTGGCGGTGCAGTGATTTATTTTTTTACTAGTGGCCACTCAAAGTACTCTTTCAAAAATCCCATGCAGCATTTTCCCCATTGATCGCAATACAAAAACAAAGGCCTGTTAAACGACTGACAGGACGCCTCCGAACTGAAACATTGTTCACAACCAGTGTTGGCCAGTAATCTGTTACTCAGTAATCCACTACTGTAATCAAACTACTTTTTTTTTTCTTTTTTTTTTCAGCAACAGAGTAATGTAACGGGATTACTCTGGCAAAACTTGTAATTATATCATAATTACTTTACAAAGTAACAATTCCATTACTTTTCTGAAATTTTTTGCAAGCTAAAAATGTGTTATTATCCACAAAATGTCTAAAATTTAGAAAAACAACCGAAAACAATGATGTTTCAGATTGATGATGCAGCCGTGCATGCAAAGTCATTGATATGCGACGACGCACCAAAACAAACATGGCGGCAGAAAAAACAGCAAAAGGAAACAAGACGTTCTCAACTTTTTTTAAACAAAGTAATTAGTAATTAGTAATTGATTACTTATGAAACAAAGTAGTTAAAGAAGTAATTGATTCCTTTTCAAAGGAGTAATCAGTAGTTGGATTACCTTTATGGCGTAATCCCAACAACACTGTTCATAATAAATATTTCTGCTGTGTATTACTGTGTAGACAGCTATCACTGCAACCCTCCACCTGCGTAAACTCTTTATTCCCATTGTTGACAGCACGGCATTGTACGAGCCGCGTCTCGGCTCATTCTGATTGGCTGATGCATTGTGGAAGTCACAGCAGCATAATAGGAAGTGACACAACTGCGCCGCTTCTCTGTGGGCTGAAGTAACCCGGGAGTAGAATTCGGCGTTTGCGCTATTTGAGCCTGTTGAAAATTCACAGAGGATTGTGCGCTGGAGCGCTTCCTTTCCTTCCTCTTCCCCTCTGATCTGCATCAGGGCTTCAGGGAAGCTGGACGTGGCGGCACGTCCCAGTCTGCGCTGGCACCAGGACCGAGGCCAACTAGTGGCGTTTAATGGCTCAGCAGAAAGCACTCCGCCGCCGCTCCTGTATCGTATCCTTCCGCACTGCACTTACCAGTCCTGAGTAAGAGATAAGCGCCGCGTCGTGCCGTGGATTATCTCCATTGCCGCTCCACATGATGCAGCAGCGGCCGAATCCACGGGGGTGGAGGCGGATCCTCGGCTGTCGGCTCCTGGATGAAGTCGGCACGGAGCACAAAGTGGCTTCGCCATGGTTCAGGAAGCTCCATGACCTTTTAGGTCTTATTCAGACCCTGGGGTCTTCTAATACCCCCGCCCTCTGCTCCACCCCCTTGGCCCCGCCCACATCTCAGTCCCAGGGTGAGCCGGCGTGCTCGCAGCCCGGCAGCCACCATCACTGAGGGGACCTTAATCCAAGTGGGGTGACAGCTTGGCGCTGGATGGTGATTCTGCAGCGCTGAGACCAATGGGCTTTTCTTTCCCTCTTTTTTTATCCCTTAAAATCCCTCCACCCCCCAAAACACTGCCGCAGGAATCCTGGGAAAAAAGATTCTCCCCAGGGTGAAGACAAAGGAGTCGGATGGTAAACAAATCCGAGAGAAGATGTGAGATTCCTCCATTCAGCTGAAGATAAATATGCATGTCTTGTTCAAAAGCACATCACACAGTGGAACTCTGCTAGCTTGTTTTGTTATTGTCCCAGTGCCACATGTTGTGGTAAAAAATATAATCTATGCCAGATAATCTTAGTCAGGGGCCCTCTGACGAATGATTAGGGAGGATTGAGGTCAGGAAATCCATCAGAATCATACATTTTCTCGCCACTCTCGGACAAAATCTCCGGCCTGTCCTCCAATCAGCTGAGCCGTCAGGGGATCACATGTGGAAACGGCTCCAAATAGGTCGTTATTGGTGATGCAACAAAGATCATCCAGCGTTTTAGCCAAAACAATAGGTGACTCTGCCTTTTCCTGCCTCAGCTACAGTGTCAGTGAACAGAAAGACAGAAAACAGCAGAGCTACTGAAAAGTGAGTCCCCTTGTCCCTGAAAGAAAGCCAGTGTTAAACTCATTTTTCCAAACATATGTTATATATGTGTGTTGTCTATTAAATTTAAGTAGGGTGGATGGACAAAAACTGGTAGATTTTCTTCTCTTGCTCCAACAAGAACTACGTTTTGGTTTTCTTTCACAAATTTGCACGATAAGAAGGATTAGCCATTCACATTAATATAGAAAAATAATCATTACTTGTGGGTCTAGAAATTCACACAAATAACAGCTCCAGGTCAATTAAATTCGACCTGCAGATGAATAAGAACCCTTTTATTTATTATTCACACGTGAATTTATTCAGCCTGGTTCTTCAAGAACAATAACTCTTCAGATTTAGCCTTGACAACAAAACCACCCGCAAGTCTGTTCTTTTTTGTTTGTTTGTTTATTTTTTACCAAGCCAACCTAAATGTCACACCCCCGGCTGAGCTGGACGTGCCAATAGAATTTAGGATCAAACAGGAGCAACGGGAGAGCCGTCAGTCTGATCTGGTGCTCAGCGTCTCCGAGAGCTGAAGGAATGTGATTGTCCCAAAGATAATTCCTGACCGTGGGCTGTGACGATGGACAACTGGCGACTTCATCCCTCTGGATCTCAGCTTGATAACCTCGTCAAGGGTCCAGTGTGTCTCACTTCCTGTCAGTGGGACTTGGGTCAGTGTGCCTTGGAGTTCAGAACCTCACGTGAAGAAGAAAATATGAAGATTTTTTTTCTTGGTTTGTTGAGGTTTTCCAGCAGCTCTTTTATGTTTTATCACACAATCGCGCCATTCTCCACCCTGAGCCTGAGTGAATCCTGAGTGAATGGAGCTCCTTATATTGGTTTTAACCGCTGTTCTTCTGGCGCGGCTTGAAAAGGAACGGTCCGAGGTCGACCTAACGCCCGGGTCTTCAAGGTTGGCTGGTTTTCGGGCCTCTCGGGGACGAGGAGGCACAATGACCACGTCTCTCTGTGTGAGCGCCGCCGCGCTGTCACTCAAAGGAGGTCGCGGAGAGCAGAGAGAGCGCCTCCCTCCACTCGGCACGGGGAGGAAAATGTGACGCATTCACTCGTCCCTGGTTCTCGGTGCATGTCAGCGAGGTGGAGTTTACACAGCCGGACGTATTTTGAAGACGGCGTCTTGAGATTTCAGAGGTGTTTGAAAAGCTCGGCGGAAAGTCAAGGGGGGCCACTCTTTAGATGCCTCCCACTGCTTTTCATGAGACGTGTTTGGTGCAGAATAAAAGATGAACTTGTTAACGGGGGCGGCACCAGGAGGGTCACTGTCCAAGGTTTCACAGCGTCTCTGTCTGACTGTCTGAATTCAACCCACTTTCAAAAGTGAGCTTTTTTATTTTTAACATTCTCCGGTTCCAACTACCGCCTCCGCTAAAAGCTCAATTGTCCCCGATTGGGCGATAATTAAAATTGCAATTGCACTTTGAGATCGTGCCATCTACGCCGCTTATGGAATTATTAAGAGCTGTTTTATAATCTCGGCTCGTAGGCATGAGATTTAAATAAAGAGCAGTCGCTGCCCTGGGAGCAGATTATGCACTGATCTCTGCCACTGTGTTTCTCGCATTTCCTTTTCTCTGACTTCTCTCTCACATTCACCGCTCGGTGTTGTGTCTGCGGTATTGGATTTGTGTCAGGGGTTTTAAAAAAGAACCTTTTTGCATAGCATTGTAGATTCAAGTGTTGACGGAAAGCGACAGACCATCAAAAACACAAAACGGTTGCAGACGTAAGGCTTCATATATATTTGTTTTCATAACAAATAAACTGTGGAGTACGCACACAGTAGGTTGGTTTCCTGTTTACTGCCAGTGATGGTTGAAAGGAAGCAAGCTGGGAAAATCTGTTCTCCCCTCTAAACTGTTGTTTATTTTTTAATGTAAGGCAAAGAGTTTAAAATGTGTTTTGAGTGTGATTTCAGTGAATAAATGGACTATTGCTACATTATCTAAAGTACAACTGAGAGTAACACGTGACTTAAAAGGCGATAGGCTGTCTTCAAAATAAAAGATGCATGACTGTCTTCAAATTAAAGTCTATGCTGCTGTTAAGTCGACATGTAAGTACAACTCCCATGATACAGTGGGTTTGTAAAGTATTCAGGCCCCCTTAAAAATTTTCACTCTGTCATAGTGCAGCCAATTGCGAAATTCAATTAATTTCATTTTTTTTCCTTGTTCGTGCACACACGGCACCCAATATTGTCAGAAAAACGCAGACTTGTAGAAATGTTTTATTACAGAACAAACACTGAGATATCACATGGCCGTTTGCTGTGACACTAGTATATTTAACTCCAATTCTTCTGATCATCCTTGAGATGGGCCTAAACCTTCATTGGAGTCCAGCTGTGCTTATTTATATTGATGGACTTTGTTGGTAAAAACACGCACCTGTCAATAAGACCTTACAGCTCACAGTGTAAACTCAGAGCAAATGAGAATCATGAGGTCGAAGGAGCTGACTGAAGAGCTGAGAGACAGAATTGTGGCAAAGCACAGATCTGGCCAAGGCTACAAAAAATTCAGTTGCCCTTAAGGTTCCTAAGAGCACAGTGGCCTCCATAGTCCTTAGATGGAAGAAGTTTGGGACGACCGGGACTCTTCCTCAAACCGGCCGTCTGGCCAAACTGACCATCTCGGGGAGAAGATCCTTGGTGAGAGAGATAAAGAGGAACCCAAAGATCACTCTGGCTGAGCTCCAGAGATGCAGCGTGGAGATGGCACAAAGACTAGAAAGACAACCATCACTGCAGCCCTCCACCAGTCAGGGCTTTATGGCAGAGTGGCCCGTCGGAAGCCTCTCCTCAGTGCAAAACGCATGAAAACCCGCATCGAGTTTGCAACAAAAACAAAAACACCTGAAGACTCTGAGAAATGAAATTCTCTGGTCTGATGAGACCAAAACCAAACTTTTTGGTCTAATTCAAAACAGTATGTGTGGAGAACACCTGGCACTGCTCATCACCTGCCTAATACCATCCCTACAGTGAAGCATGGTGGTGGCAGCATCATGCTGTCAGGGTGTTTTTCAGCTGCAGGGGCAGGACAACCGGTTGCAATTTAAGGAAAGATGAATGCGGCCAAGTACACTGACATCCTGGATAAAAAATTCATTCACCATCCAACCTGACAGAACTGGAGAGGATCTGCAAGGATCCTCCTTGCAGATGGCAAACTATCCTCAAATCCAGGTGTGAAAAACCTGTTGGATCATTCCCAAGAAGACTCATGGCTGTATTGGCTCAAAAAAGTGCTTCTACTCGATATTGAATACTTAATACTTATGGCCATGTGCTATTTCAGTGTTTATTTTGTAATACATCTGCAAGAATTCTACAAGTCTGTGTTTTTCTGACAGTATTAGGTGCTGCATGCTTGGATGAGGGAAAAAATGAAATTAATTGATTTTAGCAAATGGCTGCAATATGACAGCGTGAAAAATGTAAGGGGGTCTTTTGCTTCCTGAACCCTACTGCATATGTGGGGTAAACCTTTCCACATTGATTCCCCCATACAATGTCAAAACGTCCAGGATAAGAAAAGCTGTTGCAGAATGAAGAAAAATAGGTCAAAGTTTTGAACAAAGTCGAGTGCAGAACTTATTTTGTTGTTTCATGATATTCTTTTTGTCTGATATTAGTTTGAAAAGTTTGATTGATGGAGCGATGCAGCTTTGCAAACCTGATGAATGAAAAGGGATTTATAATAACAGAACTTAAATTTATGCACACATTCAGTGACAAGTGGAATAAATAACAGTGTCATTGACAGCTGTTTTTCAAGATGTTAAAGAGTCATCACATGTTTCCGGGCAGCCATCTTATTCATGCGGCTCATCTGTCCATAAAAACTAGATCTGCAGTGTTGTTTATTTTAAGTGTTGCTACACTGCCCCCGGCACACACACACACACACACACACACACACACACACACACACACACACACACCCTCTCAACCATCTCATTGGCACGCTGTATTTTCTGTTCATCGACTTCACTCTAAACGCTTCCTCCGCCGCCTTCCTGAAGCCCGAGGAGGAGACGCCACCATGTTTTTATGAATCTAAAAATACCCCCCACCCCCTTTTAACATTGAACAACATCGTTCATTGATGTCGTGCCTAATCGGACCAGCGTCGGGGAACTAACATCGGGGTCGCATCAATTGGATTCTTCACGGGCAGGGGAAAAAAAAAAATCAAATTAAGCCTGAGGCGTCCCGAGTCAGACGCTCCAGGATTATCCTGGCCCTGCACCCAAAACCCAACCCTGGGAGACAGTGATAACTAGAGCCACGCATCAGGATGGAGGGCTCAGAGGAAGACTGGGTGGGTGGGTGGGTAGGTGGGTGAGGAGGGGAGGCGAGGCGAGGAAAGGGTGTGTGTCAGACGGGTTGATGATGAAAAACCATTGCAAACCGAGTCTTCCAGGGCAAGTGGGGCTCCTGAGGCCAGCGCAGGTTTAAACTCCGTGTCGTCATCCTCGGCGGCTGCGGCTTCTATCGCGAAGTTTGACAATTCGACAAATTGGACTTTATGTTGCCGTCATGGCAGGAGATGCAGCTGCACAGCTGACGACTGTCTGTTTTTGGGGAGATAATGATTTGTAGTTCTATAAATTACGGAATAAAAAAAATCAGATTTAATGCACGTTCCGTCTCGCATTGGGCAATGTGCTTTGAAGTCACATTAGGGTTGTGTGTGCGTGTATGACAAAAAGATCAGAGCAGAGAGAACACAACCCCCCCCCAATCCTCCCACCCACCTCCCCCAAATCCGCTGTTGGAGGCAAAGTGAAGCCCTCTCGGCAGCGTCTGTCTGGCCTTTTGTCTCCTCTTGAAGACGTGGGCGGGTTGCGATGTTCTTAATCTTTGCTTTTCACTCACTTTCACCTCTTCTGTTTTAAGAGCTCATGTTGAGCATTTGAGGGCGTGGGGTGGTTGGGCGGGGGTATGCATGTACTGTAGCCACAGTTCTGAAAACAGCCCCTGAAGGAGTGTGCTTTTTTGGGGAGGGGGTCAAGGTGGGAGGAGGCTATTGATCAGGTGTTTGCTTGAAGGAAGGAGCGAGGAGGGGTGGCGGTGGTGGTGGGGTCGCCGCGGGGGGTCAGGGTGAGGTCGGGCGATGGTGACCAGCCCCGCCCCCCTCCCCCTACCTTCCATCAACAGGATGCGGTCCTGAAATACGACTCTTGCCGTGGAGACAATAATACACCTGCAGGACGCCGCAGCAGACACAACCGGCTTGTTTCCCCACTTGAGCAGCAGAGTCGAGTGTTTAAGCTGCACGGCCGACTCTCCACTTGGACAATAGCTTATTCTGCGCAGCACTACAAAAGATTAGAAAGAAAAATAAAACAAGAAGTTGCTCGTCGGCCACTCTTGGCTTCTCCCAGGATTTTGATTTCGACTCTTTGTTGGAGCTGTTTTTCCGGCTCCAGCATATAAAAAAACGCAGTGCTGAATTTACTCTGTTGGCTCCAGAACAGAAAAAAAATCGAACAAAAAACAAAACAAAACAAAAACCCACCAGATTCGTTCCACTCACTCTGTTTATCTGAACTGCAATTCTGCCGAAATGGGACTTTGGATATTAATTCTTTCTTTTTCTTCAGCGGAGGCAGTGCGCTGGCAGTGCGCTGACAGCGCCGCGTCCTTGACGGCCCTGTTGAATTAATCCCCTCCTATTGGCTGTTTTATAGAGTGAAGAGAAGAGACTTAAAACCAGGCCTCTGCTGATCTAATGCACCTCGCTGATGGGGTGGGTTGGGGTGGGAGGTGCGGGGCTGCATATTTACCTATGAAGGCTCCTATTTTTATCCCCGTGACTGGTTTTGTGTGAAATTGATGCATAATGGAGTCGGTGTAGGGTGAAAACGTCGCTCCGGACGTCTCGTCATCGCACTTGACTTTGATTGACGTTCCCTTTTTAGCACTTCACACGCGGCAAAACACTCGAAAAGTGGCTCTTTTACATAACACTGGACAATGGCATGCCTAACCCCTCCCATTCAGCACTGCTGCCCTCTGGGAATTCGGACCGCCTGCAACATATTTGCATATTGTGATGCTAAAAGTGGCCAAAAATGGGAGTTTGTTGAAAGGAAGTGAGCTGGGAAAATCTGTTGCTCCGCTGTAAACTTTTTAATGGAAGGCAAAGAGTTCAAAATGTTGCTTTGAGTGTGATTCCGGTAAATAAATGGGCTGAGATATATATTTAAGATATTTTTTTTCTCACATTAGCTTGAAATGTCTGATTTTGGGTTGATGGAGCGATGCATCTTTGTTAATCTGATAAATGAGAAGGGATTTAACACAGAACTATGTGCTTACACACATTTCCAAATCTAAATCTATATTTCTACATTACTGGAGACTGGAATACATAAAAATCCGACTGCTGTTTTTCAAAATGTTAGGCCGTGATCACAGTTGCTGTCTTGCAGCTACAACCTCTCGGAGGAACAATCTTGCGGATGTGGCCCCTAGGTGGAAATTAGTTTGATAACAGATTAAAAAAAAAAGCATGTTAATAAAAACCAGCCCTGCAGTGCTGTTCGTTTTACTTTAGCGTTGCTGCGCCTCCCTCCCCCCTGGCCGCCTCATTGGCATGCAGCGTTTTTGTTTCAACTTTTAATTGACTTCGTTCCAAATGCTTCCTCCGCCGCCGTCCTGCAGCCCGAGGAGGAGACGTGCCACCCTTCATTACATGTGCGCACGTTTTTTATGAATATACATTTTTTCCCCCGCTATCCGACACTCAACAACACCGTCGGCAGATGTTGTGCATTATCGGACCAGCGCAGCCTGGATGTTTCCCCTCCAAACTAGATCCTTGAATTAGCCCGGCTTTGTCCCAGAGTGTCTGAGAAATAGACGAAAATAAATTGTCGGCTTGCATAGTCGTGTATTTGTTATCCCACCATCTTGCCCTTGTGGGTTTTTCATTTGTGAAAGGATTTTCTAGTTGCGCCGTTGTCTTGGCGCCGACGGCAGAACTGATCGGAGATGGTTCTATATTAGTCAGACATTTTGCACGACCTCAAACACACACTCACACATCGCTATGACAACACTAATCAGCCGGTAAATACGCGGCACTAAAATACAACGCTCGATAACATCTCATTAACCCTGCAGGTGAATTTAATCGCCTTCCATTCCGCCGCAGCTCCTCCTGCTCCCTCCTTCACCTCTTTTTACATACTTCACTCTCAAAAAAAAAAAAAATCTCAAACCAAACCAATCCAAAACCTCTCAGAGCGCTGTTCTTTGTGTTGGGGATGATTTATGGCAGCACCGCCGGACACTTTCTGGTGACGCTGACATGCTTTTCTCACTTCAGCTCCTCCTGCTGCAGCAGCAGCAGCAACAGCAGCAGCAGCAGCAGCCGTGAGTGCAGCTCTAAATGTTTAATAGCGAGCGCAGGGATGTGGGGCATCTCCTGTCTCCGTCTGCAGTGTCTGGTTCCCACCTGGCCCAGCTCCAGCGCTCGCTGCAGCATTGTGTAGCGCCGCGATAGGGACACAAAGCCTCAGTGGACTGTATTGAGAGTCCCGCTGAAGTTCTGCGGTGCTGCGAGCCTGCAGAGGCCTCTGTCCTCAGACAGCAACGACGCACCTCCGGCTCTTGTTTCAAGCACCTATATGTTTGATCCCCCCATCCCCCACCCCCCTGACTCAGTGTCAGAGCCGGCCAGGGGTCATTTGACCACGGCCGTGCAGCCTGAGTCGTGGTCAGAGCCTCTGCAGCAGCAGCAGCAGCAGCAGCAGCAACAGCAGCAGCAGAGAGGAGCAGCAGCAGCAACAGCAGCAGCAGAGAGGAGCAGCGCTGGCTCTCCTTCAATGGCTCTTTCACTGGTGACAATGCATTTTTTCCATGCCATAAAGCAGACGCTGTATTATGGCAGCGCACAATGGCGGGCCCATCCGAAACTGTTTACCATGTGAAAGGCACACCGGGATCGCGCTGCCCAGCGCTGTGTGGGCCTTTTTCACCGGCCACTCCATAATGAGTACATACTGGAAGGGGAAAGGAGCGGGCTGGCTTTAAATGGCATTGTGACGGCCGCATAGAGAGCAGGAAATGCGGGGCTAAAGTGCTGATCCGCGCTATTCTTTCAAGGCAGGGACTTTTTTTTTTTTTAATACCAAACAGAAGACAGGGATTACTGTGACATCGAGCGAGCCTGTCAGCACAAACAACGACCCAAATAGGAAATTTTTACCAGTGTGTGACCGCTGGAACCGTCACACTGCTTTCGAATCGGCAGGTTTCTGCTGCGTCCTGGGAGCCAAAAAAATGTTTTGCGATGCTTCTTGTGGACATGGGACATTTTTGGATGGCAGGTCTAAAAGCAGAGCGGGAGGAGAGTCAGCATGAGTGTCAGTCAGTGAAATAGTTTTCACTTATGAGGGCTCATTGGATTGTCTGAAATGGTAAAGTTTGTTTTTTTTTGGCTGACGATCAAACGGGACTCAATAACACCAGGCGTGACATGACATGAAGAAGCCCAGCGTTCACCAGACATTTCTGTCATTTTTCCTGGATTGTCAAAATCGCTCGATTCATGGTCTGTAGTTGATTGCCACTATTGTGAGCAGATGCAAATTCTGCTCTGCTGGTCACTGTTGCAATGCCAAGCATCCAGAGAGAAAACTGGACCTAATTTCTGATAAGACAAAAAGAACAGTCTGCCAACATGCGACAGATATTAGGTCACCTTTTGACACTTCCCTCTTACAGTGGCGGCAGGTGTTCCCCACTTGTGGGAGCCGATCTCTGCAGTCAGTGAAATCAAGGACGCTCGTGAGTGAAGAATCTGCTCTGCCACAGAGGATTAATTCACAGGGAAAAAAGCCCTGCGGTTTAAATGACAAGCCCCCTTTGTGTGCCTGCTTGTGTGTGTGTGTGTGTGTGTGTGTTTCATCGAAGTCAGTGCTTAACGTCATAGTGTACCAGCCCCCCTCACCACTCCCATGTCCTTTAAATGAAACAGTCAGACTTACTGGTAGTCGGTCAGCGAGGCTCTCAGTCGTTAATTGAGCACTCAAGCAAAGAGAGAGAGCGAGAGAGAGACCTTGAAGAGTCGGGCCAGGCAGACTGGTGGTCGCTCAGCCACTCGGCTCCTCAGGCCCAAATCTGACGTGAGGCCTTCCAAGGACGGAGCCGCTCTGCCAGGTCTCATGTCCTCCCCCATCCTCCCTCGGCTGCTCGTCAATCACGCCAAGGACGCACAAACAGTGACCAGCGCTGAGAGCTGGAAGGAATGGAAGCAGCGGCCACAGAAATAAGACTCCAGACTTGGGACACGTTTAAGGACGTTAGCCCTAGAGTAGCCGCGCTCCACAAGACGGATGGCAGCACGGGAAATAAGGGAGTAGCCGTGGGTGGTTAAACCGATTGGAGTCTGATTCGATTCTTGCCCCGCGTGCGAGGTTGAGAGCGCTGCAGCCGAGACCGCCGAGAAAACACCGTGCAATGTTCTGCTAACAAAATCGAACTCAAACTAAAGCTCTCATATTATGCCATGCTCTTTATTTTTCATCCCAGATTCTCATGGAGCAGCATCACAGGATTAATCTTCCAAAAAAGAGCTCTGGAAAACAGCATAATTAGCCCATTGTTTCCTGCTAAAAAAAGATTTGTTGTTGTTCCTCCCTTGTGTTTGCAAGGGGATGCAAACGGTGGAGCCAACGTCTGGCAGGGGATGTCACGCACCTGTGAGAATACCCTTTGTGACATCCCTATGGACTTTTATCATTTCTGAGGGGTTGACTGACGAGATAGAGACACATTGTTTCAAAACAGTTGTGTGTGTGCTTTGAGGCTGGTGTGCTACTTTGTTTAGGCTTGAAAGAACAGCATTAGCCTCCAGACGATCAGGGCATTTCACTTTAAACCTCTCATCCTTTGAAGTAGTAGAATGTAGCATATCATATATAACTTAATAACTTTCAATTGTGTACATTTTCATTTGACAGAAGCCTATCTGAATTGCTTTGGACAACTAGTAGTTTTAAAGATTAACATGGTAACATTGACGTTAGCATCTAGCTGGATCTGCTCTAGTTCTCTTTTGCAGTTTGACACTATCACCCTCTTTTTTCTAGCAAAGTGACAAATAAGAAGCAGTTATTTTTCATCACATAGACGAGGGTCCTACATAACGAAGCAGGAGGATTTCTCTCATAAGGTCCGCCCACGCTGTTGATGCAGCTAAATCAGTTTTAACGGCAAGTGCATGTCCTATTTTGTTGCATCTCAACAACGAGCCTCGTCACAACTGCACCGTGCCTGGTTGTGCTTGTCGGGAGCGAAGCAGCGGGAACGCCGACCGCGTTCAGTCAGAGTTGTTTGAAATCCCTCTTGGTTTTGACTGAGGAAGCGTGTAGTACAGACGCCCGTGGAATCATCTCACTGTACAAACTCAGGACACACTCCCAGTAAAAATAAAAAACACGAGTTGTCTGCAGCAAATCAAAAAAACTAAAAAACAAAAACGCTCCCCCAGCAGCACAGCTCCTTCTTATCGTCGGAGCCACTTTTCCTGACACGCTGCATTCAGGCACAGCTTGTGTGTCGGCTTCGTTTTGTTGCTAATTTATTCATTTAAGCAGCCGCTGCCACATTCAAAGACAATGGTGCACAAGCTCCGAGTTGAATTAACCCCAATAATTATGCAGATTTGGGGAAAGAAAAGCCCAATTGTTACGCTCTCCTCAAAATTCCTTGCCCCCCTCCTTCCCCCTCCTCTCAACATCCCGGGGAATAAATTACTCCAGAATCTTCAGACTGGCCTCCTCGGGATCCACTTGAGTTCACTTAACACAACGTTGTTTGTGCAGGGAAACTCGGGGAGCGTAGCCTCTGAGGTCAGGCCCCTCTTGTTTATGTTTGCACCACTGATCATTTACATGCAGTCCATGCAGGCTAATGGCGCGGGACGCGAGTGCATTATCCCATGCCGCGACGCGTCGCTCGGCGGATCCATTTTCTAAAAAACATTTTAAAGGAATCCACTCTAAGCGTTTCCAATAAGAGGCCCGGTAGAATCGAGGCTAATGGCTCATTCGATCAATACAGAAGCTTTTGCAGTGTAAACACCGGAGTCGGCCGAACACATTTTAAATGCAGGGATACGAATCCACAGCTTCCGACTCAGGAGCCGGCTGAGGTCGAGCTGCATGTGTTAATGGGTTTTCGCTGGGAGTGCGCATCATGTGATTGGTGTTTTTAGAACTGGCCGGGTTATTACAAAACTTTGCTCTTACATCCGTTCTGATTTTGCTCAAATGGCATTGTTTTTTTTGTATGATTATTATAGATTATAGATTGTGGCCTGTATGCTAATCAAACACAGTACAGGGTCCTGCTGCATAGGACTTCTGGGCCACAGGTAACCAGACCTAAGGTGCTTTTAATTCCAAAAAGCTCAGAGTTGTTTCAGTGACAGAGTTCAGTTCTGCAGCGGTGGTGCGAAAACAAATCAGCACATCCTCACGCAAGCACCGTTCACCTTGCAGTGGTTTTTTTGGGGTGGCAGGCTTTGTTTTTCAGCACTGCCTCCTCCTCAACACCATCAGTTGCTCGAAGACGATCTGTGTTGATTTTTGCATTATTTTGGGTGTGTGTGTGTGTGTGTGTGTGTTTTTCTGTGCTACTGGTCTGTGTTTGAGGACGTCGGTGTGGCTGAATTATTGATGCAGTGTAAATCCAATCTGCCTGGTGGCAGGTGCAAAGTGTGCTGTTTGCTGTGTGTTCAAGTTTGTATTTGTATGCACATGTGTGTGTGTGTGTGCGTGCGTGCGTGCGTGCATGTGTATCCAAGGAGAGAACAGTTTGGAGCAGAGCTGCAATTAAAAGGCAGCGCAGTCTGCAGTCTGCAGCTCTCCTCGCACAATTTCGGCTATCGGCACTGAAAGGCTAAAGGCTCAGTGTGATTTACGTACACAGGAGCGCAGAGGTCATGCACACACGCACACGCACGTACGCGTGCACGCACTCTCACAGACGCCGCAGGAGGGACTGAGTAATGGCTCTCCTGACTCTCCTTCTTCCGTTTTTTTTTTTCTTTCTTGCTCTTCTGCGCTCGTTAATTACCGCAAAGCTTACAACACGCAACACGCGGGAGCTGCAACCCTCGCAGACAGCCTGCGATACCACCCTGTTGCCTCCGCGCTGCTGCCCGCACCGTGGAACTCAGGGCCGGAGGCCGGGACGAGGAGGAGAGAAGGGGGCTCGGGGGTGGGGGTGGAGGAGGTGTGTGGTCCGCCTCCGTGGGGCCGGTCGGGAACAGCAACCTCTTCAGGAAGCTCCATCTTTTGGAGGAATAATGGCAAACACTCGGTGGTAATCCTTGATGTAATCCTCCTGTAAATCCTCATTTATTCACATTTTTTTGGACTCAAAAGGGCTGGTTTCTGTTTCTCAGTCTGCCAAATGTATTTTTTTTTAGATTGCCCTAAAATATATTTTTCTCTCATCAGATCACATTGAGTTTAGGAAAGACAATGGTTTATCTTTTAAGAAGCTCTGAAGCCTGTCCAGGTTTGTCCTTCACGCAGCTGTAGTGGCCGTTTGTGGTGTCAGAGCTGAAACCTCTTTTTTCCCTCCTGCCCATTCCCCTTATTTTTCTGAACGCAGCCCTTTTTTTTCCTTTTTTTTTTTACCCTGTTCTAAATATAGCAGCAGTTTTACAGTAGACACCCCTCCTCCCCCTTCTCTCACTCTTACACACAGACACACACAACCCCAAGGAGTCGTCCTCCACTGATATTTACCGACGCAAAACCTTGCAAACAAAAAAACACAAACATTTGTCAGGTCCTGTAGCAGGGTTGTCCAAACACGCACATGCACGCGCACACACACACACACACACACACACACACACACAAACACACACGCACACACACACGTATACATTGTTTACACATGGCTCTTAACCAGCCAGCAGCTCCTTCACTTCTTCTACTCCTCTTGTTTGCACCCCCCCCCCCCCCACCGCCTCGCCTGTCTCATTCTCACCGTGTTTTCTCGCCACACCTGCAGCAACATGATGTGCATGCTTGTGTGTGTGTGCCGAGTGTGAGTGCGTGGGCGGGTGCTCGCTCGCGAAGGAGCAAGCGAGCACCCGTCTGCTGTCGACAAGCTGATTAAAGCCCACAGCGTCTCCACGACCACCAGCTCAGAACGGCTCACCGTCACTCCCACCCCACCGGCTGTCTGGCCTCCCTCACATCCATCCATCACCGTTTTCTATGTTCTTCAGAACGCTGCCTGTCTGGACAGGGGAAGTTTGAGGGTTTTTTTTTGTGTCCTCCACAGAGCATTTTATATGTTTCTCATCAGAGGAAGAAGAGTAGCTGGGATGGGTACTAAGAAACTGTTTGGGTCAGTAGTGCAGTCGCTCATCCATGGATGGATGGATGGATGGATGGATAGATGGATAGATGGATGGATGGATGGATGGATGGATAGATGGATGGATGGATGGATGGATGGATGATTGATGGATGGATGGATGGATGGATGGATGGATGGATGGAAAGATAGATAGATAGACAGACAGACAGACAGACAGACAGATAGATAGATGGACAGACAGACAGACAGACAGACAGACAGACAGTTAGATAGATAGATCGGTAGATAGATAGATAGACAGACAGACAGACAGACAGATGGACAGACAGACAGACAGACAGTGAGATAGATAGATCGGTAGATAGATAGATAGATAGATAGATAGACAGACAGACAGACAGACAGACAGATAGACAGATGGACGGACGGACAGACAGACAGTGAGAGATAGATAGATAGATAGATAGATAGATAGATAGATAGATAGATAGATAGATAGATATGATGGCTTCATTGTGATGATATTGAGCTGATTCTTTCCAGATTCAGATAATTACAAACAGCATCACTGCGTCCAAATTCGGCACCAAATCATAGATGGTTCCATCAGTGGGATACACAAAACACAATATCAGCTTGGAGAAAAATCCTGTCAATGCCAGAGCTACAGGTTAGAGTTTGGGTTTTAACTCCCTTTTGTGCTGCTGTACTTTAACTTAACTGAAGAGCAGAACATGAGGCGACTGCTGTGATTCATTCCGCCGCTAAAAAGATATTTCTCCTGGCATTTGCTGTGCTGGTTCCGTTTCATCTCGGTTCACACGGTCGCACGCGTGTTATGTTTGAGCTGGAGCTTTTATTCAGCGCTGTACATGTTTTCTGTCAGTCGAGGTCGGTACATTCATGCATTTCCAAGGCCGGGGGAGCCATGTCACTGTGCATCACTGTTCAAAAACCCTTGTTGTTCACATTTTTACCATAGTTGCATAGAGCCTTTGTTCAATCAGGTATGCTGCTTTCTGGCATTAGTTTGTATCACCATTTTGCCCTCAACAACTCACGTGCATTCTGTCATATTACATAGTTTTCAACCTTATTTGAGCTCCTAAATGTTCTGCTTCAGTGCAGATTCTAGTGCTTCCAAGTTGTGTTCCGTCTCCAATGTCTCTGTCTGCTGTTTTGTGTTCTTCGCCGCTGATCTTCCTTGCAAGACGGGACGTCCTTGTTAAGGTAAAGCCTCATTTTTGAAAAATGGTTAAGCTCCCAAGAAAAGGGCTTTCCTCTCTCGTCCACGTTGTGGACCTCACGTCAACCGAACATTTCACACGAATCCGAGATGCTGCCGTAGGACAAACGACAAGCAGCAGTTTTCCAGGAATTGTGTTGTTTTTGGTTTCCTGTTTGGTTCTGTATCTGTGTCAGCACAACAGTGTCGGTCGGGCAGCAGTGTGTGTTTGCGCTGTGTGGCTGAGGAGACAGGTGGCGTGAGACCTGGGACGCACGGCGTGGGTGAGGTTTAGAGAGGAGGAGGAAAGGGCGGGGGGGTGCGCAGGGGAGGAATCTGACTCTCCTCCTGCTGCTGCTGCCGCCACTTCAAACGTGGCCCCCGGAGGCGCTGCCGGCCACTCCTCTCCTCCCCTCCTCTCTCCTCACCTCCTCGGCCGCCGTTAGCTTAATGACGCTAATGAAAACGCATGATGTTGGCGCACAACGAGGCAGCGGCGCCAATCTCAATGGCTGAGTGTGTAGGGTTAAACAAGCCCCAGCTCGGCCGTTTGTCCAGAGCTGGCCCTTCGCTCTGTGTGTGTGTGTGTGTGTAATGCATCAGCGGGGCAGGTTGTTTGTGGCTCGGAGTCGTTGCCGACGGTAATGAACAGCAGCACGCGGCATCGATCGACACAGACGGAGGATGGAAATTGGTCCTGGTGGGGAGGCACAGAGAGGTGCAACACATGCCTGCACCTTCTGTGGACACATATGGATGCAGGGAGCAGCACACATGCGCACGCTGAGTGAGTGAGAGAGTGAGAGAGAGTATGTGTGTGTGTGTGTGTGAGAGTGTGATTCTTACTGCTCACTGGACCGAGGCTGATCTTCTTACTGGTGACAGTATGGAGCTCTTATAGAAGAGGTGGACCTCCCTCTTGGACCTCATCCACGTCCCGGCACGTCCTCAGCCTCACACACACACACACACACACACACACACACACACATGCACACACACCCACACACGCAAACATACACACACACACACACACACACACACACACACACACACACACACACACACACACACACACACACCGAATCAAACTGGCCTGTGTGACTTCCCCCCTGCTTCATTACCACATGAATGGCTGTCATCTTGCCATCCACTGTACAGCTCTTGCTGGCAAATTGCTCAAAGTAGTTGGCTCGCACACGCTGGGCTAACAATAGCATCATACTTGGAGGCAGAGCAGTGCTATTGATTTTCATCTGAAAAAAAAAACAGAACAGAATTATCACAGCTTTGATAGCATTTTCAATTTTTTTTTAAAATGTCCTATAATTATTATTATTATTTTTTTCATTATATTCGTCTACCTTTTTGGCAAATTTCCCAACAGCTACGGAAAACTGCTTTTTGTGATGTCACAAAGGGCACTCAGGGCACACCCTCAGCCAGGTGTTTGCTCCACCCTCTGATAGGGTCACATGGCTGTCTTGTTTCTGCCCCCTTCAGAACATGTGGAAGGTCCAACAAAGCATCCGTTTTGGCAGGAGGCAGCAAACAGAGGGCTAAATATAATGTGGTTTTTTTTCCAGAGATCAACAGACTTTTTTTTTCTGAGGCTGCTCCATTACTATAGTCTGTCAATAACACAACAACAATTAGTTTTTATTATTCTTATTTACAATTTGTGGTTTGTCCAGTTAAATGTTGTTGTTAGGTTCCAACGGCCGACAAGTGTCGGCTCTAAAAGAAATACGATGGACCACAGCGCAGGCCCTTAACCCGGCGGCTGACTGTGTGTGGTAAATCTCCTCTCTGTCTAAACTCTCTTTGTTGTTGTTTTATCTTTACTGCTCTCCTCTTTCTCTCTCTGCCTGACTCTCTGTCCTTCTCTTTTTTCTCTCCATCATCCGCTCTGTTGTCTGCGAGCATGTTAACACTCCAGCTCTGCCAGTGAGCCTCACAGCGCCATGGAAACCAGCCACACCATTCTTCACCAGTGTGTGTGTGTGTGTTGGGCGGGAAAGAGATCTTGTTTAGTATTTCAAAAAAAAAAAAAAAAAAAAGAGTAGAGGTCGCGGCCGTCCCTCTGGGCCTCCCACCGTAATTCATGTAAATTCCCCTAAGACTCCGACCACTTTGTTTCTCCCCTGTTGTCCCCCGACATGAATCCAATGTCCCGATCGTCAATGCGAGCGCGGCACAATTGTTATTCTTCTTTTTCGGTTTGTAATTCTGTCAGATGGAACCTTGAATAGCTAATCAGATGGCCCGAGTGGCCGGGCCGGCGCTGCTGAGCGATACCACGGCGATACAACAGGGCTGTGTTGTGAGAAGTTCAGCCAGAGTTAACGGGGCTGAAATTCACACAGACTCACAGATGAGGACAAAGCAAAAGCGACTGCCAGAGGACTATTGTGGTCTGTTTTTTGTTAAATATATATGTGTAGATTTATTCTCATAGTCTGATATCCAGCAGGGCGCTGGACTGGAAGTGAACGCTGTTTGTGTGAAGACAGCAGTGCTGAACTGGGATGTTGTAAGTGTGTTTGAACAAACACTGCACGCAGGAATTGAAGGACCATTACTGTGTCCTGCACTTTATTTTTCATCTCAAACTCCCCTGGAGAAGCCCTGCATCAGGAACAGCTCTATAGATTTCCAGAAAATCATATATTTAGCCCTCTGTTTACATCCTCCTGCTCAAATTAATGAGTTAAAAATAATGTTCGTGGATGACATAACTGAATTAAAAGGACCTATATGTAGCCATTATAAGATCTTTTTTTTTTTTTTAAATCACCTACACTAGTGGAGAACGACTGCATAATCCACATATCTGCAGAAAACAGAACATTTAGCCCTCTGTTTACAGCCTGCTGCAGAAAAACTGCAATTTAGCTCCCTGCTAAAACTGATCCTTGCTTGCTTGGATGGTCTCAGATTCAAAAGGCCCTACCTGGGGTGTTGCCACTGCTGCCTGATAGGTGCCAATTCCCTTTATGACATCATAAATGTTGAGCAGAAGTGCATGTTTTCGCACAAACTTTCTGAAAAGTAAAGTGGAGCAGGCGAGGGAAGTTAATGTCAGACTTTGAGAGTTCAGTGACAGGCTAGAGACATGATATTGATAGAAACATTGCTAAAGTCAGTTCTCCACGATATCGGAGAGAGCGATGATTCGATTGGGGCTGTAAATCAGCTCCTCACGAGGCTCACTCCTGTGTTCGCGGCTCGTCTTCATGACCCTGCCTGCCTTCACAGCCATGTGAACCCAGCCCCTCATTCTCTCCTCGAGCCAATCATATTACAACCCCATTCACGCGTCTGAATGGGGTTTCTCAAAAGAGAAAAGAAATCCTCTCCACAAACACCCGCTGATTGACAAATGCGCACGCACGCGCGCGCACACACGCACGCACACAGACACACACAGCCGCAGCCCGGCGGGCTCGGTCTAGACCGCCGCGTGAACTTTGTTCTGCTAAAAGTTGCCACTGAAATATGTGCCTGCCATTGAAATATTGTGATTCCATTGGCGGTGCCGACAAAGGGCAGGGAGGGCGCCGCGCCTGTCTCAGTGTGAGTCCGCACGGCCCAGTGTTGCCGCTCAACGGAGCCAGTGTGCAGAAATAATGCCCATTAGACTTGGTCAGTCACGCCCACAGCGCTCAATGAAATATGGCCCTTTCCCCCCGTTGCATGACGTCCATAACTTCACACAACTCACATCTATCCATCATCTCCATCTGAAAAACGTCCGCCGCCGATGAATGCTCTCATTTATGAATTTTTCCCCCCGCCAGAATTAATGGCTTCTATTGCGGCGAGGCTGAGAGCTGCATGTGCCGAGCTGACGACCGTTGGATGGTCATTAGTAAATTGAGGCGGAATTGCAGCGTTGAGCTCTGGAGTCCCTGACAGCGAGCGGCCTGCTGGTTTCATCACGTTAAGTGGACGGAAATTTCAGACTCGCGGTCGCACGCGAGAGTGAACTCACTGTCTGGGGTCAACGCAAAAAACCAAAAAAAGGAATAATTGTGATTGCTTTTTATTGCCATTGAAACGCTCAACACACTTATTGATTGTTTTGCTGACATCGTGCAGCCCTGCCGCTTTTTGCTAGCACGTCCGCAAAGCTACCGGCCGGCATCTGAGGGTCAAGTGTTCCAAGTTGCTAAATTAACTATTTCAAAGACCAACTGGACTTACCTCAATTCCAGTGAAGCCAGTTTGTAACATTATACTCTTCCCATTGGCAACTCCACCCCGCCCACAGCTTCTCACTCTTTTTGCCCCCTAAAAGACACTGACCTCTCTGGTCGGAGTGGAACTTTACTAGAATGAAATCTGCAGGATTCCAGGTTTCATAACTTTGCAAACCTTTGGTGCCTTGCAGGGTTTCAGAATCACAGATCCACCACGATTCATCCTAAAATAGATGCAGCTGCAAAAATATATTCTAGAAGTATCTGCAAAAAAAAAAAAAAAAAAAAAAAAAAAAAGTTTCAGTCTTGATCAATGGCTGCTGCTTTCCCTGCATTACCAAACTTCAATGCGCCTGCATACCGTCACATTTCCAAGTGTGTGACTGCATGTACAGGAGCTGCTGCTGCCAAGCAACAACAAAAGTGCGCTTAGCCCAGTTTAAACCATTGTTCACGCTGATGGACGTTGCGCTTTAAGGGCTGATTATGTTACATTTTCTGCTTTTGTCGCCAGAGGAGCATTATTTAAGGGCCGTGCCGGGAGAATAGTGACTCCCTCGAAAGGGAGTAGCCTGGAACCATTGTCGCTCCCTGCAACCATAGCTAACGGACGTCAAAGGACCTTTTCCACGTCTATTCTTAAAAGAAAAAGGAAAGGGGAGGTCGCCGTAATAGCGGTGGAGGAGTCGGCAATAAATGAGCTCCCCCCTTCACTGAGTCAACTAGATTAGATTGCACGGGGGGGACATCTGTTGAGTGTAGGTGAGCACTTTCTCCGGCGTCTCACTGTATGGGAAAGGAAGTCATCTCGGTTTGCCTGCAGGCTCTTTCGCCCCCACCCTCACCCACACCACCACCACCACCCTTTTAATCGCTTGGCTCTGCTTTCGCAGCGCTGGTTCACCATGTACCTCCACCACTCTGCAGAACATCCAGGCAAAGTGCTACTGCCTGGAACACAATCAGTTGCAGCTCACAGTTATATTTAGTGTACAGCAGTTCATTCATCGCGCCGCCAAAAGCGTTGCTTCCTGCCAACACACTCACATCACAGGCTGTTATTTGCCTGTCGTGCATTCATCCCGCCTGACAGTCGCTCATAATATATATATATATAAAAAAAACAAAAAAAAACATCTCAATGCACTTTCACTGTTTAGATTCCCACCTTGCAACTCTGTGGGTCTTGGCCGCCGCCTGTGTGATGGCAGGAAATCTTTAACCCCTATTGTGGAGAGACAATGGGTGGTTTTAATCCCACTGTGAGAGGGGAGGGAGGGGATGGGGAGGGACGTGAGAGGCGGTGGAAGAGGGGCTGTGGGTGTGTCCCACGGGCGGTGGGCGGGGTTTTGTTTTGTTTTGTTTTTTTTCCTTTTCTTTTTTTTTTTTTTTTTTTTACGGTGGCGGAGGGGGAGTGAGCTCTCCCCTCAGCCTCTGTCACTCAGTCGGCCGCCGGAGAGCCGCCGTGGATACGCAGCCGCGGTGGGATTATGACGAGGGGATGATGCTCTGAGCGCAACCGATACAGACACCGAGGGGGGACTCGCTCTCACCGATACACGCGGAGATACAAGGTGATGTTTTCTCTCTGATGAACAGCAGCGTTATTCCGCGTCGTCACCTGTTGTTTGTGTAGGATGTTTTGCTGGCTAAACAAATCTGCTGCAAGAGTTCCAGCCTGATAGTAACTGGGTAGGTTATATTAAGTTATTTAGAATAGAGGAAGCTCTTCATCAGTTCAGGATCCTGAGTATTTGTTTGTGCATCTTCTCTATTCTTTGTTGATTTTAATATTTTTGGGGTTTTTATTGTTATTGTTGCTCAAACAGATTCTGACTTTTGACTCGCTGACTTTAGTAGCATCCTTTTGGAATTTAGACCAAAATGAAACTAAAACAAAATCACTTTTATTACTGTTTAGCGGATGTAAAAAGATATTTAGTGTAATGCTTTTATTGTCAAAAGATATTATTCTCTTTTGGTCAGTGTCAGGGGAAAAAAAATAATCATTTTTGTCTCTGATTGCCTTGTAGTTTGTGATGCGTTAAATTTGCTTCTCAGTGATGCATATTTAAAAAAAAACTTTTAGCTGGATGAATGAATTAGTAAAACTTTTTGCGTAGTCATTAAGAGACTGCGTCTCTAAATGAAAAAGCAAAATTGAGTTCATATTGTTATTGGCACGGGACAGTGATTTTATTACTCGTTTATTACTCACATAACTCCCAGTACTGCTCCCCCTCGTCTCCTTCCTGTGGGTTTGCTGCCTGTTTCTTGCAGTGTGGTTAAAAATAAAATTGCGAGCGGAGCGTTCTTCCCCGTCTGTGAGCACCGTTTCTCCTTCCGACAAACATCCTCCTCGTTAACACTCGCGTCACCCTCGTGCAGTCTGATCGGCACGTCACCGCGGCGCGCCGCGGCTGTGATGGCGCGAGGATTCCGTCTCGCTGCCCAACGTATATACACATCACAGGGAGGACAGAAAAAAAAAAAAAGTGCGTTCCGGCTCTAATTATCTCTCCCCTCTCTGGCGATAATGATGCTTCATAGGGAGAGAAACTTCCTCGACAGTCGCGCTGCTGCTCATTAGGAGAGAGTCGACAATTAGACCTGCAGGCTGCCGAGCCCTCTGCACTGTCTGAGGGCACGCGCACACGCACGCACGCACACACACGCACACACACCACAGTCTGACCTTGCTCTGCTTTTGTCTGCAGTGAGTTTATTGGATCTATTTGTATTTGATTTATGCTTCTAACTGTGTGTGTCTCAGCAGCATCACTGTTCCACTCATCTAAAGATGCTGAGTGTAAATATGTGGTGGTGGCACAAAGAGCTGGAGTATAGGAGGTTGCACTGAGAGGGAACAGGAGCTCTGTCTCAGCTCAAATTCTGCGCATTTGCTCCAGAATACAGACGTGTTTTTGCACACGACAGGTTGGTTGACAGTTCAGCTTGCTCACGCGGTTCATTCAGGTTCACTGGATTTTGAGTAAATGCTTCTAGCTGAGTACATGTCGTAAGAAAGTGGAGCATGTCAGAATAATCCTCCACCTGTGTTTCACTATTATCTCTATCAACTCGATCACAAGGTCTCACGCCACTGTTTGATGAAATGTGTGACATGCCAGTGTCTTAATAGTGGACAATAGTATATATTATTGTAAAACATTTATCTGAATGCATCTGGTTAAGAAATAATCATTTGTGAGCTCTTCTGACTCGTGAAATATTTTGGCCACCAGGGGGCAGCAAAAACGAAACCCAACAAATGTTTGTTGTTTCTTTTTTAGTTTTGAGTTCTGCTTGATCGATTACTTTGATTACTTTGTGTTTATATATATATATATATGTATATATATATATATATATATATATATATAGCCATTTTTAGCACCCTGTTGTCTTTGGTAAAATCTGCAGTGCATGTTTATTCAGTTTCAAATCAGTTTCACTTCCTTGAACCCTTGGCTAACGTCTGAATCATATTGGACACTTCAAAACTCTCAATTAGAGCTATGATGAGTCTTGCAGAGAAGCAGCAAGTCACATTAGTCGCTGAGGTCCATTAGTAACATAAGAATGTTGCTGTCAGCGGCCCTGAGAGTTTAAGGAGTGTATTGAGTCCTTAATGTGCTTTTTACCTGAGTCATTTCTCCTTCCCGGGCAGTGCTGATGTGTTTGTTGTGTCGTGTTGTGTGTATTTATGGGTGATTCAGCCCCTCTGCACTGTCTGTAAGGTGACCACACATCCTGAGACGTGTCCCTGAAGGCACCATGCATCTCTTCTTGCAGCCCTGCTCGTTCCTTCCCGTTGGTACCTGATCTATTGGCTATTTTCAGTTCACTCCTCCTGCAATGTGTGGAGGTGCGGGGCGGTGCCGTGGGGGACTCGCTTTTGATGAGATCAAGCATCAGCTGGTTCAAAAGGGTGGCGGAAAGGTCACTTTGTTGTTGCGGGTGTCTCTGATCAGCTGTTAAAGCTGTTTTCTAACAAAAAAAACAAAACAAATCCGAGCCTGAAGGTTAAAACTACGAGCTTGGTGCTGTCAGGTCGCACGAGCTAAGGCAGATGAAAGCCGAGCTGTAGGTCTATGTTCAGGTCTTTTACAATGTGATGCAGCCTGTCAATACCTTGAAACAGAATTAGTGGATTCATTTTTCTTTCATTTGCCGCTCTGACTCAATGTGTAATGTGTTATCGATTGCTGTGTAAATCTTTGAATCGTCACGCGGTGGTTGTGAAATAGCGACGAGGTGCCTCGCCGTGGTGTGGGGGGGTGGGAAAGTGCTAATCCCGAGAGAAAACACCAGTGGAGGCGAAACGTGTCGACGGCGTGAAACAGAGTGGATTCAGACCAAGAGTTCACGCTGGCGCAAACAAACAAACAAACAAAAAAACTGTTTGTATGTTGCCGAGTGGAGACGACGGCGTCTCACGGCGGGGGTCTCGTGTCTGGAGCGGCGGGCCGGAGTCAATAAACCTCAGCTCGCGGTAAATTGGATATGCTTCTTCAATCATTCTGCTCCATCGATTCACGTCAGGAGGGCTTGTGTTGGCGGGAAGGCTGCAGGATGCAGAAATCAAGACACGGAGATCGGAATTGGCGGGTGGCAAAGCGTTGGACCCCGTCGCAGGCAAGAATGTTGTACTTCAGGAAGTCCAGCCGATCTTTAAGGAGCTATGACACGTTTTAATCTTGTGGAGACATCACAACTTCAGAGCTGATGACGGGAAATAGTACCAGGGTTTTTTTTCATCCAAAAAAACCCCACCAAGATAGCATGTGTTATCTCTTCAAAACGTCCCGACGTGACACCTGAGAGGAGAGGAGAGGAGCAGAGCAGCAGCCTCTCCTGGTTCACATCTCCTGCATCCAACCTGTTTCAGGTCCGTAGCAGGAGGTGGCTGTTTCCTGTCCGACTTGTCGAGGAAGAAGCAACAAGGGGCGTCAAAATCAAAGAAAGAGAGACGTGGAGGGTGCAAAAGAATTCTGACTCCCTGGGGATTCAGACAGAGGGAGATAAAAAAAGAAAAATAATATATATATATATATATATATATATATATATATATATATATATATATATATATATATATATATATATATATATATATATATATATATACATCATGTGAGATGGTGTCAATGAAAGTGTCTTTATATTCTGCCTGGTTTCCTCACCTAAAGGTACAGAAAACTCTTGACATTGTAGAAGAAGAAGAAGAAGAAGAAGAAGAAGAAGAAGAAGAAGAAGAAGTAGTGTCGGTTTTGTGAGCAACAGCCGGCAAAAACACAGCAAAGGAAACTGACAGATGTAGAAGACAGGCCAGAAAGTCCAGAGGGACGAGGACAGGAGCGAGACGGGAGGGGAAACGGAGAAGAAGAAGAGATCAGGGAGCCGAGAGGAGATGAGAGCTGAGAGGATGGGCGGAGGACGTGTCTCCCCCGTCTGCTCTCTCTGCCACAGACACCCCTACCCTCTCACCCCCCTCACCCCCTGTCTATCACTTCGGATTACACACCCCGAGTCCCGCCTCGTGTGTTTCATGTTCGCACTTTGCTGTTATGTTGCTGTGCTCTCGTCGCAGAATCCCATTGCAGTCGTGAGCTTCCTAAGTGTGGATGTTGAGATGCTGATAGTTGGGCTGAAAGTGTTATGTTCTCATTCATTCATTCATTCATTCATTCATTCATTCATTCATTCATTCATTCATTCATTTCTTTTTTAGACCTGCTTCTCCTGGCACTCAGGGTCACAGGAGGTTGCTGGAGTCTTTCCGTGCTGTCTTTGGGTTGTACCCTGGATAAGTCAGCAGTTTATTGCTTTTCCACTAACAAAGTTAAACAACTGTTCGCACTGGCACTCATGCTTATGGGTTCTCAGTTCGCCTCACATACGTGTTTTGGGACAGTTGGAGGGAGCCGGAGTCCCCGGACAGAACAGGAGCAGCATCCCGTGTGTGATACGTGCTGCGACGCGGACAGTCGTCCATCACTGGAGGAATGTGTGAAGTCATAACACAACCAAACATGGTGTGGTAGGCGGCAGGCTGGAGGACTTCACCACTTCCTGCGCGGGAGAGAGAGGACTCTACCCAAAAAGGGCAGATGGATTAACCTGGCAGCCGGGATGGCTCGAGGTTTCCAGCCTTGAGATGTCGGTAGCCCATCTTGCCAGCCCGGCAGTAGCAAGCAGGTTGAATTTGTTTAGCGGCTTCCAGGTCGGTGCAGGACGGGTTCAGCTGTAACAGCAACGAGAGGCAGCTGCTCTGAGAAGGTCCAGAAGAAGATCAGGAAGAAGAAGCAGCTGTGAGTTTTCAACAACGGCTGCTGCTGCTTAAAGAGATTAGCATGGATGCTAACAGGGTGTCAGTTTTATCAGCACTGGATGGTATTTTTATGTGACTTTTCCCACTCTGTGACATGTCTCCCCTTAAGGCTCCAGCTGAGGTTTGTCGGCCACAGGGTGTTGACGCCACCTAGCGCCAACAGGAAGTGGTAGCTAGCCGGCTAAAGGGGCAGCAATAAATGTGGTCTGTTTGATGGTGATAGAAAGAAAGTTCGCCCAATCACCTTCCAGCTTTTGTTTTCCCCTTCCAAACTCTCTTGTTCCCCATGTATATGTTAGATTAACTCTAAAAGAAATGCTTCATCTGAAGTTGATGGCGCAACTCAATTGTGCTCTTCTCTGAAGCAACTAAAGGAAAATGAACCCGTTGGTGAATCACCAAATTTAACTTGTATGTTCTCTGTTATTTTTGTTCAACCAGATCAAAGAAAACCCCCTTTGAGAAGGACAAGCAGGAAAAGAAGCAGAAGACGAAGAAGAAGGAGGAGCAGAAGAAGACTAGTGAGGAGGTGCAGAGCGGAGGTTCGTTTTGTCTGGTGAGTCGGAAACATTTCTCCCAGACATTGGGTTCATTTTCTCCTGTTTCTGCTTCTTCTCACCGTCGACACATTTTCTGAACTTCCTGGCCCTTGGGAAAGGAAACGCTCTTGTTCTTCAGCCCCCAGCCTCCCTCCCACAACCACCACCACACCCCCAGTAGGACGTGAGGACACACACAGACGTTGGTCTGTTTGCCGAGTCTGGCCAGCATCTCCTTGCCCAAATATCTTCCTCTGTGATCCTGCCAACGTGCAAACATTTCAGCATCAACACGCACCGCCTAGCTCGCGCGTCACGACACGACTTGCCTGACCTTCTCAGCTGCGGCTGATCCTCCTCTTCCTCTTCTTCTCAGTTGTGACGCTCTTTTTTATCTCAGCCGCCGGACAATGGTCGCCTCTCGCTCGGCTGCCGTTTGTCCACAGGCGGAATGTGTTTTTTGTGTCTTGGAAGCAGGCTTTTGGCAGCAAAATGTGAAAAAAAAATCCCCACTCGTGTGTGTGTGTGTGTGTGTGTGTGTGTGTGTGTGTGTGTGTATGTGTGTTTGATGTATGTGGTTGTCAAGGTAGCGCAGCCTCTTATCTCCCGCCCCCGCAGTGATGACAGTGGGCATCCACACTTGGAAAAATCACAAAATTGGCTCTTAAATTGGCACTTAGGGCCTAAATCACGCCTCCATTATGACACATTTTTGATCGTAATATGGTGAAAGTTCCCAAATTGGTGCAATTAGGTGGGAAAATTGGCGCCTTAAAGCAGAAGGTTTCGGTGCATTAGAGCCCAGAGGATCAACTGGCGAGCTGTTTTTCTTCTTTTTTTTTTTTTTTTTTAAAATGACCCCTGCTGACCTCTGGCTCGCCTCCTTGCTCAGCAGCTCTGTGTGTGTGTGTTGATCTGATGCTCTCTGACTGGAGGTGGCCTTGCGTCTTGTGTGTCTACCGCCGAGCCGAGTGTGAGCCGAGGATCCCGCCGAGCCGCCGCCTGGCCCGGACGAGGAGTCGAGCCGAGAGGTTCAAAGACTCTGGCGGCTCGTGGCTCAGTGGTGCGCGACTCCTTTTCATTCTCTGCGATCGGCGGGAATCCTTTTCCTTTCATTTCATTCTTTTTTTTTTTTTTTGCTTGACCGACTCCTATCTGTGCCTGTCCGTCATTCCTTCCGCGCATCTCACTCTTATCGCCTCACTCTGCTGCCACTGCTGCTGCTGCCGCCATTGCCGCCGCTGCCACTTGTTGTTGTTGTTGTTGTTGTTGTGAAGCTGTGCAGCCGGCTAGAGAGGCTGAGTCCACAGTTTCTCAATGAGGCTGAGTCAATGAGGGCCATGCTCAGGAGCTGCAGACCAAATACGCAGTTGGAAAACACAGCGAGGCGTGAAGTGCTCATTGTGAGCAGCGGCAGCAGCAGCAGTGTTGCGGTTCCAGGCCCCTCACTTGAAGTTTCTGTTTACCACCACAAAACAACACAAAGACACACACACACACACACACACACACACACAATGAAATCAAGGCAGTTATTCATCCACCATATTTTCCAATCAGGTAAAAATCACCTTCGCATCCATGATTTGGTTCTGAATTATCATGCAAATCCATCACCTGATGGCTGAATCGTTCCACTCGCTCCGGACCCAACCGGAAGCAAAATAAAAAAAAAAACCCCCCCTGACACAGATGGCAGCAGCACAGGCCTGGCAGGCCAAGCAGAAATCCAGCCAAAAACCTCTGTTTGTGGATTTCAGAGGATTGAACACGATTTCTGTGAAGGTGTTGCGCCTGTCGTCATTTCTCTCAAAGCAAAGAAAAAAAAAAAAATCAGGTCAGTGTGTAACCCAGATAGAAACCTGACTGTCCAAACTCACCTAACTGATTTCTCGCCAAACTTTTACTTGTGAAAACAAAATACACAAAACGTACAAAAAAAAAATTGAAGCAACACTTTCCAACTCTGGAAGTTGATGGCGCTGCTCAGCAGCAGTGGCGGCAGCAGCGGCAGCAGCAGCAGCTCTGACAGCGGCAGCTAAGCAGAGGGATCCCTCTCACAGATGGATGCGTTTGAGATGTTCCTTAGGTGTTTTCTTTTGATGCAGGCCCGGCAATCCTCTGACGGCTTCGGCGGCTTCAGTCGGCATATGTTGGGCTGTTTTAGAGGGAGGACGCCTGTGTGTGTGTGTGTGTGTGTGTGTGTGTGTGTGTGTGTGTGTGTGTGTGTGCAGCGCCGGATTATGTGATTGTTGTTGCCTCGCTTTTTCTTTTCGGAAGGACGGGAGTCAGACTTTCACTGTGAGAACGAGGACGTGCTGCCTCTTCCTGCAACTGTCGTGAAAATTTCCGTGTGGAGTCTGAAGAGGCAAATTTGAATTGCTGTGGTTCAGGTGGAAGGACAATGATGTAAGGTCCTCACAATGACAGCCTTGCAATTATTTTCTGTGTGTTTTCAGAGACTGTAAGGCACAAGTGTTGTCAGATCAGGAAGTAGATGGATGTTCAGACAGGAAGTAGGGGGAGTCGTGCAGCTTCAGGTCTCGCCCTGTACTGGCCAGACAGACTCAATGAGGGTAAATATCTGCATTTATTTGTTGCTGTTGCTGCTATTTCTATCTTCTCACCTGCGCAGCCTCCCTGGAGGTCTGGATCCTCCTTCACAAGCCGTCCTCTTGGCATGATCATCAGTTCCAGCCTCAGGCTGTCTCCTCATGATCCCTGTAGTGTTTATCGGTTTCTCTGTGTTGGTTTTGGGCCGTTCACCAGATTGGCTAAAACTCAATTTCTTTTTTTTTCCCCCCCGATGGTGAGGAGAGATGGAGGGAGTTTTGTGTTCATTGTAGTGGCGGGATGATGGAGCAGGAAGATGAACAGGAAGTGTGAGGCTGCCAAGGTGCTAGTAGTTTCCCTCCCTAGTTTTACTCCTTCAGTAGTCATTTTTTCTTCTGCTCCACTCCTTTAAAATACCTCTCAGCTCTAAAACGTCTCGCTCCATCATCTTCTTGACCTCTCCACCTGTGCCGTTTTATTTTTATCTCCTCGCACTGGAGCCTCAAGATGACTCTTGTAGGTCCTCCTATCTTAGTTCTTAGCTTCAGGACAAAAAAAATGGAATCAGGAACTGGTGGGATGTGTCTGTTCTTCGAGACACATCCCACCAGGATGATCTACGTACCCGTTAGGCACTGGTTCTGGTCCAGAGCCAAATCTCGGTGCTGGTCGATAAGAAGCACCTCCTCCTCCCTGGTCGTTGCAGCCGAATGCAAATGGCTGCATTTGGACGTTGGCCACCTGCATCTGAGCTGTTTCCTAATGAAGGGATCACTTCCTGTAGCTGCCGAGAGCGAGATGCAGCCCAGGAAGGGGATGAGTAGCAGATAAGGAAGCAGATGTGGACTCGTGCACGTTGTCCATGCATGTGTTTTCATCTCCGGCTAAACTGGATGAATCTTTTTTTTTTTTTTGTCCAGCTCAGAATACAAAGGTGACATGCAGAATTACAGTGAATGCCTGCGTCTGCGGCTCCTGATCCTCTTCAGATCCTAAATCTTTCCAAAAATTCTTCTTATTAAAGTGGATGCTTCGCCACAGGCCGTGCACTTCTCATGCTGGTGACGGAAGCTCGAACATACATGCAGCTTCACTAATGTACTGCTGAACCTGTTGTACAAAAGCAAAAGAGTGAAGAGAAGGCAGAACCTCTTGATTTTCTAAAAATGGATTCATTCATGTTCACCCCATTGTGCACTAACACCAGAAACACTTTAGGCAAGTCACACACACACACACACACACACACACACACACGGATATTTCAGCTGCCAATACAACCATTTGCTGCCCCAGCTTTTGAGCTGCCAGCAGAGCTTCCTGCTGCCATTACCTGACAGCTGCCGAGGCTGCATTAGTGGCGCATCGTGCCGTCCAGCTCAGACGCAGGACGGAGGTTGTCGGCGGAAGCACCGACTGTTAGTGTTAAATGGGAGCGGCGACGTTTCCTCCGGGATGGAGGTTTGACAAATGAGGGCTGATGGAGCTGAGCCCGCTCGTTACTTTGCTGAGGATGATCAGTCAGGCCGTTTGGTCTGTCTGAGCTGAGCTGAGCTGAGCTGAGCTGAGCTGAGCTGAGCTGCGGCACCCTCTGGGTGAGGTGCCCATGCAAAAACAAAACCGCACTCAAACTCTGCAGTAGATGGTTGTGCTAATGGGGGAAGTTTTTCTTGGATGTTGTCTCCAAGAGTTTCTCCAGATGATGAAGGGAAGTTGCTTTGTAAGGACGCCAACTCCTTTATTACTATCATTAGTCGCCATTAAGCGGGACTTCAATCACCCCGACCCGTGGGGAAGGGTGGAGATGTGAGAACTTTGGTGAGGCGCCAACTGACACCATCAGTCAGCCGCTGCCGCCACCGCCGGCAGGCTTCCAGTTCAACAGGACTGTTCCTCTAATTTGACAAAAGCCAGCGATTCATATGAAACTGCACGACCTTAATAACCAGACTGATAAATATTGTTAGTTGAAGGAAGACATCATCTGTCTTCTTGCTATTTTTGTGTTTTCTTAACTTTTTTTTTTCCTTAAGCGAAACATCTGAAGGTTTCCCAGACACTGAACTGAACTGGCTGGGACTCCATGGGTTGGTGTCCTGCACTGGGTCGAGGGTTGAGGGTGAGAATCATCTGCACTTCTCTTCAGCTCCTCTACAGTCAGAGAGGAGTTGACGCGAGGTTTCATCTTTGATGAATTGTTCTGCCTCCCCGGAGCTGTTTGATCGATTTAGCATATGAAAAACCCGACTGGTGGAGTGAGTGGCCGCAGCCCCGGCCGCTTTAATCAAGGCTCATTCACGTCCCGCTGAAAGAGTGTTTGCGTTGGTGCAGCTGGCGCTGGCGTTTCTTTCATATTAGCTCACTTCCCTCCACAAAGCAGATTGATGTTGTTAACGGCGTAATGGACGCGTAAAGTTTTGTTTTTTTCCCCCAAGTTTGATTGCGACTGCAGAGCTGCCAGTGCGTGAACAGAATAATAACATAAGCAGTGAACATAACAAGGTCATTGATCACTGGATGGTTGGTGACTACGCGGAATTAATTATCTCCCAAATGTTTCAGAGGGAGAGAGTTAATTCCTGGCTCAGGCCACGCCCTCCACCACCAGTAAGTATCAGGAAAGTTAATCAGGAAATACATTAGTCTTTCTTTGGTTTGTTGTCTCTTTATTTGTTAATCTTCAGAAACCAATTTAGTGATGACTTTTTACTTTCATATTTTTATTTTTGTATAATTGTATGTCTTTATATAATAGATCAATTTGTTTTTATTTCAGATTATTAAATAAAATAGAACAAAAAAAATCATTTCACAATTTAGTTTGTGGGTATCTGTATTAAAAATTAACTGCTTCAGCAAAAAAAAACCCTAAATGTCTTTAAACAGCAAATGAAAATATGACAACTTTCAACAAAGGCAAACAATTATGTGAAAGACAGACTTTTCTGACGGCCCAGTTTTCTCTGGCACAGTGTGTCTGTTTGCGTCTGCGTCTGTCCTGCAGGATCTTACATCATGAAAAAAAAACCCAGACCCTTCTGAGACAAACTAGAACTATTTTTCACAACTTGTTTTTTTTCATGCTGATTTTGGAGGGAGGTCGACCTCTGATTGTGTCTTCCAGTGCCTGGAAAAAATAAAGTTGGAGGTGGGTGGTGGGGTGGTGGGGCGGAGGCAGTGATTTGATTTTCTCACACTTTGAAAGGACCATTGTTTGTGTCCTGTGCGTCTGAAATTGGATGGTGAGTCCTTTTGGAGAGCGGCCGAGGGGAAACGATTTGTATTCACCTGCTGTATCTGAATGGCACCGAGGAGGAGCCGAGGGAGAAAGTAGAGCTGCGGACATAGAGCTTCCTTTATGTGGTAATGGATTGCTGTGACGCAGACGCACGCACGTACACGCACGCACACACACACACGCATGCACACACACGCACTCACACGCAGAGACTTTGCTGGTGTTCACCACTCAGCGGCTCCACTTTTCAGGAAACTTTTGAACTTTTGGCCGACAGATTTTTGATTTCACACATTTCACCGACAAACCTGCTTATTAACACGCGGCCTCCATATTGGTCACACAGTCACAATAAACAACTTCTCTTTCTCATTCACGGCCTCTCCTTTTTCTTTTTCTTTTTTTATTTATGTAACCGCACTCCCTTTTATTGAGCCGCCCGGGCAACTGGACTCTTCTGTCTGCTGCACAAAGGAGACAAAGTGGGAGCGGGGACGGGCGGTAATGAGCAACTCCTCTTACAGTGTTGCACGTAGAGCGGCGGCGGTGTGGGGAAGCCTCCTGGAGACAATGGAGGGTTCTGAGAGGTCCGGGTCCTTCTGAAGCCCCCCTTTTTTGATTGAGCTCTGCTGGCTGGGGGCTGATTGTTGAAGTGGGAGCCGTGGGAGGGTGTGGAGGGGGGGCGGGGGGGGGCAGGAGGGTGGAGGTGGGTTTAAGGAGGGGTGGACCCTCCTCTGCGCTGACCTTTCACAGGCACAGGTGGGGTTGGAGTGGCTGGCGGTGCAGGAGAGGGTTCATTGTGTGGCTGTGTGAATGGCGAGGCGACATTCAATCACACTATAGACCTCCGTCCACCTGCAGGGGAGGTTCTCACCGCTGCTCCATCCACCTGCAAACCGCTGCTTTTTTTGTGTGTTTTTATGAAACATTTTTGCAATTAAGTCTGTTTATTTTAAGCAGTCAAGTGAGGGATTCCACATGCAGTGGTATTATTTTCACGTTCTGTTGGAACATGTCGGAGCATTTGTGTGTGTGTCACAGCCGGTTTGAAAAGAGCTCGCAGGAAAATTGCAAGAAGCTGTGCCCAGTTTTTATATCATATTACAAATCTCACTGCTAAATGTTCGTTACACTGCTGACCCTTTACTCCGCCCCCTGGCCAGCTGCAACACGCTGCAGCCTTTAACCGGTTCTACTTCCTGCCTAAACCAGCCTGCAGCAGCAGCAGACCAGACAACACCAGAAAACACTTTTGGTGTGCACACAACAGCAGTGCACAATTTGGAGACCCAACTGAGTTCTGACTCTTTGGTGAACTGCAGCAGACTTCTATCTTTAAACCTCATCTTTTCTAGGAAGACGGGACAAAAAATATTGTTGCACATGTTCACACTCAGACAAATTTGCATTTTTTTTTAATTTCTCTTGGAAAATCACCCCAACCCGCAACAGCAGACTTTTTCCTTTTTTTTGTACTGCTGGTATCAGAACACGGCGTGACTCTAAGCAGCTTCTCTTTTCATCTCTTTTTACCTGAAAACCTCTAAATCCTCTTTCACACCAGCGTGCTGTTTAGTCTGATTACCAGCCAGGCCTGCGGGTCACACAGAAGATTGTCCTCAATAAGAGTCACGGCCACAGATTTACACGTTCTAGTAGCATGCACGCGCACAAACAAACACACAGTCGTGGGAGATTGTTCCAGTGCACCGTCAGCGTTCGCGCTTCGTATCTGGCGTCGTCGGCACATTTTGCCTCCGCTGAATGGCGCCATAGAAAGCTTCAGGGCCGCTGCTGCTGCTGCTGCTGCCGCTGCTGCCGCCGCTGCTGCTGCCGCCGCTGCTGCTGCCGCTGCTGCCGCTGCTGCTGCTGCCGCTGCCGCTGCCTGAACTCATCAGCACAATTCAAATTCACAATTCCAACTCCAACCAGAAGAGTGTTTATTATACAGTCGTGCCGTTCCAGAGAGTCCCAGTTGCTCCGAGCCATCGTGTGTTGGATCTTTTGTCGAGGCGGCTGACCTGCTTCAAAACACCACAGTGTGTGTGTGTGTGTGTGTGTGTGTGTGTGTGTTGCACGAGGTGGTCATTTCCTGCCCGGCTGTTCTCACACGCTCCTTGAGTAAAGTCTACATATTGGCCCCACCCAGAGACCCTTCAGGCTCTGCACAAGTCGTCCGGTGTTAACACAGCGGCACCCTGAGACTCTAATCTCAACTCTTTTGTGCAGCTCCGAGGAGGCCGAGGCGTTTTTTAATTTGTTTCTCTCCAGCCAGAGCATACAGACGTCAAGCATACAGTTTCTCCCGTGACGGATGACAAACAGGGTGCGGGGCCTCTCCTCACCTCTCCTCACCTCTCCTCACCCCCAAAACTGCCAGCACTGTGTTGGAGGATGTGGGGTTGTGAGATCACCATGGCGACAGAGTGCCACGCTGGAGTGGCTCTCGTGCGCGCTGAATCAGGAGTTAGCCGCGCAAAGTTTTCATGCCCTCGCAAAATCTATAAGTGTTGTGTTGTGTTGTGTTGCAGCTTCTGACTTGAGTTTGTTTTTTAGTTTGTGTGCTCAAAAACGTCCGTCGGCGGACCCTCAGGTGCGTTTTGTCTCCCCTCAGCAGGAGTGTGTTGATTGTGTTCGATCGCTCTCTGAAAGTAGCTGTTTTTCTCGTCGCTGAGTCTTAATAGTGTGCAGAGCATACGCACACATACACACACACACACACACGCGGCTATTCAGCGGACCACTTGGAATGCATTCCTCCCACTCTCCTGCTTTTTTTTCCTCCCTCATGATAATGAACCTCTGCGCCGCATATGAATAACCTGAGCAGAGACGCGCTAGTGTGGCAGGCCAAGCTCTGTTTTTAATAGCCGGCGTCCCACGCTGGCCCGTGCACGCCTGACGGGCACGGCCACTAAGGTGGATTCGAATGCAAATCAAGTCATGTACAGATGCACGCACATACACACGCACAGGCGCGGGCAGGCAGAAAACACACAGGAGCTTGGCAACATTTAAATGTCCCCTTTAAAAGGCTGTAATTACAGTGCAGGGATTAACAATCAAATAAGGGTCAAGCTCAGACACACAGCCTGCTGCTGCTGCTGCTGCTGCTGCTGCTGCGGCTTCCTCCTGATCTAATTTTAATGAATGGTTTTTAAGAAGTGCTTCCACTCACTTAATGCATCCATAATGAACCACTGTACAAGTCAGTTCTCAAACAAGTAGGAAAACGTTGCAGGGACTTAACTTTTGCCACTTGGCTATCGCTTCTTTATTAACTCATTTTCAATGTTGTACTTTTTAAGCTGCAGTTGTGAAATAAGATGGCGGAGGTTGAGTTTATTTTTACCAGTCTTAGTAAAACTATTTCACCCATTCCAGAAGCCTCACAGCAGGTATGACAATTTTCTATGTCATACTTACCAAACCAGAGATGATGAGATCAAAAGGAGGAAAAAAATACACACAAATTGCCTTTCGGTTCCATTCAGGTGAAGCAGGCAGGCAGGGATTTCCTACTTAACGCAGCCGTCCCATCTAGTGGTGCTGCTTTCATCTGCATGCTAAAGAGGAGCCTCTTCTCAGAGGTGCCGGCGCCGGAGGCCATTAGCATTTGGGCAGCGGTGGCGGAGAGAATCCCAAAGTGTTTTTTTTGGCATGCACAGAGAGAAGGAAGCCCGGTGAATGCCAACGCACCATGTGATGGTGGTTGTGTGTGTGTGTGTGTGTGGGCGGGTGAGGAGGAGGCGGAGGTCCGGACAAATTGCCGGACATGTTGCATTAGCCGAAGTCGACTTTTGGCATCAAGAGTCGCTGTGGATTGCGAGCTGATAGCTATTGAGAAGGTTGGTCACAGTTTGCATCCATTAACAATGGTGCATAATTGCGTGTGTGAGCTGAAGTTAATATCTGCCACTTCAATGATTTAATGCTGCTTTTCTGGTTGAAAAAGAAATAAAAACTCTGTTGTGCAGACGAGCAGGCAGCAGTGTTTGACACTGAACAGGACCTCGATTCACATGTAACTCACACCAATTATTTGCATACAGCCTCACCTCCCACCCTCACCTCCTCCTCCCCCTCCTTTCCCAATTATATAAGCTAATTGAGAAGATTATGGCAAATGCGTGCCGAGGCCAGGACGCAGAATTCCCTTTGTGATCCGGCGACTGTGGACAAAAAGGCCCCGCGAGAGGCGTCAGTCAAAGCTGCCGCGCATTCAGCCTCCGACGTCGCCACTGTAATTCAGATCCCGGCTGACGCCTGGCACTGGCAGCGGCACTGGCGGGTCGCAGGGCCACAGGATTGAGGGGTTTTTATGTCAGCTGAAGGTCCCAAATTATGCGAAATTAGCTTTACCAGTGTCTTTTAACAGTAGTGTCTCTCTTCTGCCACAGAGAAGTATCCATTTTATATGACGTCACCACAGCTACTGACTCCTCTTGGTTGTTGACAGGAGGAGGTAACTATTTTGTGGCTGTTAGAAGGCCAAATATGCAGTTGTTTTTAAGCTAATCATGTGGAGCTGCTCTGCTGGAATCCGGGCGGATGGGCTGGAGGATGAAACTCTGGCTGCTATGGGAAAAAAAAAAAACAACTCTCTTTCTGAACAGACTGGCTGTGATGCAGCTCTAAAGGATCCATCTCACTATCTTGCCCACCAAAGAGCTTCTGGCTCCCCTTGTACACACTGAATGGCACAGAGAACTTGGCCCGCCGCCTCGGGCATCAATAGCCGTGCAGTGACATCCTGAACTGCAGCGGGAGCGCCGAGCCTGCCCAGGGAGGGGGGCGAGGAAGGGGGCGGAAAAAAGAGCCTTCCAACCGGATCCTCCTCTCTCTCTCTCTCTCTCTCTCTCTCTCTCTCTTCTCTCTGGAGTGAATTCCTTCCCATCACTACGGCGGCGCTCTGAAGCGTCTGCAGGAAATCCTGCTGCTCCGCCGAGGCTCACGGATGCTTGATTGCAGCAGCCGTGAATGCCGCTGATGACTGCAGCTAATTAGGGTGCCCGGTGCGAAAAAAAAATAGAATTGAAAAGGCTTGGTTTCTATTGTGAATGCGCCCCCCACAAAAAAAATCACCCCCTAAAACTATGGCGCACTGATGCAATAGCGGCGTGTTGCAGTGTTGCATCAGACCCAGATAGCAGGGATATCTTCATTAGCGGTTAGCATGGTTAGTTAGCATGTTATCTGTTGCTGGAGGGGAAATTCAATTGGCCCTTTTCCCCCCTTATCCCACTTCCCTCGCTGACTGCTATTCATTGCCGCTCCTTTACCAGCTGTTTCCTGACCCCCACGTTCCACGAGTGCACGGCGTGCACGGTGGTGCACGGCTCCCGCCTCGCCGTGTATACGTCTGCGTCTGTGACATGGGCACAAAACCAATTAGTTTTGGGATGCCGGCGGAGCTCGCCATGGGAAAAATGACAATGGAGGTAATTGAGGAGGCCGACTGAATGAGAGGCCAGACAGCTCAATGCAGCTGTTCCGCAAGTGCAGCCTGGTTTCTTCCCCCCCACCCCCACCTCCCCCCTTCCTCTGCGGACGCAGCAACTTGTGCCTGGAGACAGTAATTAACGGGGCCTTTCACTGTGCACCAGCAGAGACATAACCAGTACCCTGTTGCTCTTGCAAGATCTTATATAAGCCTTTTATTGCCTTCGTTCACTAAGCTTTCTTTTTTTCCCTCTTTTGCATTTTTATTTCAGCTCCAGGCAGCTGATTATTTTCATTATTTGCAGACTTTAGTGCAACGTGTAGGATCCAAGCCAATGAGACTGGAATCATTGTTTCAGCATTTGATGTAGATTAATTATCTTTTCGTAGATCTCTTACAGAAATGAATTAAAACAGTTAAGCTCGCAGCATCTTTCAGTTCAAGCTTTAGGTTCAGCAACCCAATCACGTTATTTTTTCACTAGACATACACAGCTGATTAGTTGCATTATAATAAAAGAAGAAAGCTCCCCTAAGACCACAAAGCTGCAGTATTTGTAGGTTAACAAGCACGTTTGCTCGTGTATGCACATATTAAACCTGCAGCATTGTTTAAAGCATGGCTTTAAAATGACCCTAAAACTGTTTTTATTTCAGCAAGTTATTCCTGGTAAAACGAGGCCTCTCATGCCTCGTCGGTTTTGTCTTCCTCTCGCCTCGCTGCAAGTGTCCCGCCACCTTCCTGTTTGATTCTTATCAGTCGCCTTGACAGCCCAGCGCTGCGCTGCAGTGGGATCTGTTTACTTTGGCTCCTTCGCTTCCGTCGGCGCTGTTTGCACGAGAAAGTCGAGCAATTAGGACGACGGCTCTGTGAAGGCTCGTCCCCTGCAGGAGCACCTTGTTCACATTTTGCTTCCAGTACGCGGGTCTTATTATGAAACAGTGAAGTCAGTGAATTAAGTTGGTTTGAATCATTTTTATGCAGCTAATTTCAGGCTTTAGTTGACTTTCTTGGAGCCTCCGCTGCCCTCCAACCGTGAGATGGGCATGAGCGGTCGGACCTGTACAACTGCAACCTATAAGGATAATTATATCACACACACACACACACACACACACACACACAACCATCCAGAGCTGCTGCTGCTTTTGCTGCTGCTGTTGCTGCACCTCATTAAATTGGGGAAATGAATCCTGGATGTGGCTCTCGCTGCTCCACATCCGATTCACTGGGCTTTCAAAGGAAAAAAGAAAAGAAAAGAATGTCCTCATGAAGACACTTTATCTGTGGCTGCTCTCTATTCCCTCACATCACCTGCGACATCACACTGGCCAGAGTTCATCCTGTCCCTTCATGTCCCTTTGCAAATTAAAAGATTGAGGTTCGTACATTTACAAAATTGAATTGGCTTTGAGAACCCATCTGGAGTTTAACTGTGATAGTAAAAACAGCTGGACCACTCAAGACTGCTCCAGATCAGGGGCGGAGCCTCTACTAGTCCCGCATGGGGGCCTGTGCAACTTTATAAATAATCAAAACAAATCATTCAGAGCATAAATAAATCAAAAATGAATTTGTTGTAGACTTTTTGTGATGTCTGAAACTACACTGCCGAAACAAGTTGAATGAAGACTTTAGCGCTTTTAAACGATCCTATCCAGTTCAGCCAGTGTGCAGAAGTCAGTGGCTCCTCTTCTGACAGTGAGTTAGCTTAGCCAGAGGGTTTTTCACCTGGCATTGTGTCTTCCTCTGCCGCCGCTGCAGCTTTTCCTGTTCGCAATACGTTCAGACTCTCCGTCCCGTGTCTGCAGCCTGCAAATGAGCTTTTAACCAAAATTGCCTGATGGCAAGAGCAGCACCGTGATTGGCTGTCCGGTGCTGCAGTGCAGGCTGTCCCAGGAGTGCAGTGCTGTGCGGTTGGACCCCGGGGCCTGCACACGTTAGCCTCGGAGGCTTGTCCCAGAAGCCTCCTCCACCAACTTCTCCTTCGAACTTTCAGAACTGCTGGCTGGAGACAAGCAGCAAAATAGCCCCCATATCTCAAACACTCGTGTTCGCAAATCTGGCGTCGCGTCAGCGATAACCGAAGCATTTTCTGACGCTGCCTCGAGTCTGACCTGAGAGAACCAGACGAGGCTCCTGTCGGCCAGAGATAGGAAACAAGAAGTTCACCAGAAAAAAAAAGGCGGAATCCATTTCGGCGAAAATCATTTGCACTTTTGATTGTGGGCTGGAGCCCCGACGCCGATGATTGGGGCTGTTGTGTGCATCTGTCAGTCATCCTGCCGTCGTCCCCAGAAATAATCGCCCCTGTATAGCGATGGACGGTCGAGCTGCCTGGCAACAGCAGGAGGATTTTCCAGTACAACGGCGCCTTTTCGCACAGTCCACCCACCTCGCGTGTCGCCGCCGTGATGGAGATGTAATTGGATTATGCGGGCCGGCAACAGAAAATCCACACCTAATTAGCACTGAATCAACGGCCGTTTAGCCTTTCACCATTATTTTCTCTTCCTTCCTTTTTTTCACCTCCCTGTTAAAACTGTGAAGCAGCTACCTCGGTTGAACCCGAGTCCCCGGTGGGGGGCGCCGTCTTTTCCCCTCTTGCGGTGACGTTCCTCCCTGGGACAGCTGAGTGGCTGCGGTGTGACCTCGCTGCCGCTCAGCCGCTGCCAGGACGGTCGAACTGAACAAACTGATCGAGTCTGGAGGGAAACACGGAGCAGAGCGACTCCCGCCTCCGCCGTGATCGATAAGGCAGAGCGGGTTAATGGCACGATGGCGGCGGCGGTGACGAGCCAATCGAGGGCAGCGCCCATGAACCCCATCAGTAGAAAAAAAAAACAGCTCCCAGCAAAATTCAGCAACATTGATCCATGACGGCAGCTGTCTCACCGTCTATGTTGATGCTGACCCTCCTGGCTCTCTCTCTCTCTCTCTCTCTCTCTCTCTCTCTCGCCGCAGCCGTGGATGTGCGCACGTGTCGGCCGGCAGTGCGACTGAGCGCGAGGGGCGTGGCCGAGGCCGTGTTTTCCAGGGGCCGTCAGACCTTTTTTCCTCACACGCCGACGAAGATGGAGGGGAGGAGGAGGAGGAAGAGGACGGAGGAGGCGCCGCTGCTTCTGGTGCTGCTGCTGATGCTGCTGCAGGCCCGTCTGGCTGCAGCGCTGGAGGTGCCACTGGATCGTAAGGCAACACACACACACACGCACACACACCTAACACGCACACGTTGTATATGGCATTAGACAAAAAAAAAAAAAAACTGTATGAGGATCTAATCAAATTATAAATCGAATAAATCAAATTATCACACATTTAGCATGTAAACTTTGAAACTGTCATCAATTCACATTGGAATAACATCTCATAGCTCATATTTCATTGTTTTTTCTTAAAGAAAAATGATGAAAGATATAGGTTGATCCATTTGATTACTGTGAAATAGAGCCAGGCTCACCACAATGTCCTTACTTCCAGCCACAAAGCTAGGTCAAGCTAAGATAAGCTAAGCTAGTTGGCACCAGGATCCAGAAAACAGGAAAGTTTCCCCAATACCAATGAAATAAAGTGCAATGTTTCTAGAGGCTGGCCGACAAACACAACGTCTATGTGGTTGTAAATCAATATATTGCTTGTATGGGGCTGTTTGTCCACTGCCCACTGCAGGCTGTCGTTTGTCACTCTTTTTCCCCCCAATAGTATTTTAAGCACATTCTACACACAACTAGATATACTTTTCTCTCACCACTAATGTCTGGCTCTCGTCGCTGTCACAATTTTTTTTCCTCTCACGTTCGCTGTTTCTTGTGGGGAAAAACCCTCAAAGTTCTGGAAAAATGTAAGTTTTAAGCTAATGTGGCTTCAGAACAGAGGTTGCGCTGCTGTTTTCTTTTTTTCATTGTTGTGCATTATGGATTCTTATCTTTTTTTTTATATTTTATTTTGCCCTGTGTGACTTGCAGTGAACTTTATTGCATGCATCGATTGCTTTTGTGTGCGTGTGTGTGCGGCTGCAGTTGTAGTGCCTATTTCCATAGAGCAGCATTGCCAAAGAGCATGAGTGTCTGTATCATTTGTTTTGTCCTAGTCCATTAGTTTTCTGCCTCGCTCTCGCAGGAATACATTAAGCTTTGGATCATTACAGCAAAGTGAAATGTACCTGAGCGTTCTGCCTGCATCCCTGCTGTTTATGACGGCTTTTGTGTATTTGTGTGTGTGTGTGTGTGTGTGCGTCAGCAAACAGTGCTGTGGTTTGATTGATCGGCTCGAGTTTGCATGTGTGATTGAGGCGGCGTGGTCAATACGGCTGCAGAGAGCGGCTGACTCGTGCAGCTCGGCGCCATTATTGAACATCACCCGCTTTCTGATCGCCCCCAGTGCCGCAGCCGCCCACCATAACTCTCCAGTCCCCCAAGGATTACATCATCGACCCGCGGGAGAATATCGTAATCCACTGTGATGCCAAAGGAAAGCCTCACCCCAGGTAGGAGTGTGTGTGTGTGTGTGTGTGTGTGTGTGTGTGTTTCAGCTGACTCTGCTTCCTCGTTCCAGTCAGATTATGCATATTGTCTGCACATGCAGCAGTTCAAGAATTTTGTGAAAATAATCAAACCAAATTCACTGTAACAATGTTTTATATTAAAAAAAAAATATAGATAGACATCCATACATCCATATATATATTGTGTGTGTGTATATATACAGTTGTGCTCATAAGTTTACGTACCCTGGCAGAATTTATGATTTCTTTGCCATTTTTCAGAGAATATGAATGATAACAAAAACTTTTCTTTCACTCATGGTTTGTGCTTAGGTGAAGCCATTTATTATCAAACAACCGTGTTTACCCTTTTTAAATCATAATGACAACAGAAATTACACAAATGACCCTGATCAAAAGTTTACATACCCCAGTGTTTAATACAACGTATTGCCCCCTTTAACATCAACGACAGCTTGGAGTCTTTTGTGGTAGTTGCGGATGAGACGCTTTATTTTCTCTGATGGTAAAGCTGCCATCAGAGAAAAGAAGAATGTCTTCTTGGCAAAAGGCCTCCAGTTCCTGGAAATTCTTGGGCTGTCTTGTTTGAACTGCACGCTTGAGATCTCCCCAGAGTGGCTCAATGATATTGAGGTCAGGAGACTGAGATGGCCACTCCAGAACCTTCACTTTATTCTGCTGTAGCCAATGACAGGTCGACTTGGCTTTGTGTTTTGGATCATTATCATGTTGGAATATCCAAGTACGCCCCATGCGCAGCTTCCGGGCTGATGAGTGCAAATTTTCCTCTAGTATTTTTTGATAACATGCTGCATTTATCTTGCAATCAATTTTAACCAAGTTTCCCGTGCCTTTGTAGCTCACACATCCCCAAAACATCAGCCATCCACCTCCATGTTTCACAGTAGGAATGGTGTACCTTTCATCATCGGCCTTGTTGACTACTCTCCAAATGTAACGTTTATGGTTGTGGCCAAAAAGCTCAGTTTTGGTCTCATCACTCCAAAAGATTTTGTTCCAGAAGTTTTGAGGCTTGTCTCTGTGCTGTTTGGCATATTGTAAGCAGGATCTTTTGTGGCACTGGCGTAGTAATGGCTTTCTTCTGGCGACTCGACCATGCAGCCCATTTTTCTTCAAGTGCCTCCTTATTGTGCATCTTGAAACATCCACACCACTTTTTTTCAGAGAGTCCTGTATTTCAGCTGAAGTAATCTGTGGGGTTTTTCTTTGCATCTCGAACAATTTTCCTGGCCGTTGTGGCAGAAACCTTTGTTGGTCGACGTGATCGTGGTTTGGTTTCAACAGAATCTCTCACTTTCCACTTCTTAATTAGAGTTTGAATACTGCTGATTGACATTTTCAGTTCCTTGGATATCTTCTAATATCCCTGTCCTGTTTTATACAGTTCAATGACCTTTTCCTGCAGATCTTTAGACAATTAATTTGCTTTCCCCATGACTCTGAGTCCAGAGATGTCAGTGCAAGGGTCTGTCAGGAGCCAAGAAACTCATTGAACCTTTATATACACACTGATTACAAGCAGACAGATCACAGGTGTGGATGGTTACATTTAGTAGCCATTCAAAACCATTTGTGTCAACTTGTGTGCATTTTATCAGGCCAAAATCTCCAGGGTATGTAAACTTTTGATCGGGTCATTTGTGTAATTTCTGTTGTTGTGTTTTGAGTCATGTGACAGCTGTGCATGCTGTCATAACATGACTGGTAATGACAACAAGATTACCAAAGTTTATTCCTAGTTTATTCCTAATGTCAAACTGTCAAGTGTATGTTTTACTGGGCAACGATCAATTTTGTTCTCTGTTTAAGTGCCACCTATTGACAAGACTAAAAATAGTTTTTGCCAACAGATGAAAATGAGGCTCGTTTGCATTTTGTCCATCTCTGTCGAACTTTAAAAAGATTTGCTTCACATTTAGATGTAACTTAGGCTGCTGTGCAGGAAACTCAAAACCTCTTGACCTCTGGCATACACCCATAAGCCCCAGTAAAGCCATACTTTTTTCTCTTTTTTTTTTTTTTTAACACATGAGCCGCTTGACAGACGCTTCACACACTCAGCAGAAAATAAAGGTTTCGGGGATTATCACAAATATCCGCTCTCTGTCTCCCAGTTTCTCCTGGACGCGGGACGGGACCCACTTCGACGTGGACGACGACCCCAACGTGACCATGAAGCCCCACTCGGGGACCCTGGTAATAGACATCAGCAGCGTGAAAGCGGAGGAGTACGAGCGCGTCTACCAGTGCACGGCCAGGAACAAGCATGGAACCGCCATCTCCCACAACATCGTTGTGCGACAGTCCAGTAAGAGCCGTGCACTCCGCTGGTGCCACCATGACTCCTTGTTTTTGTTATGTTTTGTTTTTTTTTTTTACCCCAGATGTCACACATTTCTCTCATCATCGTCATCATCTTTCTTTGCTTTTCTAACCATTAAGTTGAATTTCCCGCCTTAAAAGTGCTCCTGGAAGGTAAAGGTCACCTTTAAGAAGCTGCATGGTTTTCTGCTCTCTCCCCTTAAATTTCTCCTCTTGTTTCCAAACTCAGCCACAGTCGCCCGCCTTGTTTCTCCACCTCGCTCCTCTCACCGCGTTAGCAGCGATTTGCAGCCTCGAGCTGCACGTGCTGACTATTTTGTGTGTCCGTCAATCCAGGATCCCCCTTGTGGTCGAAGGAGAAAATGAAGGCGATAGTGGTCCAGGAGGGTGTGTCCCTGGTGTTGCCGTGCCGACCTCCTGCTGGCCTGCCGCCCCCCATCATATTTTGGATGGACAACTGTGAGCACACGTGATAACACACTGGCATTAGCATAGCTTTGCATTAATGACCTCGTCTCTGGGTTGTGGTCCTACTTTATACCCATTTGAAGGTCTTTATTTTAATCTCAGTTCAGCAGCTGTGCACCAGAAATTATCCCCCCAAAAAAGCACATCTCTGGTAAATGTCACAATTAGCCCCGTGTTTATATCCTCCTGCTATAATGCCAGGCTGCAGGGTTGTAGCTTCCAGCTAAAACTGCTGCGCTGTTGCTTCTTCCACGGTAGCTCAGACGATGAGGTGGGAATTTCTTTACTCCACAGACATCTATTTTTAAACACGGCAAAATTGGACTCAACCCACAAAATTGCTTCAGTAAATAAGAAAAATAAGAAAAGCGCCGCCAGATATTTTCCTCCATGGCGCTTACACGTCTGCAACCTGCTGAACGTTTCAGACTTCCAGAAGCTTCCCCAGAGCGACAGGGTGTCCCAGTCCCTCAACGGCGACCTCTACTTCTCCAACGTGCTGCCGGAGGATTCCCGCAGCGACTACATCTGCTACGCCCGCTTCCCGTACACGCAGACCATCCAGCAGAAGCAGCCCATCACCGTCAAGGTCCTCACCAGTAAGTGCTCAGCCTCACTTTCACATGCAGGAATGTGACTTCAGTCGCAGCGTCTCATGACCGCGTAGGAGGCCGGCGTGCGTTTCTTATCTCCGACTTCATCCTCGGAGACGCCGGCGGCCGTCGTCTGGCTGAAAAGACAGATTGTCAAGAGCTGCTCTGTCCGCCAAGCAGGCATCCATTGCGTGTGTGTGTGTGTGTGTGTGTGTCATGTCTGTCTGTGAGAGAGAGATGTTTTGCATGAGCGCCGTCCTCCAGCAACAAAGGCATCTCTCTTTCAGCTGGAGGCTTTTTTTTTTTTTATCATTGCCATTATTTTCAGACGTTTCTGGTATTTTCTAGTCACTACTCTTTACTCGTTTTTGTTCTGTTGTGGAATTGTGTGTGCAGCGTTTGATGTTTTTTTGTTGTATTCTTTTTTTTTTGTTCTGTTGTTGTGTTACAGTGGATGCAATCAATGACACAGTGGCAGCTTTTTACAATGACACTGATTTACTTAGTGGTGAGTTTACGGCGCCCCCTGGTGTTTTGACCTCCTCTCCTAGTAGTGGCTTTTCACCCACTAACAACCGACCTTCCCACCTGACTGCCCAGCCACCTCCAGTCCTCTGATAGTCAGTCTGGGATCTAGCACCCCCTAGTGTCTCCCCGCCATGTTTACGGCTCCGCAGCTGTGACTCACTAACCCCCTCGCTGCGGCGCCACTCCTCCATCCCTCTGTCCTCCCTCCTCTGTCCAGTCGAAGCCCTTTCAATGCTGCATGACGGCTCCGAGGCCGCCCCGCCCGTCGACACATTAATATTTTTTTCAAATCAACACGCTGTGAGAGAAGCACAACTAACTATCACATCTGTCCTCAGCGGAAGGTCTTGATTGAAAACCTCTTCAGATTCTCTTCCTGCGGCCCGACAGCCGCCTGGTATCTTCCCTCTCTCCGCCTTCACCTGCCTCCCACCTTTCAGATCCTATCTGTTTGCTTATCTCCTACCTCGTCAATCACGCCCCTCCCTCCCCACCACCTCCTGTCGCTCACCCCCTGATTTATTTCTCCCTCTGAATGAAAATCATAAAAGCAGCAGGCAGCCGCTCCAGTTGCCTCGCCGTGGCGCCGCCACGACCTCCGTAATCATTGGGTCTCATAACATCATTACGAGCTCAGCAGATGACTTCTTTATCATTTTAGTAACGGGGAAGCCAGATATTTATGTCTTTAATTCTCTCCCCCACATTAGTTCTGTTTCATTTTTTTATCACAGCCCCCGAGTGGGCCGTTTAATTGGCAACCGTGGAAGCCGGCGCGATAAACCACAACATAAAATTTACATCTGATCATAAAAAATGGGGATTGAGGTCGGTAATGAAGTGGCCGGGTGCCCGAGCGGAGCGGCTTTGCTGCTGTGACTGCTGCAGAACGCAGTGGGCTCGTCTGATGTGAGCGTCGGCCTCTGAATTATGTGTGTGTGTGTGTGTGTGTGTGACTGCAGAGGAGCCAGCGAACGAGAGAAGGCCGTCGTTCTTCATCCCGTCTGGGCCCTCCAGCTCTATGACGGTGCTGAGAGGCCAGGTCCTGGAGATGGAGTGCATCGCCGACGGGCTGTAAGTGGGACGAGGCGCCGCGTTCCTCCCCGCCGCCGTCGCCACTCGCCGTGACCTCGCTTCCCTCTTTGCGAATCCAGGCCAACCCCCGAGGTCTCCTGGACCAAGGTGAGCGGCGAGCTGCCGTCCAAGAGGACGTCTTTCCTGCACTTCCAGAAGACGCTGCGCATCGTCAACGTGTCCGACTCAGACGCCGGGGATTACCGCTGCATGGCCAAGAACAGGCTCGGCACTGTCCACCACACCATCCGCGTCTCAGTCAAAGGTACGTCAAAGGACAGTCTTGAAGGTCCAGGGGATCCAAGTCTCTCTGAAAGGCCCGGTGGGTCACCTCTACTGCCATGAAATAGAATAAAAAATAAAATAAAAATCAGTTCTCTTAGAAAGTCAAAAAAAAAAAAATTGTTGACCTCTTGGGTAGAAAGTGATTCGATAGCGCCCTCTACATGTGTTGTTTCCCGCTCCGTGTTGACTGCCTGAGCTTTGAGTGTGTTTGCTTCCTGTTTTTGCAAGCGTTAGCCTGTTAGCTTTCCGTAATCATCAAACAGCAACAAACTGCAGCTGCCATTCAATGCTAATGGTAGCATATCCCGCTCATGTGGTAGCATGCATGTGATTTACAGGAGGGAAAATGCCAAGACGGGCGTACTGCATCCGCAGCACTACTGCTAGCACTATTTCCTTCATCACCGTTAGATGCTGCTGAATCTCCTCACACAGGGCCTTTAATTCTCCTTCTCCTGCACTCTCATTGTTGATGTATGCTGCGATGCCGGCGAGGCAGCGCTGTGTGATTAATCCTCCTGCCTTCTCCCTCTCTCTCTTTCTCAGCCGCTCCGTATTGGATCGGCGGCACTCCCAGGAACCTTGTTCTGGCTCCGGGGGAAAACGGCGTGCTGACCTGCCGGGCCAGCGGTACGCCCAAACCATCCATCACCTGGCACATGAACGGCGTCCCTGTGGACAGTGAGTGCAGCGGCGGAAGCAGCGTCTTGTCTTGATGTTCTCTTGAAATTTCAGCATTTCAGGCCCTGAACTGATTTGATCATTCGTGGCTGGCGGACCTGATATTTTCATTCGATAACAAAATCTTTACCATTCAATATTATCTTTTCTTCTGAAATTCATTCAGACTTTTGTTTTCTCGACTCAGATGCCAAAACAACTGAATGCTATATTTTTGTATGTTCCGCATAAATAAAGAAAACTTTGGAAGAAAATACTCCCACGTATTCCTCCTACATGCATGGATGCAAAGCATAGATTTTCAATTTTTTTTTTTTATTTTTTTTAAAGATTCACTTTTTATGCAAGTGTGGGGACAATATTCAAGCTGTTTCCAATGATCTTTGAAACAGGAGCATTTTAGCTGCCATGCTGCAAGTATGAGATCATCCTGAATAATGCTGAATAATAAGAATAAAAGAAATAAAACACCGTCCCTTTGTGAGATTGAGCCAGAGTAACAAAAGTCTCTCGTTCCCCGTCCTGCAGATACTCCTTTCGACCTGAGCCGGTCGGTGCAGGACGACACCATCATCTTCAGCAACGTGCAGACGGGCTCCAGCGCCGTCTACCAGTGCAATGTCTCCAACGCCTACGGCTACCTGCTGTCCAACGCCTTCGTCAACGTGCTCTGTGAGTCAGTCCGATCCCGGCTGCACCTCTTGCCAAGTCTGATGTTGTTTTCCTCCCCCATCATCTGCATGGATCGATTCTCTGAAAGGTTGATGAAGGGGGCGGCGGGGAGGCGGGGTGGAGGGCAATAATAACGGGCGCTGTGTCTCTGCAGCGGAGCCACCCAGAGTGCTGACGCCGGCCAACAGAGTCTACCAGTTCATCGAGAACCACCGCGCCCTGATGGACTGCGCCTCCTTCGGCTCGCCCATCCCTAAAATTACATGGTGAGCTAATGGACTCTGGCGGCGCCTTTTAGAGGGTAGCTGCTCTGGAGCTGGAACTCAGCCTGCCCTCTCCTCCCCCACTCACCAGGTTCAAAGACAGCCGGGCCAGCACGCTGGTGGGAGACCCGTACATCAACCACGACAACGGCACGCTGGAGATTCACGCAGCTCAGCCGCACAACAGCGGGAAGTACACCTGCGTGGCCAGGAACAACCTCGGCATCTATGAGAACCACATCTACCTGGAGGTCAAAGGTAAAGACGCTCGACCTGCTTTAAATGGTTTCAATGAACAAGTCATCATCCATGTCACTAGGGGGAATATTGAAGGAAAATTGATTTTTTTTTTTTTTTTGCAAAGCCACATTACATTTACATAGAAATACAATCATTCCCGGCATATCAAGATCAAACCTCTCTGCGACCTTGGCGTCCGTTCTCCTCAATGTCTGTGAATGCTGGACACTAACACAAGCCCTACAGAAATCCCTGGATGGGTGCTACACCAGAATGCTACACCAGAATGCTACACCAGAATGCTACGTGTGGTACTGAGCATCAACCAGGACGAGCACATCACCAATAAACATCTGTGCGGGGCTTTACCGAGTGTATCAGACAAGATAGCAGTAAGGAGGATGAGGCTAGCTGGCCACTGTTACCGACACAGAGAACTCCCAGCCAAAAAGCTTGTACTGTGGGAACCAACACACGGGATGTGCTTTGTTGCGTTCGGTCCAAAAAGTCTTATTACAACTTATTTTAGGGTTGCCTTCAACGTTGACATTTTAGATTAAATTAGTGATACATTTACAGCCCACAATCTCTAAGAAACTGTCTCAGGTCTGAGTTCTGAGTGTGAAAGTGAAAGCCCCTCTGTTCCCTCCCCCAGAGCCCACCCGCCTGCTGACGCCCCTGGAGGACAAGGTCATCCAGAGAGGGAAGTCTGTGGTGTTTGAGTGCAAAGTGAAACACGACGCCACGCTGGTGCCCACCACCATCTGGCTGAGAGACAACGACGAGCTGCCCGACGACGACAGGTAGGCGGCGGCTCTTCTACCGCTCCTCGCCGGCGCTGCTGTTCCGACCGTGCTGCTGACCCGAGGGAGCTGCTGTTGTGTCTCTTTCAGATTCGTCTTGGGCTCCGACAGCCTGGTCATCTCCGAGGTGACGGAGAGCGACGAGGGGCTGTACACCTGCATCGTCAACACCACCCTGGACCACGTGTCCGCCAGCGCCGAGCTCACCGTAGTCGGTAGGTTCCGCCCCTTCACACCGACTTCCTGTCAGTGGCGCCGAGCGCCGAGCTGCGGCTCTTCAGCTCCTGCAAGGCTTCGATTCAGTCTGACAGGGATCGAAATCTGCCCGCAGCGGCTGATGTTTGATGACGTTCCCCCCTCAGCCATAAACCTCTGCGACGGTTTTAGCTCGAACGCGGCGCGATCTTGATCTCTAAACTTCCTCTTTCACTCCTGTGTGCGCCTACCTTGCCAGAGGCCCCGCCCACACCAGCTGTCGTCCACGGTAAACCTGCAGTGCTGCACACACAGGCATCAGCACCAGACGCGCTCAGCTGCTGTCATGTTTGTTTGGATGTTTCTATTCCGTGCAGCATGTTGTGGCCTGAAGACCATTCCTCCCCCCCCCCCCCCCTCTTGTTGTCAAACCGTATCTGCATTTTATTTCAGATGCGTTTTTTTCCTGCTCCCCGAATGCTTTTCTTTTTCATTTAAGTGTGTGTTTTGTGCTTAAATATGCCGAGCTGGAATGCATGAAACCGCCGATGCAGACGAGTGCTTAATTTACCCCCCCACTCCGCTCTGCATCACTTGGGATCTTTTTAACGGCACAATTTCCTCATTATTACTTTTTTTCTTCCTCCTCCCCTCCCCAGCATGCCTTCCGCTCTCTGAACGCAAGGGTTCAATGGAGCCGCACTTAGTGAGGCTATTTCATGCTAAGTGAGCCTGAACGGCGCACGGATGAGTCGAGTGTCACCTGCTTCATATGCATGGCTCCGTATCTCTACATCTGTTAAAGTACGGCCGTCAAACAGAAACGCGAGGGATGTTGGAGGGGAAAAACTCCACCACGCGGCTGGTTAAACAAACACTCAGAGCTTCGGTGTAAATTCTAAAAGCTCTCAGAAAAAACTGAAAAAAGAAACCAGCTTCTTCATGTTTTTTTTTTTAGTTTCCTTTTTCTTCCTGTGGCATGAATCCTTTGATACGCTATAAATATCAGCGCGGGTCTTTATACCCTTGTCTGCTCTGCTGCTGCTCCCCTCCAGAGGGACCCGACCCACCGACTGACCTGGAGCTGACGGACCAGAGGAAGAGGAGCGTTCAGCTCACGTGGACCCCAGGGGATGAACATAACAGTCCAATCCAGAGTACGTCTTCCTCATTATCCCCAAGGATTCCATGTATATCCGCTTTCAAGAGGCACATTTTAATTTTGAGCGCTGTGTTAATAAGAAATTGATTCACATTTATTCGTCCAATTAAAATAAAACAGATTAATTAGAGGAAATCCCAGGAATAACCTTTTTTTATGCACTTAGCTGAATTCCCAACATAATGAATGTCGATATTTAAAGAAAACTAGTGCAATCTCAAATACTCTTTACTATAACATCACAATATGGATATCTTGCAAAACGGATAAAGCAGCTGAGAAAATCTGGCTTTACCAGCAAAACACATCCATAAATAAATAAGCCCCAACTGGAGCGTCAGCCTCTGCTCCACCATCTGTTAGTCAATTCAGCGTAGCACAAACATCAACCAGGAAGAACACGTAGCAAAGTCTCAAAAGGCGCCGCTGTCGGAATTAGCATATTTAGGCATATTTTACAACAAAAAAAAAAAAGGTTCTGGCGTTCTGAGATACCGGCGCCTTAAACGATCCTTCAAGCAGGCACCCGCTGAGTTTTATGCAAATAAATAGTCAGAAAGAATTTCAGGTGTTCCTGGTCTTTGCCTTCCAGAGTTCCTGGTTCAGTATGAGGACTCGCTGCACCACCGCGGCCACTGGCACAACCTGACTGAGGTCCCCGGCACCAGGACCACGGCCCACCTCAAGCTCTCGCCCTACGTGCACTACACCTTCAGGGTCCTGGCGCTCAACGGGTGGGCTTCAGCCAGCCCAGTTTACCCTCCCGCATGTTCAAGACAGATGCGGCTGGTACGAAACAAGTCGTCGTGATTTTTCAACAGCAGCTTCTTCAGCCGATCTGGAGGAGTCTCGCACTGCGGGAGTAGAAAAGCACTTGGATCTGAGCTTTTGCAGGTTTTTTTTTTTCCGTGTTTTTTTCCCCTCTGGGTAATACTTCTATTTGTCTTCACATATTTCCAGTACCAGATGAGAACCCAACAGACGTGCAGGGATATGGGACTGAGTACAATAATCTTGTGATCTCCTGGAAGGTAATAAAGTCGCACAAGACTATTTATTTCAATCCCCAAACACTCGCTGTCAGTCCGGGAAGGAGATCAGCCAATTATCCATCTTATTTCTCCACGTGTTCCAGCTGAATGCGCCATGTGTCCATTTGTACTTGGCCGGTGGCTGATGAACGCTGGAAAAAACAAGTTGTTTAGAAAACTCTGCGTTCTCTGCAGCCGCTCAACAGCCTCCAAGCCAACGGGCCGGGCCTTCGTTACAAAGTCATGTGGAGGCAGAAGGCCAGAGACCTCGACTGGACCTCCGTGACCGTAGCCAACAACTCCAAGTTTGTTGTGTCTGGAACGCCCACGTTTGCTCTCTACGAGCTGAAGGTGCAGGCGGTGAACGACCACGGCGTCGGACCGGACCCACGTGTTGCCCACGGCTACTCTGGAGAGGACTGTGAGTTCTTTAAAACACTCACACACACAAAAACTGGAAGTCTGGGCTGAAGCACGAGGCTCTTGTGCAAAAGAACTCTCACTCCTGATGCTCCTCCTCTTCGCCATCCCTTTGCTCACGCTGCTTATTTTGTGTGCAGTGCCGGTGGCGTTCCCGCAGAATATTCGCGTCAAGGTGGTGAACAGCACCGTGGCTGAAGTGCGCTGGGATTCTGTGCCGGCTAAGTCGCTGCGCGGACACCTCAAAGGATTCAAGGTACATTAGGAAACACCAAGAGTGGATTAAACATAAAAACCTCCCACAGATACGTGTATTAAAACACACTCACTTGTTACTTTTTCACCCAGTAATAATGGAAACCACAATTGTGAGCTTTAATATGCATGTCCGTCTTAAATTCTTGGTTTTATTGTCCATTGTTTTCGCAGGTGTACTACTGGAAGCAGCACAAGCACAACCAGCACCACATGGAGAAGCACATTCTGAACTTCAGCGGCAACCACAGCCGCGGCATGCTGCCCGGCCTGCACCCCTTCAGCCTCTACTCCTTCAACGTCCGCGTGTACAACGGCAAGGGCGAGGGTCCGCCCAGCCCCACACAGCAGTTTGAGACCCCCGAAGGAGGTGAGGGCTGCGGGGTTGCGGGGGGCTGCGCGAGCACCCGCTCAGGGTCGTAACAGCGCGCGTTCATTTAGTCCAGTGGAGGCCAGAGCCAGTCAGCTAAACGAGGTTAGGTTACGACCAAAGCAAAAACAGGGTGTACTCCATGCTGAAAACCACAGAAGAAGACCAGGAGGTACAAGCTGCCTGCTGTGAACTGTGAAGAGTGGCTGCTGCTACTTGGATTAGCGTGAATGCTGCTGTAGCATCACTTCTAGCAGAACTGGGCAGCATTTCAGCTTCGTTTTAAGAAGAAAAGCTGCACTGAATGCTTTTTGTCTTCACTCTGAGTTCAGTGAAACACTGTAGCACGTAGAAGAAGAAGACCTTTATTGATCCCCCGGTGGGGACATTTGCATAATTACAGCAGCAAAAAAAACTGTACAGTGCAAAAAGATTTAGAAGATGGAGAATTATATTATTTAAAGAAATAGACAAAAAGAAAAATATCTGTAGGAATAAACAGAAAAATAAAGAGCAAGATATTTACATATTATGAACAGTTGAATTTACATGTGCTATCTACATACTGAGATGTAAATAGTTCTCTATTGCACCTTAGTGAAAAATGTACAGCTGGTAAGGGGATGGAGTACACAGCAGTAGGTCAGTGACCAGGCTGCACTTTGAAAATGAGGTTTAAAGGTGCTGCAGTTATAAAGAGATTAAAAAGAATTCTGTCATTATGGCTTAATGTGTTGAGACATTTAATAACCACAATGAAGTCAGTAAAGAGGAAGTGACTCACTGCCTCGCCAGCTTGTGCACTGACTGACTGACTGACCGACTGACTGTCTGTGTTGTTGCTGCAGCTCCGGGAGCTCCGTCCTCATTGACTGTCAGCAGCATCAGTCTGGACTCTCTCACCCTGGACTGGGATCCCCCGCACGACCGCAACGGACACATCACAGGCTACACACTGAAGTATCAGCCAGGTGGGTGGGCCTCCATTCTGGGGGGAAAAAAAAAAATCAGACCAAACGAGTGGCTTTCATTTTTCTACCCAGTCAACGTAGCTTCCCCTTCATGTAGTTTGTAGCTCTGTGCATCCCACTTTTCCATTTCTGGGTCTGTCTCCCTGTTCAGACGCAGCTTATGCTGGTCCAAATGCAGTCATGTAAAGTAAATGGCCCAATTACAGCATAAATTAACTAATCAACTTTTGTCACCTCCCACTCTTGAACCCTCCCACACTTCTCCACTCCAAATACTTTTATTTCTGCCTTTTTCTCCCCCTCCTTTGTCATCATACATTGCCAATCCAAAACCTTGTCTCCGCCCCCTCCACCACTTCCTCTTCCTCCTCCCCCTCCTCGTCCTCTTCCTCGCCATACTGCCATTCATCCGACCTCACTGCCACCCCCGCCGCCACCCCCTGTAGTCAATAACTCCAATGAGCTGGGCCCCATGGAGAAGCTGGCCCTGCCCCCCAACGAGACCTCGGTCACGTTGTCCAGCCTCAAGTACAGCTCGCGCTACAAGTTTTATTTGAGCGCCAAAACGGCGGGGGGAGAGGGCGCGGCCATTTCTCAGGAAGCCGTCACCATCGTGGACGAAGGTAAGTCGGCAAACGCAGAGACGAGGCGACAGGCCTGCAGCTGCAGCGCTCACTAGTCCAGACTATTGCTGGGTCACCTGAATGCTGTGACCCCTTCAGACACTGATTGTGGTTTATAAATGCAGGCCACATTTTAGTGTCATGTTTTTAAATTCTAAATTTTAGGTAAGGTGGTATTTTTGGCCAAAAGAATGAAATGAAAAGTATTTCACAATGTGCAACAAAATGGCCATTAAAAAACTCTGAACTCTGAACTATTGTCATGAGTGCAGAAATTGGGAAAAATTCATATTGCTAATTTTATTTGTTGATATGTAGATGAAATTTATTTTAGATATTTATCTGATTTACCTTTCAGTTATAGGGACTACAAATATTTTATTACTTGAATACGATTATACAATTATAATTATTATTATTATTATTATTATTATTATTTAGCTTTCTATTAGCTTCATTTGTTGTGTTGAGTATGTTTCTCGTCACTGGTTGCATACAACAAACAATTATAAAACTGACTTTCATTGTATATTTCATTATAGAAATCTAATATACTATGTTATATAATTTATTACTCAAACAGTTTCAAGATATTTTCCCTCCTGCTCCCTGTAAAGCATTCTCTCTCCTCTTCACTGTAAATCATGGTGCAGTGCATGAGAATGGACGTTTCTCCATTCTAATCATTTTCCATGCCTTGTACAAAGCATGACGTGCCTGAACTCGTCATTCATGGCCAAGTTTAGTGGTAAACATCACGGAGCATGAACGCCGTGACGCCGTCCATGTTCTCACATCACGCCGCCGTGTCTGAAGGCGATTCATCCCGCAGTGACGCCTCCTGTCCTCTGTGTGTCCCCGTGTCCTCTTTCTTCTCCTACAAGCCTTAATGCCGCAGGTTGACGTAGACGCGGGCGCAGGTACCGCCGGTATCGCGGCTGACGCCTGTTGCGCTGATGGAGCCGTAACTTTGGATGCATGCCTCATGCTCCCGCCCTCCCTCCCCCTCCCGCCTCACCCTGTCAAATCCTGCAAGGCTTCGGCTGAGTTCAAAGCGGCAAAAAAGTTCAAAGAGTTAAAAAAAACCCCAAAAACAGTCGTGCTGTGAAGCTAGATGACTCTTTCCAAAATGCGCCAGCTGCCTGTTTTGTTGTGTTGTTGTTGTTGTTGTTGTTGTTGTTGTTGTTGTGTTGTTGTCTTTTCTTTTTGCACAACTGTGCCTGCGGCGACTTGCCGAGCCTCCGTGTTACATCTCACTTGCAGCCGCCGCTGACGCTTCCCCGCTGCTCTGAGAGCCTCGCCCGGCATGCCAATGAACTTGTGTGTGTCATGACTTAAATCTTCAATGTGATGTCTCTGCCTGTGCGTGTCTCGTGTGCTTGTGTTTGCGTGCGCGTGTGTGTGCGTGTGTTCTGCCATCTTCACTCCTCTCCGTGTTGTTCACAGGGAACACCCAAACATTTCTTCCCATTGCTCCGTTTCCTCCTCGCCGTCCGTCCAACACGGGTACAGACTCTGCTGTGATCTCAGCACATTCACACACCTGACTGTCATCAGCTCTGTATTGCCCCGCTTCGTAGGTCGCTATTCTGTAAGGCCTAAAGGTCGTTAACGTTCTGCGATTGCTCCCCAAAGCAATTCATTGCCAGTGATTGGGATTGTCTTCTGACCAGTGGATGGATCTTTGATGGTTGTCTCTTGTTGTTTTTTTTCACCCCTCCCCATCCTCTTCCTTGTATGCTTAGCGCCGCCCGCGAGTCATTTCAGCAACGTCACCTCCTCCTTGGCGGGGGAGGACGGAGTCCTGATCCGTTGGGAGTACGGGGGGCCGGAGAGTAACATTTATGTAGAGTACAGAAACGAAGACAGTAAGGACAGTCGCACAACTCTCATTTCTGAAAGTGCCGTATTGTAGGCGGCAAGAAACCACAGATTCATTTACGTCCTGTGCAGGTGAATAAAAAACAGGCAAAAAAAAAAAAGCAGGAAGCTTTTGGCAGTTTTGGAATGCTGATTTGATAAACGGTGAGCCCTGTGATTGGAATGCTAATGAGCCATTGTGCAGGCAAAACACGACGAAAAGCAGCTTGAACATTTACGACCTCAGCGGATTTCAACTGAAGTGCTCTTCAATGTTTTTATCCACCTGCAGTGCGGATGAGACATCCACTGTTGTTGTTGTCGTTGTGGTAGTGTGGTTTCCAGTCATCCACCCTTCATGCATTCGATTTGGAATTACAGTAATCAAAAGGATGTAATGTAGAAAATGCTGCCTCAAAGAAAAAAACAACAACCCATAATCTTGTAATTATCACATGCATTTCATACGCCATCATCACCACCTGCAATTTATACGCAGCGTTGAGTCATTAGTGCGCTGCAGCTCGAGAAACTGTTGCCTGGAGGGATTAAACGAAAAATTAAACCTCAATCAACTTTGACCATGTGTGTGTGTGTGTGTGTGTGTGTGTGTGTGTGTGTGTGTGTGTGTGTGTGTGTGTGTGTGTGTGTGAATTTAGAGCACACTTTTTGCACTGCAGTGTACTCAGCTAAATCCAACAGGAGCAATTATGTACGCAATTAAAGTGCTGTCAGGCTCATGTTTACAATGTTAGTTTATCCTGTTAACCTGCTCGAACCTGCTTGCATTTGCTAATTAGCGCTTCGCAGTCATCAAAGCAGAGGTGCGTGTCAGTATGTTTGTACGTTAAAGGCCGCACATTATGCAAAAATCACTTCCCCAGTCTTCAGGGAGGTGGTTCTCAAACACATCTGTGGATGATTAGACCCTTTGTGATGTCACGGGGGTTACTGATGCGCTGCCCTCTGGGTGACTTGTTTATATTCCCTTGTAAAAATGTGGAAGGTCCAGGAGGGTCTTTGCAGGAGGCTTCCAAAAGAGGACCTTCAACATAGTGGATCAAACTCTTTATTTTATTGGACAGTGTGGACAGTCAAAGTCAACAAACACAAGACTCAGGGTGGTGCTAAAAAAATCTTCAGTTTATCAAAATAAACAGTGGTTATCGTCTGGGTGCAATAAACAGCCACTGCCTTTAAATTTGATTAAAGTTTTTATGAGCCAGTGTTAGACTAAGCGAGCAGAGCTATTTCTCAGATGACAGCTGTACAATAACCCACCTTCTAATATAGAAATGAAATCTTCTGCGTTCTCAGGCTGCAGCGCATTAAGCATCGCTCTCATGAACAACCCAGAGGCCAAAACTCTAGTTCAGTTTGCATGGACTTTGACCCATGGCCGGCCCTTTTCACCCTTTAACTGTCACACACCGGCACTCCCCATCACCCATCACTGTGCGAAAGTGTGTCTCTGCCTCCACTCAACGCCCCGTCTCCTCACCGAACGTCCCTCCTGCAGGTGAAGGCGAAGAGGAGTGGCGCGAGGAGCCGGTCAACGGCTCCCTGCAGGCCTTTTTGCTGAGGGGCCTGAAGGCCGGCCCCTCCTATAGGGTGCGTTTGGTGGCCCGGGGGGGCGACCGCCACCAGCCGGCCCACCTCTCCGAGGAGCTGGTGGTCAGGGTGCCAGGTGAGGGCGCACTCGTGGTCGCGGCGCCGGCGCAGAGTGTGTGTTGGGCCGGATGGCCAGAGCGTGGTTGGAGCGACGGACGCGCTGTGGCGTCGTCGCGGCCGGCGTGTAAACGCGTGCATGACTGGACGGCTGGATCAAAGTCGGCTGCTTGTAGATTGTTGCTTCGTAGAAAAATTCCGGATGTCAGTCTGACGCAAAGTTTCGTTTGCGTTTTAGCAGCGTTAGCATCCGACCTAATGACACTGGTAACGGTAAACTTGTGTGTCGTCTGTGTGTGTTTGTGCGTCTGTGTCTCTCTCTGTGTCTGTCTGTGTGTAACTGCAGCTGTCCGTCAGTGCTCCTTGTCTAGAGAAGGTTTTAATTCTCCATGTTTGCTACTAATGTGTCTCCTCCACATTAATCCGGGAGGCCACGCCCCCTCACCCGCTCCTAAAAAAAAAAAACCCTCCGCTTGTCTAACACGAGTCACGCAGTCGTGATCGTCCATCGTGTGGATTATAACTTCTAACAGCCGCTCTCAGAGAACTAAACCACTCACTCGGTGGACACTTGTCGGAACGTTGGCGTTCTTCGGTGTAAACGCAGAGTCTTCCTCTCCCTCTCCGCCAGCCGTGGCGAGCAGACAGGTGGACATCGCCACTCAGGGATGGTTCATCGGCCTGATGTGTGCCATCGCGCTGCTCATCTTGATCCTCCTCATCATCTGCTTCATCCAGAGGAACAAAGGAGGGAAATACCCAGGTGAGCTTCACCTGTTCTGTGGACATAAAATAAAATGTCATAAATGTTCTTCACGGCTCAAATTTCTGAGGTTATTTTGCCTCATACTTTTTTCCGTTATATGAGAAAAATGTTTGTTGGAGTAGTGGTGGTTGGAAATGTGTGGAAATGAGCTTTTTATTGCTGGGGTGTCTTTAAGAGACTAGACGCAGCTTGACACACGATTCTGTTCATTCACCGTCTGACTCACCTGAACCTTGCTTTCTCTTCTGGCCAGTCAAAGAAAAGGAGGACGCACACACAGACCCAGAGTTTCAGCCAATGAAAGACGATGACTGTACTTTTGGGGAATACAGGTGAGAGAAAGTACTCTGGCCTCTGGAGCCCCGCCCCCTGTCCCCAGAGAGCTTTCTTTTTCTTTTTTTTTTTCTTTTTTTTTTTTTTACCCACAAGCCCCTGCCCTGCTCTGCCCCGCCCCCGCCAGCTTAGTGCCCAGACCTGCTCTGTCTCTGTGTGCCTGGGCTGGAGCTCCGCCTTCTTCTTTTTAACCTTTGCAGCCGATGAGACACTGACCAGGAAGCGGCAAATGACAACATCGGAATATTGTAAAGTGTCCCACATCTGAACTCCTGCCACCCGCGAAGCACAAGAATTTTGGTTTAGGTACTGGGACGTCCTTCATGCTGTTCCCACCTGTTGGACTCTATGTGTGTGTGTATGCGTGTGTGTGTCGACATTTTGTGGTGTCATTTGAAAATGATTTATGGTTTTAGGTGTGGACTCCAAACTTTATATAGGACCGTCAGGAAAAAGAATAAGAGGATATATAAGCTCGATCCATTTGCAAGCCCATTGCGACTAATAAGCAACTCACTCACATCACCATGTGTACAGTATACATAGTACTTTGCCTGTAATGCTACTTACATCCAGAACTCTCCAAGGTTTCAGACGTGCAGAGGCAAACATCCTCTCTAACCTCCTGTATTCGCCCGGCTATGCTTGCTTAGCATCCTCTCTCTAGGCTGCATCTCCAAGTTGCACGCAGAATAAAGAGAAACCAAGCACTTTACTTCTTTATAGATAACTTTTTTGAATTGTTTTGTTTTTAACAATTCAATTTATAAGATGGTCTTTCCTTTATATTTTTTCTATTGCTTTTTTTTATTATGTATACATAAATCTGTTCTATGGATTTGATGCTGACAAATGCATATTGATATACACATACAAACATATTATATATTACATGTGATATGCATGGTGTAATCTGACCTGGCATATAAAAGCTGCTCCAGGCAATAATATGTTGAATGGAATTATTGTTGATGCAATGACGGAAACAGGTCTTGTATGAAGCTAATCAGCATGTCTGAGGGAGGCAGACACTTCAGGTCGTGCTGTTTATATCCTGCTGGTTGCTACTCACTGGGGACTATGGTGGTATTCTACATGTTTTGTTTTTTATTTTGTATTCTGTTTAAACTGGCACACAATACAGAACATCTGACATTTATTTAGTTTGATCTTACACATCCATCCTGTAAAAATCCCATAAAAAGCGTTGGTAAGCTGGTGGCAAAATTTGTAGAGTGATTGGACAGACGCTTTGCCTAACACACTTAATTTGACTAACGTTTTGTTGCCGCTTTGCTACAAACCGAGGCTTCCGTTTGGCGCCATGGGCAACATCAGCATAAGTCCGCACATTTTGGGCTCCATATTGAAGTTTGTCTTACATTTTTGTCATGCATTTTTAAAAGGAGCCAGCAATAAGAGTAATCCAAAATCTGCTTTCTCTTGATGCTGTATTTGAATTTCCGCGCAGCATTTTTAATGTTTTTTTTATTTTTAATTAACTTTGATGTTCACATCACTTAGCAGTGTTAGCCACACCTTAACCCACTTTGCTGCTAGCCTCTGTGCACGACAGTGTGAAAAGCTGAACCTTTGCCACAGTAAGTGATTACATTCAAAAATGTTGTCCACTGATAAAAGCCGTCAGTGCTGCTTTTTGTTATTCTTCTGATCTGAAAAACAAAATCCAATTCTGAAGCAGCCGTTTCATCTTGATTACATTCTAAATTAAAGAAAGCTGCTCACTGATGGAATGCAATGAAAATTTGACACCAGTTAAAACGCTGTCTGAGGATTCTCACAAGATGGATGTAGTGAGATTTCAGATGCAATCTAACCAATCTGTCTGCTCGGCAGAGTCCTTCTAGCTATTGTTCCGTTCAGTCCAGCACTGAATTCATTGCTTGGGTCTAGACAACAGGAGAAATGTAGAATACCGCTTAGATTTAAGCACCACGGACAGCGACATCGAAACACCAGAGGGTTCATCTCAAGGCCAAGTGTGTTAAAAGTGTGGCGCCTCGTGAGGGAGGTTTGCTCCCTCTGTGCTGTTTCATCGAGCTCAGCTGGATCGTTACCGTTTGTCAATAAAAGGCGCAACTCAACTCCACCGAGCTGTTGGTGTCTGACTGCGAGAGGCTGTAAGCTGCTGCTCAAACTGCCACGCTTCTGCTAAAGATAATCTGTTGCGAGTGTGCGTGTGTGTGTGTGTGCGCGAGTGCTTGTTTAGCGTGGTGTTGTGTGGGATTTCAGCTGGATCTTGACAGGTCTCAGAGCAGGTAAGGGAGTCGACGGCTTGCAGGTCATCGTCCTGTGAACTCTAGCATGTGTCCAGGGTCAGCAGATAGTCGCTTCAATGGAGAAAACAAAGAAACAAAACGCTGTCATCACTGTTCAAACGTAAGGGTCCTAAAGCTCTCATCATGAACGGTGCATGGTGCCTCTTGCAACTCCAAGTGCAGTGAAGTGATTCTCTTCCTGATGTGAAAAATTCTCCAAATCCTCTGAACATCATGGGGGCTTTTTGATCTTATCCCATCAACGTACAACCCATGTGTATGGAATGTTTTTGACTATCTGACATCCAAAGAAGTTGTTTCTTTGCGTATTCCTCATGCATTTTGCCGAGTTGTGGTTTTTAATCATGCCTGCTGTTTGAGGGTCGGGGGTGCTGGGCTGTTGTTGTTTGGCTGAAATCCTGCTTCTCCACTTGTATTCACATCATTGCCTGGAATTGTTCTTCTTTGCTCATCTCGACCTATGTCTTTTGGGAGGTGGGGGGGATCTTGCTTTTTTTTTTTGTGGCACACAACATTCACCACTTCATACTTGGTTTCAGGGGGAATCTGAGCAGGATGCAGTTGCTTGAGCTTCATTCCCCTGTTGCCTGATGGAAACCAACTACTCCATCTTCAGCTGTCAGGTTTTTTTTTAGACATGGAGCAAACCAAATTCAAATTTTAATGGCAAAAAAAATCCTCACAATTTCATTCCTTAGCTCCTTCTAAAAAAAACAAAAAACAAAACAAGTGATGACTAATCTCCTTGTTTGCGTCTCTCTGCACCAAACTCACCTGTAACACTTGCATGTTATTTTTTTTTCTCCCTCCATCAGCGACAATGAGGACCATAAACCGCTAAAAGGGAGCCGCACGCCGTCTAACGGGACGGTTAAGAGAGAAGACAGTGACGACAGTTTAGTTGACTACGGGGAAGGAGGAGACGGACAGTTCAACGAGGACGGCTCGTTTATCGGCCAGTATAGCGGGAAGAGCGCCAGCAAGGACGGCCACGAAGGCCACGAGAGCTCCGAGGCTCCGTCCCCTATAAACGCCATGAACTCCTTGAACTCGTTTGTGTAGCCCTGCACGATGCGGTCTGAGGCAGAGCGCTGACTCTTTGTTCCCCCCCGCCCCCCTGCCTCGCAATGACCCGCCGAGGGCTGCTTCAGCACTGCATGGCTTCATGGTCACATGTCCATCCACATGACATGCAACAATACGTGCAAGTGATCGGGCACACGGGTGGTGGTGGTGGTGGTGGTGGTCGGGGGGGCTTTGTTTGTTCGGCTGCGAGGCTGCCGTTAAAACACGGCGTTTGATTTGAATTTCACATTTTATTTTTCACGCTGCATGAGATGTCTCTATATTCATTAATACATTGATATTGACAAGTGTTGCATTCACCACACACACACACACACACACACACACACACACACACACACACACAGCTTGTCTAAAGTATATGTCACTGTGTCATTAAATGTGTCTACAATAATCAGCATTATTCCACTTTTTTTTTTTTTTTGTTGATAGACTTTTACAGAAAGCTGGTTTTCAGAATGTCATTACGTCACGCAGGTGTGCAGGCAGGCCATGTGCAGTGTGTTTATCTACATACTGCTATATGCAGAAGGCGAGCTCTCTGTAAACGGAATACTGGGCTTCATGCACATGACACGCTTGAGGTTTCTGCATTGATCCATTGGCGTCTGTCAGCAGCGACGTTCTGAATCCTCTCCGCGGCGTCAGTGGCCGAGGCTGGAAGCCCCACATGGCCTATCATGTGACATCACTAGCTGCGCACCCCGCCCGTCACCTAGTGGGTTTGATGTTAAAGGGCCGGTGGGGAACGGCAATCTTGTGACAGCTCGTCTCAGTTCTCCCACTGCGCTGCTCCTTCAGTATAGCTAGTGCCTTTTTTTTCCTCTCTCTCTCACTCACACACACACACACAAATGACAATTCAATTGTGGAGTCTGACTGGGAGACAGCGAGAGCAGGGCGACTGCAGGGCTTTGCATCCAGGCAGCACTGGTCTTCCTGTAATAAGCGCCTGCATAGAACCTTGTAAACCTGTTGGATTTCTTCCAGAGTTTGACGTCATCATGTCCCACACCTGATCGTATTCCTGCAGTGTATGAATGTATAAGCATCGGTGAGAGTGCAGCTATATTATTCAAGTCCTATTAGAAGAACTGTTCATTTCTACTAACTACAACTTGAGGATGGGATCAAGTTTTTTTTTCTTTTTTCTTAACTTGCATCAAGTTTTTTTCTTCTTAAAGACATGTAGAATATTTGTTGAAATTGTAAATACCTTCACTGATTGTACAGGGGCAAGCAGCTTTTAAAGGCAGCCTAAGAGGCAATTTTGTTCATGGAATGGTTTAACCTGTTGATATAGGGCTGTATTAAATATAGATAAATTGTAGACAGCAAAAATAAATATATTTCTTGTCTCTTTTTTGCTGTGCACTGTTTACATTGTAAGGTACAGTAACTGGACAGAAAGGTGCACTTAAATTTGGGATCTTGGTTGTTTTACTGATTTTTTTTTTTTTTTAATGTTTTCTTTTTTGAGTTGCAAAACCTTTCATAATGTACAAAAAACAAGTAGGATATAGCAAACAACATGCTACAATGCACATGATTTTATTATTCTGATTTGTATTGGTTCTGCGCAGTCCCAGTATACTGCTGCTTGATGACGCTTTCTTTCCCTCCTTTTGGACAGTATTGTAAATGGTTTTGTATTTAAGAAACATTTGTACTAACAGATACTTTTTTTTGTCTTTGTCTCTATTTAAGTTTCTCCTTTTAGTCTAAGAATGAAGTTCAAACTATTGGAAGTATAATGAATGAATAAATAATTATCTGCTTTAACCTTTTGCCCCCAGACTCCTTATTCGGAACGTCAGAGCCGCTTTTAACACTCACAGTGTGGTGGATGGCACCGAGTCACACACTGCACTTTATTATAGTTCTAGTTCTGCAACAACAACAACAGCAACCACTCATTAAGAAATTTCAAACACAGTACCTACACTCGTGTTCTATACTTAGCACTCTTTCGATAAAGCATCATTGTTCTTTTTTAATATCATACCGGCGACACTACATACACAAAAATGAAGCTTCTTTGCTTGAATTTATTGTAATAATTTTTAGCAATGTTTTTACACTTTCATATATTTTGTGCTAAACATTAACTAAGGAATAAGCTGCCTGAATAGTAAGTTAATTGCTATTATTGACACATCAATAAATAAAAAAGTCAGAGCAGTGTCCTGCCAAGACAAATTAGATTTAGGCATGGGAGGTTATTGACGGCTGGAGTACAAAGAAAAACATGCAGAGGCTCAGTTCTCTTTGTATTCATAAAACTATTGTGTTGGTTTTAATCAGCCGTGTCGATCGGCCTCTGAAATTGATTTGACTGTGAAAGACTGAAGAAGCTCAAATGGCATCCAGAAACTCTGCAGAGAGGTAATTGGAAGAAAATATCAACAACAAAGCAAGACGGTGCATCCTCAGGGAGACGTGAGAGAGGGAGGCGGGCAGGTAGTCCAGAAAGCAGAAGGAAACATCAGTCAGCCTAACTGTGTTTTGTCAGGAGGATTTACTGTAATGCAGCCGGCGTCATCCAGTAATGTGACCTTTACTCCGCTGCCTCTTGACAGTAGTCATGCTACATGACTGTTGCATCACCGGAAACTCAATTATTTATATAAACTGGAGGAAAATGCTCTTACTATTGACTGTTTCTAGCTTGAAATAATGTTTCTTGGTCAAGGCGCTGACACATTTTCCATCCCGCACCCGTGTGCTTTTGGGTTTCTGCTCAAGCTTCAAACAGGACATTTTTCCAATGGTCCAAAGTTGCTGGCTGACAATAAACTGGCGACTTCGATCCCACAATGCTGAGGTTAAGTGTTATGTCTCAGCTGTCTGGTGTCCTTCAGAAAGTTGTTCAGCTGCAGCTTGGAGCAGATGGCCAAGTTGATCACACCTCTGATCCCACCCACTGATTCCAGACCTGTGGCTTTGAACTGATGTCACTGAGAGGCTCATAGATAGAACCCTGAGCACCATGACATAAATGGTATTGCATTATTATACATGCAGTACTTGTCCCACCAAGTTGAAAAATTCCCCAACATTAATGTATCTAATTTAAATTTTTTGGCCTGCATGTGAACTTTTGCGAATGCCATCTGTATCAACACTAGTAGGTACTAGTGTAGGGCCAAACTGTTCAGTCAGCTCTCCTCAGATTATTTACATCAGTTGACACTTTGCCAGTGGAGCTGCTCCAGGAAAGTCCACCTCCTCCTGCACCCTCGCATGCACAGTGAACAGCGGCGGCCCTGCAGTGGGCTGACCTGAGGGCAGTGTGGAAGCGCGGACGCCTCTCTCCCCGGTGTGAAGCAGCTATAGAGACTTTGGCCTCATGGAACACGACAGTTGGGCTCCTGGCTTTTTGGGCGCTCACTTGTGGCACTTCCTCTTCCATTACAGTCATATTGTCAGGGTAATATCAAGAGAGCCGCCCACCATCTGGTGCATTATCACACAGAAATGTTGCCGGGAAGCCAGGAAGCCAGTGCCTGGCAATCACTTTTTTTCTCCTCCCTCTACCGGGGACTGTTTGCCTTCTGCTCCAGAATCTATAATTCTGTTGCTTGCTTGGAAAAGTCGTTTGGTAGCGTTTCACAGCTTTGTTTTGCCTTGAAAATGAATTTATTCTGTGTTTTTAAAAACCAATCTTCCCTCTTGTCTTTACTGCCACCTAGTGTTCTAAGGCATTATGATGAGCTTCGCACATGGCTGCAGCAAGGGTTTTTTTCCTATTAAAAAAGAGGTATCTGAATTTGAAAGAGAGATCAACAAAAAACATCTCCTGAAAAAGGTCACGTTTCAGATGAATTTCTTGAAGTGTGTCTGGGCCCCCTCCCTGACGTCCCCGGCCCTCATTACAGAGACTCCTTCTAGGAGGCTTAGCCATTCATTTATCATGGCAACCGAATCACATTATTTTCCTGCCGATTGATGATCATTGCCACCAAACAAGCAGCTGCCCTATTACCTCTCTGAACTCCACCCACAGCCTTTCTTCCTGCCGCTCCGAGCCAACCCCTCCCTCCATTCTCCCGTCCCTTATCCAGTCCCTTGGGGATTTCCCCCCCCCCTCTCCTCTGCCACAGCATCCATTAACCATTCCCACCTCCTCTCCGTCCAGCTCCTTGATTTACTGATGGGTGGAAAGCCTGGTTTAAAGTGATGTACAGCTGATTTTTATACCTTTCCAGGCTGCTTTCAGTGGGAGGGTAAAGCAATCATTCCATGGCCTTGTCCGGCTTCCATACAACATGAACGCTTAAACGCACATCACTTCCATCCAAGGCGTTAAAGTAGAATATGTTATCTTTACAAGACAGGTATTCATAGAAAAAAAAAAGCACACACACAACTATTTAATTTCTGGTGTGTTGTGTTGCCTTAAACGGAAGTGCCAGCCTTTGTGCCTTTATTCAAATGTGCCCTTTGCTGATGATCTGGGTGAGGGGGAGGATAATTGTTCACGATTGCTCTGTGACATTTCCATATGGCTGACGGACTGTGTGCCACTGCAGACACATCACAGGCAAAGGCACATCTGTCAACGACAAGCTGGCCAGAGCCCAAACGCAGGGGCCTGCTTTGCTTGAAGGTGCGGGGGGTAATTAACTCATACAGTGTAAGGCTATTATTTCTTCACAAGCCACAATGGTTATTTACCAGGGTGGAAGCATTTGATGAGATAGTGACAGCCACGTCACTGCACTTAAGCTGGATGGATGCTCCATGAAATGACAGAGCTTTGTTCTATTGATCTGAGACCCTCCCCATGTTTATCACGATGGCACTGGGATTATCGCTCTCTTCACACTCTGGCTCCTATTCCCCGTGCAGCCCCTGCGGGTGTCCCATGTGTATTCAGACTGGTTGCTGGTGGGAGAACCGTGTGCATGAGCCCCTGTGGAGACCATAGGGGCTAAATCATGTTTGCCCTCACCCCTCCCTTCCGCCATCCACTGTCCCTCCCCCTTCTCGTCAGCCTCCGTGCCAAGGAGGTAGATGACAGCCACCCATTCTTCTCTCCAGACAGTGGGGTGTTTGCTCTTCCTCTTATCCACCCCAGAGACCAGCCTTGCAACAGTGTTATTCGCCAGCAGGATCTGTTCTTGTTTGCACTTCCATGTTGTACAAGGAACAAAAGTGTCCGGCCGGAGGTTTCAATACAGCGAGATCTTAGATAACCCCTCTGGAAAGTAATATCCTTTTTTTCAGGCCATGCATTTTACTAGGCTGTGCACTAAATCGTTCTGACTTGTTTTTCCCTGTGAAATTACATTTTTCCCCCCTAACATGGTCAGATGACATAAAATTACTTTTTGTCCCGTGTTTATGAACCACAGCTCTTATCTCTAAAGAAACAATATTTTGTCAGGGATTAAAGTCTGTTTGATCGCAAGAATCATAAGAGAAGTTGGTACAGACCTGAAAGCCTTTTTGAAATTATCTTTCAGATCAAATTTCAAGCAACTTCTTTGATATCTTCCACAATGTTTCTCTCTGGGTTCTCCAAAATGTAAGTCCTTCAATTAATTCTACCCTGCTCTTTCTCCAAGATTCCTTGCATTATTTATGCCGCCACAGCAGATTATTATTTGCGGTGCACTATTTACATCCAAGATTTAAATCTAATCCCCTGGGACTTGGACGGTCTCATGTTTGGCCTAACAAACGGATGGGGTGTAATAATTAGTTGCTGTGTCCTTCTGATATCTGTCTGATGAGAATCTTGCCCGGGGGGATGCTGAGGTCACGCTCCTTTTCCTTTCGATCTTGATGACGTTCAGCATTGTGAATTGATTTATCTGCTCATGTTTACATTTGCCAGTAAAACAGGTGCAGCAGCTTCAAAACAATGGGAGGGAAATCTTCCTTGTCCTCGAAGCACTAATAGGAACATCAATTTCATATTTTAAAAAAGTAGCCCTGACTCATTGGAAATCATCCAGTCAGTTCTGAGTTGTTCATGCTATAATTTAAAATCCCAGTTGGGCAAAATGTTATATCTCCATACAAAGTTATGTTAATATTAACTTCTACACACAGTTGTGCAACACAATGTTTTTCTTAAGGCATGCATATTTAAAAAAGTAAGTTTCAAAACTTGAGAAAGGTACTCAGCAAAATAATGTGTTTGGTATATACAAATCATTGATTGACACGTATAGCCCTCCCCCTCGCCCTCACCCCTACCAGAAATTGTCTCCAAAGTCTAAGGTTTGGGCCAGCAGATGCCAGATTGCTTCAAGGTCTGTATATTGAGTTGTCACCATGCAGAACAAGTAATATATGTAAAAGGAAAAATACATATCTAATGACTAATACTAAACAAGATATTACAAGTGCGCTGTTTACACACTGCAAGATTGGGTTCGGACATCTCTTATCATTGTCTCACAGACGTTTCAGACAAAAAAAAACTGATAAAACTCATGTGTACCCTGCCCATGGACAGCCAAAAGGCATAATCAAGAGTTCACACAAGGTTCGTGAATGTCGTGTAGCTGTCAAAACACGAAGGCCACCACTACACGGCGAAAACAAACAAACAAAAAACAAATAGGTAAATGGATTTGTTCTCTCCACTGTACCTGACAAGATGGATGAGGTCTGAATCACAGCTGTTTTAAGGAGGTAAGCTTGATCAAACTGTTGTGTTGAAGCCGTGTATGCTTGCATCCCGCCTGCTTTTTGTGTTGATGACCGATAGAGACTAAAAGTATTTTGTCAAAGTCTCGAAATATGCAACATAGGCTATCGCCGTTTGACTAACGTAGCATTGAGAATTATTACAGCTGTCGTGTTATCTGGCAACTGTACTCAGAGTTACAGTAAACAGTAATCAATAGCAGACATAGTATTGTCTACCTATGATACCCACGATTTAGTTTAGATAGCTAATGGCTAAGTGCAGGTTGGGTGGCACAACATGAGCTAGCTGACGGTTGGAGTTGTCGTATTTGGCATTAGTGTTCTCTATTGCTAGATTTGTTTGATGAATTACATATAAATTGTAATATCTGATATGGCCCAGAACCATATTAGATCACCCAATGATTCCCCGGCGCGGCACTGCTGCCGCCCACCGCTCCCTCAGTGGATGGGTCAAATGCGTAGGACAGATTACATATCCTTCGGGATGTGACAATCACTGGCACTTTAACTTTAACATGACTTTTACAAATTGTTATTGAATAATCTTGTAGTAACATGATGAAATTTTACAAAAGTGAAGTTGGCATAATACTGCTTACTAATCTAAAAACAAACAAACAAAACAATCTGCATCACGTGAATTTTCATATAGAAGCATGTCTATTCTTTCAGGAAAATTGATAAACTATGCAAAAGTATAAGAAACCTATTCAAAATGTTATATATCAAGATAGTGACTCACTGTTTCAAAATTTCGAGAGTGCAGGTGATTATTTAGAGATTTTTATTTATTTTTTTTACTGTTATTATTTCCCCCTGTCAGTGCATGGCAAGGAATAAATATTTTTGTTTCCATATATTCACAGATACATTTGTAGCAGCATAAATTATCTGGACTTGAAACTTGAAAGTCCTAATAAGCACATTAGCGTTTTATTTTGCAAAGACACTCCCCCCACACACACGCCATCTCCAAGACGACGCCGCTCAGCAAAGCAGCCGGCGGTGGAACAGGCAGCGCGAGCAGGTCTAGCGCCCCCTGAGCTGACAGTCGCAAGTCTCCATCCAATCCGCGGGGACAGGACCGCTGCTCTGTCAGTCTCCTTCCCCGCTCTCGGGCGCCCGGCGATGCGGAGCTGAGCTGGCGTTGAGCATCCAGAAGGACACACCGACGCATCTTTACCCGCTGCGGAAGGTAAGCTGAACGGGAACCGCCGAACTGCTGCTTGAAACAGTCCGGGATCCGAGCTCAGAGGAACCGGGGGTCGTGCATTTTTGACAGCTGAGGGAAAAGCTGGGGGCGGGGGGGCGAAATCAGTGTTGTTTACAGCGGACGGAGTGCTGCTGCTGCTGGGATGGACGCAGCCCTCTGCAGTGCAGAGCCGGGGAGCCGTGCGACGCGATCAGACGGCGTTATTTCGTGTCGCGCTGCCATCGATTCGGAAGCGATATCGGCTTGGCAGAATCCGACTTGTCGTGGCGTGGCGTGCACGATGCTGTTACACGATCCGCTGCGCATCCTGGCATGCACTCCTCCCCTTGAAAAATGTCGACGCACGTAGCAGATGCGCCCATATCCACACGGGCGGCAGGTGATTACTGTACACGCACCCTTAAAGTAAGGAGGGGGGAAAGTCCGTGGTACATTTACCACTAATTAGACCAAGCTGGAGGCCACAGCCTTTATTTTTTTCCTTTTTTATTATCATTTTTTTTTTTTTTTTTTTTACCGCCCCACATACCGATGATCCAAGCCGCCGTCTGCCTCGCAGCCAAGAGATTAGGAAGCACCAGACGAGTGGAGACACTTTCATCTGGGCTTGGATCGGGAAAGGCGCGCGTCCTTGTGTGGGTGTCGCGATTGACTGAAGGCTTTGCGGTCCGGCGGTGTCGTCGGTGCTTATTGCTGGCCCCGCTTGCAAGTCTCCCTCTGCCAGGATGTCAGGTACAGGAGGGGAAGGTGTCATGGGCGCGTCCCGACTCGCCTGATTAGGCTTCAATGACACAGAGACACACTGCTCGCACTTCGTTTTGCCAAAATAAGGCTGGCATAAAGGGTCGTGAGGGGGCTCCATCATTTTACCACGCAATATGCCGTGAATTTTCTATGGTAGTTGGTTTATTGATGACTCTTTGGGGGGTGGGAAGATGGTCCCAAAGTCACTTTAATTAGAAAGTGTCCCATTTTTTTTGTGAATTTTAGATGCTAGTTGTGCTGCAGTTTCTGTTGAGTGTTTAGCACTTTGATCAATGTCTTGAATTGTTTAGATGCCAGATTTTGTAAAGATTGCCGCCGACAGGAAAAAACACACACAACACGATCAAGTCTGAAACATCCGGGATGAATCTCTGCATGACGATGACCTGATACCTAGATAAAGTGGAATCAAGGTTTCCATGATGGCTTAAGTGCATGGTTCTTTCCACTGCCTCTCAGCTCTCAACTTTCCATTTTGGTCTAATGAGGCAGTGGTCACTATCCACAATGTGATCAATACAATCAAAGTAGAGGGAAGCATCTAATGGGTGTTTTTAGCTTGTTATTTACACATCTGCGGTTGTTTATTTCCACTGTGATGGGCATAGCTGCAGAAACATGCTTGTTTTTTTTTGGATTATTGGTTTTTTGGACCAATACAGTATTTGGAAGACTGAAAACACAGCCCGTTAATACAATGAAACATGACTGATTTTGAAATTTTGTTCCCAGGCAAATCGTTTACCAGAATATTGGCAATAAAAAAACAAATCAGTAGATTGTTCCCAGATTGTTTCCTGATGTCCTTTTAAGATCGGGGGAGAGTAAATTAGGGCCCAACGATCTGCACAGAAAAATATTTCATTCTGAAAAAGCTCTAAACTGATTGGCAGTGCTGGCATTTGGCGGGACTGGTGTGTTAAACGCTGTTTGCTCAGTCACACTGAACGCACTGTCAGCGACGCTGGAGGGGGCGTGTCCTGCAAATCTGTCCCAATGTTTGAGTGAATGGTACAGAAAGACAACCAGACACAGGGACAGACACATACACGTGTGGGGCTATGCTTAGAAACATTTCTGATTCCAGATTCTAAACCCCCGCCCACTGTATGCTTTACCGTGCTTGCCGTTTACTGTAGTCCCAGTCTTGTGCAAGTGTCATTGTTCTGAATGTTGACTGAAGCAACGTCGTAAGTGTGGCACCAAATGTCAGAGGGATTCCAGGGACGCCTGTCAGTCGGAGCACTTTATGAATGTTGTAGGGCAGAGTCCTGCTAATGCATCCTGCTCCGTGCTGCGTGCACCCCTGAGGACAGACCTGCCCCCTCCCCGTCATGCCAGCGAGGTGAACGAATTAAGCCCGCTCAGAAGTGGGATAGCCTACCACATTAAAAAAAAAAAATATCCCCCTCAGTGTGTGATGAATTGTGTTATATGTAGAGAGGGAAAGAACATTTCGAGTTTTGTAATTGGCCACTCCCTGCCAGCACAATGGCTGTCAGGCCCGCTGGCTCACACTGCCTGCAAGATGAGGAACACTTTTACGTAACACAGTTCTCTGTGTGATATTGTTGCCCTGTAGTGCTCTTCAAGGCCACAGCCTCGGCCTCCTTTCGTGTCACAGTCAGACAACTCAACATAATCACGTGTATTCCTTTTTGGCTGAGGCACGAGACGCCCTGCGTTGTGGGCGGGCCAAACTTCCCGAACTTTGCGAGCGTCGGTGCAACGCATTTTGTTTTATCGCCGTCACTTTGAGAACGTCTGAAATCCTGTCTGCAAAATATTGTTGCAGTGAGACACTATTTTTGGCCCACAGAGCCACAACGCCCACAAGCCCATCCACCAGGAAAAGATTTATTAATGCAAAAAACGTGTGTTTTCGAAATTTCGCTCCCTGATTGAACGTTTCCTGGAATATTGCGAAAAACAATAACAAGCCCGGATTATTCCCATATTGTTTCCATATTGTTTCCCGATTGTTTCCATATTGCTTCCAGATGTCCTTTCAAGATCTCCGGTGAGGGATTTTTGGCCAAAGGGCCGAACGTTAAGCTTCTCAGGGAAATAGTTAATTCTGAAAAGGCTCTAAACTGATTGGCAGCGCTGGCATTTGGCAGCGGCGGGACTGGTGTGTTAAACGCTGTTTGCTCAGTCACACTGAACGCACTGTCAGCGACGCTGGAGGGGGCATGTCCTGCAAATTTGTCCCATTGTTTGAGTGAATGATACAGAAAGACAACCGGAGACGGAGACAGACACGTGCACGTGTAGGAGACACGAAACATCAACACACACACACATGCACAGACACACACACCATCTTTGCAGCCTGCAGAAGTGCAGCTCACTGTCCCGCTGACAAGTGTTGGTGTCTCAAGGCTTCCTTCAGATTGCTCAGCATCACGCTGATGATGCTCCGGCAGTGAGACTCGCTGATGGTACGGCGTCGGGGGCAGAAGCATGACGTGTCCTGTGTTTGCCTGGATACAGACCTCTCCTCTGTTTCATGCCTGTGGAGGAGAAAGGGCCTCAGTCCCCCATCTGCCATCCTTGGCCATCCCCGAGCCAGTTTGCTCTCGGCCTGCCACTGATCCTCCCACTGCGGACGGCTCGTGCTCGCTGCGAGCTTATGTGAGACAGATCTAAAAAAAAAAAAAAAAACAAGCAAATAAAACTTGTCATAGTCAAAGTGGACAACTTGGCACTGGCCACTTTTTTGTTGGCTTATCCCACTTGTTGATCATCCCGAAAGGTTCAGCGTTGGTTAACAAAACAAATGTACGTGTGCTTTAATCTTTAATCCGCCTTGATCATTTTGTGAACAAGTTTGCGTCTGTTCAATGAAGATAATCATCCACATTTAACTGCAGCCAGCTGTGCGCGTCTTGATGCTTGCGTGGTTGCCACATGTGGGATCATATGCTCCTTTTAAATCCTTCCCAGTTTTCTGCCTCTGCCACTTGTGTTGCGTGCGATGATGCGTTTTATCCTTCACCATTGTTTCTTTTTACACCAAATAATCACATTTACTTTCTCCACGCACTTTCGCATCTCAGTTGCTTTTAACGGCAGAAGACAACACCGGGATGATTATTCATCCACCTTTGATGAAAGCTCTTTTAGTGTGTGTGTGTGTGCACGCACTCAAACAGCTGCTTTGCTTGTGTGAACCATGTAGTTCCTTTGCATTCCATCATTCTCATCTTTTGTCTATGTTTTCAGTATAATGTAGCCTGTAAAAAATGTATTTCTGCTTATTTATTCAAACGGCGCACAACTCCAACGATAAAAATAGCTTTAAATGGCTACTTCTACGTCTATTTATAGTATCAGGACTTGTGTGTGTGTGTGTGATGTTCTTCATTGTCTGACGGGGAATGAGAAGCCAGGTTTTTAAAGAAGTGGTTGTTTTGCAAATGCATCCTGGTGATAAAACATTAAGCACATTTTATCTGAAACATTTGATCCCTTCCTCTTGTCTTCTACCTGTGAGATTTTGTCTTTTGATAAAAAAAAAAAAAAAAAAAAAAAAGGGAAATGGTTCGGTGGGTCTGCTTGCCAAAGTGGTGCTGCGTTCAAAATCAGATTATTCTGTTTCCATTAAGATAATGTGTGCCGGACGAGCGGCCAGTGTTCTAAAAATGGTGTCTCTGGTTAATGGGGAGACGGGGTGACATTGATCAATGTCAGCAAAGTGTTGGAATGAGCTATTAGGGAGCAGGAAGTAGACTTGTCCTCAAACGTACCCAAAACCTACATTACGAATTGAGATGAGAAAAAAATAGAAACGATTAGCATTCATTTGTGAGGCTATGAAGATCAATATTGATGGTTGCGCTAGCTTTAAATATTGAATTTAACACCATGACTTGAACATGTCACAAAGAAGAACTAAGATCTGCTACTAGGGTACATGTGACAGTGTGTCACTTTTTTCCTTTTTTAAACTTTGGTTTGAGATATTTTTAGATTTTACAATCAAAGTGAATCTTTTGGGATTCATGCTCTCAATTAGTGGGAGATTACATACATGCCGACCTGTTTCTGCTCATATCTGTTGGCAGCATGGTCAGTCTCTTTGACTTCTGCCATTATCTGGTTGTTTTTGTGCTTATTAACCGGGCCGTCCTTATCTGACTTTGCTAACCCTAACCCTTTTCTGCAGTCACATTGTAGTTTATTTGCCCGTCAAGTAGCGAATAATTACCTTAGCTGTTGTCAGGCACCGCTAATGGAATTTATATGTTACGTTGAGGCAAAGTGAAATTGACAGGACTGCTAAGAAGGTTAACAAGTTCATGGGACATATTTGCTAATGAAGTCGTGCGGTTTGAAAGTCTCTCAATGCAAGAGGCTCCTAATTGAATTACTTCTCAAAGTGCCACATTAGTTTGTTCAACATTTCAGCGAGGAAAGATTTCCGTCACACACGCTGCGGACGCGCTGCTCACGCGGGAGTCTTCCGCCATCTGTCTTTGCACCGCGGTCGACGCTGTGCGGCTGCACGTATGGCATATTGTTTACAGGGCGAATTTGGGAAGCTGTGCGGCAGGAAGCCGCAATATGCTGTCTCGCTCCTGCGAGGGATGACTTCCAGTTTAATGGCATTTGAGATTCAGCGCAGTGTGTCTGATGCACTCTTTGGATTCCAGCCAAAGCCTTCCAACACAGAGGACGAGTACATTCCTCGCGGCACTTATATCTGTTTGTTTACGTGACAAAAAAGAATTCCTGCACACGTGGCCAACTTGCGAACTTTTTAATGCAACGTTTCGGTCATAGACATTTCTCAAGCTTGAGAAATGTTTGGACTTCATTGTCACCTTCCGACGCACCGGCCCTGTCAATAGATGTGGGAGGATTTTTGCCTTTTTGTTTTGTTTACATGAAAATTTTAGCTTAGGTCTCGAGGTCTAAATTGTGAAACGTTCTCAGATTTTTTTTGCAAGACCCTTTTGGAAAGTTTTAAGGGCCTGTTTGGAGTTGCAGCGACAGCTGCGCTGACCAAAGGTCAGTCAAGGAGGGAAACCCGCCGAGATGTCCTGTGACAAAGTAGTTAATATGATAATCTTGACATTAAGCTATTTATCATTATTTTAATGATGAGATTACCTTTGTATCCCGCTTCATGTGTATTCTCACCACGGAGCAGCATTGTTTTGGGATCTAATCCTATTTAATCTGTATTTATCGTGGGATTGCCGGGGCTTACTTTAGTATAAACGGCTTGCACAGTTATCTTACAGTGAGGGGGATAGAGAAGCAGCCTGATGGTGCAGGGAACTGTCCAATTAGGTACAAAAGCATATTCTGGGCCCAGCCACTCCCGGGGCCTTTTAGCAACGCTTGTTGCTATGGTGCTGGAGACACAATGCAGATGAGGAAAACTCACCTTGGTTGGGGATGAAACACAACCACGCTCTTTTGCTCGCAGACAAACTTTCATGTGTTTTGCCTTCTTCTATAGTAGTGATGCTAACAGTCTAGGGCTCATTCTTTCAGTTTCATTTTTGGGGTGAACTACCGTCACAAGCTGGACACTCTGGAAGACAGCGCAGGATCAGAGGGGGATTCCGGCATCAAGCTGAGACGTCCTCGCGAGGAAGAATACCGGTTCTTCAGATGGCTGACCTCTGGCCTTCCCCCGGGGGCGACTGTGTGTGAGAGAACGGAATGGGTAGGAGGCTAATCGCTGAGAGAGCCCGAAGGCGAAGGCCTCCTGGCATGTGGAGCGAATACTGAACGAGCCAAGCTCTCGGGACGCCTCATTATACATTTAGGGGCGTCCTGTTTTCCTTCTCCCTGGACAACTGGACAGCTAAATTGTTTGTGGATCAATAGTTCTGCATCCTACTGGCTCCACTGCATGAGTGAAGAGCATTTAAACGCAAGAAATCCTATTATGCTTGGCAGAGACGGGAGGCACAGCACTCGGGGCCTCAGCGAATCCTGTCGCCCTGCCCGTTATTTCATTTGCCAGTTTTGTTTACCTGCAGTTTGTGTGCGCAGGCTCAGTATGTACGCGCATGATTTTGTCGTACTTAGAATGTGCAAAATTCACTTTGACAACAACAATATTGTGTGTCTCTTTGAGCTTATACACACTGGGGATGTGTCACAGCATTTTTGTGTCCATTCAAACCAGCGGCACTGCCAATGTGTGACAGACTTGACCTTTTAAATCCAGAAACTTAAGTTCAGAAAAGGAATCAGGCACTGATGATGGGCTTGTGTTACAGAAAAGTAAGTTGAATTCGTCAGATGGTTTTATTGTCTTGCTTTAGAATCAACTAATGCTATGCTCATATGTTTAAAACACTGCGCGAACAACATTTCAGAATTCTGGAAATTTGTGGTGTCACAAAAGGCATTTTGTGCCTCTCCCAGGTTGGTCACCACACCCCCTGCCAGGTGTTGCCGCTGCCTTTCACTGGTATGTCTTCTTTAAATCCCCTCTTAAGATATTGTGGAGGGTGTGTCTGCAAACACAGGGCTAAATATGCTTCAGCAGGGCCTGTGGAGTTTTTTGGAAAACAAATCGGTTTCGGCTACAAGGCTAGCCTAGCACTACATCTAAAGGTCTTTCCCTATGTGTAGCAGTTTACGTGACAGGGAGTCTGATCTTACCTGGGTGTGTGCCACTTACCTAAGCTATTGGGGCGTAATGGGATTTGGTGTCTCACCCAGCCAGGCTAAACTGACGCCGACGTTCGCTGGCCGCGGCCGACTCGTCTCTCGGCGTCTGGCCCGGTGAATCCGTGTCTCCCTCGGCTCTTGAGGTCCAGTTAGTTGTTCAGTTTTTTTTGTTTTTTTTTGTTTTTTTAAAGAAAGGTGTGTTTCTAATGTCTTTTTGGTGTGGGTTAAATCCTTGCGTCCCAATGTCTCCGTCGTATTCCTCGTCTTGCACTAGCCTCCACCTGAAGACTCTTCCTAAGACAGCACTAATCAAGCCAGGAGCGCTCGTCAACCAAAACCACACACCCCATTTGTGTAAAACTCAGTCTGACCCTAACCTCTATTAGACACATTATCTTCCCAAAACCTCTCTGAGATCCCTGCCCTGTCGTCCGAGAAGACACGTAAAGATCTAAAAGTGCGACCTTAAAATAAACTTAAGTGCACCATAAAAGCTTTTTTCCACTGAACGGCGTAATTTCCGGGACGCTCTCTCACCGACTCTCCGGATCGATTGAAAGTCATCAAGCTTTTTGTTGTGCAGGTCGAACGCCTGTATGTATTAATGCTGCTTGCTTATGAGCGGAGGCTTCTCTGTAGCCTGGCCGTATTGATCCGACACTTCATTTAGAAATGCCTGTTGTTTGTCGTCTCCCTCTCTCTCTCTCTCACTCTCTCTCTTCGGTCAGAGGCAAGAGAGGGGGGAAAGGGGACGAGAGAGCGAGCGAGCAAGGGAGACAGAGAGATGGAGGGTTAAGCTCAGCCGATGAGAAGGAGAAGGAGAACAAAACCTTTGGAGCTCCTTCTTCATTCCTCAGATCTGTGAGACTGGCAATAAAAGCTGCCTGGTGCCGGCTGGGCGCTGAAGGCTGCTGCCGTCCTCTCTCTCTCTCTCTCTCTCTCTCTCTCTCCCTCTGCCAGGGGTGCCGATGTATTTTGCGATTCGTTGCTCGGCCTCCCGGTGATGCCGTCCTATACAGGCCGCGTGACGAGTCCATTGATGCGGGCCGCATTAGCATTCAGCCCGGGCAGCGACCGCAGCACAACAGGTTGGTTTCCCCATCTCACGTTGACGGATCCGCTCTCTCTCTCTCTCTCTCGCTCTCTCTCGCTCTCTCTTTTTCGCCACTCTCACAGGGGGCCTTGAACGGCCTGGGCCCTCTTCTAGCATAGCTAATGAGAGTGGATAAAGGAGGTGAAGCGGCGCACATGTAGCGGCGTCCTCAGCCCTGGCGACCACCACATCTGGCTCGCTCCGACGAGCTAACTGGTTAAAAAAAACAAAAGAAATGCCTCCTGCTCCATGAAAACGGTTCCTCTCCACGCAGGCGACCGTGTCAGAATTGTACCGACTTAAACCACTGTGATGCACACACTTTCCCCCCTTCTGGCCTCGCTTTAGGCCTGCAGGAGTGATGTCTTGGCTAATTCGTAACCTACGGTTTTACTTTGAAACAGGGAATCTCAGGAGCAGGAAATTACACCGTGGATTCAGTCAGAAGTTGTTTTGTTGGATGGATTTCATGTTGTTTTGATTATGAGTCAGGATACAGCTTAAACAGATTACTGTGAAGCCATAGGGTGAGAGAGGGAGAGAGGGAGGGAGAGAGAGAGAGCTGCAGTGTGGGAAGGGAGGCCGGCTCATTTATATCAGATCAGTTTTCTTCTGCCAGTAAACTTTTCAGCCCGAGCGAGGAGGATGAGTTGATGCGAGCATCAATGCGAGGGTCGACTGTAAAGACGTACGCAAGATTCCCGCCTGATTCCCGCCTGATTCCCAATTCCCCATCTGACTCGTGAGGTGATGTAAATTCCGTGTTATCGCAGCGTCTTGATCTTGAGGAAGGAAGGACGTACAGACAACATCTGTCCATGTTTTCCCATCATCCTTTTGCTCTGACGGCTAATGGAAATCTGGTAGCGAAGCCACAGTGACGAGAAACACGTGTTGCAAAGTGGCAACTGCTCCAGTGAGCTTTAAAACTGTTGCGTGTGGACAGAATCGTTTTGGCTCGTGGCATCAAAGAAGAGGGGAAAAAAGAGACCTGATTGACTGTCCCTAATACCGGCCAAACAGCTTTTTTGTTAGTGCTCTGTGTATAGTTCAAACTTCTGTGAACCTCGACTGCACTTTTCTAGGCGTGTCTTTTGAAAAAAAAAAAAAATATAAAACAGATAAAATGTTGTGGACTTAATTCTTTATTTTTGTACCTCAAATAGTGTTTGACACACTATTGAAAGGTTTTGGGTTTCCTAGACTTGTGTGTGTGTGGGCCTCATAGTGACACTTGTCAGCGTGGGGGGCTGGGTGGAGGGACGGGGGGCAGTCTCACCGGTTGGATTATTTATGAAGAAGGTGTAATGGCAATGAGGGAAGGAAAAGGGCAGCCAGAGGTGAATCTGACAGTTAGCCAGTGAATCCTTTAGTCCTACGCTCTCTCTCTCTCTCTCTCTCTCTCTCTCACACACACACACACACACACACACACACACACACACACACACACACACACACACACACACACACACACACTCTTATCTGTCACATACAGCGGCTCCACTTGTGCCGCACACACAGGGCCGTAGTGTGTGCGAGACAGAGGAATGAAGGGCACTGTCAGGCAAGTACAAATACACCCACTGCGTGTACACACACACACACACACACACACACACACACACTCAATGGGTGGCAGGGCGGGTGGGGGACTGTGCTCTCTTGAATGCCCCCTGACACGAGAGAAACAACACACTGACCTTCTGCACCACTGACTGCACAATGACTGCTGCATGTCGGGGAAATATCGAAGCGCCTGCTGCTTGTTGGTTCTCCATGATTTTTCATATATATGATGCAACAAATGGAACTAACTGTTGGTGGGATAGGGTGCCGGTGACGACGACAGTGTCAGTCTTGGCTGGAAGCAGTTTTACGAGTTAGGTTTTGCACGGACGGTAATTGAGACAAACTGAAAGAACCTCCTGGAACTTAGTCCACATTTCATGGACCAAAATGGAAACGCCGTTGGTGTTCACCGAGAGGAAGCTAATGATTCCTCAAAATGTCACACTAGCCTATTAATAGAGAACACTTTTGCTATTATTACTTGGAAGCCGTTCTTTCATCAATTATTCTTTTTTGGCCTTGTCCATAAAATATGAAGTCCTAATGATTAGTCCTGAGTAATGAGTCCTGCAGCAGACAGACGTGACGAGAGGTAGCTGACATTCTTCTGGGAGTGCCAGTGAAAACCGTCGGCAGCTCCAGCAGTCCCGCCGAACCACTCTGAAGTCTTTGTGAGAACTTCAGAGTGGTTGTTTGAAGTGAAACCCACCGGATGTCTCTTCGCACAGCTGAGCCTTTCTGCTGCTGCCGCTGGAGGGATCTCGAGCCTGGTTGGAAAGGCTGTAAAGAACCACGCAGCTGTGTGGGTTGTTATCTGCTCGCTGGGACGACGCCTGCAAACGGATTCACCTTATTGAAAGCAATGATTTTTCATACATAAGGAATTCTTGCAATGCCAAAGGAGCTGCTTCCTGCCTAAATCCCCTTATTCACAGCCGAGAGATTTCTGAAGAAAACAGGAAACTGTTTTTGGGGTTTTTTTTTTCAAACGACACGTTAACCAGAGCATGGAATCATCGGCACAGCCGAGCGATCCAGCTCCGGCTTTCTGTGATGTAACCTTCCCTTTACAGCACATCACATCCCTCTGTGTTACTAAGTAGGCACCTGTTTCCTGTCATGAGTCTTGGTCACATGGTGTGACTCGGCCACAAAGAGCGCCAGATGACTCAGCTTTTTTTTTTTTTTTGTCCAGACTCATTGTCATTCAGCACACTCACACACACACACACACACACACACACACACACACACACACACACACACACACACACACACACACACACACACACACACACACACACACTCTTGCCCCTTCGCTGTGGCCATGTGCTCAGCTCGCAAGCACACTCGGCCAGGGTCGTTTGCATGGAAGTGCAGTAATGAAGGCGGATGCATGTGACGTAAAGTGTTTGTCGTCTTAAACCGAATGCCTCTCGGCCTAAACTGTCATATTGAGCTCTTAGCATATAGATAAGATCATCACGTTGGCCGTCTCAAGCAGCAGCCAGGTGCCAAGGGAAGACAAACCCAAATGTCCGGGGGAATTCTTATTTAACGGCGACAAGCAGCCGGTTGAGCGGAGGCGGGAGGAGGCGAGTGGCGCAGGAAGACGTCCCGATGGGAGGACATGAATATACATGGCTTTGCTGAAGGAACTGGCGCGGCCTAATAAAGTATAGCAGTCAATGGGCTCGACAAAGCGGCCTTTGTGTTGTGTACTTTCAACTCTGGAGGAGGTGGCCGGGCCTTTTTATCTGGACCGCTCAGCCCTTAAAGGGCCACTGGAACAAACTCTCAGTACTAAAGCAGACGTCCAAGCACCACTGTGTTTGTGTTTGACGTTTCATCTGGATTCATACATGTTTTGTTGGCCAAAGATTTGAAAAAAAAGTATGATATCAAAGTCAAGACTATTTTCCATCTTATGCCCAACATGCCTTGAAGACAGGCGATGACTCTGTTTATGGCAGAGGCGTCAGGGAACGTCTTTCTCCCCTCATTGCCTGCTACCTTCTCCATCCATTCACATTTGCCCTGGAGAGCGATTTATTCAAAACAGGCAACATTAGAGGCAAACAAATGGCTGCGGCGCTCGCTGTCATGTTCTGAAAGCGGCGTAATTCCACAACGCCGCCCCTGGCTGTCGGGCTGCACTTGCATCAAAGCAACAGCGGGATCGGGACTCAGCAGCCACCATGAAATAAACCAAAATAAATTATCATTCTCAAGGCATCAGCACATCCAGTGCATGCATGAGTCAGTCTGCTTCCAGTGTCTGCAAATCCACAGCCTCTGTTTTCATCCTTTTCTGTTCAGCTTCTCTCTGTGGCTCTGACACTTGGCTCTGAAAGTTGCGACCATGGGCTTCTCTTCAGAAGGCTGAGTACAAAAGAGCGAGAAAGAGCAGAGACATTATCTGACATGGCAAACACCAGTTTCTTGCAAAAATCCATGGAATAATAGGTTAGACGTACAAGGCTATTCCTTTATTAAGTTCATTCTTTGGTGTGACAGAGAGCCATAGATAATGGTGAATGGTGAATTTACTTATTTATTTACTTTTCTCTAGTAACGTGGAACAACCCTGAACCAATCTCACAGTGATTTCTCAGGTTAAACATGACAGAGATTCTGATGATGTGTCGTGATTTGTTGCCATAAAAGTGTTTTCCTCCCCTGGAATAATTGCATGACAGACACAATGTAAGACCAGAATTGCTATTGAAAGCACAATGTCATGAACAATACAAAAAATAAAAATAATAATAATGACATGTATATTTAACCAGTGTCATAACTACAATGAACTACATCCTTGTTGTTCTAAGCTAATTCACACATTTTTTTGAGTTGATTCTGGCTTTATGTCTGAGGTCTGCTCGAGATCCAGTATGAACATCGTCCTACGGTGTGGAAGATGCATTCTGGGTGTCAATATCTCATGAGACTCGAGTGGCTCTGTTGGTGAATTTGCCACCTCCGCAATGACGTGGTTGCAGCGCTGAAAAACATCTTGCTGTCTCTGCCGTAAATTCCTTCCTGTCATTACATCCTCGTGCACTTTATTTTTCTCCCTCTGCCATTTTCCGAATAGCCCAGCCGTCCTCGTGAAGGCCCACTCTAGCGCTAAAGTGACGAAATACTGCACTCATCAGCTGCCTTGCACTTAGCGGTGAGTGCAAAAAGCTACTAGTTATAGACGCCGGCCGGCCCCCACGCTTCCGCAGGAGCCGCTCCTGTGAATAAAGCCTGGAGAGGAGAGCATTATCTACTCTGATTGGGTGTCAAACTGCGGTGGACGGTAACGGCGAGCAATCACAATCATGCAATCGCATGAGAGGCTGCACTGCTTTTCCACAACCCTCTCAGCCACACTTTATTTAAACTGCTGACTGAGTAGAAACAAGAGTCCAGTGGTGATTCTTCTAGATGGACCAGGACAGAGTGGATCGTTAGCTGGAAATGAAGTAATAATTCTCTGTCTGTTTTAGAAAAAAAAAAAATGTTGTTTGCATTTGAATTCTGTGCAGATGGAGAAGTGTTTGGTCTCCGAGACAGTGGTGAGGACAGGAACACGAGACCTGGCTGCCGTCCTCTGACCTTATTTGTTAATTTGGTGTCAGTCCTATTTTTCCACTCCAGAAAAATGTTGCACCCCTGGGCTGTGAACCCCAGAAGGCGATTGGAAGGTCGGCTTTGTTCCCGTCGGCTGCCTCCTCAAGAGCCTCCGTCTATTGACAAGTCTATGAATACAATTTTAGATGCGCCTTTTTATATTACACTGCAGTATGAGCAACACATGTACAGACATAAACACTGAAGGAGAAGCTTAGGACTATTTACATCACAGGTATTGTTTGCAGTGAGCCTGAGACCAATTGGTGGTACAATCTGATCTTGAAGACTCATTCAAACAGAATTATGATTAAATTCCATGTTGAAATGTACAGTTTAGATGTAGCTTGGGGTTGTTCAGTGTAATCTGATTTATTTACTATGCTGAACTAACACATTGCTGAAGCACTAAACCAAAAAAAACTATTATTTTTCCATAATGTTAACTGCAATTTCAACAATTTTCGCATAAGGGAAAATATGATGCCAGTTTTATATGCAAATATTGGTAATCCTTTTTCGTATTGACCTACTACATAGTATATGCATATACACATTATAGACCAGTTTAATAGAAGCAATTACAGTATAGTATCATATGTTTACAACAATTGTTTCGTCTGCAGCGCTCCACATCCGTCGTCCAGACTTGGAAAGTTGTTTCCTTGACATATTTCCTCCTGTCGTCTTGCATCTCGCGCCCGCTTTACATTGTGTGCGCGTTTTGTTCAGCGAGCATGAACATTGGCCTATTTAGCGCTGCCTCCCTCCCTTGTTTCTGAGGATGCTGTGCTTCTCCGGTTCTCTGACACGCTGACCGCCGCTCCTTCCGAAGGCTCCCACTGCCGTGGACGGCGCTCCTGACTGGAAGTGAGCGGCGTTCCTTCCTTCCCCCCGCAGACAGACAGTCTGCGCCGGACATTGTCGTACGTTATGACGCTGCAGGGCATAACCGATTGTTTGTCCGGTGGCCATAAAAGAGCAGCATTGTGCGCGTGACACATATCAGTCACTTGAATCCCGATGATGACCCATAAATGAAGGTCTGGGGTCAGGGGAGGGGCCACGGCATAGGGCGAGTATCTGCTCTAATGAGCTCCAATGGAGCGGCCAGTGACGTCGACATGTATCGGTAACGGACACACACACACACACACACACACATATAGGCCAGGAAGTGATGTTGTTGTTGTGTTTACTGTTGTATAATGCAGGCTACTGCCATCTGGACCATAACGACAAGCAGGAAAGCCGTTGAGTCTTTACGCACGTATGAACAAGAAGGCTCTCTTGTGTTTAGCGCCATTTTGTTCATGATATTCTTGGAAGACATGCATCCAAAGACCGAGAGAAAAACATTCAGCATATATTTCACAACAGTCAAACTACCTAAAACCCCAAAAAAACAAAATGCAGTTGGTGTTGTTCCTATTTGGTATTGTTGACATGGTGAAACCAAGAGGCTTGCGAGGCTGCCTCTGGCCTGGGGTCAAGTCACCAGGTTATGGCAGTTACGTATAGAGACAAACACCCATTCACACTCACAGTCACGGACAATTTTCCAATCAGTCTAATGTGCCATACAGCTTCCTGTTAGCCTTATGTGACTGTCTGTGTCCTGGAGGAGGACGCCAGAGTACCTGGAGGCACAGAAAAGCCCCCTGGTGGGACCTCATCCCACAACCTCAACGCTGTGCGACGCTTACTGACTGGAACAGATTTTTTTTGAATGGTCATATCCCAACAGATTGGACTAGACGCAGACAGACAGGACAGGATGGACAAACTCCCCAGGGATGAAGGGGGTGGTGGTGGTGGTGGTGGTGGGGGCGGGGGTTATGGTCTCTGTTATGTTTACCTTGATGACTCTTGCTCCGGTAGGGATCAATAGGGAACACGGCCTGCTAAACAGGAAGCTAAATTTTCCGGCCCATCCATTATTTATGAAGAATTATGAAGACGGCATACAAGCGAAAGATTGGAAGAAGGAAGTGGGCTGAGAGGGGAATTCAGGAAGGAGCCGTAATAAGGGAGGAGGCGGTGGTATAAAAGCAAAACAAAAACAGGAGAGGGAGCCATTCCAGAACCAGAAGAATGAACGAGTGTAGGAGGAAGAGAGGGATGAGGATGACTGCAGCCTTTCAGTCAGACTTGAACCTGTTTGATCAGCTTCTCACTGTGCAGTTGTTGCCGCCCAGCCGCCTCGCTGTGGCAGCCCCCTGCTGTTCCCGGCTGCAATGTTTTTCTTCTTCTTTCTGTTTTTTTTTTTTTCTTTCCAGCCGAGGTAATGGCTGCTGCCCCCAGCGCTGCCCAGACCACTCCCCTCAGCCCTCCCACTGTTTATTGTCACTTCTGCAACCTGCCAGACACATTAAAAAAAAAAGAAAGAAAAAAATCCTCCCTTCCCTCCTCGCAGCAGCGTCCTGTCTGCTGTGCACCGTGTTTTTCTCGTTGTGTCTGGTTGGAGTCATTTCTCCCTCCCCAGGGTGGTCGCCATGCTTCCAGGAGCTAACCTGTTACCCCCCCCCCCCACCCCACCCCAACTCCTCTGTCTGCACAACAGACAAGGGCAGTGCCCAAGCCCCTCCCCCTCCCCATCTTCCCCCTCCTCGTCCTCCTCTTGCTCCTCCAGTGTGATGTGAGGTCACAGCTGGGGAGCCCTGTGATTTGACAGCTAAATGTTTATGCGAGGCTGCATTAGCGTGCGTGTGATGGTGGGGGAAAGGAGGGGGACGGGGGGCTGTGGTGTTACTGGGTGCCTGTGGTTGGAGGTGGGGGTGGGTGAGGGTTAGGGGGCTGTCATGGTCGCTAGCTGACTTGCGGTTCATCCCTGAGGCGCGCCGCGGCAAAAGATAAACAGCTGGCTGCGCCCACTGCCAACGCGCTACCGGCGCGGCGGGTCCGTCTGCGCCCACCTCGGGGCCGCGCGCTTGGGAACAGAGGTTGGGTGGCGCAGGGGGGTTTGTGTTGAGTCGCCGTGCATGCGAGGACACAAGAGTAGAACCATCCGCTTCACAAGCGTGTGTGCTTGTTATTGGTCATTGTTGCTTTGCAAAAAACTGAAAAAAAACTAAACAAAGATGGATGACTAAAATTCCATTTTCAGTTAGTTGGAAGGAAAACTGCTCCAAGTTGCCTTTGAAGGATGAAGAGGAGGTGCAAAATGAAGATGCTGTTGCTGCTTAAGAGACTAATATTGCAGTTTTATCACAACTGGATGACATTTTCACATGTACAGAGCAACATTGCTAAACTGTCCCCCATCACACCCATAACACCCTCCAGCTGGTCTTGGCTCAGCTGTTCAACTCCAGTGCAATAGCGCTGCTCCTTCACGTGCTATGATACAGCACTTCACTTTAGTTTAATTGAAACCAATTTATTTATTTGGATTGTGCTCTTTTCTTTTTCAATGTTTTTAGGTCATTGAGTTGAATCATTGGGCCTGATTTGATATTTGAGTTGAGAGTCTGGGATTTCTGAAGATGGATCTGTTGTTTTTTCTGCGGTCACCCGAGTGTGACTAATGAGTGAACGCACAGCTGCTGTAACAATTGAAATTTCCCCACTACTGCTTTGCTCTGTGTGTGTATGTGTGTGAAAATGCTGGAGGAATTGCTCTTTTTTTCCCCTTGTTGTATTTGTTCTCCTCCTTGTGGCATCACATCCATGAACCACAGAGCCACTCACATGATCACAGCTTACCATTCATCATTTTGCTCGCTGTGTGTGCTGGACGCTGTGGATGGTAGCATGTATATACATTTATTCATAACTTACTCCGCTGAGATCGGTCGTCCTATATGGCCGCTGTTCGGGCCGATGGTGTCCTGCTGTGTGATGCTGTGGCCTATTTGTGCATTGTTCATCCATGTATGTTGCCTTCGCGGCCCTTAAGTATTCCAGCAGTGTTCCCAATGTCACTTTGCAGCGAGCATTTTTTTTTTTTCCACCCCAGAAGCTGCTTCACATCTGAACCGCTATTTCATGTGACTCCATGTGACCTTTACTTAATGACGTCCTTTGCATAATATTGCTGTATGTTACTGGGGCTCAACAGCATCATGATATGTTTCCCCTCTTGGATTCCAGCTTTTCTCTCTGTCTCTGGGCCATGAGAAAATGGAGAGTGGTGGTGAGGTGTTTGAATAGTGAAAAACTTAGAAGTAATGAATTAAACATTTCCTACCAAGTTAGCAGACTTAATAAATCAATTGTAAAAATGCTTGAATAAATGAATTATATTATACCACAAGTGATTTTTTTCTTTTCTTTGAGCCTCCACTAGAAACCTCTTTATTGTTTTTGGTTATCACATAACAAATTAAGTGTTTCTTATCCTTAATTGCTTTAAAATGAAAGTTAAGCTAATAATTTCCTATGTTGGTTTGTGTGGGCGATACGGCTGAAAGTTCATAACCCAATACAGATCATTTCACTTCCTGAGACCGACACACATCACTATAAATTGCCATTCACTATTCACAATGTCTTTGTCCTTAATGGAAAAAAAGAGAACTTTTAGGTGTTTTTGTAAAAACAAAACAAATGCATTCTACAACATCCATAGATTCAGAAGTGCTGTTTTTCTTACGCAACCAGGTTGCTGCACTACTCAGCCACCTTCACTATAGTCATCTTGTCATGGTCAATTAGCTGCAGGTTGTTTTTTTAATAGGCTGTTTACTTCTTGCCTAGATGTTGACATCATCTGACAAATTAATTTCGCCCACCATGATGACAACAGGCCGACTTATTAGTCCGAAGTTCTCCTTCCTTATTTGAGATCTCTGCACGTAGTCGCTGTAGACAAGGCAGTTGGATTGAAGGGGGACACAGAGAGGCAGCAGCTCAAAGTCTCCAGTGAACACACTCACACCGGCATATTTCGCAATGAATGCTCTTCTCTTCTTCTTCAGATCTTTCACGTCTAAACAACAGATGCAACCCCTTCTGTCGGTGAAGAGCTCTTTGCATTCTCTTGGCCAGCCTCGGCCTTCTTCTTTGCTGTTGTTTGTAACGCGGCTGTCCTCTCCGTGGCGGGTGGACTGCCAACAACACCCTTGGCCACGTGTCACAAGATGACGTAACAGAGTAAACAATAGAGCAATGATAGCACTTCTTTTTCCCGTTGTCAGTTATTATGATGTATCATCATTTCAGCCTGATCTGAAGCCAGTTTCTTTCAAATAGCAATTGTGCCACTCAACGCTTTTGTTGCAAAAGACTTGATTTCGTAAAGGATTGAAGTTGAAGTAATCCATGATGCTGAAGGCGCCTTTCTCTCCAGTTAACACTTCCATTTTTCTGCAGGTGTACTGATAAAGTAACATTTAGTATCTTGTAACATGCTCTCCAAAGCTGTTTGCTGCAGGTCTAATAAGTCAAAGGTCTCTTCAATTCACTTTATCTTTTCCCCTCCTGCTACTCACGCCACGATTTTAGTGGCTTCCAGTCACACTTACTTTTGGTTTTAGCTCAAATTATATTGTTTTCTTTCCCTCTCTGACTTTCAATTGGAACATGTGTTTGTGTTCCCTTTAAAGTGCTTTATAAGTTGGTGTATTATTTAGCATTATTTTTCTGTGTACATTTATGCCCCGTTGAAAGTTAAACAGTGGCCTTATTCACATTTATGTGGCACAGGTTGATTTATTCATGTTTCTGAATCCCTTGACCTGTTCTTCACCTGCATGAGTTAACCCTCCACTGACACGCACACAATGTCACACATCTACCTCCGCCAGCTCCGGGGCAGAGACACGTAAGTCTCTTCAGCAAATCAATCGGGATGCGGAAAATGGTTCATAAAGGATGTGTAGCGTCGCTGAATACGTATGTAGAATCATCCTTTTCATGCTCTCGGCGTAGCGCTGACATTGAACTTGACATCAGATGGGTCCATAGGGGGAAGAAACCAGGGCACAGCGGATTACTGACAGATAAAAGACACAACACAAATCAGGCTCACACGCCTTCCAACAGCGTTAAGTACACACATTCAGTCCCTGTTAGTGTGGATCATTTTTAAACCATATTTGCAGATAATGTGTCCACAGATTAGTTTATTTATTTATTTATTTATTTATTTATTTATTTATTTTTTAGATCTAGTGACAGTCTATATCATTGAACCTTTTTGGTCCATTAGAAAAAAAGACAACTGAAATGGTCATGTTGCCTTGTTGACTGCTAGTCTGCTCAGAATGTAACTCTGAGGACTCGCTCTACCATCTTACAGACAGCCACCAGGCAGCTTTTCATCCACAATTTCCCAAGAATTCTGCTTTCATGGATGCCGAAGGGGTTGACTGATCCTTGTTTGTCTGAAAAACCACAGACGGAGGACAGGAAGAAGACTCTACCGCGAGGTGTTCGCGCTGGCAGTTGTTCACTACACTGCAGAAATAGTGAGTGATTTAGAAGCTTTGATGGCATTAAAAGTTGAGCAGGAAATGGCACTGATGAGTTTTCTGAGCGGGAAGCATGTTTGTAATTTTGATGGTATTCAATCTGAAGTTGATTAGAGGAAATGCTCTGCTGCAACCAATAGCAGACAGCAAAGTAATTCCTGCCTTTGGATTCCCACGTCCTTGTGCTTTCTACTTCCTGTGGTACGTGTAACACCACAGATTTCCTGTAAAATGCTGAAGCTACTTCTGTCCTTTGTACTTGGAGACTCAGCTTTACACTGTTGAACAGAACAGCTCTGTAACCAATACAGGAGGGAGAAAACGATCCTCTTTAGTTGCCGTCAGCGGTGGGAACGAGCTGAGTCAGAAGTCTCAGGGAAATCACTTTGGAAGAGACGAGTCAGAACCTGGACGCTGGGAAGAGCAGGAGTATTCCGCTCTGCCACGGCTCACCCTTGGATGCTTTGGATAGATTTGAGGCTGTTTTGATTTGCTAGCCCATGCTACCTAGTGGTCTATGAATCGCCGCTGGAGTGGCTGCTAAACAGAAGACATTGATTTTCTTGCTGCTTTTGCACAATCTCTCTTTGCTGACTTCTTCATTTCCTGTGTGTCTCTTCTAAATGGGAGCCATTAGATTGGAGCTGATCTCGAGCATCACCAGCAGCGCTCTGGACCATATGCATTAGCTTTGATAGCGTGCAGGTATAGGGGCAGACACTAGTGGACCCCAGATTTTAGCTTTTACTTGCTCTTTCTAGTCTTCTGTCCTTAAATCCGAGATAAACAGGGATATACTGTAAGTTGTTTCACTTCAATCAGTATAATTTCCAGACCATTTAAAGAAGAGTATCGTGATGTTCCTGTCTTTGTATGTCCCCTAGTGACCAGTAATATAAATTGGAAAGGGAAAACCGGGACCTTTGCATGATTAAACATCTTAGAATCCAATAAATGTGTTCACTTCAATGCTCCATGTTCTCTGCTTGGGGAGAAAGGCCTTTTTCTTCTTCCTTTCAGCCCAATCACACAATTAATCATGTTGACAGATTTTGCTGCGAGCAACATTCATCCAGATCCTGGTAAAATACTGTTCCTGTGTGAGAATATGGAACAGAGTTGGTTTACTTGTGCCAAAAAAGGGGCTCCAGTGGTTCTAAATCTGAGCGAGTGTCCCTTCCACCACAGCTCTGCACAGGTCAACATTTCCCTGTTCATTCAACCCAAAACTATTATGTAAGGATTTGGACAAAAGTGGGTTCATCTGGTTCTTTGAAAACAAAGGCGGCACTGCCTCAGCCTTCCGTTGCCAAGAAAGCAGAGTGTAAAATTCAAAACAAGCGGGAGCGGCGGAATGATAAACGACGGCATAATGGTATTAGTGCTTTCACATTCACAAGTTCTTATTTTAGCTCCCCTTTGTTTTTACATTTTGAAGAAAGTGTTGCGATTACAAGCGCGATCTGAATTTGAATGGTCTACTGTGTAGTATTAAATGGGATCTGTGGGCATTGACTAATTAAAAAATACAGATCTGTGTTTTAGTTTGATAAAGTTATTTAAGTAAATAGCTGCTGTGGCTTCATTCACTAATAATAAACATTTACATGTTGATGAAGCTCACTCGTAAAGAGACAGTCATATCTGTGTGTGATGTGTATACTTTAACCCAGAACACGATTCTGCTTGAGGCTTCAGCAGTGTCATCATTACACAGATCGAGGTTAAAATATGCTTAATTAGCTTCGGATACTCCGAGCCCTTAAAACGCCTGCTGTGGGAAGTTTGGTTGTAATTAAAGAGCAGATAAGTATGGATTTTTTTCGGTGGCAATCCATCACTTTCACTTAATTACACTGTGTGGTATCGATTGTTTCTTGTAATAGAGATGTGGCGTAAAAAAAAACTGAAATGTGACACATTTTGTGCCTGAGCTGTGTAGCGACTGTGGGAAAATGTCATTTCATTCTGCAGCCCTTGAACAAAAAAAATAATCTTGATCACCACTTTTCTTGCCTCATAAAAAAAGTCATTTTAGGGTTTTTATCTATCTATTTTTTTTTCTCTCTCGTTGCCTCCCTCTCAGGCGAATATTATCTTCCCTGGGTGATGATGATTATGGCTCAGTGCCAGGCTAATGATGAGATGAAGTCAGGATGGAGGGTGGGGTTAAAGTTGGGCTGTTCTCTCTGTGTGTGTGTGTGTGTGTGTGTGTGTGTGTGTCGAGGGCTTAAAAGATTAAACCCCAGTCTGGCCGCGGTGACAAGGGAAGACCCCTCCGCTGAGCGCTCTCACTGCGGGGAGGCTTCTTCTTGGGCTGCGTCCTATTTGCATGGCTCCCTGTCCTGCTCTGGGAATTATCTCTTTTCTTTTCTCCCCCCCCCTCCACCTCTCCCCCACCTCCCTCAGTCTCCCCTGCCCCCCCCACGCACCTTCCCTCGGAGAGAGAGCTGCCATCCAGTGGCGTTGCTTGGTTTTCCGAGGCAGACAATGGAGGGAGAGTATTTAGGACACTTGGCAGGGTAGGTATGCTGGGGGGGGCGGGGCCACCAGGGCCACTAAGTAGCTCATCTTGTCACATAGCCGCTGGCGTGATCGGCTCCCCCCGCTGCAAGGTGCTGAGTCGCAGCAGCCGCACTACGCTCTGGTTGCTCTTTCTACGTGTGTGTGTGTGTGAAGGTGTAAACGTCCCGCCCCCACAAACCCCCAACAGCCCCGGCAATTAACCAGGGCAATTGTTGCCGTCTATTATTATTAGAACAATTATATAATAAAAGAAACCCACACAGTCTGCGGCACAATGTTGGACTCCAACCCTCTAATCCAATAACAAGATGAATAGAGGATGTTTTGGGGACTCAGATTAATCTCTTTTATTGCTGTGGTTTTCTCTCATTTCTCCCCGCAAATGATCTTGAGGTATTGATTGTTTTTACGCATTCATCAGTTCATTGCCCCCAAGCGGACTTTTTTTTCCCCCAGCAATCAGTAAAACTCTGCCGTAAACGTTTAAGAAGCAGCCCGTCACCGGCGAGTAATTGGTGGTTGTTTGCAGCAGCGGTTAGCGGAGGCGTGTCGCTCCTCGCTTGCAGAAACGCGGTCACTGGATGTATGTGTGCATTAGGTAATTAAGCCGGGCAGGCGTGCTTTATGGAGTGAAAGGCTTCTCTGGAGCAATTCATCAAACATAATGTGATATACTTTGCAAACGCCCAAGCACATGGATTTATATCCATGGCGGCCTTTCTCGCGAATAGTCACTGCTGTATGGTCAGCATAATAAAACACTCATCAGTAGTATGTGCTTTAATATCTGATGAATTAACAGGAACGCTAAGTCTGAGTGGCTGCAGCATAATTTGGCAAAACTGGACCGGAACACTCATTGTTCATGAATGAAATTTTATTTCAGCAGCTTTCTCTATTTAAAAACATACTAATGTGTTTTCTATCATTGGTGCATTTGAATGCTTCACATGAGGGCTTTGTGTTTTTGTCCCACATATTTAGAGAAGCATTTCTGATGTAGGCTTTTCGAGAATTAGATTTTTTTTTGGGGTTGATTTGTTTTAACATTGGTTAAAACATTGAGCTAAATACTTAGCCTGTGCGTCAACAGGTATATGTTCCATATCAATTGTATAACCCTGTTTTATATTTTTTAGACACATAAAGTATCTTTGTAGCAAATTATGTTGTTATGCATTTGTAAAATACAAAACAAAAACATTCCATTGTATACCGTCAACACACTCACGTGTCTATCCCGTCTTACAGTTAACACACCAACACAAACTCTTTTATCCTTCAGCTCACGTCTTCGCTGCCCGGCTGCCGCGCTCGCGCACACACTCTACACACACACTACCTGCTGTAAGGTTGATATACACAGCAGCAGCTGAGCTCCGGACTGTGTGGACTGAATGAAGAGCGTCATTGATATTCAGGTCAGCCGAGGTTCCAGAGCCTGTGTGGCCCTACGGGGGCCATTGTGCCGTCTGCACGGCTCCTGATAAAAGTAGCTCATGTTAGCCCGGCCACCTCTGCCGGGTGGGAGGCGGCCAGAGTCGCTGAATGTGGACACCGTGACACAGTGAGCCAGCCATGACTAGGTCGTCTGCTGCTGGGTTACGTCACATGACAGACCTGTACGTCCTGCAGTGTCTGATTTTTTTTTTTCAGCCCAAACTGTAAAGGTTTGGTACCAATTAAATAATAAAGAAACATACATAGTGTGGCACATAATAGGGTGCATGCCCTTAAACACCCAACTAACCTTCAGCAGACAGTTAATGTGGGACACTGCCAGTGACTTACATTGGTTATCGCACAGTTTCTGATTTCCTTCTATTGAAAAGACGCCTTGAACGCTTCTTCTTTAGTTTTTTCTTCTCTAGCCATAGAAGAAAATCCACCACGTAGAGTCTAATAATAAAACACTCCAGTCCAACGAACAAACAAAAAAAAAAAATCACAAGCAGTTCCTGCCCAGCAACAGGAAGCCTGCACTGCACAAAGCATGAAAGAATGTATTTTCTTTTTCTTTCTGGTGAATGTTGTGTCTCTCTTGGAGTTTCTGTATTTTGTGTTGTGTAACAGGGTCAGATGGCCCGTGTGTATCTTTTATTTAATAAGAACTTCCCACCGGTCGACAGGGAGACACAAACCAGTTTGTCTGCTGCCTGTAAAAGCTTGACTGACTCTGAGCGGAGACTTTAGAGAATCTCAGAGAAGCAGCGGAGCAGGAGTCCGTCTGTCTGCCGCACGCAGCTGTGCACGGCTCAATTTTGGAGTTGAAATCAATAGCAGTGCCTTAAATAATTAATACCGACGACTCGGTGTATTGTCAGTGCTCCGTGGTAAAATAACACTGACTCAGCACTGGGAGGAAAAAACAAAAAGGGATCATATCTCGTGTTACATTTCAGGATTTATGTTTAAACAGGGTGTAAGTCATATTGGATTCTGTCTGGGTGTCTTTTTGCTTCATATCGTTTCAGTTTTCAGCCTTCATGTAGATCAGACCGTAGCAAATTACAGACCACATTCGGCCCTTTGTGTTGTTTATTTTAAAAAGTGTTTCGTTCGTACTACTTCCGCATAGACACGGACGCGTGAGCCGTGAGTGAAGGTGACTGACAAGTTTTCAACAAGGAGGAGGAGAGCTGCGATGTACGTGAAAAAACCCAACAACACATCTTCTTACGTGGTATAACTGCAGACTTTCACATCACGGAGGAGTTGGCAGCCATGCCGCCGATGCAAGGGAGGGACCCCCACTAGGAGTGACTTGTTTACAGAGGTAAATTCATGTTTGGACAAGTTAGGACTGAAATGGGACAAGCTGGCAAGTCAGTTGTCTAAATCTGATGGGGAAAGATGTTGGACTTGACGGTTAAGTTTTTCAGTGTTTGTGGAGCTCAACAAGTTAAAAACAATTTGTGTTGATGCAATGATTGTTTTTATTTGTTACTCCTCTTGGAGTATTTCCTTGTTTGACTTTTACACCACAATTCCACATAGCCTATTTATATAGAGATATATACATACATCATATACACTCACACACACACACATACAGTATATGTATGTATGTATACATACATATATATATATATATATATATATATATATATATATATATATATATATATATATATGTATATACATATATGTATACTGACACTTAAATTGTGTCAGAGTGCCGCACCAACATACATACACACACACACACACACACACACACACATATATATATATATATACATATATAAACATATATACATATATATGTTTGTGTGTGTGTGTGTGTGTATGTATGTATGTTGGTGCGGCACTCTGACACAATTCAAGTTTCTCATGTGGCCCCTTCCAAAAATGAATTGCCCACCCCTGATGTAGATGCTCGTTATTGCTTAGCTGGAAGTCCAATAGAACTGCAAAACACCGCAAGGATGTCGCTTTTAATGTGATGTTCGCTGCTGCAACACGCAGGCTTTGATAAGGGTTTGTCTCTTTCTCCTCCGCATTAGAATGTGAATTGTTATGAGGATCACACTTGGGCCTTTTCACACAATGACACGTTATTTTACTTTTCCAGAGCATTCCACTGATCCGGCTGCGTTTGTCTCATACTATACTTGCTCGGTCTTCCACTCAAATCTATTCCCAGAACTATAAGAACAACATTTCCACTCAAGTTGATTTTGTGCACACCTCTGAAAAGGCTCCAGGAAGCTCGGATTGTGATTATTCTTGTCTTCCAACCATCAATGCGATGCAGCTGCAGCTGTGGAGCCCGGGGTGCAGCTGTGCGCCTGCAGCTGGATGCTCCTCACGTTCGCAAAAAAAAAAAAAATTCCTTTCCCTTTGGTCAAAAATGGTTGAATCATTTGCATTTTCTAGTTTGAGGAGTTTAGTTTGTCTGGTTTTATTTCTTCACCCAACACAGCTCGCTGAGGGATCACTGCCGAAACCAACAGACTCCCTCCGTTTCCCTTTTGGAATTCTGATCATTCTGGACGGGAAAATGTGCCTATTTGCTTCATGTTGAGTGGCTCCATGTTTCTCTCAGCGCTTGAATATGAAGCCTTATGCAGCAGCCTCGGTTGAGCTCAGTCTGGCAACAAAAGAAAGACTGACGGTTGTTCAAGCCAAAGGAAATCTGCCACTGCTCTTAAGTGTGACAAGAAAAGAGAGACAAGATGAAACATCAGTAGGTAAAAGCACAGAGCCAGACGAGTTGTTTCCCTGTTGTTCACCGTGTTGTTGTTTATTATTAGAACATGCTAACAACAGACTTGGAAGAAAAAAACAGGGCTGCGCCCACAATTTATTATTACCAGTATTGATTCCTTTCAGTCATTTATATTCTGTCACTCGTTGCAAGCAGCACTTAAACCAAATAGCGTTAGATTACAGTTTCAGGATCGTGCTACCCAACCATTGACATTTTTCCATTCATCATTCCGGGCTTTCGTGTCTTCGTCCGTGTGGACTGGCGGCTACGTCTTTGATTCAGCCGACACTAAGCGGTGCTCGTTTTCTCCTCTCTGACTGATTAAGACCAATCCAGCGTTAACCCCATGCTGCCTTTCCTCCCCCCCCCTCCTGCCCCTCCCCTGCTGGATTACTGTTAATCTGTTGTTAATGACTGATTGTGGCGGTTGGGTGCGATGAGCATGTAAGCAGCATCGGCGGCGGCGGCGGCGGAAAAAGGGGGTCACTTGAGCAGCATCTTGTTTTCGAACTCCTTCACTCTCCTCTCTTCATCCTCCACCTCCTCCTCCCCCTCTTCCTCTCCTCCCGCCGCCTTATCGCTGAATCTGTCCCGGCCTGACCAGCCGAGACGAGACGTGTTTATAAAGTTACCCACGTGATTATGCTGCACACACGAGAAAGGAGGCCCTCCGCTAGCCCCGCCCGCCCGGCCTGCGGTGCCCCCGAGGGGTTACCGGGTCATGATGAAAAGCGCAAATGACGTTATTGGTCAGTGGAGTGCAGCGGCGAGCCCCTGGAATCTGCCGCCAGCGGCCCTCCGCTCCGTTCTAATATCATTTCCCGATTTTTTTTCTGGGCAATAAGGTTTGAGAATTCTTGGGGGACAGAGGGAGCGAGATTGAAATTCAGGGAGGGAGGAAAGGGGGTCGTCACAGAGAGAAAAATCAGAACCGCCAGGCGGTAATGGCCCTGACAGCATCCAGAATGTGATTTATGAGCGGGCGGGGGGGAACGGCCTCGTCTGAGCGCCGTCACGTCCGGAGCCTCGTGATTTACCGCCACGGCCCTCTGGTCGCACACGTCCAGCCTGCCAGTCCCATTAATACTGATTACAAGAGCATGCTGCTACTCTGCAGTACATCCAACCCAGTGACGCTCCTTAATGGGATGAACGGGATTGCCCCCCACCCCCAACCAACCTACAGCACAGCCCTTAATCTCCTAAGTGCATCTATTAGGATCGTTGATGATTTATGAGTTACAGAAATGATCCGCCAGCGCCGAGGTGAAGTACATGGTGGGCGTGAAAGGGTCGCAACCAATCTCCTTTTTTTTCCTTCTTTTTTGTCTTTGGTGAAGCCCAGCACTCGATCCGACCTGATGAGTTGAGCGTCTTGGGCAGATGAACCGTGGCGGGGTCCCCCTCAGGTCGCGGGTTTCGCCCCGACGGGGCCGTGTTTGTTCCAGAGCGAAATGAGTGTTTGCATAGTTTGGCGCTGGTCACAAAAGGAACCCCTGCGGCACACAAAAACTGCGCCTTTTCAAAGGTGTTGCTAGGATACGGGGTCGGCGTGAAGATGAAATCTTTTCTCTCTTGCCTCCCCGCAGCTGTACACCTCGGACATTATGTCCCAAGTTATCGGGCGTGAGCTACAGTAATGCAATCTCACGTCACCGTACAGTATCCCTTAATATTTGTGAGGCTCAGAGTCCTGAGCGTTGCAGTAAATACAGTTTTTCCGTCACACCACCAGCCCCTTTTTTTCTCTAATGAGACTCTATTTGTCCTGTCGGGCCGCTGAGATCTCAATCCTGTTGTCACACCTCTGAATGAATGCCTGCCGGCCGACACCTCGGGGGCTGCGCTGGGGAATCAATAGTGTCTCCGTCATGTTCAATTACACCAATCAACGCACAGCGGTCCGGCCCGACAGCGCCACCACCCCAAGGATGGGAGGAGACGTCTGCTGCTGCCTCGTGTCAAAACCGGCTTATGGCTCCGTTTTGTGTGAGAAGACACGATTTGGAACACTAATTATAGACGCTCGCTGCGCTTCACTCTTTTCCAGCTAAGTAGGGAACAGCTGGATAAAAGGACAGTGCGGCCAAAATTTAAATTTCTCCCCTTTTCCCAGATGCCGCTTTTGTCGATGGAGGCTCTGGTGAGTTTTCCACCTATCTGCCTCCTGTGTGTGTTTCACAGAGGGAAAGAGCTCCGCCCAGTGCCAATAGAAAGAAAGCCATGTACTCAATCAGCTGAAGAAGAAAACATCACAGGTCTCTATGCTGCGTGTGTGAGGTCATCCAAGACAACACAGAAGTCCAGTTTAGGCTAAAATAGTAAAATTAGCACCTTGTCTTCAGTCAAAATTGCAAAAAAACGTCAGCTTTTAACCTTCCTTTTCATGGATGATGGACACTCCTTATTCTGTCCCCGCTTGAGTTGATTTCATACTAGACAGACAGTTCACATGTGAGACGATCCAATGAAACTGAAGTTTTTTTTTTTACTGATTTCCTTGTATTTCCATAGTGAACAGTGTGGTTGGATCCACTCTCACCTTTTTTGTAAAACTGCAGCAAATATACAAACAAAGATAATCATCATCACTCTTGACAGTATTTACATGCAATTTAAATGTTTTACATATTTAATCAAATGTAAAAGCTACTTAGCAAGCTATGATTCGCAATTCTTAAAGGTAGTCAATTCTTAACAGTAATCAAAACTTCACGAAACATGAAAATATGCACCCCAACAGCACTGGACAACAAACAAGTGTGTCAGCATCTACTTACAGGCATATAGTTTCCAAATAGTGGCATCAACAAGAGCATGAACTGCGCACAATCTCCAGTCTGTCACAACCAAAACGGAGTGCCAAAAATGGAACAAAACTAGACCATTCAACCAAACAAAGTATAGTTCCAGCACACTCCTTGTTAACAGCACATTAAATGCAAAATTGTTCAGAAATGATCTCCAGTCTGCGGTGAATCTGTGATTGGGAGCCTGTTCCAGGGTTTCGTTCAACTGATTGCTACCAACGTGGGAATCCGTTTCTGTCTGATATCATTAGCTTTGTTAATTATCTGCGGGTAGCAATTTGAAAGGAACTATTCATTCAGACGCTCTCACTCATTACGGAGAAATGTCGACACTCGCCCACCGCCCAGCGGGTGCATTGAGTCAGACAGCTGTTGCCTTTGTGGCTCCTGGACGAGGGGCTGAAAGCTGATGGTTGCTGGTGTGGTGTCAACATCTCGGGGGCAGTTAGCGCGTCGGCGAGACGGCTGCTCAGCTAAACGATTTCCCGGCGTTTCCTTATGGCCGCTGTCCAAATGTCAATCATCAGCTCTTCTGGAGGACGTGCCCGCAGGGCTGACAGGAAGCAGGCACTCTGTGTGGACGCCGCAGCGCCGTCTGGCTCACGAGGGCAAGAGGTTGACCTGTTGAGGGGAGGCACACGCGTAAAGTGCATTGTAGATGCAGCGAAAGAGGTTTAATTTGAGCTGTTTTACACTGTAAATTGCATTGTGGGAATTGCGGCCGCTCTTTTCTCCTTCCGAGATCCAAAGATCGAAAGATCGACAGATCAAGATCGTGGCTTTTCAATCTTTGCTGCTGCTTGTCACATCCTGGAGGCAACATACATGATGTGAAGCTGTCGTACATTTACAGTACTATGCTGGGACATAAACAGACTGGCCACTTTATTAGGTGCTCCATGGTACCAGACTATGTTTTGCCCTTAGACCAGACATCAATATTGTCAACATAACATCTATATTATCGTATCTGATTTTCCAGCCCGATGCATTGAGTTCCTGCCATGTGATTAGCTGTGACTTGCTCTCTCCATCACTGACCACCTGATTAAGCAGATGCACAATCTCCCAGTTCTTTCCATCCACAAAACAGTGTGTATTAACAGCCTTTTTTTTTCTGTCTGTTGTCTAAAGGTAAACCAGGCAGTCCTGCTAATGTTTCATCGGCTGAGCTTCAAGCTGTAGCGCCACCAGGTGGTCCTCACGTCAACATCATGCTGCGCCTCCTGCTGCTCCTCCTCCTCCTGGTCCTTTTGTTCTCCCCTGCAGGTCAGCAGCACCTTCGATAAGGCAAAGGCCACAGTCCACAGAGAATGTTGTTTTTTTTAGTGGTTGCAAATCAGTTTCAATACTTGGCCTCGACAACCTGACAATCAGATTGCTATGTTTCTAAGGCTGAATGAAAACTGACACTCGAAATTAAGCGGCACTTAGAAATAAAAAGGCCTTTTCAGCCAGACGCTCTTTTTGCCGATGCGTCCTTCATCTCAAAAGTGTCAGCCTCCAAAAATACAATTTTTACCGTAAAATTCAGCTGCCAGTTCAGCGAGTGTGCAAAGAGCAACTACAGAGAGAAACAAACTTTGATTTGAGTCTGTGTCCTTTTTATGCAACATGAAAAGTGCACAGGTGGCAGCTAGTGTGGAGACCAGAAGCACATGCCAGAAGTGAAGTGGAGCCTCCGAGAGACAGCTTTTATTGCAGGCTTGAAAAGAAGTAGATGAAAAATGAGTTAGACATACAATAAAGTACACTAACAATCTAAACTGCAAACTTTCTCCAGCCTGCCCCTTTAAAGTGCTTTTACAGCTTAAGTCCATTCAACCAATGATGTGTTTCTTGCGACCACGGACTCTGCACTGAGGGTTGCAGGCGTGCTGGAGTCTGGTCCGGCTGTCTTGGGGTGAAGGCAGGGTTCACTCAGGACAAGTCGCCAGACTCAGACAGTTTGGCTGAATCAAGACTGTTCCTTGATTCTGCACGTTTCAGGTTCCCAAACCTGAGGCTATTTTCACTCCTCCATGACCCATTTTAGATTAAACAAGACGGTGGAGTACCGAGGAAATCCCTTTGATTTTTACAATACAACTTTTATTTTTTTTATTTTTTAATAGACTCTTCAATTCTGACTGAATTCAGTGTTCAGTCTTTCGTAACAACTAAAACTTGGCACAGGCAAGACACTTTTACTGAGGTAGACTGATGAAAACCTCACATGCACTCTCTCTGCACACTCTTGGCTTTTAAAATTCACTTGCTCAGTTTGAACCTGTACGGCTGCAGGTTGTTGTTGTTGTTGTCAAGAGCAGAACATTGACTTGACATTCCTATCAAGGCCCGAAGGGAATAAGGTTTGTCTGTCAGTGCCGCTGCATTCTGGTTCTGATTCTTTTCCAAAATCTGCACCGAAGTCTTCATGTCAAATAATATATGTTTCTATGTATTCATGTTAATGTTCAGTATGCTTACACTAATGTGTATTTTGTGATTGTAGATGCATCGGTACCAGGGGAGACACCTGACTTTTACGAAGGTAAGGCTGATTGTAATTAGAGACGCATTAGCTTTAGAAGAAAGTACTAGAAAACAGGAGATGAAGTCCATGACTAATGTGGTGTTAATTACTACTAAAGGTACATCTCTATATATTTGTACCTTTGTACATCTCAAAAGGGCATGTGTTCATATCAAACAGCAATAATATTGGTAATATTTCCTCCTTGGTCTGTGTGAGGAAAGCGAAACCGGCACAGAGCAGAAGTTGCATGTATTTGAAATATTGTCTTCAAGCCAGAGACAAACAAGCTGCGCCTGTTCGTCTGCAGGTTGGTGATGCTGCAGCCTTGGAGTTTAGACAAGGAGGCGGGCGGTGATTCATAGCTGAAGCGATGCCTCTAGATCTTCCCTAGCTAGGAAAAACACTGTGACGGCCGCGATGCTAGCACACATTAATCTGTCAAATCAATTCTCACTGACAATCCCACCACTGATCCTCGGTAACGGAGGCTAAAGAACAGCACAAAGCCTTTTCTGCTAAATCACAACCTTCCAGGCTTGTCCGCCATTCGACAAAGCAGTGAAATCAACAGGAAGAAATAATAAATATTGGAAGCCGGTATTCACTTCAGTTTCTCCATTGTCATTCCAAAGAAAAGCCAAAGCAAATGAGCTTCACATGCACAAATGGCCAACTCCTGCCCACCACATGCCCCGAGGTGATAAAACTAATATCCTTGCCCGTCAACATTTGTTAAGGGATGGCCAGTGACAGGCGGCTGTCTTTCTTGTGATTCACAATAGTTCCGCAGAGAGGGGAAATCTGTCTGGGGGTCATGTTTCTTCTCACTTCTGCTATTTCTGGATGTCTTTTGCTTGCGGGTGCACATGAATTCTGTTCAGGATGGTTGAGGTACAAGGCATTTGATTGTAGTAATGGGTTAGTCCAAATCAAAGAATGTCACTGATTTAAAAAGAAAAAGATAAAAAAAAAAAAACTAAACGAGCGCTTTAGACATGTTCGCATATTAGATAATGCAAAACAACACAAGCAGAAAAAACACACAGTATTTCAAGTGAGCTGCTGAAGGAAAGACAGGAGGCAGAGCTGCAGGTGGCAGAAATGAAAATGTCGAGCTTCTCTTCTCCAGCATCAGCATCACGATAAAGAAGGAGTCCACCAGAGGGATGGCGTATGTTAGATGTTTTTGGAGATGAAGCCAGAGAGGCCAGACTGAGACAGTTAGGACGTGTACAGAGGAGAGATAGTGAATATCTGGGTAGAAGGATGCTGAGGATGGAGGAGCCAAGAGGAGAATTTTAGATGTAGTAATGAAGAGGACGTGAAGTTAGTTGGTTTGAGACAAGAGGGATGAAAAGGCTAGGGTTGGATGGAGGCAGAGGATGGGTTGTGGACACCCCTGAAGGGAACGGCCCAGAGAAGAAGAAGGACCCCCAATGTGTCATCGGCTGTAACAAATTCTGACAGCAGTAATATTGAATGTTTCAAATCATGTTTAAAAAAAAAACCCCAAAGAACCGCCAGAAGAGGTGTTAACAGTTTTTATTTTCATTTTTATCTGTGCGTGTGTGTATGATCTATTCAGTAACACAAGAAGACTGTCGGTGGTGTGTAAAGTGCCTGACTATATGATGGTGTGGCTACAGTGGAGGAGAGGTTGCCAGGCAACCAACGGTGAAAAGTTGCGCCCAGCCGGGAAATTTTTCAGAAATAGAATACTCCCGTCTTCTCTGCCAGTGGGAAAGTATAGAAAAACCATTTCTCAGAGCGTTAGTAATTCCCTGAGATCAAGGGTTCTGGAGACATTAGGAGTCGGGTTGGTGCAATTTTAAATTGTTGCTTGACAGTGAAACACTCCAAGGTAATTAGTCAGAATTATAAACTGAACGTCTTGAGGTTCTACGTGTTAAATATTCAGTGTGCTGTATGCCTGTAGCAGTGCACTTACATGCAACAATGTGGAATTCTGGGAGAGGTGACTGGGATGACAGGCTGTGTCATCACAAGCTAAACTGGCCGAGAGGCCTCTTGATTTTGTTGCTTAGGAACCAGTTGTAACGATTTACAGTTGTTGATGGATCCAGTGAGGTGATGAAGATACATCTTCCTGTTGGTTTTGAGGGTTGTTTCTTTCCTTCGAGACAGACGAATAAATAAATAAATAAACGGCTCAACCCCGTGGATAATATGGGACGCCACCATGCCTCATTAATGTGGCTCAAGGGCTTGTGGGTAATTATTGCCGCGCTCTGCGTTCAGCGCTGCGAGGAAACAATATGCTGAGTGTCCCACTTGGACTCTCTCTGGGTCCTGCAGACAGAGGGGAGGGCTGCAGATGTTGCCAAAACACGCAGCTGTGGGTCAAGCCACAGTCACCAGGGGACCATGACTTTATTGGGCAGCCGAGGCAAATCTGGAACTATTTAACACGTACAGTAAGAGTGAGTTAGAGTGCAGAAAAACATCCGCCCAATTGTTATTTTAGCTCAGCGCCCACACAAGTCACAGCTTTTGGGTGCAAATTCTAAATTCACCTTTGCAGGTGTTCACTGATTAAGCTGCTGCAAAGGGTTGTTGTTGACACTGGCTTTGACTTTTCAGGCAGTGTGCAATGCTGCGTATTTGAAAAACATAATTAGTTTAGTTCCTGAAAATGAAAGTCGGAATCCTGGGAGATGTTGCTGCAAAAGTATTTACACACACGGACAAATCTGAGTCTACAGAATGCATGAGCGCACACCCAAGTGACCCTTTTACTGAATTAAACACAGCTAATGTCGGCCAACAATATGTTGTTTTCCCAAAGCGACATCAAAAACTTGCGGCGTAGGAAACTTTTCTTTATTTCAGGCTCCGTCCAGTTGTTATTTTTTGTTGCTCAGATAGTTTCAGTTTCAGCCTGAAGCGGTGGTGCGTGCGCTTATGGCCCCGACCGCTCGGACTCATCTGAGAAAGGCTCTCTGGGAGGTCGAGAGACCTTCGGAATGGAGACGCTCGTGGAAGGTAATCCAGGAAGTGCAGAAGGAAGTGGAGCGGAGGGATGGAGAGAGGACAGAAAAGAAAAAAAAAAAACGAGACGGGAAAATGGTCAGAGACAGATCGAGCGGGTGAAATGAGGCGGTACGATTTTGAGAGAGGTACGGGTGTGGATGTGTGTGCGTGTGTGTGTCTGGAGGCGAGTGGTTCCTCATGTGGCTTGCTTCAACACTCCCATACGCCATCTGTCACAGGCGGCGCTACAGGAGAGAATCCACTCCAGCCTCGCCGTCCTCCCCTCCGCCAGCCCTTCCCACATTCATATTTCATATTTAGACTGCAAAAAAAGGAGAGAAAAAAAAGCCGTTTATCTGACGCTCATGCAGAGCCGCCTGAGTGCATCTGCAGAATAAGGTCAGTATGCTGCCAGTGACTAGTTCTTCTTCATCCCCGGTTCCCTCTCGTCTCGCCTCGCCGCTGCTGTTCAACTTCTTCTGCTCGTCTCATTCTGCTCTCTCCTTCACCGACCCTGCTTAATTGTCCTGACACCGGCCTCCCACAATGTCCCATATATTTTTTTTTTTTCATGCGTGCGAGTCTCTCTCGCCCGCTGGTAATTCAGCATCCTTGGGATTTGCATAAGTGTCGAGCACTTGCACGTGTTTGGCTGCTGGGACGTGTTGAGTGGGAGCAGGTCCCGTCCTCCGACGTCTTAATGAGGAGGCTGCGCTTGACTCGCTGCTGTGGTTACATGTCTGTCCCCCCAAAACTGGCGAGGATTAGAAGACTTTCCTCTTTTTTTTTTTTTTTTTTGGTTCCTTTGCCGAGGAGGCAGATAAGCGTCTTCCGTGCACGCCTGCCAGGGTGCATCTTATTTTTTTATTTATTTTTGGCCTTATATTTTGGCGCATACAGCACATCTTCCTGATTTGTAGCAGCTCACGGATTCAGAAGACAGAGCATTAATGATTCTCCCGTCATTTTGTCCAGGTACGAAGAGGTCGCCTGCTGTGTGTCGCTCACTTTGACACCTTCAGGAACAAACAAACAAATAAAAAAACAACCCATCCTGGCTAAAGATGGAGCAGAGACAGGATATTGCTCCCTCAAAAAGCCAGATTTCACCCATTGAGGTGTCAGCTGTGCACTCTTTGAACTCGAAGAGACGTGTGCACGCGCGTGCACACGTCTCCACATTTGTATTCCCCGCCAGTCACCTACGCACGCTCCTGCTCTGACAGAATAATCAGCGCTTGAGAACATTTCGCCTTGCCGCCGCTGATTCGCAGCCCCGGCTTTGTGTTTACGTCTTATTCATGTCACCGCTCGCGATGCCAGTCGCTTCTAATGAGTCATTGGGCGCAATTGTTGACATGTTTCACACTGATGATGCACTCTGAGCAGAGGAAGGCTTTTTTTTTTTTTTTTGATTTTTAATTATGACTTTCTTTTTTTACTTGCTCCGACACAGTGAAGAGAGGTTCAGATCCTGTTAACATCTTGTTCTACCAGCATCATGTTCTGTGTCTCCGTCTCTATCTATCTGTCGCTGTGATCCATCTCTGTCATCAAAAGAGAGCGCCGACAGAGACATTGGGTGAATCTCCTCCGCAGCCCAAATCAATGGAGCCGCCAGGGCTGAAATATGAACACATTCAGGGGATATTTATTTATTTTTAGACCTTTTTACACCAGAACTTTGCTGCCTGTCTTTGTGATGAAGCTGCCCCAGAACTACAAGACGGATCTGGAGCGGATCCGGAACATCTGACCCAGCGAGTTGTTGTGATTGTTGTTGTTTGTTTACGCTGCTCTCCGCTGCTTGTTGTGTGCAGACGAAGCCACAGGTTACGGGCCGGTGTTTGAGGAACAGCCGGTGGAGACCATCTACCCCGAGGAGTCGCCCGAGGCAAAAATCACCATGAGCTGCCGGGCCCGGGCCAGTCCACCTGCCACATACACGTAACATATGTTCCTCATAAGCACTGCGTCATTACGACCCGCTGCCAACTCTGTGTGTCTCCCAGCGTTTCAAATCTCTCGGCCGATATTTCAGCCTCGACTGCCTCGACCTCCATCAACCTCCCGAGTATAACAAGCGCATGTGAGATCGTACAAAAGCGATCGGACTTGTGATATATCTTCTTTTGAGAGGATTCCCCTACTTACCTGCATCTCAGAGTCCTCTCTGTATCAGGTGTCTGTTTGGTCCCTCATACCTTCGACAATTAAAATGTCAACGTGCTAGAAAATCAATGAGCAACTTGGGTTTCGCTCCTGAAGCGCCAGCAATGCTCTAAATGTGATTCCACCTCATTTTGCAGCCTAGAAAAAAAAAAAATCAAAGTGTTTTGCATGATCCTTTTCGATTTATATGTTAATGTATGTAAATTGTGTTGCTTAACAGCCCTGAAATCAGTTTCACAGTCTAAGAGCTCAGTGTTAGATTTAGGAGGGGGGGTGAATTAGCAGAAGTTTAGTACAAAGAGTTGAAAAGTTCACAAGGGTCTTTTCATCAGAATGTCATCATCTTGTGTTTCTTCTAAAAATAATAGCCAGCCGTTTGCTCCTGATTTCAGGTGTTTCTCAGTTTGGCAAGGTGATATATTATGGAATTCGCCCCAAGTGCGACTGACACAACCGAGTGCAGCTGCACTGTGTCTCCATGTTTGACAAGAACTCTGCCGAAAATAACAACAAAATACGTGTAGGTTAAATCCTACCGTCTGTTTGGCTGTCAGCTTTACTGATGACCACCTGAACTGAAGTAGTCAAGGACCATCTTTTGCTCACTGTGCGAGTTGCATTGGCAGTCTGGGGAGACGTGTTATCGTCAGGAAGCGTTGAAAAGAGTGAATTTTCCGCCTTCAACTCTTGTTTTCTCTCTTGCAGTTGGTTGAAAGACGACATCGAAGTTGACCTGGACAAAGAGTCGGACCATTACAGCATGATGGGCGGCAACCTCGTCATCAGCAGCCCCGTCAGGAACCAGCACGAAGGAGAGTACACCTGCGTGGCCACCAACGTGTACGGCACGGTGGTCAGCCAGCGGGCCTCCGTCCAGTTTGGATGTAAGTGAACCGACTGAGAGCCTCGTGCAGAGCCTCCACGACACACCGCGTAGCATCAGCGATCAGAGATCTGCGGCGGGTTCTGCTCAGTGTCCTGTCAGCACACTAAAGTGTAAAACGATGAGAACCATGACCTCTTTAAAGCCGTCATCGTCGTTTTACTGATTGATACAGATGCAGGAAATGTTGGAGCCTGAATGGCAACAGATGCTTTTGAGCGTCTGGAGAATCTTAAATGTCCTTTAAAGCTATTTTTTGTCTCTGGCTTTTTCAGACCTCGATCTTTTCTCATCAGAGGAGAGACTGAAGGTGCAAGTGAAGGAGGGCCAGGGGGCCGTGCTGCTCTGCGCCCCCCCGCCTCACTATCCAGGTATCGCTGCTTCACTTTCAATTGGCTGATTGCAGGTGTGACTTTCCAGGGAAGCCAAGTTTCTTTTACCCGCATGATAAAACTGATGAGCTACAGTCATGAAATGAACCGCAGACCATTTGTCCCCTGCAGGCCTGAGATTGACTTGCCCTTGTTAATGTCCTCGTCACAGTCACACAGCAAACTCCCTGTGACTCTGTTTCTGTTTATTTCTCAGTTTTTCGGGGTGTGAAATCTTTTTTTTTTTCCATCACGCACGTGCTCGGCCTTCTTTGATGCCCTTGAGAATTTATAAACGCACAAAAATGTTTTTTTCCCCCCCATGTAATATTTAGTCCAATTTAGCGTGCCATTATGAGGGCTGTTGTTTGTTTCCCTGCTATGTGGCCTCATTTTATTCCCCCCCCCCCTCTTCTCATTTTGTATGATTTCATATTCATGTTGATGCAAATCAGTCACGAAGCATTGTCAACCGTAAGCCTCTGCAGAATCACCTAAACCCATTCAGTGTGCTCATAATGCCTCACGCCTGAGAGCGTTATTAGATTCCAACAGAAAGGTCAATGGATGGTTGAATAATAAAATCCGCTGTTTTTGGTTTGCATCTATTCAAGATGATTCCAAGCAGATCTGCGTCGCACCCGGGCTCCTCTCAGAGGCTCGGCTGAATGGCCAGGCTTTGACTGACAGCTGGTGTTTTTGTCGCGTCTTTTTCTCTCTCTCTCTCTCTCTCTCTGTCCCTCTCGCTCTCTCTCTCTCTCTCTCTCAGCCGAGCTGTCATTCCGATGGATCCTCAACGAATTCCCCACCTTCATCCCGCTGGACAAGCGGCGCTTTGTCTCCCAGACGACAGGGAACCTCTACATCTCCAAGGTGGACTCGTCGGACAGCGGCAACTACTCCTGCATCGCATCCAGCCCGTCCATTTCCAAGAGCGTTTTCTCCAATTACATCCCGCTGGTGCCTCTGGCTGAACGTTAGTGCCTGTTTTACTCCCCTTCCTCGTTTCCGCTGTAAACAATGACGCAGGTTTAAAAAGCTTTTACGGTCGGTTTGGAAAAATGATCTATGTGCAGCATTACGGTGCTCTGCATTCAATGCTGAATTATGCAGATGTTGACGTCTCTAATGTGCTACGCTTTGCCAACGCAGAGGCTGAATGATCGTGTGTTATAGCCACTGATTCTTTCCATACGAGTACTTCACCATCTAGGAACCTCACAGTGAGTCTCTACCTGGCTGAAGCAACATCAGTGGCTCCAAAGGAGCTCTGAGCTCAAATAACTCGCACGACATCATCACTTTCAGACCATTGATGTAGGGGCTGACATGGTACATGCACAGCCCTTGAGATAAATCCTAAGCCATAGCAGTGCACATTTGTTAAGGCCTTGCACGTTTGCACCGCTGTGCACAAGAGGCGTAAACACAAAAGAGAAGTATTTTAGCTGTTTTTTCCCCTTCAGGGTTCTTCCGAGCATCCTCCACAAGCTGCTTTGTTTCATTGTATAGTTTATAGTTACGTAACATTCTTTGCATAGCGCTTTGAGTTGTTTTACAGTTTTTCTTTAACTGTCCCTGCGAAGTATATCGTTGGTGAAATTCAATGTGATTCCCTGCAAAAGAGACCATGCCACTCTTTCAGCGTGGTGATTTAGTAGTTGGATTTTTTTATTTTTTTTGAAAGGTCAGGAACAGAGCAGTGCGCTCATGTTATGGGCTCTCATGCATACCCATGCATATTGTGCAAGGCCTTCTCTGTCTCTGTGCAGAGAGGACACAGTTGTTGTTTATGCCATTGTGAAAAATAATTGCAGCCCAGATGTGGAGACTCCTCGGCGCCTAATTGGTCAAATTTTTCTAGGTGTTTGTGAAGCCAGAAAGAAAAGCAAGAAAACATTTGATCTTTTCAGGGAAATATGTGAGTTAGTCCTAACTGGCATATTCAAGAGACAAGGAGCTCCTGGAGGTTTTTGTGCACCAGCTGTGCCGCCAAACATTTCCTGCTAAAGGGAGAGAAGAAAAAAAAAAAAAGCCTTCAAAGGTCAGATGAAAATGTCTCAACATGCTGAGTGAAAGCACCCTGTCCTGTGCTCTTTGTGAACTTTATTTTCCCCACCCTCTGGGAAAATGTGTTGCTCACCCATTTAAATATAAAAGGTTCTGATGAGTCACTGCGGAAACGGAACGTTTTTCCCCGATTTTCCGTGTTCATCCCGGAAAACCTGGTCTCCTTGTGTGTGTTGCTGTGCAGGCTTTTATTTTTTGACTCGGCTCACCTCCAAAGGTCTTGTCACACTGTGCTTCCTGTGCAAGTAGGACATCTGAGTAAATTAACCAGCAGATGCATTTTGTTTCATGTGACCCACTTAGGAAATAGCATAAAAGGAAGAAACGGCATCATGACTAAGATGAACAATTCACATCATATTTTAATATATTATGCGTTGCTTCTAGCCTTGCACTCCAGGACTGAAACTGGATAGTAAACCCTGCTGTGTTTTCGCCCCACAGGTCCCATCAGAAAATATCCCGCCGACCTGAAAGTGACGTTCAAAGACACCACGGCCCTGGTGGGGCAGGACGTCATCCTGGAATGCTTTGCTTTGGGGAAGTGAGTGTGTGACGACTTTGCGTGGCCCTCAAGTGCAGTCACGGCACTCAGATTTAAAAGTGCACCCTTTAAACTGACGCTAGCACGTTCAATATGTTATGTAGTCTCTTTTTAAAGGTCACACAGTGGGATAGGTGTAAAATGAAGGCCACGGGGGGTGAAAAAACTGGACAAATTGCCCGACTCGTGATACAAGCAGCTGTGTGGGACTTTCTCTGAACTCTAATATGTTGATATTTCAGTGAGGAGAGACTCAGACGGTGTAGATCCTCTGCCTTTTTCACCCAGCTAAATGATTCATGAGACTCACTCCCAGGGCGATCAAGCTCGGAGTGCAGCGGCGCATATCCAAACTTGCCTTAATTTCTCTGTCTGTGGTGTGTCCTGCCCACCTGCCCAGCCCTGTGCCTGAGATCACCTGGAGGAAACTGGACGGCGAGCTGCCACTCGGCCACAAGGTGGAGACTGCGGGCGCTCACCTGCACCTGTACAACGTGCAGGTGGAAGACGGCGGCACCTACCAGTGTGAGGCGGTGAACTCAAAGGGGAAGGACTATCACAGCGCAAGAGTGTCTGTGGAAGGTATGCAGCGTGTTGCGTACCGCCATGAAAACATTAGCGACATTGTTTCCCATAAATTTGGAATATTGTTGTTTTCAGACGCAGTCACATTTATTCCATTTTTTTTTTTAACCAGATGCACTGATTGCATGTATCCTAGTTACTCAGGCAAGTGAATGAATTTATTTTGAGGCGAGTTCTTATTAGTGAGTGGATGCCTGACTTGCTACGCCTCCGCTCGAGCCTGAGTGCAGGATAATCGCTGCTTATCCTGCACTCAGGGTCGCAGGTGGTGCTGCAGTTTATCTCAACTGTCTGCAGGGAGAAGGCGGACAAGTCGCTAGTTTATCACAGGGCCGCACAAAGACAGACAGTTGGTTTGTAGCTCACATGTCCTTGTCTGTGGGCTATGGGCGGAACCTGGAGAGAACCAGAAGGCGTCTCTGCAGCCTTCTCCTCCCAGGAAGCGGCGATGCTGACCGGATCGGATCGGATCCGGCCAGCTTCCGGTGAAAATGTTCCCCTTTACCCGACGACCCCTGAGCAGCTCTGATTTTGCCCCTGCCTCTGCAGCTTTTCCTGAGTGGGTGGAGCACATAAGCAGCGCGGAGAAAGACCTGGGCAGTGATCACACCATGTCCTGCGTCGCCAGCGGCAAACCCCAACCACAGATTCAGTGGCTGAAAATGGAGAACTGGTAACGCACGCACGCACGCGCTCGCTCATCTCCGCTTGCACCTGCGCCGCACCCGAGAAATGTAGACATAGCTGTTGAAATCCACTACAAGCTCCTCAGCGAGTCTGTTTACAGTGCGGCGCCGCCTCAGTGCTGCAGCGGCTAGGAGGCGGCACTGTGGCTGTGCTGTCAGGGAAAAGGTTGTTATGGAGCCTGCCAGCATAGAAGTGACTGGAAAAATATCCAGGAGAGACTCGGGTGGAGTAGCGACAGCTCAGCAGAGGAGGATTCTCTTAGAAAAAAAAAAGTTTAATATTCTCTAATTAAATGTCCTCTCACTCAAATGATGTAATTCCTATCTGTCCTGCAAGGTGCCAACAGTTATTATCATTTTGACTTCAGCCAGCTGCTTAGTAATATAATTTAAATTATTTTAAAATGAGATACAAAGAAAAACTTTAACTTACCCTTGCATTTTTCTTCAGCTTGACAGGAAGGAAATGAGGTTCCGCAGCCTGACGTTCGAGGACTCGGGGATGTACCAGTGCATAGCAGAGAATCACCACGGACTCATTTATGCCAACGCTGAGCTGCGAGTGTTTGGTGAGTCACTCTCTGGGCCGTGGCCGCACCGCAAAAAGGCTGCGTCAGATATAAAGGTCAGGTTTTTTTAAGCTGACTAATTTGAGCTCATTAAGGACGTTTCAAGTGCAGTGTCAGCTCCCATCATGTGCGGCCAGTTTTTAATGGACAAACTTTGGGTGTGAAGGTGGAAGTGGAGGGAGGTGCACAGTAGGGTGTTACACATTGTTTTTACACATCACAACAGGACTTTGTTGGAGGCGGCGATATGTGATGAATAATCAACGCTGTCTCTCTGCAGCCTGTGCGCCGACGTTTGAACGGAACCCCGTGAAGAGAGTCCTGGCACCTAATAACGGCCGAGCGCTGATCGAATGTCGGCCCAAAGCGGCACCCAAGCCTGCCTTCTCCTGGAGCAAAGGCACCGAGCTGCTGTCCAACTCGACAAGGTGACGGTTCACCCGAACAGATCTTAAAAAAAATCTTTGTTATCTAAGTTGTAATTTATGTCAGCGTGAAGGTTGGCGAATCATTTATTCATGCAGCGGCATTATGTTCGTTTTACGTCTCTGTTTTTCATCCTGAGCTCCACTGAATCAGGCTCTCGTAAATAATTGATTTAAAAAAATACCCCTCTAGGAAAGAGAATATTTAGCCCCGTGTTTACAACCTCCTGCAGACATGCTTGAATTGAGCTTCCTGCTAAAACTGCTACTGCTAAGACCTTCTATACGTTTGGAAGAAAAACAAGGTGGTTGAGGGGGCGGAGCCAACATCAGCGTGGTTGTTGGGCTTTGCTGCAACCTGGTGCCCCTTGTGACATCACATAAGGCCGACTTTGAGATCGAGCAAGAATTCCAATACCTGTTTGATACCCATATAAGCTGCAGCAGAATGATGTGATGCCGATGCTGCCTGTCTGTGTGTTAAGTCTCGTCCTGTTGTTGTTTGTCACTTTAACGGCTGCGCAGTCTGTCCGGCTCGGCGCTAAGCTAATTCCAGAGCTCATCAGGGAGGACTAGACAGGAAGTGTAAAACCCTGGCCTGATGCGTCTCACTGACAAAACAAGCCTAATCTGTCAGGCTCACAGCCGCCGCCCTCCCCCAACCCATCTCACACACACCCTCATGCACCACAGTCAGATCTACAGAGGGGAGGGGGCGGCTGGCGGGGCAAAAATTACTATGCAGCGTGTGCTTTACGAATACCATCAGCTACAAACGGGCTGCGCGGCGGCGTTGGGGGCTGCTGGAACGATAGCATTTTCCATGCATGAAATAAGAAATATGATGGATGAAAATGAATCAAACACTGCCGCCTGTAGCTCAGTTTAATCCCACTGCACGCCGACAAGTTTTCAAGATCGCATAGTTTTTTCTTCCGCGCTCTCTTCACTTTTCATCATGCGCGTGGAACAACACTCGCTGGACTTTTGACCTTCACGCCGCGCTGAATATTTCATAACAGACGGCGCTCGTTTGCTCGCCGCCCTGCCAGGAACTCACGGCCGTCTCTCCTCAGGGTGTTGATCTGGGAGGACGGAAGCCTGGAGATCCTCAACGTGACCCGAGCGGATGAAGGCAGGTACACCTGCTTCGCTGAGAACGACCGGGGGAAGGCCAACAGCACGGGATCCCTGCTGGTCACAGGTGACGACCAGCTTTTGAAATTTTTAATGCCCCGTTTTTTTCCATGTTATCTGAAAAGACGTTTCCGAGCAGCGTGTTGCCTTTGACTGATGCGACTCTCTGCTGGCAATCAGCGCCGTCACTCTGAGCCTCTCCAAACACTCCTGACCTCCAGCTGTCTGCCACCGCTGATGAATTGCAGCCTGGATGAAGGCGAGCTGACTGACTGGCAGCGTGGAGGGTGTTAGTTGATTTTTAGACACTCCTGGAGGTGGAGCAGAGGAGGACAGGCTACTGTGGATGGGATGTGATGAGTCAAGGACTCGGTCATGGTCCATTTGAGAGGTGACGTGAGTTACAAACTTGTCAAGAGTGGTTTGATTACAGGCAGTAAAAAAAAAAATCTGTAGAATTCTGATTGCATAGAAACCTTTCAGGACACATATATATATATATATATATATCTGAGACATATTGCCGAAGAATTTATTATTATTATTATTATTATTATTACTATTATTATTATTATTTTTAATAATAATAATAATAATAATGTGTTCCTCTGACTTCTTTTTTTTGCTGCAAAATCACAAAACAAAAAAAAATCAAACATAACATCATTGAATGTTGTGTCATCATTCCATGGACTAGTAATCTCATCACAGATTTATTTATTTATTTATTTATTTATTTATTTATTTATTTATTTTTAACAGTCCATCCTTCCTTCTGCTGGATGATTTCTGGATCTTTTCTGCCCCCTTCTGGACAAAGACAAATATTAACCAGCTCTGTGTGCCTCTCCAGCTCCCTGCTCGCTCTCTGATCTGCCCTCTTTTAATAATCATTTACCTGAACTATTTCTGCAACTGGAATTTTTTTGTACCTTGGATAATATTCATTTGGCTGGACTAACCTCTGTTTTGTCACCTCTGACCCCTTCCAACACGCTGTTTCCCTTCCCAGATTCCACCAAGATCACCTTGGCCCCCGCCAACGCTGACGTCAACGTGGGTGAGAACGCCCGGATGCAGTGCGCCGCGTCACATGACTCCTCTCTGGACATCACCTTCATCTGGTCGTTGGACGGGCAGGCCGTGGACCTGCAGGAGGACAGCCAGCACTACGAGCGCACGCCAGTAAGACGTCTCCTCAGTTATTAAGCAAAACACCGCGTCATTCGATCAATACAAATGGATTATTCTGACTTTCCGTCAGAACAGAGCCTGGAGGTTGAGGTTAGGCCCTCTTGAGGTAATTATTTTTTCTTTAAATAGTTTGGTTTGTGCTGCATTATTTTTGTTGGAATACCTGCAGTGGAAAAAGCAGCAGGCTCCTTCGAACGACCACGACCCCGTCTCGCATTCCTTCCGAAGTGGGACAGTGTGTTGTATATCTGCTTAATAGCAGTTTGAGTTAACATCCATTATTGTTGACACGACCTACACTTTGTGTCTTCGCTGCGGCTCAAGCCCCCAGTTAGTGGTCGGCATTCCTCATTTACAGTCTGCCCACTTGGAAAACACAGAGTCTGATTGATTATCCCTCATGTTCATCGATGAAGAGGATTTTCCCTCTTTATTAAAAAAGGAATGAAAAAAAAAACTGGTTTGGCTCTGCTCACCTCTGTTTTTGTGGCAACAAGAAAAGTCACAGTGACTCACAGATGTCGACTTCGGAGCCATTGTGCGTTTTGAATGTCATTCCTTTGCGATGTTTTATCGTTTTACTTTGAGAGTGATGACATCGGATGGATCTGGGTTTTTAAAGATAATAACATCGCCACCACTTCCTCCTATTAGAACCCTCCTTGGTCCCAGTAGATGTGCTGCAGGGTGATTTCAGGTCACCAGAATTTCCCCTTTCTCATCTTCCAGGATGTGTTTTTCTTGTGCTTTAAACTGTGAGACACGTTTTTCTTTGCGCTGCTCCGCACAGAATGGCAACTCGGACGGCGAGTTGCTCATCAAGAATGTCCAGCTGAAGCACGCCGGCCGCTATACCTGCACAGCACAGACGCCCGTCGACAACGTCACTGTCTCCGCCCAGCTGGTTGTCAGGGGTGAGTCATGAGTGGTGCATTTACTGACGACGTGTTCATCTTTTTGGTTTTTTTTTTGGGCATCACAAACGCTTAAAGCACTCACTTCTTTCAGTGTAGCTGTCAAGTAGGAGACACTCATTACCTCTTCAGTTTGAGTTTTACACTTTTTTATAGTTGGAAATATATTTGATATTTAACAATTTAACTTCATCATGCAATTTTTTGAGTATGTACAACTTTTTTTTGTAGCTATTTTTTTCTTATCCATTACAAGTTTCTCTACCAACTTTATTTGTCACGCTATAAATACACTGCAGTAGGTGGTGGCGGCGGGGGTGGATTAATTACTCACTATACATACTTCACGTTTTCAGTGGAGGATGGTAATGAAGAGCTTTCCTTCTGAGTAACCAGCTCTTTTATAGAAAAGTCCACTGGGACCTCCTGTAAGTGAGAAGGAGATGAGAAATGTTGTGTTTCTTCATGCAGGAAACAGAAATCTGCTCCCGTAGCTCTAATTATCTTCCAGCTGGGGAAAGGTCAGCGCAGCTTCTCCTCGCCGTCTTCGCCAAGATGATGCCTTTAAATACCAGCCACATTCACTCCAAGCGGGAAGAAAAGGTGTACTGAACCAGCGCAGGGTTCTGCTCAATTACGGCCAATATAAGTCAGCCTGTAGTTTGCGTGTCTCTGTGATGAGCTGTTTGCCTGGTTACGATCTTCATCGTAACTGAAAGAAGTCACGCTTTGGCTACCAAAGTGAAACCTGTTGGTTTTACAGCCACTTCTTCATCTGTGCGTGAGATCTTTGTTAACGCGGCGTGATTGGAGCCCCGCAGATTTCTATCTCTTGACGGCCGTGTTTTGATACGGAGGGCTGCCGCCGCTGATTCACTGTTTGTTCTCAGGGCGGCGTGCAGATATCAACACGTCCGAGTTAAACCGGACCGCCCGTCACTCACACGCGCTTCTGCACCTTCCCGGATGATCTGTCAGGCTCTGTTTTTTTCCCCACCGTCACCACTTCCTGATGAGTGAGAGCTGATGCCTTACAGCCGCTCCCCCCAGGTCCTGAAGCAGACCTAGTGTGACCACACAAAGGGGCCTCTTTAACTCGGAACCCAAGAAGCCGGGGGCCGCGATCTGGTTGCCGGCGATCCCTGCCGAGCCCCGGGTGCGCCGCCAGCGCCGGCGCCGAGCAGCCGCTGACAGATGGCCAGGTGGAGGCGCAACGGCCGAGCGAGGCGCTCCCCTGAGTGGAACCACAACACAGGGCCCTAATGGAGTGCCAAATGCCAGCAGAGGGGGTTGGGCGGCGGGTGGGGGGATGAAAGACGGCCATTAATCAAGGCAGATGAGGAAGCAGATCTGCTTCACCACGTCGTCTGAGCCCAGAACGCAACCCTGCACCTGTAGCTTGTTATTAAGCAGGAGGGCTGCTTCTCATTACAGTAATGCCAGGTGTTGAAAAGCGACTGTGTTGACTGCTTCGGTAGTGTTTTCTTTTTTCTTGCCTTTTATTTTCTTTTTCTTTGTTAAGACGTCCACTGAACTGGAAAGAAAAGATATAGACGTCCGTGTACTTCCTGTCAGAGGAGAGAGGAGAAGCACAGAGGCCGCACCAAATCTGGGTCTAATCGCCTTACTTGACTCGGCTCAAACTCACTTTGACTTTGGAAATAATAAATCCTGTCTGATTTCTGCGGCTTCTGGGCCGGGAGGCCAAGCCTGACAAAGTCTGGCTTTTCTATTAGCGCGACCTTCTCCCTCCAGAGGAAGAACTGGGGGGAGGGGTGGCGAGAGAGGGGGCGGCGAGCAGGAGAGAAACTCTGGGCTGAAAAAATAAAAAATAAAAAGAGATCAAATGTTTGAAGTGTTGAAAAGGGGCAAAGAGGAAGTGGACGTATCACTGTCTGTTATCTCTGCAGACAGTGACAGGGCTTTCAGTCGCTGGCGTGTGTGTGCGTGTGTGTGTGTGCGTGCGTGTGTGTCAGGACGGTTTCTGCCTGAATGAACGAGACTTTTTTTTTTTAACTTGCACTGGAGGGTGAAGGGGGGCGGCAGCGGCGCGAGTGTGCAGCGCTCATCGCCCTTCACAGCTCCACTCGTCTCTCTCTCTCTCCCTCTCTCTTTCTCTCTCTCTCTCTCTGTCTCTCTCTCTCTAACTGTCTCTGGTTGCTTCTTGACGCCCAGGCCCCCCCGGCGCCCCAGGTGGCCTGCGAGTGATGGACAAAACCGACAAGAGCGTGGCACTGCAGTGGAGCCGCGGCGCTGACAACGGCAGCCCCATCTCCAAGTACAGCATCCAGTACCGCGACTCCTTCTCAGGGGACGTCTGGACGGCGGCCACCACAGGTGAGTCAGTCAGTCCAGCACCCAGCAGTTGGCTTATTAAAGAGTCGCACCTCCCGGTTGTCTTTTGGCGTCGCCTCAAAGACTTCAAATATACCAACAGGGGTTTAAACAAAAAAAAAGAAAAGAGAAAAAATCACTGTGATGACCTCTGTGAAACCTGACTGACTCGTTTCTCTGCAGTTCCTGCCGACGTGGAGGGCAACGAAGAGTCGGCCATGGTTGTGGATCTGATCCCCTGGACCGAGTATGAGTTCAGGGTGATCGCCACCAACACGCTGGGAACCGGGGAGCCCAGCAGCCCCTCGGCCAAAGAAAGAACCATGGACGCTGGTAAGAGCCGCGGCCCTCACGCTGGGCCGCTGGAGGTAAACAAGATTTATCTTCCCTCCCGGGACGTCCTGGGAGTCGCTCGCAAAAGGTCATGGAAAACGTCGCCCCCCCCCCACGTCCCACCGGCCGCAGTTGGGCTTTCCATTCATCATTTTATTATAGCACTGTTTACTTGTGTTTAGTGTTGCTGTAGTTATGAGTCAGCACAAATCCCATCATGCTGCACTTCCTCCAGGACCGGCGCTGCCTGCCAAGCTCAGCCGCAGAAACCTCGACAAATGAGCACTTTGCTGAAACTGTATACAGAAATTCAATTATAAAATCGAAATCGCAGGCCCACGGTGACCTACGTTGAAAAACAACCAAAAAAAAACCCAAAACAGTTGTTACTCGAGAACAGAGGTAAAAAAATAAAACAAGGACTTTTGCCTCTTCGGCTCCCCCGGTGGCAGAGGTCCAACACTGACGTGGAGGTGTTGCGTTTGGCAGCGGGCGACGACACCGATATTGTGTTTGCGAGAGGGGAGGATGTGTCGGCGCCACTGCCAGGGATGGCTTCTGCAGCCTGTGTGGGTTGGCGTTGTTTGTGTGGATTCCGTGCCTGCGCCTGAAAGTTTTTTTTGTTTTTTTTTCTCTCGCCGTCGCTGTCTCATTGTAGTTCCTGTGGTGGCGCCCTCGGACGTCGGCGAAGGCGAAGGGAGCAGCAAAGAGTTGACCATCACGTGGACGGTAAGGTCTGGACTTTCCACAGGAGACGAGGGGGAGACAGAGAGAGAGAGAGAGAGAGAGAGAGAGAGAGAGAGAGAGAGAGAGAGAGAGATGAGAGGGTCACAAAGTTCAAGTGGAAGATCGTGGAACACGTTCACGCCGTGTCTGAGCTATTTTTAAATCCAGATGATGATGTGAGTCGTGGCTTTTAGTTATGGCCTCTTTGTTTAACTTCCATAGCGGAGAGAATAAAATGCTGGAAAATTAGATAGTAGATACAGAAATGGTCAAAGGTTTGTCAACACACAATAAAGACCTTTCAGTGCGTTGAAAAGCCCTTCAATTAGCCTTGAAAAGCAAATTCAGCCGCAGCATTAAAAACCAACACCGCCATCAACATAGTTCATTAAAACAAGCGATCATGACTTGTTCATGATTAAATTCCTTTTACCAAACAGATTCTTGGTGTCTCCGCCGTTAAACAGGGATTCACTGCGTCACACACAACATGTAAACTCGTCTAAATAGCAAAAAGCGACAAAATTACTATTGAAAAAATAAGTAGAGGTGGACTTGTCCAGGGTGTCACCCTGCCTTCGCCTCTGACAGCTGGGGTAGGTTCCAGCAGACCCAAGTGACCGTGAGTTCAGGAAGAAGTGGGTATTGAAAGTGAATGGATGGATGGATGGATGGATGGAAGCACAGGTGGAAGATCGCACCTGACTGTCAGCTTCTCTGCCCCGCAGCCCATGCAGCCGCAGTACTACTACGGGCCCAACTTTGGCTACATCGTGGCCTTCAAGCAGTCTGGCGAGCTGGAGTGGCGGAAGGTGACGCTGGCCGAACCCGAAGCCAAGCGCTACATCCACAAAGACGCCTCCCTCCCTCCGCAGACCGAGTTCCAGGTCAAGGTCAAGGCCTACAACCGCAGAGGGGAAGGGCCCTACAGCCTGACCGCCGTCATCCGCTCGGCAGTGGACAGTGAGTGCTGCACTGATCGTTGCCGCCGCCGCCGCCGCCGCCACCGCCATCTCAAAGTGGCGTCACAGATCAGCCACACTGCATTTCCTCTTCTCAGTGGCGTTCCTCATCGCTCAGCTATTTCAATCTGTCAATGCTGGCTACTTATCTTCCAGCTGAGCCGCACCCACCTAATTGAGCTGCTTATTTTTTCCATGTATAGTCATGAGGAATTTTAATACCCCTCGAGAAGTGTTTACCCATCTCTCCTCCTTCTCCTCGCGTTGGGTTGTGGCAGGGATTATCATGATCTATGTAGCATGAACCAGAGAGCTGATAATTCCCCCAAGGATGCAAAGCATTTAGCCTAGTTATTAACTTGCACTGACAGACAGTGGAGATAACCAGCAGCAGCAGCAGCAGCAGCAGCAGCAACTCCGGTCAGATGATGGGCTACAGAAGATGCCTCGTTGCCGTGGTAACCACCACTGGGGTTGTTGTTTTTTTTTTTTTGCTGTTTCGTTTATATTTTTAGCTAATTCAACTTTATTTCATTCCTTTGATATTCGTTAAAAGTTTCTCTACCAACTTTACTTATGATAATATAAATTTACCGGCTTTTAAGTAATGAAAACTTTTCATTACTTACTACTACATTTTTAAGCGGATGATGGCAAAAAATAATTTTTGGGTTACAGGAGATGCCTTCGATGCCGTGGTAACCAACTGTTTTTTTTTTGTTTTTTTGCCATTCTCGGGGTGTCTGCTATTTTATAGTGGAAGGTTTATACACTCGGGGTCTGGCTGTGTGTTGTCGTTTCTGTCTGCATCACACCGACAGTGTGCGACGGTCTCTCGCTTGACGGGACCACACGGGCAATTTAACACTGCAGGACAGTTTCCTGGCCGGAGTGAAGCTCACACAGTGTATATATATTTTGGCGACGACTTGAGGAAACGTGTCCAGTGACGGATTATTGGACTGAGAGACACTGTGTGTCTCAGTGATTGATCCACTCTTAGATGAAAGTGTAGCGCCATCGAGACAGATGGCGCGAACAGGGCCGGCCGCAGACGAGGCTGCTTGATGTTTTGGGTGACGAAGGAGACGTCAACACGTTTGGCGTGTTGGTGGGAAAATACCCTCTCAAACTCACAGCCTGCGCCGCGACAAATTCTCCTGGGTGCAAACACCAGCCCAGCTGGAAAACCATTCCCGGCATGAAGCCGACTCAACGGTGGCCTCTCTGTCCTCTCAGCTCCGTCGGAAGCCGCTAGAATCGACGGCAAGGCCCTGTCCGCCACAGACGCCATCGTTTGGTGGATACCCCTTTCCCAGGGCAACGTGACTGGTTACCAGGTGAGTCCGGCTCAGAATCTGAGGAACGCTCGACCCTTTTCATCCCAACTGAAAGAGGAGCTCCTGTGGGTTCCAGGTGAAGTACTGGCGGAGCCACGAGGACAGTGAGGGAGCGGCCAAGACGTTGCCGGTGTCCACTAGCAAGGGGAACCACACCAAGCTGGTTGAAATGTGGCCAAACTCCGACTACCTCGTCGAGGTTCGAGCCTTCAACTCCGCCGGATTCGGGCCGCCCAGCGAACGTCTCCTGATCCGCACCAAGAAACCCCGTGAGTTGCCTGTCTGAGCTGCACTTCATTTGCTCGCCCATGTGTGATCAGATCGTAAAATATTAAAAACCAATCGTTATTTTGCAGCTCCAAAGAGAGCCCCCATGATAACTGGTCACCGGTTAAAGGGGCCGCGTATAAACATCGCCTGGGAAACGGAGCAGCCGGAGCCTAACGAGGCCTCAATAGACTGGTACAAAGTCAGTACGCTTTTGTCTTTTTCTTTTTTATTTGTTTATTTTCAATTATTTTTCAATGCAATGTCCCTCATTCACGATTCGGAATTGTATGCATTGCATTTTTTTTTTTTTTTTTTGTCCTCTTAGGTCCTGATCAGAAAGCAGGGACACACCACGGGAACTCTGTACACCACCAGCAAACAATCCATAGACCTGCCGAGGCCCAAAGAGGGAGACTATGTGGTGGAGGTCCGGGCACACACAGAGGGCGGAGACGGAGCCGTCGCACGAATCAAAATAGCAGGTGACACTGGCCGTGGCGCAGGCGCTCACTTCACCAGGAGGACGTCAAATCTGTTCTTACTCTCCCACCATGTGTGGCTCACTTGAATAAATACTGAAGATGTGAAATGTACTTGTGCAACACTGACCCAACATAAACCCCAAAAAAGGCATTTAGTGTGAGAATAATGTTATTTAATGTTTGCATAGCAGGGAATTGGTTCAAACAAAAGAAATAAATAGAAGTGTGCCATACATTTATTTATGCATATTTAGACATTCAAAAATGTGACGTGTGTTTAGTATTTTCATGGTAATTAAGAATAGCGATTCTCCACTTAGGTGGAGCTGTGCACAGCGATTTGGCAGAGTTTAAAAATTAATTTAAAATGAAAATGAGGGCAAAAAAAGCATTCATAGAAATCATCTGAAATAAGGCAATAATCCCCGTTAATCCACTTTCCAACAAGCGCAGAAGAAACCTGCTGACAATCCAGTTAAACAAGAAGTAGCTGTTCTTCATGATGACCGCAGCAACAATTCATAAAGAGATTTCTTTAAATGGGGATTTAATTTGGCATCAGTGAAGCAAACAGGGAAGCTGTCGGCTATCCAGAAACACTTTTGGTGTAACTCTCCTGCGCCACTCGACTGTGAAGTTCTGGAGTGTCTTCTGGAGTGGCTCCCACGGCTGGACACGGAGCTGTCACGTCAGCTCTCACACTTCAGCCGTCAGGCTTGGGCGGGATGGGGAGCCGGGGGAGGGGCAAAACCCTGATAGCCCACTGACTTGATCCCCCCCCGCCCTCCCCGCGGCTGCTGGAGCCACAGTCTGGCTGAGTGCACGGAGGCTGGAATTGATCTTGATGAGTCGTGGAACCTCCCCGACCCCCCCTCCTCTAACCCCTCCCCCATGGGGTTTGGCCCTTATCGTTGAGCACAGACTCACACACACACACACACACACACACACACACACACACACTGAGGAACTTAATCCATAGGGAGGATTTTAAATGCAGAGTTTCGATGAATGGAGGGGATCTTCACACACTCACGGGCCGCAAGTATCGCAGCCATCGCGTGAAATATGGTTGTAAGTTTCAAGGAGGGCTGGTGAGACGGAGGATTTTTCTCACAAAATTAAAATTACAGACCTCCCCCACTTTTTCTTCTACATTTTCACAAAAACAAAGGCACGAACGAATGCAAAACAAATCTGTGTTTCAACTTAAATGCCTCAATCAATGGAATAATTTAGAGGTAGCAATTTAAATTCATATGTGTGATACATTGTCATTCATTTATAAACATATTTGAATCCTGCCAGTCGAAAATGAAGTTGTTACATGAAAATGAAAAGCAACACGAAACTCCACCATCCAAGTGTACACAGCCACAGATGAGTTCAGTCTCTCCTCCTTCTGTGTCCCAGCTCAGCTGGAAGGTGTTTTCCCTCTCAAACCTCCTGTTCTTTTTTCCTGGAAAGCATGACCAGGAGTGGACTGGAGCAAGAGTCCAGTTTTCCCTCTCTACAGAGTATCCTGGCATCGCTGCCGATGAATCTGTTTTCCCTGTCTGTCTTTGTGACTGTGGTTCAGTCTGGCCTTCTCTGCGTGGAGGCTGCCTGGGTTCCACTGCCCCAAAGACCTAAAGAGGCTAATTGGCAACTCTGAATGGTCTGTAGTCATGGGTGTAGATCAGAGGTCACTAACGTGGTGCCCGCGGCCAACAGACAGGAAAAATTGCACAACTTGTTGAGCTGCGTCTAAAATTCAATTTTATCCAACCTTGTTTAGTCATTGAGAACTCACTAACTTGATAAATGTCTTCACATCGATGAGTATCATTAATAATAATATATAACTCAAAGAGTTTGTTGTTTCAGTAGAGTGTAGCAAATTGGTAACCCTTCATATGACTCAGGACCCATGAAGTAGCTCTCAGTGCCAAAAAGGTTGGTGACTCCTGTTGTAGATGGTTGGTGGCCCTGTGATAAACCCCGCCTCCAATCTCCAACAGGTCAGGATGGACTTCAGCACCCCCTCCCCCCTTTAGCCTCCCTGAGAGCAGGAGACAACAGGAGGTTGGATGGATGGATGGATGTTTCTGCTTCTGCTGATGTTCCAACCAACACTGACTACGTTTACATGCAGAGCTTAATCGGACTAAGCTCATAATTTGGTTTTCTCGTCTAATCGGGTTTCTCTCCTTGAACCAGGTTATACATGCATTCGAGTCAAAATCGAATTATTGAGGGCAGCGCGTCCACCTCCCCCACACTAGGGGGCGATATGAGTCTTTTCAGCGTGTTTAACTTCCAGTTCACCTCTGTCATCGCACAATAACAAAACAACTGGAGCGCGATACTACACCGGTGTAATGTCCGTACTGGTCTTAAATTTAACAAGTTTCCTCACTGAACAGCTGCAGATGTGTTTCGCCACTGTCAGCAGATTGGTCAGAAATTTACAAACGTACACAGCATTACTGCCAATTTTACTGTCGAAGCCCACATCTACCACAGCGGATATACTCCTGTAAGTGAACGCTACGTACGAATGACATTTTAAAAAAGAGGCCATATAATTTACGCAAATTTGCGTCGAGCTGGACTTCACGTCACCTGAATAAAAAAACTCAATCAAATATCTATCAGCTGTCTACCTCTGTGAGCTCCCGAGACTCACAGCTAGCACGGCTTTCTTCGAGTATTAGTAAATGAAGTCAGCATCCAGGTAACATTTTGATTTGGGCTGCCTGAGACAACTGGTTTCCCTCGGCTATCATGTTTTCTTTACTTTCACTAAAATCACCAGTAACATGTTGTTTATGTTTGTGATTTTTTTTTTTGATGATCCGTTGACGGCGGCACATCTGCTGTTCTGTGAGGAAAGCGATGGTGATTTGGAGAGGCAGACAACAACTGAACTGATGTTCCTCCATCTCTGTTTTTCTCCCAGGTGGTGGCATGGTGGCGGCCCAGGCTCTCAGCACGCTCTCCCTGCTACTGCTGGCTCTGCTCTGCCTCAACCTCTGAATGTAGCGCCGTCCTGCTCCCCCTCCTCCTCCTCATCTCTGTCCTACTCCCTTCCTCCATCTTCCCCGTCCTCCTCCTCCTCATCCCCCCTGCGAAGGAGACTCGTTCTTCGCTCACCAACTTTCGGAACTTTTGGAAAAACTTCCCGCCAAACGCCCGACATCACCTCCTCCGTGACCCGGGAAGTTGTTTCCCGACCCCGTCCCTGTGGAATCTGTTTGTGGGAAAAGACTCTTGAGAGGTGAACATTTTGGAAACAGACAGAGAGATCTCTTTATTCATCCACAATAAGCCTCCTCGGAGGGAGCTGTCAAAGGAGGTTCCGACGACTTTTTAAATATGCCTTATATAAATGACTGCACTTATCTTTCGGGTTAGTTTGGAAGTGAGCGACATGCTATGTGAGTCTTTGCAGAGGTTCATGAAGCCAGCCTTTCTCTGGCAAACACCACCAGAGTTCCTCGTGAAACGCGGGCTTCGTGTGGTCAGTGACATTGTAATGACCTACGATGCATTCCACTGTAATTGCGATTAGCTGTGAAGGATAAGTGTAAGAGTTTATCAAAATCTCTGTTTTTTTTCTTCTCTTTTCTTTTCTTTTCTTTTATTTCTTTGACTTGCGATCCAGTGGCGTTTTCCTCCCCGTTGTCCTTTTTTTTTTTTAAAAAAAAAAAAACCACAAAGCACACCTTTTGTTACAGTGGTACAGTCAAAGCAAATCTCATCCTGGTTAACATGGAACAAGCAGTTTCTGCCACACTAAACTCCAATTGGTGATGTTTTGTTTTGTTGTTTTTCTATTAATCTCGGCGCTACTTTTTGTAATAACATCAGCTGATCTATAAACAGGAACGGCGCTCTCCAGCTTGTGTGCATGCTGTCTCTGCTGCAAGTTTCAAATGGTTCCCAAGGTGTTTAGGGTGCGTAAGCATCAGTGAGCCGGGTCAGTCAACCGAGCCAATCAAGCCTCGGAGTTCTTCTAGAATGTTGGAAAAAACAGTTTGGATGGTTGTTTCCCAGCCGGAGACTTGAAATTTGTGCCGCAGTGATCGACATCTCTGCAACACAGAGACTTAAAACTGCTCTGGGTTTGCTGACCGCACCTAAACTACACATACAGACATACACAACACACACACACACACACACACACACACACACACACACACACATTGTTTGTTATGACTGTACCATCAGGACCTCAGTGGTACCATCTGGTGCTCTGTAAAGAATGTCGGCATCTGCTTTCTTCTACTCTGTAAACATTTTCCCTTTTTGCTTGCTTCTTTTTTCTTCTTTTTTTTTGTCTTCTCAGCTAGCGCTTCTTCTTCTTCTAAAAATCAAAAAATTCTTCTTCTTCTTGTTCTTCTTCTTCTTCTTGTTCTTGTTCTTCTTCTTCTCCTTCTTCTTCTTCTTCTTCTTCTCCTCCTTCTGCAACAATGTCTGACTCACCAGTGGCTACTTCATATTTTCTACTAAGACAACTTGGCTAGCTCCTGGAACAGTGATCGAGTATATATATATATATCTATCTACATATATATATATTCAATATTTTTTGTGTGTATGTGTATTACCTGACCAGCCATCAGTGTCAACAGTGGGAGCCACCCCCGACCCCCATCCCCCCGCCCTTCCCTGTCGAGGCTCGCTGTCTTTTTTATTAACACGTGATCAAAGATATATTTAACATTATCAGCTGTCATGGAGTTTTGTTAATGATTCTTATATTTGTACATCTGTCATCTCTTCTCTCTCTACCTTGCTGGAGAAGGTTTACTTCCCCTCTGGAAAAAAACAGAGGAAGAGATGCTATGTTTTTTTTTTCTGATTCCTCCTCCGTCGCCTCATTTCTCGCGCGACCAACGCCTGCCGTGCTTATACATTGTATCTATATTACATCGAACCACAAAGTGCTTTCTATCCCCTCCCCCAGTCCCGCCTTCTCGCAACCAATCGGATGACAAAAAAAAAACACCAACCCGGGCACTGAAGAGTTGCCAAATGCATGAATGCCCCTGAACGTTTTCATTATGGACAATGCAGCAACTTGACATTCTAACGTGCATGACATCATGGGGAGGTGAGTTGGACCCGCCCTCCTCCTCCTTCCGACCACCCGGGCACATTTGCAGTGGGTAGCGACTCTGTCGACCCCCTTTAACGGCTTCATGTGACACATACACATGCATTCCATCCCCGAGTGGCGTCCCTTTACGTCAGAGACGGTGTAAGCAGGTGTGTGTGTGTGTGTGTGTGCGCGCGTTTGTGTGTGTGTGCGTGTGTGTGTGTGTGTACGTGTGTGTGTGTGCGTGCCTACTGATGTACGTTTAGCTGCTGAAAGCTCCATTCAGCCGGTGGAGAGAGAAGTTGGTCCAGAGGAAAAAAAAAAACCCTAAACTGACTAAGAGGAATCTCACTCATCGACCTTTAGACGTGGCCCTGCAGTCTGGCCACACACACACACACACACACACACACACACACACACACACACACACACACACACACACACACACATGGTCTGGGAAGCTTGGTGCGCTCCGTCGCACTGGAGCGGCGGCACTTGTGAGGGATGAAAGTTGGAACCTTCCATTGGCTGGAAAAGGAACAATAAAAGTGTAGTTAAATGCTCCTGTGGTTTCTCTGTTGTGTTGCACTCGGAAAAAGTCGACAACGCAGATGTCTCTTTCTTACCGTGTGTAGCTAACTGATTATAAACCTCTTAAGAAATCTCTGCTCTGTGTCCAGACACCCTCGCTTAGAGAGAAGTGGTGCTGAAACCAGTTTAAACATTTTTTTTTTTTTTTTAAATAGGGATATCATTTTGTACAAAATTAAATGCAAAATATCCTCATATAAAAATATCTGGAGTAAATGTCCCACTGCTGGTTCAGGTTCATCCATCAGAAATTCACTATTTATTAGTTAAGTATCCTATTGCGATTGTTATCCTGATAATTAAAAGTCAGCTATGGATGTAAAACCTGATCAAAGGCTTTGCGAAAGACAAATATAAATTTTGATGTTTAAATTCAATTAAATTCAGATAAAATATCAGTTAAATTTCACAGCAAACGTCAGTTGGATCAGTATTGTGCTCATTGTTTTCATCTTCATTAAGCCATTTCCACAATTTGTCTTCAGTTTAGTTTCAAATGCTGATGAATGAGTTCAGGCTGTTCAGCTCTTAACGCTCACTGTGCGTGCTCAAGTGTGTCAGAACTGCTATGAATTTCTCTTGAGTTCCTCTCCTGTGAATACAAGAAGTCTCCCGGTGCTCTTCGGGTCCTGAAGTTCAGCTAGCAAAGCAAAACACAGAGACGACGGAACAAAAGGAAACACTTGATCTCTTGTTTAGTTTAGTCTCGGCTGCTCAGGGAGGAAAGCGTTTCCACAAAAAACCGGTTGTGAGTGAAACACGAGAGCGTCTCAGCTCCCCTGCACCAAAGAGAAGAAAGGCACTTATCTTTTTTTTTTCATCAAGTCTTCAATTCATCTCTGTCTATGTATAACACCAGATATATCAGGGATATAGTTTCCATCTGTCCCCCATTACTGATGAGGTCAATGTCTTCAGAAACAGCTGTTTTTTTTTTCTCCTATCACATGTCCAGGCAGATGAAAAGTAGATGGGTATCACTTACTGTCGCGGATTAGCTCTGACAAAATGAAGCAGATTTTGATTTTTCCCCTTCACAGAGAACAAAAGAGGGATGATTTTTCTTTTTTTTTTTTTTTTTACTCATCCTGCGAGGCTTATCAGTGCGAACACATGGTCAAAGGTGAGGAGGGTCTAAAACTAAAACATAATCTGATGGCTGCTCCAGGCTTTGAACTTGTGGTTGCAGAAATAGTGTTTTTCCCCTTTTCTTTTCTTTGAAAACAAAACCAAATGTTCCCAAGTGTGAAAACCCTCAACAAAGTTACAGCGAAGAGGAGGAGCAGCTGCGGACACGCAGGTTTGCTCTCCAGGTAACGCTTTCCTCCGCGGCTTCTTTGTAAGTGGACACCTGACGGCTCAGACGACACAAAACACACTCAGAAAGTGCAGCGCAGCGGAATTAAAGCTGAAACGTGACGCCCGCTCTCAGACGTCTGCAGTTTGTCACGCTGTCAGGCGCCGAGAGCTCCTGGACACACACAGGATGGCTTCAATGCGCGGAAGGCTTCTCTGCCACGGTGTCAAGTTTCCAGCCAGAGTTTCTGGGTCGTCATCGCAATAAATGATGTTTCACTCACACACTGTCCCTGCAGGAACTAGCAGGAAATCACTTTTTTTTTTTTTTTTAAAAAAAAAAAATCAGATAAATGTAGAGATTTATTAAATATAATGAAAATCAGAGCAATGAAACTCTAATGATGCTGCCAGTCAATATTTATAAAAAGGTCCCATGTTAGCCTTGATTTTCAGAGCTTTTTTTTTTCATACGTTGGAGTGATCCTGCATGATTTAGTATTAAGAAAAACCTCCTTTATGCAGGAGATGGAAATTAGCTCTTTGTTTACAGCCTCCTGCTAAAACATTGTTTTTCAACTTCCTGATCAAACTTCCCGTTTTGAAGCGGCCAAAAACAAGGCAGCTGTGAACCTGGCTGACCATGTCCCTAATTTTGGAAGAGGTAATGGTGCCATTTGTTACACAACCAAGAGGTGATTTTATTTTATTTAAAAAAAAAAAAAAAAATAGCTGGGACATGGACAGAAATAAATAAATAAATAAATAAATAAATAAATAAATAAATATTTTTTTCTTTTAAACTTCTTTATTTATGTTAATGATTTAGAATATTGAAGCTCCTGACTTTTGACCTCTGACCCTTTACTGTGTGTCATATGGGGTCCAAATTTAGTCAGCAGTTAAAATATTAAACATAACTAATATTTGACGACTGAAACCAGTCAAAAAAGTAAAATACGAATTTTTCTCATTTCTTCGTAGTTAATTTACAGGATAGAGACGTTTTTAATGTAAAAACAACAGAAGGCTGGTTCAGCCACGTTTGCCGTGTGTCACATTAATTCTACATCAAAACTTTAGGCAGCTTTTCAACGACCTCTCCTGGCCAGGATGTAAACTACAAGGTCAACTAAAAGCACCGTAAAACAAACAAGCAAACAATAACAAAAACAAAACAACACCATCAGAACGGCGTTACGGCTCCTGTCAGGTGAGGACCCGCTTCCAGGGCTGATGTGGCCGCCGGCAGGAAGTCCAACCTGCAGCTGGATCAGCTGTGAAGCCCCGCCCCCTACCCTCACGCGTCCCACTCCGCACGTGACAGCCGGGAGCTGCGCAGATTACACAGCTGAGTCCCGCTCAAACCTTCTCGTGCGCTGCCGCGTCCATGTGCTCGGACTGGCGAAACTTTCCGTAGCTTGTCTAAACTTGTCCCGAGACTCGCAGAAAACAAACAAACAAACAAAAAGTTTCCCCCGTGTTAAAATATGAGCAACTAACTGCGCCGTCACTCGTTACGCAGAGAAGAAAGTCACCGGCTGCGCCGGCCGGCCGGCCGGCCATGGAGCCACAGAGGGAGCCGGCGACGGCTGACGTTGCGCGGCTCGTCTGTCAGGCGGGATGCGGGCTGGCGGTGCCGCCGGACGACGGAGAACGGCGGCGTCATCGCTGCCTGGACGCCCTCCGCTCGGTGAGCGACGAGCTGGAGGAGAAGGGCGCCGCTCTTGAGCAGCGAGCCCGGGCGGCGAGGCTGAGGTGGAACCGGCGGGAGCAGAACCTGTTGGCCCAGGTGACCGCCCTGCAGAGCGAGGCCCAGCTGGCCGCCCTGCGCTACCAGCGGAGGCTGCACCACTACATGCTGCACATCGACGGCATCGCCGAGCTGGTCAACGGCTACCGCAAGGTGAGTGTCTGAGGCTGCAGGTGCGCACGTGTGCTCTATTTCCATGCAATGAAATGCATCCGAAGTGTGACTGGTGAACGACGCGTTGCGTTCCCAGGCTGACCTGAACGCAGCAACGGGGGGCACGCGAGCCCAGGTGACAACGTGCCAGGAGGAGCAAAGCGTCAACTCAGCACAGGTAGGAGAAGCTTCCAGCTTCTTGTTAATCCGGGCTGGCCTGAACCCACCTTTCTCTCTCCAACTCTCTGTGTTCTCCTGTTTTCCTCTGTGCAGCAGCCTCCTGCACACCTCCAGCTTCTTCTCACTGTTTCACATAAATCTGTGTGCAGACCTCTGTGTTTGAGCTGAGACCACAGTTTCTCAGAGTCCATCTCTCTGTGTGTGCTGTTGTTTGAATTGCCTGGTTGTCTCCCTCGCATTGCTGCATTTTAGATCCTTTCCCTTTTTGAAGTGATGGATTTCAGTGCTGTTGTGGAGTCGTTTTCAGGGGTTTCAACTTGACCTTTTGGTTTCGAGCTCAGCAGGGCGACTGGACTGCAAAAGGTTTCAGTTTTGACGTTTTGTTCGCTTGCTCTTTCAAGCCGTGATACAGAGTGCCTCTGTGAGTCTGGCCGACTTCGTCATAGTTGTAATCACACTTTCTGTTGGCTCTTTAGCTAGTTTGAGTTGGTGATTTTTAAACATGTCAGGTAGTTTGACTCCAACACTGACTCGATAATTTTAGGGTTGGCGCTGATTGTATATCATTGGCTGGATTTATTTTTTTCTCGTCTTTTTGGACAGTTTGAGGTCAAATCATGTTACAGGTCTCCCCTTGAATCAGTTTTACTCTTGTTTCTCCTTGTGGATATAAAATCTGAGCGTCCAGCTCAGCACACAGCATCTTTATGTTGATGATGAAGATGATGACCTTTTAAAAGCCAGTGATGCAATACAAGTAGTCTGTGAGTGCTCTTTGTTAACAGGTCCAGGCAGCTGCAAAAACACAACTGCTTAGTGAGCCAGTGAAGAAGAAAAAAACCCTGAGAGAGAAAAAAAAAAACACTTTTAGGTGCTGACGGCTAAAATTAAACAGCAATCATCACCTTGTTTGCTGCTGTTGTTTCAAATAATTTGGACCTCATGCGCTCGACCATATGGACGCACTTCTCTCATGACTGTTTGTTTTCAGCTGAGCCTCATTTATTAAACAAGGCCATGTGGCTGCTAAGTCCAACATTCAGCAGCAGCAACTCTCACACTGAAAAGCTTGAAGGTTTTCACGTCGTGCCTTTGTGATCAGGGCGTCTCCTGAGGCTTGATTGGTTGTAACAGTGCTGCTGGTCAGGTCCAGGGTCTCTAGGTGTGAGTGCAGCGCCTGCTCACGTCGGATTCATGTGGAAAAGTGTTGTTGCCTCCTGCCTGCCAGCCGTGCAGTGGCTATTTTCGGCTCCTTCTTTCTCCTCCCGTCTAAAAGCTCCCCTCTAATGTGTTTTTAATAGTTTTGTCACTGTTCTTTTCTGCTAGCTTTCCAAAAGGATTTTCCAATTCTTTGGATGGCTGGGTTGCTTTTTAACATCCAAGCCTGTGCTGACAATAAAGTTTAGTTACTAGTAAACGTCAAACTCTGAGATAAAAGTTTCTTTATCACTGAGTTTGTTCCACGTCTTCATCCATGAATGGCGTCCTAAAAGCAGAAGTGTGGTGTACCTCAGGTTTGGTTGTTTGGTTCCCTTGTTCAGAAAAAAACACAATGACTTTAAAAAGCTTTTGCTCTGAGAATATTTGAGGATTTGCTTCAAAGGTTGACCTCCAGAGGTCTTCATCACGCACTTCTTCTTCTTCTTCTTCTTCTTCTTCTTCTTCTTCTTCTTCTTCTTCTTCTTTTGACATTTCAGAAAAAATGAAACAACTTTGCCTTTGTCAGAATGGTTTGCTGCACCGTGATTGGGTCCCTTTTATTTTCCACGGCAACAGTGAAGTTGGAATTTCTCCTCAGATTGATTTGAATTTGACTTGTGGTCATTTTGTGGGCGTAAACAAGGAGCTCGAGATTTCTCTGGAAAAGCTTGTGATGAAAAAACAGCAACATAAAAGCAAGTTTAGATGTTTAGTGAAGCTGTCAAGTCGCTGCTGCTTCTCATCTGTAATATCTTTTGCGACCTGCACCAGCGTTTCCCCCCACGTACCCCTGAGGTAGGCTGCTCTGACTCAGCTGATTGTGTCTTCTTGTGTGTGTGTGTGTGGCTGACTCAGCCTGTTCCGCCGTGTTGAGAAGGAATAATGAAAAGCAACGGACCAGCAGCAGGATTAGCCTCCACTGTAAAAACACTCGGCCATCTTGGGTTGCCCGTGCAATTTGCTGGTGTGTTTGTTTAAAACCAGATGAGTACGCAAGAGAAACCACCGGCCGGGACCGCAGTCCCACTGCTGCCCCCGTCAGCAGCAGAGAGTCTAGACCCCCTGATATCCAGAAGTCTGACCTGGCAGGAAGCTGCTCAGCAACCTGAGTCAGTCAGAGTGTCGGATAAATAGTTGAAGTTGCATTTACATTGTCACGGAATCAAAGCTGTATGATGCAGACATATGAAGAGCGACATCTGCTGGCTGTTGGTTCAGAACTGCAAACTGCAAACAAAGCCAAATTTCTGGAAGTCAGTCCGACGACACACCTCACTAATGCGTTTGAGAGATGGCTAATTCCTGTATTTATCCACTGTACTCTGAGCCAGACTGGCCAGAGTCTGGACAGTGAGTGAGAACACACTTTGGTTTATAAATCTGTTTCCTTCCCATGTTTGTATCCAGTGGTTGAGACTGAGAGGCTGAGCTGACTGTACGAATAAAGAGAGTTGCTTTTTTTTCCGTTGCCAAGTTGCCATCTTGATTTTAAACTCTGCACAGCACCTGGAAATTGTCATTGCTCATCCGTCTTTCCAACCTCCAGCAAGTAATTTATTTTTTTAAAGTTGACCTTGAAATAACCTTGTATTCTCTGACCAGTCAGCCTTGTTGAAACGGAAATAGTTCTCAAGCATTCATTTTGTGACGTGTCAGGTTGAATTTTTGCCTCCTCTTGACTGATTTCAGCTGAGATGTGAGGCCGAAAACTTTGCAACCTGTTTATTCATTCATTCATTCATTTTCCATATCCGCTTCTTCCCGAGATCAGGGTCACGGGGGTCTGCTGAGCCTATCCCAGCTGTCATAGGGCGAAGACAGGTTGACACCCTGGACAAGTCGCCAGTTCATCGCAGGGCCACATAGAAACAAACAACCATTCACACTCACATGCACACCTACGGACAATTCAGAGTGTTCAGTTGACCTCACATGCATGTTTTTGGACTGTGGGAGGAAGCCGGAGAACCCGGAGAGAACCCACAGGGAGAACATGCAAACTCCACACAGAAAGGTCCCAAGCCCGGAATCGAACCCACGACCTTCTTGCTGTGAGGCGGCAGCGCTAACCACTGTGCCACCGTGTCGCCGCAATCTGCTTATTGTAAAAAAAAAAAAAGAAAAGCCTCTTTGTCTTTGTGCTTCAGCAGTTGTTTTTCCGTTCTTCTCCGCCCATGTCTGACCAGAGGCCGCGCTAGACTTTTTCGTTACCGGTCATTTGGATTGGTAAAGTCGTAACATTTCCGTCGTGCTCCAGTGACGTCATTCGCCAAATTAAAATGTTAATAAGATTCTTATTGTCGTAATCAACGTGGGATAGCGTTTGAGGAGGCTACGTACCAAACGCCACTTTACTTTTAGACCTGTAATGAACATTGTCTTGCACACGGGTAAACATGCCGCAAGCCAGGTTCTAAGTTCAACAGAGTCCAAACTGACTCACGTTGCTAAACAGCCTCAAACGTAACATGGCACGTAACGTACATGAAACATTCCCCTTTAATGCACCAACACACACACACACTCACACATTCACACTCAAACAGTAAAACACAAAAACACATTTCCCCCACGATTCCTCGCGGCTCTGGGGGCAAATAAATATGAGCAGTTTACCGGCTGTGCCCTGAATGCACCGTTTCAGACCTTCCTCCTGTTCCACATGGACTAGAGTCACGTGCCCGCTAGCGCGCCATCAAATTAGATTTTTTTTCAAGAAACTTCTGACACTCAACCGTTGCGACATTTTTCTTCTGAGTGAAACCACCGAGGTCATGCTTCAAGAAAGACAATAGCAAATTAGTATTGTAACAGTCGGTTGGACTGTGTTCTCTTGTGTTCTGTTCTGTACGGAATTGACGTTTATGGTGTTGGTGAATGTCGTCCAGTGAAGGCAACACACCTGTGAAGCTGAGGTCAGGTGTGGGTGTGTGAGAGAGAGAGCGCTGAGACACGCAAAGAAACCTTCTGTCTCTGCGCTGTGTATCAGAAGGGGACGCTGCAATACGCTCATCGCCACCAAGTGGTCAGGGGTGTGAATTGCAACCTGTCAAAATGACCGACGGCTGTCAGATTTTTGTGTCACCGCTGAAAGAACGGTCAATGACGGAAAATATTTGGTTAATGCGACCTCTACGTCTTACACACGGAGACATGTGGCCAGTGGCCACACCAATGGAAACACGTGGAGTTGGTCAAACTGCCTCCCGCTTTAGCGCCGTTGCTGGACCTCTGGAAATGTGTGTGTTTTTTTGTTTTTTTTTTTGGGTGCAGAACGAAAGTGGGAGCTGTTTAAGGCCTCCGTTGCCCCATGCCAGTGAGACCACCCTGCTGCTCCGAACCCAGCCCACCTCGTCTGCGGCGTGTCAGGACGAATTAGAGGAAATGGTTCCACGCCACTTTGGAAGCATTTTAGACGTCTTATTTCGGGGCTACCAGCTTATCTGCCTGCACATCTCGAGGAAATCATTAGTCAGAGGAATTTTTAGATGTTCTGCTGCGGCTGATTTCGGCAAAAGAGGCCCCACAGCTGAGTGTGTTTGTTAATAAGGCAGATGAGGAGATAAGGAGCCTGTAAATTCCAGGGTTGGAGATGGAGGCAACACGGTGTAACTGCTGTGGGGTTATATATTTATTTTTTGGATTATTTTTGCTGCGTCCGTCTGTGTGTGTGTTTATGTGGGCAGGCCCGGCTTGTTGTTTTAGGAAGGAGGCGTGAAAAGCAAAACTGTTTTGCTTAAAGACCACCGCGATCGGTAGGAGGAGGAGGAGGACTGTGGGTAAAATTGTTCCTGCTGCATGCTGAGAGGCTCTGTTGGTCAGTCTGCAGGATGAGGAAGAACTAAAATAATTTTTTTTATGAAACTTTTGTTTTTATAACTGAGCATCTTTTTCATGACACTTTTTGTTGAAGCTGCTGAAGGAGGTTCTTGCAAAATTAAGTTTCATTGTATTTTTAGATAAAAGAGAGAGAAGAGAAAATATTCTTGATGACTTAATTTATAGAAAACTTAAAAAAAAAACTGATATATGCTAGTAGATTTAAAAACCAGAAATATTAATTTCCAATTGTGATGCTATTTATTTTCTTAGATTAGATTTTCAGATGACAAACATCAAGAGGAGAGAAAAAGAATATTTAATTTGCAAGCAATTGAGAAGCCATGTGTTACATGTTCTTGCAGAAACTGGAAACTCAGACACAAATAATCTTTTTGGGTCTTGTTTCTGGCCGGTCATGTGTTTTTCCAAGAGGCTGTGTGACGACGCGGCCTCGGCCTTTGACTCAAGTCTTCTATCATGCATCTGCAGACTGTTGCTTCCAGCCAGCAGCTTGTAGCAGATGTGGCAGAATCTCAGGTGAGCTGCAGGAAGCTGTCATTCATCACTCTATTTACCCATGTGGAGACTCTCCCTACCTTTCCCCTCCTCTCTTCTCCTTTTTTCCTCTCTTCTCTTCTCTCCTCTTGTTTCCGTGCTTCTATTGATCTTTCACTCTTCCTAACTGCATGATATGGTTGAAAGTTTCTATTGTGTGTTCGCTGCACGATCAGCGGGAGAGTCGGGTTTTTCCGCTCTCTGGAGGAATGACGCCACCACCGTCCATTGGACAGGGAGTGCGGGTTGTCCCTCCGGAAGGTACTGTTACCGTGGAGGATGTTTTGCTGGCTGCAGGCGAGCAAGTAGGACATGGCAACCTGTCTTTTGCATCGCGTACGAATATAGCGGTGGTGGTGTTCCTTACAGAGGAACGCCATGTCCATCAGCTGATCGAGAGTGGCGTATTTATCAGGGAAGTGTTTGTACAGGTGTCTCAGATCACCGTCTCCGGTGTCCTGCTGTTTATTTGCAACAACTTTTTGGAGAACGAGTTCCGTAGATTCAATAAATTTACCAGCGGGTTTAAGACCGTGAGTCTTGGCTGTAAGGATCTAAAACTAAAGCATGTGCAGTCTTTGAGGCAGCAGGTCTTAATGTTTTTGGATTCTGGAGGTGTCATTGAGGGTAAAGCACGGTGATGGGTTTTACATGGTGTACATAAGTTCAGGGCAGCTGAAATTTTTTGAGTGTGGGGACGTACGGCCCAAATGCATCGCGTGCCTGCACAAGCTGCAGGCGGCGATGGGTGAACTCACTGGTGGTGAAGCCGTGGCTGGTGTGGCGATGGGTGGAGCTAGTGGTGCCGCTCCGGGCACCGCTGGTGTGGCTGATATATCGTAGGTGGCCGACGACAGTGCCGCACACGGCTGAAGCTGACGCAGCAGCCAGTCCTGACGGTTGTGCAGACAGTCTTTCTGATAGAGGAGCAAAGTCGGCAGGAGCAACAGGTGCAAATGGAAGCGGAAAACATGAGCAGCTCTCAGTCTGCAGACACTGAAACACACTCCCAGTCCACAGAGGAGGCAGCTTCAACCTCCTCTGGTAGAGATTATATCAGTAATGATGGGCAGAGTGGGTTTAATAGCCAGGGTTCATGTGGTACAGCATAGGAGTCTGAATCAGATGCATCTGTCTGTGAAAGTGATAGAAAAATCAATGACCTCGATTCTCTAGGGGACATAAATCACTTTTTGGATGCAACTTTCAAAAAGGGTTAACTGGTGGGCTTCGATCTGTTGGACGAGGAGAAGCGCTTCCTCCTCAAAAAGCACATTACAACGCTGGGAAAAGCAAAGAGTGGTCAAACTTCCCGAAGGGTCAAAAAAATAACATGATCATGCATCATATGATGTTTTTCTGTCTTAACTGGTCTTTGCCTGCTTCATATTGCCTGTTTCCTCATGACAGTCCATGCGGCATTGAGCATGGACTGTCATGAGGAGCTTCTGGAGGGCCTCCCACAGCTCAGGGGGAAAGCAGCTTTGGACAGTGAGCTGACTCTGGAGGAGTTGACAGCTGCTGTTGAGCATTTGGCACCTGGGATAGATGGGCTCTCTACTGACTTTTTAAAGAAATTTTTGGGGTTTTCTTGGACCTGACTTGCATGCTGTGTTGCTTGAGTGTTTTGGGTCAGACTCTCTTCCCAGTTTCCTGTCAACGAGCAGTTCTTTCCCTGTTTCCTGAAAAGGGAGATTTGGCATTCCTTAAGAACTGGAGGCCAGTTGACCTCCTCTGTGCAGACTATAAAGTACTTTCCAGAACCTTGTCCAGTAGGCTAATGGATTTTACTCCAATTAAAGTTATTGTGTGCCTGACAGGACAATCTTTGACAATATTTTCCTGCTTCGAGATATGATTGATATTTGCAGCTTTGATGTGAATGTTAATGCTGGCATTGTGTGTCTGGATCAGGAGAAAGCTTTTGACAGGGTGGATCATTCTTACTTATTTTCTGCACTGAGGGCACTTGATATTGGTGATGGGTCTCTGTCTTGGATAAGCTTACTGTACAGTGGTGCACGGTGTATGGTGAAAATGGAGGCAGGGCTGAGTCGGCCGATCCCTCTGCAGCGAGGAATAAGGCAGGGTTGCCCTATTACAGGCCAGCTCTACAGCCGAGCTATTGAGCCATTGCTGTGCAGGTTGAGAGATCGACTCAGTGGTCTCACACTGCCAGGGTTCCCTGAGCAAGACCTCCCTTGTATTGTTTCTGCCTATGCATATGATGTTAAAATATCTTTGTCAAGAGCCAGGGAGATGTATACTTTGTCACCGTGTGAAGGAGCCTCTTGTTGTTGGGGGCATGGAAGGGCCATGCATTACCTATGCTGCCTGAAGGTCTTCAATGGGGGAAGGAGGAACTTAAAGTGTTGGGTGTGTTTTTGGGCACAGAGGGTTATCAGGCAAAAAACTGAGAGGGAATCAAGGAGAAAGTGTTCCCAAAAGTGGGCCCAAAATACAGTGCAAGAAAGAGGTGTATGAACTTTCTTGCTGGCCCTGCCAAGTTGGCTATCTGACTGACGCACAAGAACAAGGCTCAGGGTTCTGCCTGTGTGGAGCCGGTCCTTGTCTTAAAGGGTTTGCTCAGAGCCAGGCTGAGGGTGGAGTATGATTTCTACAGGATGACAGACAGTATGCTGGGATTCAGCAGCACATGGACTGTTGGGAGTGTGTTTGTTCTGTGGGGGAGGGTGATGAGTTGTTTTTAAATTTCTGATTAGGAAATATTTTTCCGAACAGGTGGACACTGTATTGTATTTAAGCCCTGCAGTAGCCCAATAAAGGGACTTCAAAACCCAAAACCCTCTCCTTGAGTCCAACGTGTGCACTGCTACTCTTCCTATTGTAGAAAGACCCCATAACGCACATGTCCCAAGTGACGATGCAGGACAGATGTGACGGCTGGCGTCCGCTGATGTTTCCCACTCAACAAAACGCCATCATGAGAGAAACTTCGACTTCCTCCTGCTCTCTGCTGCCTCTCTGTTCTAATGAGAAATTGGCCTGTCCTGAAGTGGATTCAGCAAAAGAAAAAAAACAAATCTCTCTGTGGTCGAATCAGATCTGAGGCCGCCCCCTCTTTTCCCATCTCTTGCCCCGCCCCTGGCTTCTGCTTAGTCAGGGCCCTCCGACGCCGTTTGAACTCGCTCAAACCTCCTGGTGGCCATAAACATGCGGTTAAACCTGCAGCTGCCGGACGGAGGGCACTGCCAAAAAAGCCTATAGTCAGCGTGTGCACATGTGCAACGCACATCTAAACAAGTGGCCGGTCTGTCAACAGCCTCCTGTTGTGTTTTGTGTGTGTGTGTGTGTGTGTTGGCTGTGTGAGGAGCTGAGCTTGTGGCTGGATGTGTTTACAGTGAGACCAGAGTTAAAACAACAGGCCTCCAGAACCAGAAGCCCAGTTGGTTGTTTTAGCAAGCGTCCTACCAGATGTTTGGTTGCTCATCAAGTGGAGGAGGAAAAAGTCGGGCTGCATGATAAATTGAAATGTGCACACGTGTCCCTGGAGGACAAGTTTTGTTGTTTTTTGCATCATCTGTTCAGCCTTAGCGTGACAGTATATGTGGCAAATCAGGTGCAACCTGGCTCTTCTATGTGGTCACCAGCCATGGAGTCACTGGTGACTCCTCAGGTTAGTAGGTAGTGACTTTAAGCACTTGCAGGTGGCTTTACAGACCAGAGAGGAGGTGAAAACTTAGTGGGGGGCATTGAAATGTTTTGTCAGAAAGGCCAGACAAGCTGAATAAGACATAGTTTCAGTGGGGTAAAAAATAATTGGCAGCCACCAATTCTCCAAATTGTCCCACTTAAAAAGATGAGAAGTCTGTAATGTTCATCATAGATACTCTTCAACTGAGAGACAGAATTTAAAAAAAAAAATCCAGGAAATCACATTGTATGATTCTAAAGAGTTTATTTGTATAGTGGTTCAGAAAATAAGTATTTGATTAATAACATGCATGCAGAACTTCTCAAGAGCTGTGATGTTTTGGGATTGTCGCTGGGCAACACGGACTTGCAACTCCCTCCACAGATTCTCTGTTGGATTGAAGTCCGGAGACTGGCAAGGAAGGAGGTGTTTGCCCAAAATCTCACGATAAATGGCCCCATTCATCCTTTCCGTAACGGATCAGTTGTCCTGTCCATTTTGCATAAAAGCAGCCTCAAAGCGAGGTGTTATTGGAGACTTTTCTGGTATTTTGGAGGCGGACACGAAAGCAAGTATCGGTCCTCCACAGTTCCTGTTCTCAGCGAGCAGCGGGTGCTGCCATGCGCTCCTGCCCCGCCCCAAAGTAGTCACAGGCGGTTACAGCCTTGAGGGTCGAGCCTCGCGTTGCTGGGCAGTCTTGGGCAGCTGCAGTCAGGAGAGGAGCAGAGAGGAGACCCTCAGGGAGGAGACCCTCACCACTGCGCATCCAGGCAGCAACTGAATTGCGCACTGTAATGGAAAATATGTATTCTTGGATTACTCTTTATTCTGTTTTATGTTGTATGATCACTAGTAGCACGCGTACAGGATATGAGCTGTGAAATCGTCCTGCTCGTCCTGTATTCGTTGTTTTGTCTTCCTCTCTACTCTTCCTCCTTCTCCCTTATCTTGTCCCCTCCCGGTCCTGCTGCACAAAGACTTGCTTCTTCCTTTCCTCTGTGCACTTGCACTGGCATTCATTCGAGCTGTTGCACCTGTTGCATCTGTTCTGTTGGTTGTACTTTGTTTGTGCCTCGGATATCGCATCTTTTATTTCTGTTCATTAAATTGCGTATTTACTCAGCATTTCTGCATCAGTATCTTTGCTCTTTTCCACAACAGCACGCTGATCCTGTTCTCTTTACAGAGCGGGATGTAAAGGTAAATCACATATTCTTGTCACACTAAAATGAATCACTGCATTTGACTCACACAGCCTCAGTCACTTACCCTTAATTCCAATAACTTATGGTCCAACAACATCAATCCTCTTAAATGATAAGGTGGTTAAAACTAAAAGCCAAATATATGTGACACTCACAAAAGCAGCTGAGGCTCCGACTAGCCAAATCTCTTCACTAACTAATGAGCCAACGAGACTGTGCATTGAAACACAACTGAACCTCTTTTAGACACAATTCCAGAAAATTTCAATCATATAAAACAATACTATGTTAATAAAAATAATATTGGGTAGATTGTAGTAAATATATTCAATAATTAATAAAAAGCATAATGTTTCCACCCCCATACTTCACACTGGATAAGTGTTCTTGAGATGCAACTCAGCATTCTTCCCCCTCCAAACACAGCGATTGGCGTTTATACCAAATGCTTACATATTGATCTCATCTGACCACGTGACATTCTCCCAATCCTCCTCTGGATCATCCAGATGGTCTCTGGCAAACTTTAGACGGGTCTGGACATGTGTTGTCTTAAACAGGGGGACCTTTCGAGCACTGCAGGATTTTAATCCATGATGACGTAGTGTGGTACTAATTGTAACATTGGTAACTGTGGTCCCAGCTCTCTTCAAGTCATTAACCAGTTCCCCCCCTTGTAGTTCTGGGCTGTTTCCTCACCGTTGTCAAGATCATTTAACCACACAAGGTGAGATCTTGCATGGAGCTCCAGGTCGAGGGAGAATGTCACTGATCTTGTATTTATTCCATTTTCTAATAATTGCTCCAACGCTTGCTCTCTTCTCACCAAACTGCTTGCCTGGTGTAGATTGGCTAATCCCAGTCTTGTGCTGGTGTACAACCTTGTCTCTGGTGTCTTTAGACAGCTCTTTGGTCTTGACCATGGTGGAGAGGTTGCAGTTGGACTGTTTAAGGGTGTGGACAGGTGTCATTTATACAGGTAATGAGTTCAAACAGATGTCATTAATACAGGTAACGAGTGCAGGATAGCAAAGCTTCTTAATGAAGAAGTAACATGTTTGTGAGGTCCAGAATTCTTGCTTGCTTGTTGGTGCTAAATACTATACAGTATATTTTCTGCACCATTATACAAATAAATTCTTTAAAAATCACACAATGTGATTTCCTGTTTCTCTTTTTTACATTCTGTCTCACAGTTGTAGTGTACCTATGATGTACATTACAGAACTCTCTTTTCTCTCTCTATCTTTTTAAGTGGGACAACTTGCAGAATCGGTGCCTGCCAAATACTTTTTTGCTCCACTGTAACTCACAGAACGAAGATGTGTGTCTTTTTTTTTTTTTTCAACACAAAGTGTTCACAATATCTGACAGATTTATGCACCTAAATGCACTGGAATCTTTTCCACATTCTGGTCACTTCTACATCAAACAGCTCAGAAACAGCCGGAGCCAAGCTCCAGACTTTTATCATCCGTTAAAACCTGAACTCAGAAAAAGAAAAAACGCGACCTTGAGCTACTGAATCTCTTTCAGATCATCATCTTCTAAATGTTCAGGCTGATTCTGCACATTTGCGACGTCGTGAGTAAAAAGGCTGCAGTGTTACCTTTGGCCTCTCTGAGTCTGGAGAGTCGCTGCATCAAAGCACCACACACACACACACACACACACACACACACACACACACTATCTGCAGTGCATTAATCTGCAAACTGTATTACAGCTGTCTCTGCCTTTGTCGACAGCAGGATTAGGGCCTAATTACATCTGGGCAGAGGCTGTTGTACAGTCAAAGAGCCGGCGGGGGAGGGGGCATCGCAGCATTAGGGAGGTGTTGAGCAGAGGGATAAACCTGTGTAATAAGCCAGGTGTGTCTCGGGTGTGAGCAAATTGTGGCACTGTGCACCTTCCGACAGCCGGGATCAAAATGTTTCGTTTCGTCTCCAAGGTGGGAATAGTTGTGATGGGCAAAGAAAACAGCAACAGAATCCATTGTGTCATCCTGAGTGCAGTAAGACCTCATAAATACTGTATATGTCCAGGTTAGACCAGACACCTGCATGCAGACACAGTTTTGACCTTCAGGGATTTTCTACTTGGTCCTTGTTTTGAACATTTCTGTTTAAAGCAATGTTTGTTTGTTTTTTTTCTTCTAATGAAATGTTTGAGATTCATTGACTGTGAATAACAAGAAGAATGGTACCCCCTGTTACTGACATAGCGCCCCCAGCCGGCCTGGTATTGTACCATTCAGTTTTAGTTGCCTGCCTGGCACCTTCTAACAAGAACACACCAGTCAGCTGGTCACATGTTTGGCTACTTTTCTTCTTCTTCAAGTAGGCTATTTATTTATTTATGGTCTAATTAACCACATATCATTACTTCATTATAATTTTAAAAACGGTGGAAGTTCTTCTCCCAACTCTAGACCGAGGCCTTTATCTTGCTATTAACGAGCCTCTTCCTGTGATTACCAGGCAGCATCAGCAGCGGCGGCAGCAGCAGCAGCGGCAGCAGTGTACACGGTGCGTTGCGACCTCGCGGTAACTAATCGGCGACAGGCTCAGTGGTTAAATTCCTGCTGTCAGATAAAGGCAACTCATTTCATTCTGCTGATTGTCTCGGCGCCGCTGCAGGAATCTTAGAAGAAGCTCCAACGCCTGCGTCCTTAATTAACTGCCACGTATGAATATTCATCGTCATAACCGTTGAACGGCAGATGGAGTCTGCTTTTCATTGTTAGCCTCCCCGACGTCTTGAAAGCAATTGTTTCAGTTACACCAGTATTGGATTCTTTGTCCACTCTTAGTATATGCAGTATCATATTATACTTACAGTGATATCATTATGCTAACTGGCTAAACTCAGGAATAGCCTTATTGCTGTGGTTCACGCTAAACTAATTGCTTCCACGGACACCATTATTACCGTTTCAAATTCTGTTTATCACTAAACCTTGAATGAAACATTTGCTGAAAAAGAAATCCTGCTAGCATGCAGCTAATGCTAATTCTATTTCTGACTGATGTATCCAGGTGAGTATGAATGTGTTTTTCATCTCACTAGTTAAATTTAATATTTTGTGTTTGCAATGATATGCTTACACCAGGCTTCCAACAATTTGTTATTCTGACCTCCTTTACATGCTGTTTGCCTTCTTTCCTTCATTACTTCAGCTTTTTAGTGTGGAATTTCCATTACTTCTATATGAAAAGAGCTTAAACGTCAAGCTTGAGTGTGTTTCTTGTTGCTGCGTTGTCGATTTTGCCCGTTTGAGAGTTTGCACAGAGAAGTGCAGAGGTCAGCCCCAGGTTGGGGAAAATATTGGACTTACATTAATGTACCACTGACTCTGCTAAGCAAAGAAGCTTAGCCTGCCTTCCACTGTCTCCAGTGTCGGCTATAAGAGCCAATTTTGCTGACAGAGTATCGCACACAGAAGTTTGTGCTATAAGTGAAACCAATGCCTGTGGGCCTTTTCCCCCTCCAAATTGAACATCTCTGCAAAAAAAACCCGAAAACCCCAACACATATTTCTTCATTAAAGCAGTAAGACACAGTAGTGTGGCAAGCTGGATGTGTGCGCATGAATTTTAAGTCTCCAGTGTGTGTTTTCCCCGGGCTGGTGTGCACATACGTCAGGGTGGCTCTGCCTCATTTCCCACTAATAGATCTCCGAACACACTGAGCAGGAGGCCGATAGCGATCTGAGCCAGTCGCTGTGTGTGTGTGTGTGTGCGTGTGTGTGTGTTGGTGTGACTACTCGACAGCCAGCTCGCTGCAGCCGGTGCTGCTGAGGTCACAGCCCTAGTGTCGCTACCAGACCTCCATCTGGTTGCACCAACACAGAGCAACATCTTTCGCTCCATCTGATCCTGCATCAGTTCTCTCAGAGAGGTTAAAAACCTCAACACATGCAGAACACATTGTTTATTTTTTGTACATCGTGCGTTTATCCTTAAGTTGAACCTTTTAAACTCAACCGTCAGGGCTCAAGGGTGCGACCAAAATGGTTGCAAATGCGACCTAATTTCTCCATATTGCACTGAAAAAAATCTCAGGTTGCGCCGGTGCGACCAGCTGTTCGAGGAATGAAAAAAAAACCCTGCACTGCATTTACTGTAATGAGTGCGGAAAGACCATGGCCGGCAACAGCGCATTTGTGACTGGTTCTGATAAATTTCGCATTGAAACGCAGAAAACTACAAGAAGTGGCCAGAGGAGCATGTGACTGCAGTGCAGGATGTGCCATGAGATTATCAGAATTTTCAGTTGAAACACTTGCACTCTTATTTTAGTTTCTTTTCATTTATTTTATTATATCTCGAGATGTTTGAGGTTTAAATTTCAGCTCAGTGAAGCACTGTAGGCACCTTTTGTTCAGTCACATTTCTTGAGCAGATGTTCAAATAAAGAACGTTATGTGGACCGGATTGCTAGTTCATCATTTACAAGTCAGTATTGGACAGTTGTTTTTTTTTTTTTTTTTTGTCATTGTTTTTAAATTAAGTGAACTGAAAAACTGCAGTGTTGAAAGCGATCAAAAATTTGGGTGCACCCAACTTTTGTGCCGGTGCACCTAAGAAAAAAAGTTACGCGCACTGCTGCAACCAGTGAAAAAAGTTAGTCTAGAGCCCTGCAACCCAACAGCGCGGTGCAGCTGCTCGCTGATGGTGTCATGGCAAAATCTGTCCAGCAGATGGCAGAAGGCACACACTTGTGCGGTCTTGTTTGTTTTTGCTGGTTTTTGTGGAGGCTGCTTGAGATGCAGGCAGCGCTGTTGGGTTTGTAGTTATGAAGCTAATTAGAACAGATTGGGATAAATTGCTTCATGAACACTTTATGTTTGGCAGCACATCTGAGGGCCGTGTGTGTCTCTTTTCTTTGTTTTTTTCCTCCATGGTTTTTGAGTCCGGAGCTCAGCGGCGCTGCTCAGGCAGCTCAGTGCAAACCCCTCATTAATTAAAAAAATTCTGGAAAACAAAAAAAAATTAAATAAAAACAAAACGGCTGAAAGTTTTGCAGTGAGGCTCTGTGGAGCTTCTCATGCAGCATCTCTGACCTGAGCTTCACAGCATGGATTGTTTTGACACATTGGTGGAATAAAGCTGTGAAATCAGTCTGTCAGGTCTTTTTAGGGACTGAGCCAGCGGAAGACCAGTTCGAAACGAACTGGTCTTTCGCAATGGCGAAAGACCCTATTGTATTTGCTATGTTTATTAGGGACTGAGCCAGCGGAAGACCAGTTCGAAACGAACTGGTCTTTCGCAATGGCGAAAGACCCTATTGTTTTTGCTATGTTTATTCTTATTATTTACAAAACATGCTCCAAAACTCACCAAATTCGGTATGGAGGTAGAAACTGGTACACAATGAAAGAAAATGAAGACAAAAAGGCAAAATTCCACTTCTAGCGCCCCCTAGAGGGGTCCAACTACAATTGTCCAAAAATTACAAAAGGCCCTAGCTACCACTAGGAAGGTCGAAAAAAGATGGGGGAAACACCCACGCGTTCGTCTCTTCAAGCCCGACATTTCGTACGCTCTAACCTATGTCGCCCGACAAACAGGGAGTGAGTTATTCCCACTTTTCGTTTTCACATTAAAAGCACAAGGCTCAGAAAGCGCAAGTCCGACGGGCTTGAAAATTCAGTATGACATAGACTGGACGTCCATTACAAAGAATCATCAAAAAAAAAAGTGATTTTTCCAACCGTTTTCGTGCGCCCCCAAGAGGCGTCCAACTACAATTGGCCACTAATTAAAATGGCCCTAGCTTCCACTAGGAAGGTCGAAAAAGATGGGGAAAACACCCACGCTGTTCGTCTCTTCAAGCCCGACATTTTGCACCTCTAACCTTTGTCCCCGACAAACAGGAAGTGAGTTATTCCCACTTGTTTGGTTTTCAAATTAAAATCATAAGGCTCAGAAAGCGCAAGTCCGACGGGCTTGAAAATTCAGTAAGACATAGTCTGGACCTTCATTACAAAGAATCATCAAAAACATTTTTGCTTTTTCCAACCGTTTTCGTGCAACGGCCCTCCAACCAGACTCTAACTCATAACTCTTCATATTTATGGATATAGTTAGAACATTGGATCGGCTTTGACAATGCAAGATCCACTATAAAGGACACTGATTGCGTAACATTCTTTTTCTTTTTTTTTTTTCAACTGGCAGACAGAACATGATCAAAGGCTATTAAAACATGTCAGTCATAAATGCTGGCTTGTGATTGAACAACGCCCATAACAACAGACATTTAACTGCAGCACAGCCTAGCTAAAAGATGATACTAGTATCTTTCATGTAGACGCCGAAATGGCTGAGTTCTAAGCTTAGGTGTCCAAGGTTGCAAAAACGCCTTTCTCTATCTCTCCTCTTTTTTACACACATAAATGGCTGCAGTTTCCTTTAGGGAAGTCGTACAGACGCCATTCAAACATCCACGTGTTTGTCTCATCAGTCGCCGGGCGTCAGCAGAGGACGGGGGCAATTGCAGGCGGTCGGGGTCATCGGGGGTCGCGTCGGCCGCGGCGGCTCAGTCCCGCTCAATCCTGCTTGCAGGGCTAGTTCTTATTATTATTTACAAAACTTGCTCCAAAACTCACCAAATTCGGCACGGAGGTAGAAACTGGTACACAATGAAAGAAAATGAAGACAAAAAGGCAAAATTCCACTTCTAGCGCCCCCTACAGGGGTCCAACTACAATTGTCCAAAAATTACAAATGGCCCTAGCTTCCACTAGGAAGGTCGAAAAAAGATGGGGGAAACACCCACGCGTTCGTCTCTTCAAGCCCGACATTTCGTACGCTCTAACCTATGTCCCCCGAAAAACAGGGAGAGAGTTATTCCCACTTTTCGTTTTCACGTTAAAATCATAAGGCTCAGAAAGCGCAAGTCCGACGGGCTTGAAAATTCAGTATGACATAGACTGGACGTTCATTACAAAGAATCATCAAAAAAAAGAGGGATTTTTCCAACCGTCTTCGTGCGCCCCCAAGAGGCGTCCAACTACAATTGGCCACAAATTACAAATGGCCCTAGCTTCCACTAGGAAGGTCGAAAAAAGATGGGGAAAACACCCACGCGTTCGACTCTTCAAGCCCGACATTTTGGACCTCTAACCTTTGTCCCCCGACAAACAGGAAGTGAGTTATTCCCACTTGTTTGGTTTTCACATTAAAATCATAACGCTCAGAAAGCGCAAGTCCGACGGGCTTGAAAATTCAGTAAGACATAGTCTGGACCTTCATTACAAAGAATCATCAAAAACATTTTTGCTTTTTCCAACCGTTTTCGTGCAACGGCCCCCCAACCAGACTCTAAGACATAACTCTTCATATTTGTGGATATAGTTAGAACGTTGGATCGGCTTTGACAATGCAAGATCCACTATAAAGGAAACTGATTGCGTAACATTCTTTTCCTTTTTTTTTCCCTCGACTGGCAGGCAGAACATGATCAAAGGCTATTAAAACATGTCAGTCATAAATGCTGGCTTGTGATTGAACAACGCCCCATAACAACAGACATTTAACTGCAGCACAGCCTAGCTAAAAGATGATACTAGTATCTTTCATGTAGACGCCGAAATGGCTGAGTTCTAAGCTTAGGTGTCCAAGGTTGCAAAAAACGCCTTTCTCTATCTCTCCCTCTTTTTGTATGACATAGACTGGACGTTCATTACAAAGAATCATCAAAAAAAAGAGGGATTTTTCCAACCGTTTTCGTGCGCCCCAAGAGGCGTCCAACTACAATTGGCCACAAATTACAAATGGCCCTAGCTTCCACTAGGAAGGTCGAAAAAGATGGGGAAAACACCCACGCTGTTCGTCTCTTCAAGCCCGACATTTTGGACCTCTAACTTTTGTCCCCGACAAACAGAGAGTGAATTATTCCCACGTTTTTGGTTTTCACATTAAAATCATAAGGCTCAGAAAGCGCAAGTCCAACGGGCTTGAAAATTCAGTAGGACATAGTCTGGACCTTCATTACAAAGAATCATCAAAAACATTTTTGCTTTTTCCAACCGTTTTTGAGTGCAACGGCCCTCCAACCAGACTCTAAGTCATAACTCTTCATATTTGTGGATATAGTTAGAACGTTGGATCGGCTTTGACAATGCAAGATCCACTATAAAGGACACTGACTGCATAACATTCTTTTTCCTTTTTGCCTCAACTGGCAGGCAGAACATGCTCAAAGGCTATTAAAACATGTCAGTCATAAATGCTGGCTTGTGATTGAACAACGCCCATAACAACAGCCATTTAACTGCAGCACAGCCTAGCTAAAAGATGATACCAGTATCTTTCATGTAGACGCCGAAATGGCTGAGTTCCAAGCGTAGGTTGCTCCTGCTCGGTTGGAGCCCTACCGCCTTTCTCTATCTCTCCCTCTTTTTTAACACACATAAATGGCTGCAGTTTCCTTTAGGGAAGTCGTACAGACGTCATTCAAACATCCACTATTATTTACAAAACATGCTCCAAAACTCACCAAATTCGGCACGGAGGTAGAAACTGGTACACAATGAAAGAAAATGAAGACAAAAAGCAAAATTCCACTTCTAGCGCCCCTAGAGGCATCCAACTACAATTGTCCAAAAACTACAAATGGCCCTAGCTTCCACTAGGAAGGTCGAAAAAGATGGGGAAACACCCACGCGTTCGTCTCTTCAAGACCGACATTTCGTGACGCTCTAACCTATATCGCCCAAAAACAGGGAGTGAATTATTCCCACTTTTCGTTTTCACGTTAAAAGCATAAGGCTCAGAAAGCGCAAGTCCGACGGGCTTGAAAATTCAGTATGACATAGACTGGACCTTCATTACAAAGAATCATCAAAAAAAAAAAGGGATTTTTCCAACTGTTTTCGTGCGCCCCAAGAGGCGTCCAACTACAATTGACCACAAATTACAAATGCCCCTAGCGTCCACTAGGAAGGTCCAAAAGATGGGGAAAACACCCACGCGTTCGTCTCTTCAAGCCCGGCATTTTGCACCTCTAACCTTTGTCCCCGACAAACAGGGAGTGAGTTATTCCCACTTGTTTGGTTTTCACATTAAAATCATAAGGCTCAGAAAGCGCAAGTCCAACGGGCTTGAAAATTCAGTAAGACATAGTCTGGACCTTCATTACAAAGAATCATCAAAAACATTTTTGCTTTTTCCAACCGTTTTCGTGCAACGGCCCCCAACCAGACTCTAAGCCATAACTCTTCATATTTGTGGATATAGTTAGAACGTTGGATCGGCTTTGACAATGCAAGATCCACTATAAAGGACACTGACTGCATAACATTCTTTTTCCTTTTTTTTTCCTCAACTGGCAGGCAGAACATGCTCAAAGGCTATTAAAAATGTCAGTCATAAATGCTGGCTTGTGATTGAACAACGCCCATAACAACAGACATTTAACTGCAGCACAGCCTAGCTAAAAGATGAGTGGAGCTCTGGTGTGAACTACTACATTGATTAACATGGGCGCCGAATGGAAGCGCCGGCGCTCGCGGCACTTCCGCCCAGTGTGTACCGGGCGTTAGACTTATATACTGGTTTAGACATCTTTTCTGAAAGTGCTGCGTCGGCCACGCGAAGCATGCCTACAATTAATGAAGCACACCATCACTGACAAGTGCACCAACGTAGCTTCAGGACCTAGCATGAGATTTAGTGTAGGAACATGAAGTGTATGTAAACTTCTGACCACAACTGTAACTAACCAGTCAGATCAAAGCGGGCAAGAAGAATGGAGTCACTTTGCTGATGGGCTGGATCGTAAAGACTTAAGGTGGGGAACAGAATGTCCACATCAGAATGTCCAAATTGTGACATATAAATATCCTGTCAGACAAAGGCTCTTAGAATTGTCCCCTCTTACGGTGAGCAACTCGACGGACAGCCATTGTCTAACCTCTGCAAGGTAAGTGCACTGAATTCCTTCTTGTACCTATAAACTGTCAGGAAAATAATTATTTCCACTACACTTGTCAATGTGTGTTAACGTGTAAGCTAATGCTTTTCAACAGTGTAAAGCTGATTTTACATGATTCAATAAATGCGTAACACCTCTACGATCAGGTTAGGGCCTGAACCTTTTTCAGCCTCACTGTTATGCTGAAGTAACTTTTCAGCAAAGCTACCAGAGCATCCTCCGCACTAACTCGTGCCACTAATGTTTTTATGTGGATTTGTGAGCCTGTGTGTATTAATTTTGCTTTTTCCAACCGTTTTCGTGCAACGGCCCTCCAACCAGACTCTAACTCATAACTCTTCATATTTATGGATATAGTTAGAACGTTGGATCGGCTTTGACAATGCAAGATCCACTATAAAGGACACTGACTGCATAACATTCTTTTTCCTTTTTTTTGCCTCAACTGGCAGGCAGAACGTGCTCAAAGGCTATTAAAACATGTCAGTCATAAATGCTGGCTTGTGATTGAACAACGCCCCATAACAACAGACATTTAACTGCAGCACAGCCTAGCTAAAAGATGATACCAGTATCTTTCATGTAGACGCCGAAATGGCTGAGTTCCAAGCTTAGGTTGCTCCTGCTCGGTTGGAGCCCTAACGCCTTTCTCTATCTCTCCTCTTTTTAACACACATAAATGGCTGCAGTTTCCTTTAGGGAAGTCGTACAGACGTCATTCAAACATCCACGTATTTGTCTCATCAGTCGCCGGGCGTTGGCAGAGGTCGGGGGTCATCGGGGGTCGCGTCGGCCGTGGCGGCTCAGTCCCGTTTAATCCTGCTTGCAGGGCTAGTTTTTTTTTGTTATTGTTCTTTTTTTGGCCGGTTTAAAAAAAATGAAAAATGTCTGGCTCTCTACCAGTTTCTCTCGCCGCTGGAAGGCCTCTGATTGGCGGGCCGATCGTCCAACTACTACAGGTGGATTTGCAAGAATCCTTGCGGTAAATCCACTCCTTTTGCCAGGATTAATTGAAGTGTTTTCAGTCCCTGGGTTTTCCATCAGCGGAAAACATCTTCGTCGTCGATTCAGAAAATAAATTATTGATGGAATCGGCTCGGTGGTGTAAATTCCGAGTCGTGTAAACTAACAACACCTGCTCCCGCTGGCCACAGCCACAGCCAAGACAAACTGGGCTGTTGTTCTCCCCCATTAGCCGGCGCCACATGTTGATAAAGTTTCAATAGACTCTCGCTCGCCGGTTTCCTCCGCTTAGCCCGCTAATAAATGCCGGGGCTGCTCCGGGGCCGCCGGTGTCTCCCCTCATCACTGCAAACGACCGTCGGGCGGCGGCGGCTCGGCTCGAATCGATAGCCTCCGACCGCCACAGCCTCTGGACGGCGGTGGGTTACTGATGAGGGGGAGCCCAGGCGTGGAGCCGTCGACGGGTGCGAGTCTGTCGGAAGGGGAAGGAAGCGGAAGAGGCAGAAAGATTTGAAACAACAAAAGGTTTTTTTTTTTTTACACCTCGCAGAAAACTGCCGGACTGAAATGGACGTCGGCTTGATGTCTGCGGCTCATCACAGCGAGGGAGCAAACGGTTGACAGCAGCTTTACTCCTCATTGTGTGTGTGTGTGTGTGTGTGTGCTTTAATGTTTTGATTCTTTTTTGCGGAGTTGTGTAATTGGCTCGATGATTTGGCTGATGCACAGTGGAATGGGCGAGTGCGTTCCGAAGAGAGCAATGACTTTTCCAGAGAGCTGCCTGTCCGAGAGGCCAGAGAGTTGAACGAGGATGTTGGCGGCATCGAGACTTTATCCCTCATCCGCATTCAGTGATATCGAGCGTAGTGTAATTCGCTATTCTGTTTGTCTTGAGTCAGCTTGCCGAGGCCAGGCGGCGTGATTCATCATTTTGGGAGCGCACTCCAGACTTCTTATTTATTTATGTTTTTTTTTTTTATTCCAGTTTCACCATCTTGCCCTCTTCTTCCCCTCCGTTCCTCCTTCCCAACACAGCATCTTTCCATCTTATTTATGCCGTTATTTGTGCGCAGCCCTAAGAGGCCGTAAATCAGAGCGCCGCCGCGTTTTGCATCGCGCATGATGCATCGGCGGGAGGAGACGTCGCTGTTGTAATGAATAATACAAGGTGCTCATACCGCCGCGCCTCCACAAAGCGGGCCTCCGTCGATGCAAGCAGGCCGACCTGGAGAGCTGCAGCGAACGCGGCGTTAGCTCGGCTTCAGCTAGCGATAAATCAGCCCCTTCGTAAGGAGGCTGGCTTGGCACTGGGAGCCTCCCGGCGGAGGGCCTGGCTGGGAGCCGGGCCACGCGTTGACTAGAGGGCCCCCAACTCATCCACCGCCACCCCTCCCACCCCAAAACCCGGGGTCTCGGGGGCCGGCTTTTAATCGCGGCAAATGGGCGGCAGCGCTAACAACCGGCGGTATTTCACTCGCTGTCGCGGCGCCTCTTTACGACGGAGGAGATGTCAAGCCTCCGCCGTAATTGGGGGTTTTACGAGTGTGTTTGCTCTGCGAGGAGTACTTCACTTCACTCTGTGGATGGGACGCCGTGCTCTCCGGGGGTCTCCACCTCTACCAATAGCTCGCCGCCCAGTTGGATCTGGGCCAAAGCCTGGAGCTGCTGAAGTTCGTCCAAGTTGGAGATTTTTAAAAACAACATGGTTCACGTTCAGACTTGCCTCTGTCACACTGTTAATGGATGGCTCCTGTCGGCGGCCAATCTGGGCCTATTTATCATACATTTCCATACAGCGGTATTTTTCGGTTTTGGGGGAGGGGCTTCCTTTACCGAGTTGATAGTGAGGCACAAGTGGAGTCTTTTCTCGCCTCCAACCAGACAAGCTTGTAGTTTGTCATGAAGAGCCAGAAGACCAACAGTGGTTTCTCTGGCTGTTTGTAATAATTGATGTGCTCATGTGCCTTGATCAGCTCAGCACGGGAACCTTGTCAGAGGCTTGAAAAAAAAAAAAGAAGACATGTCCCATGCGCTCTAATGAGGCTCCACTTAAAAACTGCTGCAGGGTTTTTAGTGGCTGCTGGTGTCCGTAGGGACGACCCCTGACCCTGTAAAAACCCACCCATAGTGTTTCAGACCCAGCAGATGTACCCGTTGCCCAACATGGATGCAGATTTTTGGATGTGGTGATTTTTAAGGTCAGACTTGAAGCTTTTGTTGGCTTTAACTCTCCATTGGTTTGTTTATTTATATTTTGGTGTAGCGGCAGCACAGATCATCCAGCACAGTGGTGCCTCTGTGGTCTGCAATGTTCTGTTCTGTTGGTGCCACCTAATGAGCAGCGGCTGGTGGTGTTGAAGTCAACAACTCTGGCCAAGGTCAGTCAGGATTAACGAGCAAAAACAACTCTTCCACCAAAAAGAGTCTGTGACGGTTTTTTTTTTTCCTATGTTGTGGAAAAGGTTGTGGACTAGTTCTGACGAACTAGAACTGCTGCTGTTGCATCCTCACGAGTCTCTTCAGCAGTGCAGTTGTCTGTTTGTGTTGATCTTTTTTTTTAATTATTATTTTCTGTGTGTGAGAAAACTTTCTGCAGTTGATTTTGTCAGACCCAAACTTGGAAGCTGATCATTTGTGAGGGGCACCAGACAGACAGATGGAAAACATTTCTCTTCCGAACCTTTTTAAAGATGGATGTGTGGGACTTTTTGCTATTTTTCAGAAGTGCAGCGGCGTCCCAAGGTCACTTCGTACGGTACGCGAGGAATCCGTCGTTAATGCCAGTCGCTTTCATGAACATGAATTGTTTGTGTTTCTTCCAGCTGCATTCAAACGTTTTTGACACTTTAGAATTGAATTAATTGTCTCCTGGCTGTGTCGCAATCTAATCGCTTTAAGTCAGACTTGGGATTCGATCGGAGAATATTGCATTAAACACCCGACGTTTTATCTTCCCCAAGCCCAATAAACTCGGGATTCACATTTATCTCCTGCAATTTAAAAAATATATTGGCTTGTGCAGAAACAGATCTTATCTAATAGCAGGGAGATGACTCTGAATTACCGCCGCTTAATAATGCAAAAACTCTGGCAGTATGATGAGGTCGATGAAAACAGGCTCCTTCTCCATGTTGAAGCTGGCGGACGCTCTGTCTCATTCACGTCGCTTTTTCAAATGGCTTGCGTGCGTGACCTGGAGAGTTTCCATCCATGGTGATCGTTGTCATCCAACGATGCGTTTCAGAAGTAGCTTCGTCCTCCGATTTGCATTTCTGCCCTTTTTGATGTCGAAGCATAATGACGCGATCGTGCCGCCAGTCCTGCACATTGTGGTTTCAGAAGACAGGGAGGAAGGAAGGAAGCCGCGTCTTTATCTCACATCTCCTATAATCTGCGAGACTGTCAGCCGGTCAAGTTGAGTCGAGGGTGGAGGAAGCTGCAGCCGGGCCGCCTTGGACAAGTGAGGAGCTAATCACCCGTAGAGTAATTGGACGTATTAAGAGACGTATTAAGAGATATTGGCAGGACATGAGGGAGGCGGCCGAGTCCGAGTCTGAATCCGAAAACCAGACACACACAGCAAACCTTGAACTTCAGGTCCAGGCCTGCTGCTGCTGCTGCTGCTGCTGCTGCTGCTGCAGGAGGGGATGTTGTCCGTAGTTGCTCGGTTGGCTCTCTGCTTCCTGAAGGCAAAGACGGACGCAGAGAGTTTTTCTGCTTCACCAGTCGGAACCAACACCGCAAACATTTCCAAACCGTAAACGTCTCACAAGTTGTTTGCTGCTCAGTCGATCATGTCGGTTTTCAGTGTTTGTCGGATCGCTGCGAGTGTCTGCTAGTGGATCAGGACAGGTTTTAACAACCAGGGGGCGCCAGAGTCATGAAATCCTCCTTTGTCTAGCTTAAATTCCTTCACTTTGTGTAAATTCCTTCACTTTGTGTCTGAATCCATGAATGTGGGGACTGTTCTGTTTTTGATTTGGCTTAAATGAGCTGCGCTGGAACTACAGTATAAAGGGAGTGTTTAGTATAGCGCCATCCTGTGGACGAACAAGTCAGTTTGGAACATTAGTAAAGAATTCCTTCAATGAAATATGGCATCTTGATTTCTGCTGATGCAACATCACTACCCAAAATATAATCCAAAATATAAAAATGTTATTATTTTTTTGGTTGGGTGGCAGGTGAATCATTGTTTAAAAGTCACAGTTCAACAATCTGTTGAGCTGCAGTGAAACTTCCATCAAACCTGTGAGTCTGTTTTTCACTTTGCACCCGATAAACATGGCAACGGGTGTATGATTCAAGTTTATCTCCTGCCATTTGTAACGATTTGCATAAAAACAAATTATGTTCGGTAACATTTATTGTCAGCCTGAATCATAAATGTTTAATAATGGAAACACATGGCGCTAATTCACATCTGCTCCCTCAAGCAAACAGCCGGCTGTTTTGTTATTGTGTGTCCTTGTATTTGTTGCTGTTGTCCTTCTTTTTATCGGTTCCGTCTTCTGGAAAACTTGAAGGTCTCCTGAGTGCGCAGCCTCGTTTATTTAAAACAAAACCTAGAATAGGACATATTTCTAGAATAGAACATATTTAGCCCTGTGTTGACTGCCTCCTGCCAAAATGCCACATGTTAGCTTACTGCTGACGCTGATGAGGATAAGAGAGGAAGGTCCAACAACAAAGTTGGACCTTCTTCTCTCATTTGTAAGGAGACTGTCTGAGAAGGCGGGGCTAACTGCTCGCTGAGCCTCTTGTTGTACCCACAGTGAACCCACAATGGGCTGCATTGCCAGAACTGTGTGTTTTAGCACCCAGTTTCCAGAAAGTGAAGTGAGCAACAGCAGTAAAACAAGAATTCTTGTCATTCTGGCTGAAATTATTGTTTATCAATATTGACAATAGAGACTAATGAGATCAGTTAGGTGAAATCTTCCAAATGTGGAGCCTTTAAAATATCTTCTTACGCCGTCTGGGTTCCCCTTTATGCACAGTTTGTTGCAGTATTAAGTGAAGTTACTAACACTCATTCCACCATTTCTCTCTCTCTCTCTCTCTCTCTCTCTCTCTCTCTCTCTGACTCTCTCTCTCTCTCTGTCTCTCTCTCTCTCTCTCTCTCTCTCTCTCGACAACCAGCCGCTCCCTCTGATCCTGCGGCTCTGGTGGGCTGCACGGTCCCAGCGCGGCAGATTCATTATTAATGCGATAAATATCTATGATGTTGGTGAGCTCTGCTGCATCTGTGTTTGTGTAGGCGTGTCTGCGGCGGCGTGTCAGCCGTGATCAGCGTGGAGCCAGGGTGATGGTACACAACAGACAGGGTGTGTGTGTGTGTGTGTGTGTGTGTGTGTTGTGTTTACAAAAAAATACAGACGAGCCAACAGTTTCATCTCCCCATTGTCTTCTCATTTCCTCTAACCCCCCAACCATCAACTCCCCCTCACACAAACACACACACACCCCTCCTCCCTCCTACCACCTCTCTGGCACGCCGCCGTCTGTCAGTGACACGCACACGTGTACGCGTTTACCCCGCCGCCTGTTTGCGTCTGATTGTGTCGCCGCGTGTGGCCTCACGCTGTGCGGCGCCGGCGCTGCTGCACCTGTTTCATGTGACTTAACGCGTCGCTCATCACTTCACAGGAACCTTCCGGAGGGCCCTCGTGCCCCAGACACACACACACACACACACACACACACACACACACACACACACGCGCACACACACTCCTATGCATGCATGTCTTGATGAATAATTAAGAAGGCAGCGGTGGAGATGAGAGGCCAGTTGCACCTGAAGCAGCGTCTCACCCACAACCTTCACGTCAAACAGCGCCGGGTTAAAACGCTCTCTGGTACGTTTGGCTCCCCGTCTGGCTCCTGGCTGGCGGAAAAGTATTTTGGTTTTTTTTCATCTGGTGCAAACGCGCAGCAACACACCTATGTTGCTTAAAGCGCAGCGGGGGAAATGCGTCCGCCGAGCGCTTCGTTCAGTCGAACCGCTTGTCAGGGCAAACACATGGCAGCCACTCAGTGCCTGCAGACGTGCAGACGGGGTGGTCGAGACCCGGAGGTGTTCAAAGAGGACCGAAGTGACTCCGATGAGGCGTTGGATGAGCTGGTGGTATTTTCACACACAACCGTCTACCGAGCAGCACCTCTATGGGCCAAAGAGCCGTTGATGGAGAGGATGCAGAGGAGAACGACCAGACGGGTTCAGGTGTTCATGGTTAACGGTGTATGGACCTGCCTCCCATTGCCCAACACTTTCAGTGGGATCTTTACCAAATGGATACCTGACAGAAATCCAACAGACTTGACAGAAACTTTCCACTGGATGCATGAAGTCAATGTTTTTCAAGCACGGCGCACTGGTGTGCCATGAGATAATGTCAGGTGTGCCGTGAAAATGATCCAGTTTCACTTAATTAGCCTAAAAAACATTCCATTGTGGAGTGACTGTGCTTTGAAAGGAATGTGAGCCTATTTTCCTCTCTCAGTTCCTCCCAGGATATTTATCAGCTTTACGTGCATCTAAACAGGTTTCCCAGGTTTCACACTGAGTGAGTATCAATAAATTAAGACAATATTGTAATTTTTAGGCTAAAAAGTGTCATTTTATAACATTTTGGTTGGTGATGTGCCATGGGATTTTTTTCAAAGTAAAAAAAATGTGCCGTGGCTTAAAAAAAAGTTTGAAAAACACTGCATTAGGTCACACGTTCAACAGTATCCAGTCAGTATTCCCAGAATTCCCAGTGATAAAAGTACAGCTTGATTTGGCTGTTTCCCACTGATTCAGATTCTGAGCTTGTTTTTTTTTCAGTGGTGATTTCTTGATGGAAACACGTGGTTTCATGTCATATGTCAAGTGTCATCTCCAACAGCAGCATCTCCTGACAGGAAGTGTGTCCTGCTGGCTGTGCAGAGACTTCCGCTCAGCAGTTTTCAACACTTCATCCCCAACAAAGTTGCTTCCCTGATAAAACAAATCACTTGATGTCATCAGCCTGCTGCCCGCTGCCTGCTGCCTGCTGCCTGCTGCAGTCTTCTGGACGAGCCTCAAACTCTTCCTTTAAATGAAACCACTAAGCATTTTCGTTTCTTTTTCCTTTTTTTTCTTAAGTCCAAATTAATATCCCGTACCATAAAATGTAGAGTGATTGCAGAGGATAAATTCCAACCTGCTGCGCCGAGGAAGCAAACCTTTAAGGAGATCTCAGCGGCGCGTCTTGCATATCGACACAAGCCGTCAGTGTGTAATAGAGGAGACTGTTATCAATGCAGTGGGAGCCGAGAGCCCCGAGAGCCATTAACAGGCCCGTCTTTTATGATGCTGTGTATTATGGATGCCTTGTGCGTGCTGTTCCATCAGAGGCCGTAAACACGGGCGCAGTCAGCAAAGTCCACTCATTAAGAAGCATCTAAATGCAATTATTTATTGATGCCTCCCGCAATCGACTGTCCTGGCTGCAGAAAAGTATTTTGAGGGGTGGGGTGTGTTGGGGTGTGGTGTGGGTGGGGTGGGGCGGGGTTGCGGCGGTGATATTTTCCCCGTGTCATCAGGTCTGGTGGCGGAGATTACCCAGGTTAACAGCTGTCGTAACTGTCGCACAGCTAATTATCGTCCCAGAAAGGGGCGAGTAGAGGAAGCATCGCCTGGGAAACCCGCTTGAGTCAGTTGTCTCCTCCCGCAGCCGGCCAGCGGTGCCGCCGTTGCTCCGAGTTGTAGTTATTTTTGTTAAAGTACCAACAAAAATCTGATTTCGATAAGAAAAGTGGCAGCTCAGATTAGTGCGATGTGCGTTGCCCGGGAAGCTTTGAGGAATCAGAGCGCCTGTTTGTGTTCAGCGTCCATAATAAATAGATCATTTCATGGAGACTGTAAAATTTTTATTGGCCTTCTTTATTTTTTATATGAGAGATTTTGATGGAGTGCCTGTTTGACATTTGCTCCAGCCGGGGTGATAAAACCGCGGCGCCGAACCTTTTCATGAACAACGCCTCGGCTTACGTAAGGTTTTATTAGACTGGCAAAAGCCACCGGGCGGCTAACACGACCTCGAAGAGCCGTGAACCGAAACCGAGGAGGGAAAAAAAAAATCATTAAGACCCGAAGCGATGGCGGAGGGATAAATTAGGACTGTTTTCTCATAATTTCACTAAATGGTTACATTCCCGTGTGTGTGTGTGTGTGTGTGTGTGTGTCAGCCAGGTTTAATTAACCCACTGTGGCTGGCTCGCTGGAAGATGTTTCTTCTCTGACAAACATCACAACTCTGAAGGGTTGAAGTCAAGAAATTGAGTCAGCATCACCCCCCCAGTACATCAGGCTAAACAGACCAAAGAGAAAGTACCCAGCGTGAACAAAAGGACAACACTCCAAATTATTTAATGTACCAAAACACTTTTACTGTCCCCAGTGGGCGACTTTCTGATTGCAAGTGCTGTATACAATTTCCTGTTCCCTAGGAAGAATCAATAGTCTGAAACACAACCACATAAAAGCAGAAAGTGCCTGTCAGAATGCATATTGGTCATAAAAAACACACACAAAGAAATAATGCAAAACACAAGAAAAGCACCTCAACGCTTTTGCGCAAGATCATTTTTGCACCAAATATTTAGAAACCTGGTGCAATTGATGTTGCCATCAAAGTAAACTGATTTACTGTCAGACCAAGTTTGAAATTCCATCCACTTCTATTCTACTATATTAATAATGACCACCATAAAAAGTGTTTTAATACTTAAAAAGCCATTAAGGTAAAATAAAACTCAGTTTATTGCAGCTAAAACAACTTATTTCAGGGTCTGTGTAATCTGAAACTCTCACCTCCATCACAAATATATTTCATTCATATCAATTAATTCACCAGCACTAACTTGACTTGAAGCCCGTCTCACTTCCTGCTGCTCTAAAAGTTGCTGCTAGCAGAGTCCTCCCACTGCTTCTCAGACCTCTTGAGGGTTGTATCAGCAGAGAGCAAACGGCAAAGAGCAGCAAGATGTAAAAACTAGATAAAGTCACGGCCGCCTCTTTGTTCCCACTTCTGGCAGCGTGCAGCGTCTCCAGATGTACGACCACACCGAGGGGGGTGGTGCCGGGTGCTGTGAGGAAACGCCCGCCAGCAGAAGACTGAGGATGTTCGGCAAGGTGCGTGCTTCTGATAACAGCAGGAGTGTTTGAGCTCGTGTTGCTGGTCGAGAGGAGAACCGCGGGGCCGACGGTCCCGGACTGTCCTGCCCCACCAGCGCTAACGAGTCTATTTTTAGACTCCCCTCCATCGCCGCGCCGTCTCCATCAAGGTGAACCAGGCAATCAAATCCATCAAAAAGCCATCAGAAAAGCAAAGAGAAATACTCCACCTGCTCTCATTTTTCAAAGTGGGGCGTGTGGGGGGAGAGAGGCTATACATTACACAAACAATTTCTTATCTGGCGCTTGGCGTGAATAGATGTATAGGGTTCGGGGGGCTCACCCGCTGGATCAGAGGAGGTCTGGCTGATTATGGGTGGAACCGTGGGGAGGGTCCTGCCTTGCCAGATAAAAGAGGTTGGTGCTGCTGATGGAGACGACCTCCATCCATCCATCAGGCCTGGAGGTGCCACCTCAGCCTCTCTCCACTGCGGCTCCGCAGGGCTGACGGATGACTCCGCCAGAGACATGAAGACATCGGAGGGGCCTGACATTACCAGCAGGACCCCTCCCCACCCACCACCACCACCCCAACACCTCCCCTGGAGCCGACTGTGAGGACAGCAGCTAATCAAAATCAATGTGTGTGTGTGTGGAGCTGAAGGGGAGAGAGGGAGAGTCACCACGCTCCTGCCCTTGAGATGCTGGGAGTTTACCTTCAGAGTTGGTGGACGGTACACTGGCACTCGCTGGAATTGAGATACTTCATCTCTCATAGTTACACCTACGTCTTGGCCAACTGCACACTGAGGAACAAGGGCTAGTGGTCAGAAATCTAACTGCCAGGAGGCTGTACATCCTCTGAAGCGGCAGATGGAGATTCTTACCTCGGTTTCCGCTGTCGACGGATAACACGCTGGAGGTTGAAGTGCACAAAAGTGCAAGACAAATGGATGCAGAATTTGCTACTGGCAACAGCTAATGCTACGGTCAGCTCACGCTAGGACGGCTGACTTGGCTGCTTGATGAATAGATAGATAGTAGTGTTGTCAAAAATATTGATATATCGATTAAATATCGATATTGAAAACTAAAAACGGTTCAATATGACTTTTCCATCCCCCACCCACCCACCCACCACCGTGTATTCAGGGGACTTCAGTGTGATCTCCACCACCATTCCTGTCGACGAAAATCGTACCGAAAATCAATATTTTTCAAAATATCGTATCGAAGTCTGAAGTCCAGTATCGTGACAACATTAATAGATAGGTAGGTAGATATTAATGTGTTTTGTTGGGCATCAACATTGAAAGATGGACTTGAAGCTTAAAAAAACTTTAAGTCATATTGATACAAACTACGGCAGCAAACATAAATTAGTTTATGTTTAGTTTTGTTTGATTGAATGACGCATCACATAAAAAGAGAAAAACAAACATGGCTGAGACACTCAGGTCAATCTGTGGGCACTAAGTCAGACTAAGTGTGAGGCTGCAGACAGAAGCCACACGGCCGCCTGCATGTAAACGCCGTAATGGAAAATAATATCGACCCGCTGTTGCAATTCATTTTTTTTTAATCAGGCAATCAGCGGCAGTGCAGGCCTCGTTTACCGGCTGTTAAGCGTGCGCATCATTACCTGACTTGGCCAGGTTTTTTAGTTTGTGTGTGTGTGTGTGTGTGCGTGTGTGTGTGTGTGTGGGGACGGAGACGCCGGAGATTCTCGCACGGGACAGTCCTAATGCACTGACATAAGTGAGACGGATATGTTTTTAATGGCTGGGCATCGTGTGTGTGTCGGCTCATGTGATACGACGGAGAGAGAGAGAGAGAGAGAGAGACCATGAGGGAGAGAGAGAGAGAGAAGCCACTGTATCTCATAAAGCCGGAGTGCCAAAGATTGCTATTTCATTTTATTTCCGGTGCAGAAGTCAGGGACCTTTTTTTTCTTCTCTCTCTCTCTCCCCCTCCATCTTTCCCGCTCACTTTAATGGGGGTGACAATTATCGCAAGTCTAATGGAGGCTCAGCCTCCTGCTCGTTAGCGCGGCAGCAGTGGATTTCTGCTCGTTTGCGGAGCTAAAGGGGGGCCAAAGGGTTGTTCATACTCAGGGAGTCGAGGCACCAGGGGCAAATTTTCCTCCGACATGTAGCTCAACCTTCCTGCTTGTTGTGACAGAAACTCAAGGCCCAGGAGTGCTGCTGCTGCTACTGATGCTGCCCACCTCCGCTGCTTCTTTAGGGAGCGCGCACACAGCTCCATGCAGGGATTAAGAGATAAACATAATTAATCCTCTCTGGTTCAATAAATCGCAATATTAATGTTGATGGTATCTCACCTAGCGAAGCCGCAACAATCTGTTGTCATTAGTGAGTCTGAGATGGTGTGTGTGTGTGTGTGTGTGTGTGTGTGTGTGTGTGTGTGTGTGTGTGTGTGTGTGTGTGTGTGTGTGTGTGTGTGTGTGTGTGTGTGTGTGTGTGGCTGGCTCATTCCAAAGCACCGGTCGGTGGTAGTGCAGTGTGTTCTTTTTTCTTTTTCGCTCTCAAAATTGAGCCTAAATGCTGCTGGCATGCACGCAAACCCGGGCTCTTGGCGTACATCGGTGACATTTCAGGCTGCGATTTGTATGCAATTTGTTGCATATCCCTGAAAAGTTCCTTGACGCTGCGTCTCAGTGAGCAAAGTGCAGCTTGGAGTGCAGTTTGCTGTGTGTAGACTTACGAACAAAGAAAGGCCAATCAGCAGCTCAGTGCGTCTTCCGCTCCTCCAGCTGGAGACAGTAGCGTCTTGCTGAAGGCAGCACCAGTCACGTATCCAGTCTAGTTCTGAGGCTCTGTTGATAACTCTGACCTGCAGGACGCTGGAAACATGCTGCTGCGCTCTGACCGATGCGCCGGGGGTGACGGCCGTGTCCCCGGGCCTCGTGTAGCACGAGAAAGAGAGAGAGACATTCCGGTGTGTGATGGCGGCACACATCACCAGCTGGCAGAGTCGCCCTCGGTCACACATTTATCTCTCTGTCGTGCAGCCCCAAAAGTCTTTGTTCGGCCTCAGTACCACTGACAGAAGCCATCGCTTTACCCCCTCGTCCTCTGATATCGACGTAAAGAATGGCTCTGTCAGCCCCCTTACAACTCCCCCTCCAACACTCTTCCAGAAATAACAGGGATGGATGTGGTGGTGGTGGGGGGAGTCGGCTCCGCTTCACCTCGCCATCTTTAATAAAATAAAAACGATTCAGCCTTCCCCTGGAAAACATCTCACCTCAGCCTCATTATGGATGCACACATCCTGTCAGCGTGTCACCCGAGCCATCTGATCTTCCTCCTATCTGCCTCCAACAACCATCCAATTAGCTCCGTTATCGGGAGTGTGGGGCTTAACCCGAGATAGCGACCAGCCATCATCCGGCAACGCTGGGGAAGCTTTGCGGTGAGATCCTGCCCCCCCCCGCCCCCACACACACACACACTCACACACTCACGCACACCCCCCCCTCTTTTCTCCTTTTGCTGCTGCGACAGTGTAGTGACGCTCAGAAACGTTGGGGGTTAATTTAATGGGGGATCATATTATTTGGAAGTCCTCTACAATGGAAATGTCAGCGCCTCAGCCTTTATGTTTATGGATGGAAGGCGGCGTCTAAAAGGTCCTTTAACAGGGGACGCTGTCACTCGGACTTATCAGGTATTAAGAGACTCGGCACAACGAGTGCGTCATCATCCAGCCAGCGCTGGCTGTGAGTGAACAGTGAAAGATTGGCTGGAAAAAAGAGAAAGAAATACACTGCATTGAGTGTGTGTTCAGTGTTGAAACGCACTCTCTCTATATTGCTGTGACACGGCTTTCGTGGGCAGAGTCTACATGGCCGTTGATGTGGGTGCTGCGAGGGGAAACCTGGCAAAGCCGTCGATTTACCAGCAGCAGGTGCTGAGAATTACGCCGTAAAGCACAAAACATGTTTGTAACAGAGACGTGTTGAAGGTCAAGTCCAGGACCAAACAAATTTAGCACCGCTGAGAAGAAGACAAGGTTTCGAAACAAGTTTTGTCCATATATGGGGTGTCCTAAAAACATTGACATCATTTCGCAGGCCAATAACTTTGGCAATTCTTATTGAAATAACCTCAAATTTTCACAGAATGTATCGAAACAGATCAAGATTTTATATTTAATGTTTTATTTTTGTTGTGTTTTCAGGTTGAGCCGTGCCGTTCCCTCCCAAAGAGAATCATTTTGTGTCTTGGCATTTGCTCGCACACAGTCACCCAGTTGTGACACGGCACACCCAGTTGACGTGCGCTGTGTCACAGGCGGTGCACATATTGAACACTTATGAAATCGCTCCTATAATAAACTTCTGATGTTCAACACCTAAACTGTTAGTCGTTAGACTTTCGTAAGATAATTTATTTAAAAAAAAAATGTGTGTGTGTGTGTGATGTACTTATATACGTAGTTTCAGCGCATCCAGAACTGCAGTAGGATTTTAAAGCCCATTGAGATCTTTTATGGACAAAGATGCTACTGTCAAAGAGATTAGCATGGATGCTCTGCTTTCCAAGTTTCATTTGGGTTTTTCCATAAAATGGATGCACAAGATAACTCCAAAGGGAGCAGGAAATAGTTTATCTCGTGTGCCAGCTCAGTAAACGGAGATGTGTTTGGTGTTGACACCTAATTAGTCGATGCTTAATCCTTCAAAAGTAAAATGTTTCACTGCGGGTTGTTTGAAAAGTAAAATGACTCCGTCGCCACTCGGTAACGCGAGTCGCCTTTTCTCCTGCGGAACGACCAGCAGCCATGCGGAATGTTTCCTGACAGAAAAGCAATTTCAATTGAGTCCTTTTCCCTAATTGGTATTAACAGCTAAACAATCCCTCCTTGGCGGAGCGGCCAGAGTTCCACCTGCTCCGTCTCATTCCCCATCTCATTTTCATGAGTGGGTGGGCCGGCTTCGGGAGGGCGGGCACCATTAGATATAGATTAGATTGCCGGGTGGTGGTGGAGGGGGGCGGTGTGTTGCCATGGAGGAGACCTATCTGCGAGGTTAGCAGGCAGGCGAAGGCGTTCGCGCTGGTGCTGGGTGGGCGGATGGGCAGGGGAGGTTAGAAGATATGGAGTTGATTACTTTGGGTTGCCATGGCGGAGGAGTCTTATCCAGCAGCATGCAGCTGGTCTCCTCTTGGCTCCGCTCCCTCCCTGATGGGATGGGATGGGATGTGGTGGGATGAGGAGGAGGGTCTTTACAAAGAGGAAGCAGACTGGCTTTGATTTGCTTCCCTCCGACTCCGTCAGCAGGCGAGCTTCGTCGTCGGCTTCGTTTAAGCTCCCTGCTTGATTTTCAATTGACCCTCCTGCTTCTTACTGTGCAATAATCCATCGGGCTAAATGATCTTCTCTCTCGGCACTCCACCCCCCCCAGCCCACTTCTATACACTTCTATAATGTCTTGATGCTTCTCACCTTCCATCCCTCCTTGGCCGTGTTTACCTGCCGTGCCGCTCGCCCTGATTGCCTGTGATGAGCTGCTTTGATTGGCTGAAGGTGGCGCCTGGGGCGAGGTCAGGTGGGACGTCGGGGGTCTTGGCGCCCCTACCGCAATCAGACACAAGCACACGGACACACGCACTCAATCACCGCCTGGCCTGTGCTCTCATTGTCATGGCTGAGCACTGAGAGAAAAGGCGCCGCTCAGGTGAGCAAAGAGGCGAGCAAAAGAAAAACCCAAGACAAGGCTTTTAATGGAGGAACGATGGAATATATAATACACAACACCCGTCCTTTGAATAACATCCCTCCTTCCTGATGATGCCAGCTGAGATAGTTTGCACCAGGGTCCAGATAACGGTGCCTTACGTCCACTGCCGTGTAATTAAGTGATATCGCTGTCTGATAACAATAACACCACCCGTCGCCTCAGAGGGCGAGGCTTCATTTCCCTAATACACACAGAGAGCCGAGGGTCTGATTTCCTCCCTGGGCGGCACTGAGACTGATGCTAGGGATGCACCTGAAGCACATTAGCATGAGAACAGAGGCAGCGTTATCTTTCATTGTCTGTCTGAGGGGTTTGTTTGCATTCGACCTCTGATGGTTCTTCATTAGCTGTCCCGTTGCTCCAAGTCTGGGTCTCGTCTCCAGTAGGGCTGCAATGATTTATGATTTATGATTTATGTTGTCGACGTAATCGATTCGATTACGTCGACAACATAAATTCGTTGACGCAAAAATTTAAGCGTTGACGCGCCGTGTTATTGTTATTGTAAATTCCTGATTGATAAAGTCGCACTCCGGCCGCTTCTTCTCTGAAAATCTTCAAAAACTCCGACCCAAAGTTTCTAAACTTCAGGAATATTTCATAGAAAATGAAGCAGCGAAACACGTTAGGTACAAACTCTGTGAAGCTCACCTAGCGTAGCACTTAGTTAGCACTGAGTCGCTGTATCATCACGCACCGTAGAGAGGAGTTCACAAATAACGTTGAGGATAGATACTTTGTAGATATTTTTGAAATGATTTGCTTATTTGTTAATTATTCATCAGCCTATGATGCAAGTACATAAAACATTTTCTTTGCATGTCAGAAAAACATGGAACGAGCTTGCTTAGTGAATGATAGTTTTCTGAGGTAAATGCTACTTTACGGCAGTAATTAGTGAATTACAGCCCTTGTCAATACTAGTGTTTATACTGAATTGTAACACTCTTTCACTTATCAACTGTTATTTAGGGAATATAAATTTGATATTTAAGTTGTAAGAAATCTATTTAAGGTATTTAACTGTGATAAACATTGCAATTCACCTTTAAATTGTGAATTAAGATACCTATGATATTTTACGTTGATAGCAACTATGTCACAGATAAATGCTTTGTGTGTCATTATTTTTGATATATTTGTTTAAAAACGTATGCTGTCAGAGTACAGCTGTATAACACAGGTTTGAAAATTTAAGCAAGTTAGGTTAAACAGAAGTCTAAAATAGGTAGTGAAAATAAAGAAGATAATCGTGACTAATCGGAAAAAACAAACAAAAACAAACAAACAAAAAAAAACAATACTTGCAGCCCTAGTCTCCTTTAGTTCAGGTTGGACACTTAATGACAGTCAAAGACTAGGACTCATGTCTAATAAGAAAAACATGAATGGAAAGTGTAGCAATTGGACCATCTGGTATATCTAGTAATATAATAAGTATTTAATGTAGAATAAAAAAGAATAAATGTAGGAGTCTCACCTTCATGAATCTGGAGCTGCTTCCCTTTCAAGTGGATGATAAGATCAAGTAAACTCTGTCTTCAGCAGCCCGTGCCGGGATATGAACCCTGAGTAAAAGCAGCCAGGATACTGTTGCAGGGGTCTCTTTGATAGAAATTTGAATTTGGTATTAAAGTTTGCATGTTGGCTCGAGGTGTTTTTTTTTTTTTTTTGTTTGTTTGTTTTTTTGCTTGGTTTGATACTGAGCTTCACAGCTGAGTCTCGTCATGGATATTCCCGTGTTGCTCACTCAGGTCTGTCGTGTTGGGAGGACATCTTCATTTTGCGCTTTGTGTCCCAGACTTTTTGATGGTTTGCAGTGTATTTGCTTTTTGTTAAAGCACCCGTTCACAAAGACATTAAAAGATAGAATTCAAGTCTTGAGGCCGTTCCTCAAATCTTGTTTTTGCATTCAGGTGTTTTTCCTCTGCCGCAGCTGAAATCCTGCAGTAGCCTCCCTCCCTCCTTCCCTTTGCACCAGATGCATATGGCGTATTCCCGTAGGAATTCCTCCAATGCAGCTCAATTCCCCGCGGCCCGAGCTGAAAGCAAAGTCAGGAAATTTAAATAGGTTACCTACAGAACTCAGACATCTAGAAAAATAGCCCCCTGTATTTGCACCGCCAAAAAAATGGCATCAGCCTTCAAAATTGGGTATTTCTCTTTTCAAGTTTTCTGCATTGAGAAGATTTCTGGCTTCTCTCCCTCTAAGACTGGTTGGGAAGGAGGAGTTCAGTTTGAAGGTTGCAGATATGAAGGTTTCACACTGGAGTTTGTCTTGTTGCATCGAGACTCGACGGGATTGGGAGAATTTTCTCCTCCGAAGTTGAATGCTTCGAGGGCAGATCAAAACAATCCATCATCATTATTTTCTGCTTAACAACACCGATACTTGTGTGTTCATTTGTGAAATTGGCTTTGTGCTGGATGGAGCTCAAACAAGCTGTGTTTACTTCTCCAATTAATTCAAGTTTTTGCAGAAGTAAAAAGATCTCCAAGTTTCTAATGTATCTCTTGTATAGCTTCCTCTTCATAGAAAGTGAAAGTGTAACCTTGATCGCCGGCTGGATTGCTCCAATTTCAACTTGGAGTTCCCGTTCATCCATCTTGCCAACCTTTCGGTAGGTCTCAATTTTTTTTTTTTTTTTTATGGATTCCATTATTAATCAGCTCCGCTTACAGAGAAGATTCACAAGGAACAACTGAGATTGTTACCTCACAGAGAGGCTGCTGTAAAAACACAAAGGAAAAAGCCGCAGTGTAATTAATGGCTCTTGCATTAGAGATGATGTATGGATGTAGACATAAAGCTGCCGGGTGTTATTTTTCTTGGTGGGAAACACTGTTTACGCTTTTGTCCTAAGCGTTTTTTTTTTGCAAAAAGTTTTGTCAAACAATGCAGTATAAAGGTCTTTCACTAATTTAGTCTCTTCTGAGCTATGCTATGTGCAAAAAATCTGATATTGACCGAGACATCACATTCCAGGTGTGGCTCTTCTGTCTGCACTTTTAATTTTTAATTTTATTTATTAACTTATTTATTTCTAACCAAATAGTCGGACACATTCTTAATGTCAGAGGTACAGCAAAGTTTGGGCCTGCTGACTTCAGTGAAAAGTCTAGTTGCTGTTTGGGCCCCAGTGGGACGGCTATCTGTCTTGTCTAAATGAATAAAATATGATTCACTCTGTGTTCTCTCACATAAAAAAAAAAAAAACCAGGAGAGTAAGGCGTCTCTGTCCTGAAAACTGACTCGACTCCGGCACTAAAACTGAGTTAGGTCTCCCTGCCTTAATTCCTGCTTGCAGTTTATTCAGCGCCTGTTGTTATGAAAAAATAAAAAAGTGCGTGCTGTGCTTAATGAAGCACGGCCGTCGGGCTTTTTATTATTCCACGTTTGGGGATCTGCAGGTCAGCAAATTGACTTAATGGCGCAAAAAGTCAACAGCAAACTGGGGAGCATATGCGGCGTCCCGGGCCGGGATGTTTATGAGCCCTGAGACGGGGACGTGCTAAATCATTTCCTGTAATCAGGGCCGTTGGTCCGGCGTGCGAGCGGCGATATGAGTGATGCTCCTCATGCGGCTCCGCTGGTGGCCGCTGGTTTGGGAGTGGTCGCGGTGGCGGCGGCGGCATCCGGGGCCATCAGTGGCGACCTTGCTGCAGCTCCAGGTGGACGCGGCTGATACTCGCTCTCCATTACAGCCCCCCCCCCGCACCCTCCATATTGATTCACGAGCCAATAAAAACACACGATTCGAGCGCTGTGCGTCCCCTCTCACCTCCCCCTCCCCTTTCCGCTTGACTTCCTCCTTCTTTGGTGGTAAACTTCTTCTCCTCGTCCTGCTTATCAGGCTGGTCAGCTCTGTGCCAGCCTCGGCGGTGGAAACAATAGAGGCGGGATGCGGGGGCGAGGCGGAGGACAGGGCCGGCTGGCGGCCTCTTATCACGGCAAGCTCCATCAAGAGCGGCCAATCAAGCGGCGGCGTCCTCGGCCCCCCTTTGCTCCTTGGAGATAACCAGGAGCCCTCTCCTCCAAGGATTACATATTGATCATAACAATCCTTCAAAATGGAGTTATTATCCCACCTCCCTCACCCACTCTCCTCCTCCTCCTCCCCTCCCAGACCCCCCACCCCACGCCCTCCTCCTAACACTTGTGGCAAATTTATATTAGTGTCATAAGTCACCGCCAAGCCAACAAAACACACCTGCAGCACCTCTTTTTTACATTAATGGCTCATTGATTTTAACTCGGAGGGGGTTTGGTCGGCGCTGGAGGGAGGCGTGTGTTTATCTGTGCAGTGTAATTATTGTTTGGGAACATTGTGCTGCGCCTTCATCGCTCAGATTTTCTTATTTTATTTCATTTATTTATTTATTTTTAATGTCTGAGAGTCTTAAAGTTTCATCCGCCAATTATTTCCAAACTCTGCCCATTAATTTATTTTTAGCTGATTATTTAAAAAAAATAATAAATTTATAAATAAATTCAAGATTCAGCACCGCCCTTCATTCATTATGCATGTCACCCTTTGTTGTTGCTCATTATTATGTTGAGCAATTATGAAAAAAAAAAATTGTGAGTAAAACAGAAAACCTACAGCACCCGGAACCACAGTGGATTCTGGCCATCTACTGATGATGGTGATTAAAATAGCTGTTGTGGCAGTTTAATTTGAGCCTGTATATATTTTCCCAATCATCTAACGAGCTATCTCATCATTTTACAAATCTTTGCTTTAATTGGCATTCTAAAGAACGAGAATCAATTAGTCGCCCTCCCCTCTGTCGCTGTGTGGAATGACATCATAGCCGTGGCTGCTGGACCTCATGGTGTGAAGATTATTGGAGCTCGCATCTATTCCTCAGGCTATTGACGCTGCTTTTATTTATTTTTTTAAACCCTCACAAGATTGATCATGCCTGTAAAACACAATTTAGGCTTTAAAGCCGCATGTGAGCGTTGCCTCTGACGAGCAAATGAAATAAAAACGGGAGTTAAACCATCCAGTACATATCTGAAAACATCATAAATCCATATTAGGAATATTCTCTTCAATTTACTGTCCTTGTTCCTTATAACCAAGCAGAAAAGATGGAAAATTGGATTTATTTTTTTCTTTCATGTACAATCCCCTCCCCCTGAAGTTCCAGATGGAGATTTGTGTTCTGTAACAGCAGCTACATTATTGATTTCTGCAGCGTTTCTTATCAAATAATAAAATGTGCCGGCGGTGTCGTACGTTACAGGGTGGACGTCCTCACTGCGACCCTCGCCGGCGGACAGCGCAGAGTGGGGCTACATAAATGTCACATTGATCAGGATTGGAGGCCGTCGGTGAGCCGGCGGCGCTCGCTTTCTTTTTTTTTTTTTTCACTGCCGGCGAAATTAACTCCTGTCAGTGATGGAGAGCCGTCGTCCGTCATGATTAGAGCTTGTCAATTTCACTGCGAGAGGATGAGAGGCGGCGGGCGGGTCGAGGTTATCGGCGGGATTTTTCGGCACTCGCCGAAAGTGAGAAACATCACGAGAGAGTCGAGAGGCTTCGGCTCTGGTTTCTTTCCTGGTGGTTTGCGATCATTTTTGAGCCGAGCCACTTTACGCGCTGTGCAATTCTGTGCGTTTTTTCATGCTTCTGTTGTTCCTGCCACCGCTCTGATCAATCTGGCAGCCTGATGGTTTGAAAGTAGCATAGTGGGAGGATAAAGAAAACAATTCAGGCATGTTTTCATTAGGGAAGAAAAATGAAAAGTTCCCCCTTGCTGACGACGTGGCTTGACATCATCTTTGCTGGGTTACTGCAACGCGTCTGTCTTTGCCCGCCTCGGCATCGAATTATGGCTTAGCTGCGGCTAACCTCGGCGCGGCGGCGGCTGCATCCAATCACATTTGTGTGAAAAATGAGACGGGCCACTTTTTCAATTACATTGTCGGCATAAAGGGATTGTTAATCCCGTGCTGCCAGAGGCCGTTAATGAATTTTGCTTATCCGCCAAGATACTGATGTGACTTTCCTCCGCACAAAGACTTTCCCTTTGTCCTCCTCGCGCAGCACCGACTAAGTCTTGGCTGCATTGGATGCAAATCTATTTAGCGAGAGGTTAAGCGCTTTGTTTTGCTGAAGCCGCTGCTCTTTTTGCGTGTATAGATGCGTCGTAGTCGGTGCCCCCAAGCTGGGATTTTGCAGATTGCTGCGGCCTCCCCTGCCGGTGACGTCTGCTCAGTGATTTATCAGACGGGAGTTATCGTCACAGTCGCAGATGTATTTTCACAACGGCAGCAAAAAGCACGAGGCAACACAGGTGGATAAGGGGATTTGCTCTGATTGCAGATACATCTCGAGTCTGACTTCCGAAGTTCCTGAGCACGTCCGTTTTGGGGAAGAATCTTATTGGTTGATGTTTTCCTTAAGCTTAGCACAGTAATCTCGCACATCCTTCTAGCAGAGCTCCAGCCAAGAGCAGTTTCAGACAGTCATGGTCCTCTTCCGTCCCCCTAGTGGCCAGAGCAGAAAGTGACTGCTGCAAGCCGTCGTTAAAACCCACTGAGCCGAGGAGGAGATGCTTTGAGCAGCCTGGAGCTGAGTGATTCAGACGTTCTTGTTTGGTTTTATCGATCCGAGGAACTTTGCCCACCGCGTGTTTCACTGTTTCAAGGAGAATATCCAACTAAATAGCTACATTAAAAAAAAAAAAAAGCAGTTTCCTCATTTTCTGTCTAGCAGGAGGTCTGGCATCTGAATTAGCCTGCTGATGGATGGTCCTAATGCTGCCTGTCCCTTTCTAATCTCACTGTGCATTAGACAAATTATCCCCCCTACACACACACACACACACACACACACACACACACTCTCTCTACACACATGATCCTGCCGAGCTCAGAGAGCCTGCCCGCTTTGTTCCCTGCGTTGTTGCTGCTTTGATGCCCAACCAAACCCTTCAACCCTTAATTTCTTGCATGACATCATCACATCTGGATGACATCACCAGCCCGTCACTTTCACTTTTAAACCAAGTCGCCTGTCTGCCGCCTTCAGTCCACCTAATGTGTGTGAAATAAAGGAGACGGGGGAGACGAGCCGTGTGTGTTTGCCCGACGCTTGAAGCTGTGGGCGTATCCTTCCAGATGCTGCTGTGGGTTGTACGTACGTGCACATATAGACGCATGCACGCACGCACGCAGCGGCAGGCACGCTGAGGTGACACGGTCACCGTCATTAGACCTTCACAGGCATCTGCTCGTGCCTGCGACGTGACGTGATCCCTCACCTTCTACATGACAGTCGGCCATTTAGCACTAAATTTATGCCGCCCGTGCCCTTTATCAGTGCGTTCTGGGAGAGGTGGGATGAGGCTGGGGGAGGCGTGGTGGGGGGGGTGACTCCAGATAGAGGGCGTCACTCGGCGGCCCGTCTTTGATTTGTGTTACTGCCTTTACTGCGGCAGACATTGTAATGACACATTGGGCCTTTGAAAAGGCTGTGATGGATGGTTAAGTAACTGGGATGCTGCATGCGGAGGTTCAACAGTGAAGATGAGAACTTCCACACGGCTAAAAAGCCGGGAGCAGATCCCAGCTGACACATTTGTTTTGTTTGTTCCATAAAGGTCCTAATTATTTTTTTTATAAATCCTGTATTCCAGTGAAACAGCTTTCCGCCATTAATCATCTTAAAAAAAACACTCAGTACATCCTCAGAAAACAGCATATTCAGTCTTTTCATGTCTGACAGCCCTTTTTTGTTATATTATAAGTTCCTGTCGAGCTAATGTGCCTCATCTGTTAAGAGTCTGTTCATGGTTCATGGTAAGAGTCTGTTTTCAACCAGTATTAATCAGATTGAGTTTAAAGATGAGCTGAAAGAAGATAAAAGAGCATCAAATGGAGTCGTCACTGTATGTAAAGTTCAAACTTTACTTCTAAAGCTTTCTAAAATTTTAAACATTAAATTTTTACACTGAGGGTCATCCTGCCCAGCCAGTGGATTTGCCATTAGTCCATTTGTCTGTCTAGCGTTCGGCAGGACAGACAAATCTCATCCAAACCAGCATCCAACCCTCTGAAAGTATTGTATTGTATTTTGTATTTTTGTGCGTGTCTGTTGAAAACTTGGTCATTATTCAGGAAACTGGCTGACTGATTTGATTCGAAGGCAAATAAAAAACAAAAAAAAACCTTCTGTTGTTGTGTCTCCGCAGCAGGAAGTCTGAAGACGTTCAAAGCGGGAAGTTTTGTTGAAAGATTTTGTCAGTCAGAAAACACTTTTAAACTTCCCTTTGATGGCTGCAATATCTGACTCAGATATTGGGGGACAGAGGCTGAGAATAATTAAACTGGGAAAGTTTTGGCTCATCGTACGTCTTGGTCTATTAGGAATTCGTGTTAGGATGCAGTGACAATCTTTTCAAATTAGTGAGTCTCTTTGAACCTGAAGCCACCAGCATCCTTCAAAGTTATTCTCACTTCACTGATAGAGGGATATTGTGTCCTGTTAAATTTGTCTCAGTGGTGCCTGTTAATAATCAAACCCATTTTGTCACACCAGGCTTTAAAGGAGGATTCATCGGTTAATGTCCTTTGAACTCGTCCTTCTATCTTTCTTTTTTTTCCCCGCTAAGAGCCCTTCATTCCCCGGTGGGCAGAGTGAAAGTGTTGTGGGAAGTAGAGACCGACGATCAGTGCAGGAAGAAAGCTGCCATTACCCGACGCCGACGGACGGACCCTTTTGTAGGGTGTCATCAGGGGCCGAGACATGCATTAAACATGTCAGGTAGACCTGACACCCAGAGTCAGACCTCACTCAGTCGTGCAACACCGTGACTCGCTTCACCGTGTGCACCGCGTTCAGAAGAGAACGGCCGCGGCCTTTCGCTTGACTTTCGCCAGAGAGAAATTTTCTCTGGAATCCAGATCGGATTAAAAATAATAATTATTATAATAATAATAAAGTGCAGGAAAACCTCACGCTGGTTGGCTCCAAACCACAGCTGTAGTCCCACCTCCTTCTCCTCACAGGCCACTGATTGGTCAGGCCACAATCTGACCATCTCAAATTCAAATACAGGTTGGATCTTTTTTTTTCTTTCCAAATCCATCTATGAGAAGTAAGGTCAGACTAAACGTGACAAGCCTGGAAAAACGCTGCAAGAATAAATATTATGAACGAGTGACCCTCATGTCTCTTGCAATTATATTAGTGTGAAAGCAGCATTACACTTGAATTGCTACACAAGCGCTTGAGAGGCCAGCAGTTAAATACTATTTCAGGGATGGAAAATGGATGATGGGTGGAAGGATGAATGGATGGATATTTCTCAATCACCAGTGGGGAATTTCACTTCTTCCTGCAGTTTAACCAACTCATAAGGATGCAAAGGCGACGCCTCTTCACATCCAAACCGTGCGCAAAACATGCAGAGCCGACACCGCGGCAGCAGGAGCAATAGCCGATATCTCTCCCTGCTGTTGTTGTTGTTGTCGCTCAAACTGACTCATTCCTACAAGGTCACAGTGCATTATGTCAAATGCATGGAGTCGGCCTGGTAATAATTCTGTGGCGGAGCCTCGGCTGGCCTGTAGAGAGACGTGCATCAATCAGGTGGTCCGACCCGGGCTTGAACCTGATAAAGAGACCACCAGACTGGAGTAAATTAGATGCTGCTTTGCTTTGATGGAGCCACTTCTGGAAACCCCCGCACCCCCACCCACTCTCCGCATCACCACTTTACATATTCATGAGTAACAAAAAGACATTCCGACCAGGACAGAAAGAAAAATACACTGATGTTATCAGGAGAAAAAAAGATGTCATGAAATTATTATTTTCCTTAATTTAATAAAACACTTTCAGCTAAAAAAATTTGTAAATAAATAAACGTACATGCTCAGACTTCCGTTTTAAGTCACCCTCACCTCCCCACTCCCCATTAAGAGCCGGTGCGGCACCCAGGCTGCAGCAGTGAAGGACGGCTGATATTATAACCCAAGCCAGCTGAACCAGGTGTGCAAACGAGGTCGGGTTATTTATTGGAATTCAGGAGGAGCAGACGCTCGGTCGCATCGAGCGAATCTTCTAGCAGGTGAGAGAACAACCGCAAGTCATTAGCGGCTCTGTCGGAAAAGGCCAAATGTAGTGAAGGAAGGGGAAAAACTTTTCTTTGCTCGCTGAAGGAGGAAGGTGCTCTTGAGACGGCCCGACAAGGTTGACGTGACATGTTGGGTGGGAGTTAAGAAAGAGTGACGGGGATGAAAAAAATAGAGAGGGAGGAGTGACTGGCATCCGAATGATGTTTATAGTCTCGTCCTCTGTTGTTTGGTCAGAATATGGAAAGTAGTTTGACCCTGGAGTCCTTCTGTCTCTGCACACCGCCGCCCGGCCCTGGATGTTATGGGATGTGTCAAGACCGCTGCCCTGCTTTATGGCCCAGCATCAGTGATGAGAAACTGAAAATACTAAAAAAAATAAAATAAAATAAAAAAAAACCCTTTCCGTCTCTGTGCTGTGTATTGTATCTTATTTCTGTCCTTGCTGTCCACTCCGTCCTGTGGACTGCGAAGGCAGATGCTCTGCAGGCAGCCGCTGGGCTGCACAAACTCTCTGTGCTAATAGGGCTTTGCAGAGGAGCGGTGTCTTGTTATATCTTAAAGAGATAGTTCAGCATTTTGGAAAATCCGCCTATTGCCATGATCGTCATAATCAATGTATTTTCCCTTTAATAAGTGGTTGCCTGTTGTTTTGTGATCCTATGCAGAGTCGTGACCTGCGCATTCACCACGCTATGAAATGAGAACAATGTAACATTATGAGACAATTGCGTTGAAAACACTATGGGCCAGATCCACAAAGCGATTACCCGGCTTTTGCGCCAGAAAATCTGTGTAAATAGCGCCAAAAACTGTGATTTCGATCCACAGAGGGGACGCAAATGTGAAAATCGGCAGAAAATGCGGCGAGGCGCAGGTAGCGGCTGGGCTGCGCCAGACTCATTTGAATGTATTTAAATGAGTCATTATGAGCAAAAGGACACACCCCCTTCTATGCAAATATGCCTCATTCAAACAGCGGCAGATCCAGAAAGAGTTTGCGCTCGTGTCCGCACGCAGTTTGACAGACGGAAACACCGCCAGCCAAAACCAGGCGCAGCTTCTGTCTGTCAAAGTGTATATAGATAGGCACAGACTACAGTATATGCCAGTATTTTAGATAGGCTATGAAAAATGCAAATGGTACTCAGGTGTTGGTGATTGTCTTGCTTATATAATGACTAACGCGTCTTGCGTCTTGACTTTCTTTCCACTGTGGCAGCAGTCTTGGTAGACGGAGGAGGCATCGTAATGCCAGGCGCGCGTTTATCGCAGCAGAGTTTCGCTGTTTGACCTCCGAGAACGGGACATTTTAAAGAGATACAGGTTGCTGGGACACACAATTCTTGCCTTGCTGGAGACAAACTGCCACAAACTGCACAAACTGCTCTCAGGTTGCCAGACCGCAACATTCACACCTGTTTCAGATGCCGCATTGGCGCAGATTGCAGCCGCAAAACGAGCCGCATTTTACCACTGCGCGCCCTTCTTTGAGGATCTGCCCCTCTGTTGTCTTCATGACAATGGCATAGCCGGAACTACATTCCAGACGTCCATCGTGGGCGGAGGGATTTGAAAAAACATATTTAGTGCATCTACTCTTCAAAACATTGAAATTGTTGAGAAGAAACTGACGTCTGTTCATTATGCGTTGGACAGTGATGATTGTTTGATTGATGAACAATTTCTTTCCTCACCAACCTCACCAGAACTGTGGTTATTTGATCCAAACACTGTCTGTGTTGTCAACAACCTGCAGGTTGTTCCCTCAGAAGGTGGCACCTGAGTGTGTTGTCTGCGAACCAGAGGCCAGGGTCATACATCACTAGATAAGAGGGTCATGTGGTCCAGGTATCAGTGCCCTTTGTGACATCATACATGGCCTTGGTGGGGGAATTTCTAAAATATCTTGTTACAAAAAATTAGCATTCAGTGTAACAACCATTTAGTGCTGATATCTTGTTATATGTGATCCCTCAATAACTGAATTTTAACACTTTTCTCATCATTCACTAATGCGCAGTGGATCGAGGACCTTTAAAACTCACAACCTGCTGATTGTGCACCGAGCCTTGAAGCTTTGCCAAGAGGGAAAATTAGCACGCCGACATCACCGTCCTCACCACATTCCACCATGTTGTCTTTAGTTCCGCTGCAATGTTTTTATTAACCTTCGCAAAATTTGACTCCCAGCTTTACAGTGTATTGATCAGAGACGATGACAGAACGGACGTGAAGCGATCACAAAGAGCTCAGTCGCCGTCCCAGGTGGAGGGGAACGACCCCGGCTTGCGCTGTCGCCCGCAATCACCGCTATTAATTCCGTGTGAGCTGTTCCTGGGGAAGCAAAAAACCCCCACATCTGTCCAAAGTGACTTATTGATTTCATAAGACTGCCAGCAGAGCCCGTGTCAGAGCTCAGCGGCAACAAGCTGCAGGTCTCACGGCTGAGACACGCTGTCGTCTTGACGGCCGGCGGAGGGGGAGGACAAAATAAAAAAAAGAAGAGGGGGGGACCTGAGCAGAAGCGTGAAAACCTTTCAACGATTCTCAATCCCCTAATGCTGTGAGGAAATCCAATTTCACATGGCCGTAATTGAAATTTATTTTGTCACCACAATGGCGAGTCGACACGGCTGGTTATTGAGCTCTGTCTTGCCGGCGCCGGGGGGACGCGTCTCACGCTCCTACAGCAGGCCGAGGTGTAACCTGTGTTCATAAATGAATATTAAAAGAAAGGAGGGATGTTCAGATCTGTATTTTTTTCCTAAATCAAATCCGAAAATCCTCATCTAAAAATAAAAGAAAGAAAGAAAGAAAAGCTACAGGTTTTGACCGATTTGCTCCTCTGGCTGAGAACGTCTCCATTCATCAGAGTCCCGCTCCGTGTTCCGATCCAGACCAGTGGGATGTAAAAGTTCAGGGTCTAATGCAAACATCCGAGTCCGTCTTGATAAATCAGCATTAACATTTCCACGCTTGGCTCCCCCCCCCGGCGGTTCCCGGGGTGTGATGTAGCGGCGGCCGCGGGATCGCCCTTCATACCTCGCAGCCGTGCCGGGGACTCGCAGCACGAAGGGGTCCATTACCTCCACATCCTGCCTGTGACCCTCCCCCCTCCACTCGCCTCCCCCGTGGTGCAGCGCCGGCAGAAAAATAAAGCGAGTGAAACCGCCGGCCCGAGCCCTTCAGCCGGCCTGGAGCCGCGCCTGGGAAAAAAAAAAAAAGCTGCGGATTAAAAAGCAAATGAATCATATTTGAGGCGCGAAGGTGGCAAGAAAAAGCAAAAAGTGATCAATCAAATTAGACGGAGGACGATTTTTTTTTTCCTTTGTACTCGCAGAGGTTATTACATCTGCTAATGTGGCCGCTTCCAAACAGTAATTGGATGATTCTGTTAGCAAGCGGAGCATGAGGGAAAGGACTTATGAAGGCAATCTTATTTATGGTGCACTGGATTTGAGCCATCCAAGCTTATTAAAATTGTTTAGACCTCGTTAGCCGCGCGAGAGCTTCTTCGAGGTTTTTTGATTTAAATTCTGATTTATTTCTCATTCCTGACCTTTAATTAGAGAGTTGTTGTTTGTTAAGCATTCTGTGGTGGTTTTCCCTCCTTCCTCTTCCTCCTCGCAGACTAATTGAGAGCTACTGCTCCCGCATGCGTCCACTGAAACGTGGTAAAGGCATGTTGTGCCACTGACAGGTGGGCTTGTGATGTGCGGCCCCTCGGGCCTGACATGTAAAGTTGTCGCTGTAATTGCTCGTGCGGCACGGCGGCCAGCGCCGCTTCTGTCACAGACAGTCTGCTGGCTCCTCTTCTTCTCCTCCTCCTTTGTTTTCTGAATTAACCTGATGGTCAAATCAGTCGGCTTTGTTCTCCGCCACCCAATCCGGCACATTAACTTCCTGTTTCCTGCTAGCATTTGGCGCTGACACTGAAGTTGTGGACTAAAAGTGTTCCAGGTGTTGATTTTGAAGAGTCTCAGACGTTTAAGGTGTTTGAAACCACTTCATTTGACAGATACATGCTCGCTATCTGGCGTGTTCGCCATCCTCCACTTTGTAGTCCACTAAGAAATACCCACAATACACAGCAAAAGCGACTGAACAATGTACCCTTCATTTTATCGCTGTATACAACAATGCAATGCACATTGTGTTTTGCCAGAGAAAATAAAGAACAAGAGGCCAAAGACTTGTCCGCTGAGCAATGCAAGCCATTAGCTTACAAGCTAAGAACCGCCAATTCGCTCTGCACTCTTGTGCCATTGTAGCTTGTAGCTCGTGCTTGGGGATCACAACCGTAGCTTTTTGAAACCAGACTTCCATATCACTGAAATTTAACGGTGCACGATATATATCGGGCTGATATCAGGAATTATGACGTCATACCAATAAATCCGATATTATTAAAAATAGCTCCGATATAAAAGCTCCGGTCAAGATCACGGCTTTTGCCAGTGTTGTGCTGTAATTGGGTAAGGGTGAGAAAATCAAGCACTCCCTTTCTCCTGCCTGTGCCGTATATGGTCTGACGGGGTGTCTCAATACGTTCTCAGGTGGTACGCCGTCTAAAAAGTTTGAGAACCACTGGGTTAGGGTGAGCAAATCAAGCGCTCCCTTTCTCTATGGACGTCCTACCTGTGCAGTAAACAGTCTGACGCCAACTTTCCCCACGCATGTGACCGGAAACATGGCATAGATTGCCTGGGATTATTTTGCTGTGTCCGATGATGATATTTTGCACGCTATTTGCCGCAAATGTTCGGCAAACATTTCTCGAGGGGGAAAAAACAGTTCAAGTTTCAACACCAAAAACCTCATTTGCCACTTAAAAAAATCAGCATCGCCACTACGGTGTATTAAAAGCGTACGAAGACGCTTGTGGTGCTAAAAAAGCTGCTAACCCAAAGCCAGTCACAAAGAAGGATCCTGGACTTGTTCCTATCGCCGCGGCTTTTGACAAAAGCAAAAAGTTCGCCAGAAACGACCCGAGGGCGAAAGCCATCTTCCAGTATATCGTGGAAATGATCGCGCTGGACAACCAGCCCTTCACCATTGTAGAAGACCAAGGGCTTGGTCGGCTGGTGAACCACTTGGAGCCACGGTTTGTCCCTCCGAGCCGCCGCTATTTTTCAGGCGTGCGTTTGCCTGCTAAATACAATGCGATCGCCACACTTTTGCATCAACTCATCGACTCCAAGTTTAAAATGCACACACACGCATGTTAAAAAAAAAATTGAGAACAACATTTTTTGTATTGTTGAAGGCTACAATGCACCTTGTTAAGTTTGCAGTACTTGTTAGTGTACTTTATAAATTCCTTTGCAGAGTGGTTGGGGACTCCTAGAGGCCTTTTTTTTTAAATTTCATATTAGACATTTAATTCTAGTGTTCACCCTTTTGAACATTGCCATTTTTTTGTCTGCAAAGAAAATAAATATGTACATTTCTGATAACAGAACTGTTCTTTGTTGTTGTTTTAATAGTAGTGCTCACTTGACATTTCATTGGGACAAATCTACAGGTAAAAATTTGTTAAATCCAGTTTTTTTTTCTTCCTGACAAACTACAGGTAAATCTAAATGTAAAAATGAATATACAAATATCGGTTATCGGTATCGGTCTTGAAAGGCAGGAACATATCGGCATCGGTATCGGCTTGAAAAAACACATATGCAGCCCTACTGAAATTAAAACAACATCTTGACAAAAGTGATACAACAAAAAAACACACGCGTCCTTGTGTGTTTTACGTGACACATCCACCATCACAGGATTGATTAGCGCACTTACTGACGCAACAAAGTTGAGAGAATTGAAGCGTAGCATCATAATTCTCCGACACTCATTCCCAATGTAGTCCACTTTGTTGTGATCACAAAGTGAGTCAACAGTGAGTGAGTCAATGAGTGAACCGTTAAAAAAAAAAAATGGATCCTGCTGATACCTGATACCATCCTGCTGATTTTGGTTTCCAAAGTGGTAATTAGTATAATTGTCGGATGAGAACAACTTTACAGCTTCTGATAAACACGACCGATGATGTCTTGCGGCGCTGTTCTTCTATCAGAACCTCCTGATATTGTGGGAAAGCCTCCTGCATCACACACTGCACCGATTCTCTGAAAACTGCAGCTGCGCCTCCCTCCGAGTTCGTGCCTGTGTGTGATTCATGTTGTTGTGTGCAGGTGTGCGCTGCAGCACTTCCCAACATCTGCCACGGGTGTGATTGGTGCGGCTCGCCCTCAGGCCCCTTTCACAGGTGATAGATGACACAAATCACGAGCTGTCAGTGGGGACGGAGCCAGCCAGCCAACCGGCAGCCTGCCTTCTCCTTTTCACCCCCCTGCAGAGTGAGCGAGGGAGAGACGGCGTCGCCGCCTTAACCGAGCGACTCGACGCCTGTTTATGAAACAACAGTTGCAGCCAGACGGAGCATTAAAAACGCAGGAAAAATTGAGCACAAACGGATTATTTCGCTTGAAGCCTCGAGTGAAAGTGGTGCTGCGGCAGGACGTGCGTGAAGCGCGGCGCTCGTCCCTCTGAAGCCGTGGCAATGCAAATTCGCCCGACGGCGATTGTGGATGAGGATGAAGGAGGAGACGAAGAGCCCAGACCAGCCGAGTCCAGGAACAGGCTGTCTTTTAGCGCACGCGAGAAAAAAAAACAACAAAAAACCGGCAAGCAGCTTTTCTCCTGGCTCAGTGGGCTGAGATGCCGTTTAGGACCCATCTGCCGTATCGCTTCGTCCCGCTTTGTCTCCACCTTCATTCCAGCTTTTTATTCCCGCCCGCCACCGTCATCAGAGAAGCCAGTTTTCCTGCACCATCTTCCTCCTCCTGGAGTTCCTATTCGGACTCTACTGACAGTCCTATTAGCTCATGTTGCAGCTGGATGTTTGTGAATGACCATTTTAAGGAAGCAGGCGACATTTTTACTGGAACTAAAGTTAAAGCTAAAGTCCCACTGATTGTCACATCCCGAAGGATGCAAAATATGTCCTCCGCATTTGACCCAGCATCCCCTGAGGGAGCGGTGGGCAGTAGCGGTGCCTCGCCCGGGATCATTGGGTGATCTAACCCCCCAAGTCCAACCCTGAATCCTAAGTGCCAAAGATGGAGGCAATGCTGGGCAATTTTTACAGTCTTTGGTATGACCCAACTGGGGATCGAACCCACAACCTACCAGTCCCCGGGGCGGACACTCTACCACTAGAGCACTCAGCTGGTCAACTATCTGGACACAGATCTGGAGACGCTGTGATGGTTAAATGACTCATATCGTCTCCAGGCTGAGGAGGGGGAGGAGCTTGTTGTTTGTGTGTGTTTTTTTTAATGAAACACTAGGGGGAGCTATATAGACCAAAACAGCAAAGATAGACCAACTTACGTCGTTCCCCTTTAAGGATTTGAAGTTACACGTTCAAGTCCCATCACATGTTCAGTCATCATCCAACTTTTTTTTTTTAATCTGTTGTTTTGTTTTGCTTTGTTTAACCAGTGCATCTCCCCTGCACTGTTTGATTTACCACACCACGTCATGTAAGATCCCTGTATTCCATGGATAACTCATAACAGCTCTCAGTGTTGTAAAAGCGTGAACATTTCCCATCCTCCACTATCGCTTCTCTCCTGTGACCAAGTTCAGTTTGGTCCGGCCGGCCGGCCGGCTCAATCAGTTCAAACCCGTCCCACAGAAATAATTTCTCCACTAAATTCTCCGCCTCCCTCTCCAGCAGCCCTGAGGTTTTTTTTTCGCTTATCGTGTCTCCATCAATAAGCCGAAACGGCACCGCGCCGCTTGCCAAAGCAAAGACAACGACGGGTGTGTGATAACAGAAGGCCCCAATAATCTCCGCCGTGTTTGTGTCATACATCAAGAAAAGTAATCTCCAGCGCAAACACGGGGCTCATCAGCCATCAGCGGCGCTTGCTGGCACTCTCTCGCAGCGAATGAAAGAGCGTAAACACCATTAATTTGCCCATTAACGATCGCTGTGCTCCAGTCTGCCACTCACTAATGAGACACAGCAAAGCTTTCCCCCCCCCGGCGCCTAATATCACCAAACCGGATGACAGAACACTGACACACAATCGCTTTAGAGTGCGCAATCCAACTTCTGTGCGGAATGAAAAACGGGCCGGAGTTTTATCTCACTCACGGCTGTCATCGGCCAATAAGATGACCCGATACTTCCTCCTCCTCATCTTCATGGGTTTTCTGCAGCCAATGATAGCCAACGGCAATAAGTTGTGTGTTTTGATCCCTGGATGTAGACTCCAGAAGCAGCAACAAAGTCCAAGAAATATATTTGACTTGCAAGTCATAAAAGCAAAGCGGACGTGCATATAGAAAAGGCATAAATAAAACATATGATAGGGTGAAACATTACACAATCTGCAATACAAATTGCCGCATGCTCTATGTAACAGCACAAAAACACAGAGACCAAGTAGCCAATGAACTGGTCAGATGGTCAATGAAATATTTTGTATTTTGGATGAGAAAGTCAGAACCTAAAGAGAGAGCGAGAAAAAACTTGTAATGTCTAGAAAACAGTTGTGCCTTCTCTGTAGTTGCACTGTTGGAATCACGCCATCAGACACACACCGCAGGATAGTTTGCGACCGCGAGCAGCATGTCACAGAACAAGTCAACAGGTACAAGATTCACAGCTTCTGTTGGACTTGTGGCGAACATGCTGCCGCTCAGCCCGCATGAAGGACACAATGGAAAGCTTGAAAGCGTCTCTCGTTTGAACGGCCGCAACTGAGCGACACTCTGTCGGAGGAAGTGACAGCAGCTCATCCCAGCAGCGTGAGTCCTGACTTGACGTTGACGATCCCTCCGCCCGGCGGAGCTTGATCGTGTGATACGTCTTCATCAACCGGCAGGCCAGCAGCATTCAGACGAGTGTACGGCAGGCAGGCGGACGACACCGGCCGGGCCGGAGCTTTGCGCGTGTTAATGACTCGACCGGTAGTCAGCCAGACTGAGCTTTGACTAAGTGTCAGCTCTGGCCCGCCGGCGGCGGCGGCTTTTCCTGGGCCCGATAATAATTGATGGATGACTGCGGCGCGGCGCCGTGACAGCCTGGTTGCTCGGCCTTTAGCCTCTCTGGGCTCAACCTCACGCGCGTGCGAAATAGGCAATTACTTCGGCGCCAATTGGATATAATAGGCTGATGAGCCCGACGGCTGCACAGGGAGGAAGAGTGAGATAGAAGTTCCACCTGGGTCGGGCGAGCCGAGCCGAGCCGAGCCGGGCCGGGCCGAGGAGAGGGGGTGTGCGTGAGGGGGGGTCGGTCGGTTAGGTCGCCTCTCCCTCCTCGTCTCGCTATCGACTGAAGCTTTATGATCCATGATACAATCATGTTATACAGGAGCAAATTTACGGAAATAAATCCTCCTTTTTAGAGGCCGTTAAACGGATAATGGAAACGGCGGCGGGCCGTCCTTCCTCGCCGAACGCCATATTTTGTGTTGGCGGAGGGGTGAACAAGGTGGGTGGGGAGAGAGGGAGGGGGGATCGCGCGGCAAGCTAACGCTAGCCGGCCGTGGCGTATTGACAGAGCCATCCGTCTTTATAAAAGACAGTGAGCAATTCCAATCTACGCTGCGGAATCACATTATCAGAGGCGATATACGGCCGCATTCCAAATATATACAGGAGATGTATATGTGGCGGGGCAGTCTGTACAGTGAAATGATGCGGGGGGTTGGGGGGTTGTATGGGGGGAGGCTGGCAGTCCCTCTTCATAATTGGACAGGTTATTTTTACACAGTGCTGACGTCCAGGCCTGCTTGCTGACTCGTGCGGCCGTATTTCTCTCAAATATTCACCTAATTCTCCTCCGCTGTCTTCACACGCCACCCCTCCCCCCCACCTCTGCCCCCTCCCCTCCCTTCCCCTCCCCTTGCCGTCTGTCCGTCTGGCCGTCCCCCCTCTGCTTCATTGTTGCCCGCCGCTCTCCTGCCCTCGCTGCTATTCAGGCAGAGTGCAGTTGACTGATGTTGGGGGGTGCGTTTGATTTAAGGCCGATGCTGACTGGACGTGGCTGCTTCCCCCAAGCAGCCACAGGCTTTCACCCTCGGCTAATTCAATTCTGGCTCTACTCCCACACACTCGTCTGTGCCGGGAGAAAATAGAGTCTTGACATGCAGTTCATTATAAAAATGATCTTATTGAATTAAAAAATAACTAAATGAAAAGTGCTTTAGTTAGGGTGGATTTTTTTCCCCACACGTTTTCTTGCAATGTTTCCTCCTCATAAACTCTTGTTTCTAATCCAGTCGTGCCAGTTTGAGCCCTGCTGCCTCCAGTTCATTCTGCTGACAACCTTTGACCGTCCTTTATGCGCCTGTGTGCACTCACGTGGGCGTATTATTCGATGGATTATCCCAGCAAATAGTCACCGGCTGCGGCTGGTCGCTGGGCTGAGTGGGTGTTGGGTCTGACTGTCAGGGCTCTTCCTCGCAGGAAGCAGCTCCTCTTTTGCCTTGGAGACAGAAGCTGGATGTTGCACATGAAGAAGGGGAAGGGATGAGAATGGAGTTTAAAGGAAAAAAATAACACCCCAAACCGGCAGTGGAAGATGGGAGGTGGTGAAATCTCTGGTCCTGGTCCTAAAGTGGTCCTCCAGTGTGAGGCGCGTTCATTGTCACAGCCTTTGCAGCCAAATATGGCTCGGAATGAAATCTTGACTGTGTCAGAAATTTGAGACAACCTACGTCGCCAAACCAAGAGGAAGAAATGACGTCGCCACTCGCTGATTCGTTTACGTCATTTACTGTAATTCAAGTCACTTTTCCATGTTTATTAGTTTTGCAGATGGCTGCCACCACCAGCTCGAGTGGGAACCGCTTGAAATATCCCCTTGAGTTTGCCAGAGATTCACCAGGTTCGGATAGAAATGAGGCGTTCGGTAGCAGAAGGAGAGCGACCAGATTCGTCGGGAGAAAACCCCACATGAGCCAAGTACCACTGGTGCCTAATGCTATCTGTCTGTCTTCCACTTTGGTGGCACCAAATCACAATAATATTAATGATATTACGCAAGTAAAATAAAAAATAAAAGTGAAAAACACTTTCCCAGGTGTCTGGTTTGATCCCGTCGTCTGTGCTGTCGTCCCCAGTTTGGAGCCTCGGCTCTGCCCCCTCCTCTTCCAGAATAACTCTTGGCTCAATGAAAAAGCACGGGCACTTTGAATGTTGTCACGATAATGAAGCCGACGGTGTGTAACAGAGAAAACTGGTTAGTGAGGTAGCGAGACGCCGGGGTTTCTCTTAATAAAGGTAAAAAAAAAAAAAAATCAAGCCTCGCCTTCGCCGCCCACATGGCGTTCCACAGAAACACGTCTCAGTTACAGTCAAAACAAGGATGACAGAAACAACAACATCCAAGTGCCACGCATTTTTTATGATGAACTTCAGCAGCATCTCCTTAAACTTAAGCTTGTGAAATATATATATGTGTATATATATATATATATATATTTGATTTTCAGCTGCTATTTTATTGCTACTTTCCTGAGCACATGTATTTTTTTTCCTTTGTAAAATCACTGATGTCTTCAGGAGACCTGGACTTTTAGCCCTCGATGGCTGTTGCAGCCCACAAATAACAAACAATAAGAAGAATTTTGGTGTGATGTTCAGAGCTCATCAGTGTCAGTTTTTTTTATTATTATTATTTTGTGTCAAGACTCATATCTGCAGCCTGATAGTCCAGTAAACACAACACGGCGCATCAGCCGCCGGCGCTACATATATTTTGATGGCTTGTGCGCCTGGTGGCAGCGGCGCCGCAGCGTATCTATTACAGATGGCGTGATTGACATGGGCAATGGGGCCTGGGATTGGAGATGGCTGTGTGTGTGTGTGTGTGTGTGTTGGCGTGAGGGAGAGTTGTGTTCCCTTCATTAGACAGGCCGGTCGGAGCGGCCTGTTGACCCCGCCACGACCCCTCCAACACAATTACGAGGCCCAGGCACCGGCGCCGGTTATTGATGCCCGTCAGTGACGCGAGCAGCTGAGCAGAGTTACGGGGCTTCGCTAATGCGAGCCGCCCGCCGCGCGCCGGGTCCGACTCACCGAACTATGGAAACTCGCATTGACTGAAGGGAAACCAAGCGCGCGGCCTCCGAGCACCATCGACTCGGCTGCAGGTCGGGTCGTGTTCGCAGTAACCGAGCAACGTACCTGCTGCAGTGATTAAAGATTTTATACTCTGCTGTAATCTTTTACACCCAACCATAGATTTTGCACTATTTCACTTTATTTCTGTTCATTTCCACGTTTCCACTAGTTCCTATGAAATATTTCCAACTTTGAAAATTCAAGGAGTATTGCATGGGTAATTATACCACACACTTGTTGTATTGTTGACTGGTTTAGTTTGGGTTTTGTAGATGAAGTAATTGGAACAGTCATCCAGATGCCACAGGAACAACAGGAGCGCAAGTATTTAGTGAACGTACTCAACCAAAACCAATGACACACTGGGACGACTGTAGCTCACGAGTTAGAGCAGGTAGTCCAATGACCGAAAGGTTGGCGGTTCAAATCCCGCTCCATCCTATTGTTGTGTACTTGGGCAAGACACTTAACCCTAAACTGCTAGGCAGCGCCTTGCATGGCAGCAGCCACCCATTGGTGTGTGAATGGGTGAATGAGAGGCCTTTGTAAAGCACTTTGTTGCACCGTGAAGGTGCTGGAAAAGCACTATGAAAGTGCAGTTCATTTTACTTTTGTGAATGAACACAATTGTCTGTGGTTGCAACATCGAAAGTCGCTTTTTCTTCTTTGTTTTCTAAGATGGAGTTGGACTGAACTGGTCCTAGCTGAGGAGAGGCCCGTCCACAGCCTGTTGGATTCTGAAAGTCTGGTCTTTGGTTTGTCATCCGCTGTAAACTCCAAGCTGTGTTGATTCCAAACCGATCTGGAATCAGTGAAGGGAGCTCTTTTCCTTCCTCCATTTACCACACCGAAATGTGTGTCTTTCTGTTTGTGAGTGTGCACTGTTGGGTTGTGTTTGTGATGTAATATCCAGGCCTGGCAGCGTGTTTTCAAAGAGAGAAAAAAGCCCCAAAACCTCCAACCTGCAGTTTTCTGTTAGTGTCTCATTTCTCCCTCAGCTCGCCGGCAATAAGCCAACGTGCGGCTTATCGATTCCCTCCACCTTTTTTTGTAAAATGAAACCTGAAATTGTTTCCTCCACCTCCTTCCTTTGTCGTGTTGTAGGCTGTAGCTCTCCAATAACTGGGATTTATATAATGTTTCTTTTCTTCCTTTTTTTTTTTTTCCTTTAAGCCGGCGGTGAGTCGGCGGGACTATTTTCCTCCACATTTGCTCTGGTTTTTGTACCCCTGCACCGCTTCACCTGCTGGCTTGCACACCGGCACCACCACCGAATCTCTTATGGCCCTCGATTCCAAATTGACCCCAGGACATCCCTGTCGCCGCGCCGGCAGGTCGGGCCCCATTAATGAGGCTCGGTCCCTGCTCGGCGGCAGCCCGTGTCATTAGTAAATTGTGGTTAATTAGGTTAATGGAAGGGTCAGGAGGTGGTGATAAAAATCAAGGGAACCACTGAGTGATGGAGGATGGGGATGTCAGCTGACGCAGAAGTGGACGTGAAGTGCTCGGAATAGCAGGGAATCTGTTCGGGCCCCTGAGAGAACGTCATCAGGAACTATTGAAAATGGCCTCTTCTGCAAAAAAAAGCTCCACCTTTGGGTGGACTGATTTGTGAACTCTCCAGCACCAGGGGGGAGGAGTCAGCCAGACTGGAGATTCAATAGTGCCTGAAAGATCCATTCGAAGGTCTAGAAGCACCGTGAGCTGCCAGCGTCTCTGCAAACAATATAAAAACAATAGGATATTTTTTCATTTTTTTGGACTTTATTATTACCAATACTGATACTGTTTGCCGATCCTGATGCTTCTCAATACTCCTGTAATATATATTGTAATAATCTCAGATATTGATCGGATGACATTGGCTCCAGTTTGATTTTTAATTATCACTCTGATTGAGTTTAATTCTAGAGTACAATTCCATTTTATCATACATATGTATTTTTTGTCTGACAGTTTATTGCTTATTGTTGGCGGTTGTGTTTCTCTCAAAGTTTGTGACTGCTAGGTTTGCGTAGCATAAATAAATAAATAAATAAATAGCATCCAAACTTTGAAATATGTTACTAGACACTCACGAAAACAGTGGCTAAGTTGCCGTCGTCATTTTCGCTGTCATTCAAATGATGAGCCGCACCTTTAATTCAGTCTGGGAGGAGGCGATAAAACAATGAAAACACCACGAGCATCACCGTTTGACCTGACACTAACAGCCACTTCAATATTGACTCGGTGAGGTACCGGTAAAATGACTGGTACCCATCTCTGGGCTCCACTGAGCAGACGCTCATAGAGGGAGGCAGGGGGCTGATGACTGTGGAGGAGGGGGAGGCGGTGGGGAGGCAGAGAAGAAGATGAATCACAAATGCGATGCAAAGGGAGGAGCTTAGATCCGTATCAAGGAGAGCCAGCGAGGCCCCTATCACCCCCATCACACGGCCGCCTCTTATCGGACTCCCCTTATTTATGTCCTGGCAACACATGGCGACCTGGCACTTGTTTATATCCCGACACTGGCGCTCGTGCCGGCGCTACATCCGACAGGCGTTATTCCAGACAACTCAAGGAGACTCCTGGCGTGCCGCCTCCTGCCGCTCCAAGGCTTTGACCTCCGCCTGCCCGCCTGCCCGCCCACCCGCCCCGGCCCGGAGCAGGTGTGTCAGCGTGGCACCCCTCCTCGGCCGTGGCTGACCTCACCGCGCAGCCTCGCCGCAATTAGTCCTCTCAGGATGGCCGGCGGTAAATCAGCGGCAGTGGCCGGCCCGGTGGGAGAGGTGGGTGAGGGGTGGGCGGGGGTGGAGGGCCACCACAAGGTGAGCCCTGAGACGAGGAATTAAACATGCAGCCTTAGCTAACAGGGGTTTTATGATGTGAGGCCAGAGCAGGTGAGGGCGGGGCCGAGGATGCTGCCGCCGTGCTTCCTGTCAGCTCCGCTGGTCCTTGTGTTACATATAATGAGGTTCATTACAGCAGAGCCGGCTTGGGATTCATTCAGAGCAGAGGCCAGCACAGATGTAAACATAGCATGAAATATTTAAATAAAGTGCGAGGCCGGTCGGGGGAGTTTGAGGGCGGGGTAACAAAATGGGCAGATATACAAGGATGCAGCAGGCAGGTCTTTGTTTGTTCTTTGTATCTTCTTCCAACTGCAGACGAGCCCGGTCGCTCAGCTCGCTGCCTGCTGGTATTTGCTGACGTGCGTCTCTCACTTTCACAGAAGTTTAAGTCTCTGTCAGTCAGATGAACCCTCAGGAAACACAAAGAAAACCCAAAGAAAGCGGGGGGGTTCAAACTGAGGTTATGTTATGTTAATTTGTGTATCGATGAAATTTCTTGAGTGAAATACTTTCACTGTTGTTTACAGGGTACAGGCTTTACTCATTCAAAGAAACCCAAACACATTCCATGATTTCTTGTATTAGGAGAAGAAGTCAGCCATAAAACTGCAATGCACAAATGTAAACGGCAATATATTTTGGGGCTAATCTGAGTAAAAATATGAATTGTTGCATATTGCAGTCATTCTGCTGCATACAAACAACAACATTATGATGATTTAATGGGCACAATATGTAGCTGCTCCGCCACATTTTCATGCATTAGTCTGATTTGCGGGAGCATAATTTTTCTGGCCTGCCATGTTGAGTCAACCAGCCAGACCTCCATTGGAAGAAAAATCTGGGCTCCTCGGAAACATCCTGTGGGAAACGTTCGTTTTTCTGGGGAGCGCCGAGCTCACGACGAGCTTATTGTGGAGGGCGGAGGGTCGGCTGATGGATAGTGTTGCCTCTCGACTCGTAGCCATTGGCTGATTTGTGAATATTGTGCCCCTTTTGGTTTAATCTGCTTTGTGCTGCGAGGCGGAAACTATTCCCCTGAGCGCTGCAGAGGGCCGTTGTTAATCTGTCTTGTGAGCATTAACGGCGTCCTGAGTGGAGGGCGGCCGCTCTAACCTTCCCTGCAAAGAAAACTAAATGGTCACCTGCCTCAAACCCAAAAACATAAAGACAAAACAGACAGACTGAGCTGGTTGATCCTTCCATAACACATCCATAGACACAGATATTTTCCTCCCTCCTCCATGTTCCCTTTGTCCGCACATGGAGTTTGACAAAATCCAAACAACATGGCGACAAAGGCTCAAACAAGTCTGCCAAACCAGCAGGTCGGGACAGGAGTTTTAGTGGCTGCGTTTGTTGCTATCAGCAATTTAAGATTGGAATTAAAGGTGGTACAGGCAATATTTAGTGTATCACATGGTGCTGTGGACCACTACCACTACCACTACCTACTGGACGTACAGACATCCAGTAGGTAGTGGTAATTTTAATGTAATTATAAATAAACTTAATTTATAGAGCACATTTAGAAAAGAAAAGAAAATGGAGACGAGAAGAGAAAAAAAATGTTTAATGATTTTTTTTCATGATATTGGAAAATTATGACCAATGAAGAATGAAATTGAAAATGAATTACAGACTGAGGCTGACAGCACTAATGTTGTGAGTTTTTTTTTTCCTCCTGTAGTTAATTAAAATCACCAAAAAAAAACAGTAATCATGTTGTTTTTTTTAAGTAAACTTTCAAGAGTGAGCTTCACATTTCCACGTTTTGTGGAAACTCGTGAAGCAGCGATGCAGTTTATTTCATGTTTTTTTTATTAACAGCCTGGCACATTTCTGCAAGGCTGATTTTCAGATCAGGGAACTAAATCATGTTTAAGATTTAGGAACCTGTGTATACTCAGGGTTTTTCTCAACCAGTGACAAAGTAGGTACACCTCGACTCACTTTCACCACCAGACAGGAAGCTGAGCTCGTCATGGGCAACAGTAAAAGGTGCCTGGTTGCAACATGATGGGGTCTACTGCTGTAATCTGGATGTGGTTGTCTGCCACACGCAGTGCAGCACGCCAGGGCAAACGGATCATCCGCCGCCTCCCGCCTCACTCTGCCTGCTCTTGTTTTCTTATCAGAAACACAGAAAATAAGATTCCTGCCCCCTGGGTATCATCATAATTCCAGACTAATCTGAGGGATGAGACGCAAGCGTGTCATCCATCTGCAGGTGTGTTATTACCGCCGCATCCGTGGCCGTTCTCATTCCGCAGCATCTCCGTTTAGGCTGCGGCTCTGAGCCGAGCTGCAGGCCAGACACTGACTTTCCATCAGCCCAGCGAGCGAACACGCAGTCCGGAGGATATTAAAGTCTGCCTGTAATAGTAGTAAAATATATGTTACAAAGACAGTCAGTGAAGCCCATTTGTCACGTGTTGGGATTAGAGTTGAAATTACTACTGTTAAAATTTCATGATCGTTCTAATTTTATTTTATTTTTTTAACATTTTGGAAAAATCACTGTCATTAAGTATCAATGTCTGCACACAGAATACCAATGTCACTGCTTCGCTTGGTCCTAAAGCCTGAGGCTTTGGGATTTGCCAATGAGACTTTTTAACAAAGACCTTTTAAACTTGGTTTTAAATTACACATCAGTGAGTTAGAGAATTTTATTTGAGTGTTTTTACTCAAAGCAGATTTATGAGTTGGAATTAAATATTTCTGTTGTGTTATGAATGAATTTCTGTCAGTTTTATCATTCAAAGTGCTTTCTAGAGGCTATTATTATTGGAGTATTTCCCCTGTATGCCGCAAAGCATTTGCAGATCATTGGGCCTTTTGCTAACCTCAGTCTAAAACATTTACACAGCTGAAACCTCAGATAATGTCTCTCTATGTTCTTGTTTATGATACCACTTCCAATTTATGCTTCCAAGTCTTTGCCCCAACTCACAGCTGTGGCTTCGGGCTTTGAATGTGACCCGACCCTAAAACATGTGACTGAGGCCGCTGCTATTGTGCCCTTGAAATGGAATGACCTTTAAGCTGCACGGATTCAAAAGGCCCCGGTGCAAAAAGGCAACAATGACGGTCGGCGCCCATTTCCATTAGTGCTGGAATCAGCAGAGAGCGCCGCTGGTTAGAGCCGAGCAGGTCGGTCTGGAGTGCATCCCGTTTGCCCTCTGAACTTATTGTTTCTATAGATCCACTGTCCCCTCTTCACAAGCACCAAACTCTCCTCCACAATCAGAAGGTGCATCGACCGGGTATTGATGAGCGCAGCCGGCGGTGGGCAGTGGTGCCGAATCAATGCCCCGTCTGTTCTAGGCAATGGCGGCTCGTCGTCCGTGAGAATCGCCACCTTTGAGCCTCCGTGACAATGTGCGGATTGATCTGGCGGCCGCACTCACTGGTAAAGATTGTGTCTCGGCATGAATGTCGACAAAGGAAAAAGAATCTAGAAAAGTTAAAGCGATTTCCATTTCCAATGTTCCCCATTGTTAGCTCAGGCAGAATACAATCAACCTTCTAGACCTATAACTTCCTCTGGGGTTTAGATGTTTCTGCTTTTGCGTTTTTAATGAAATGTGAAACCATCCAAATCTCAAATCTTGCACGTCCATGTTGCCGAGCTCCACCTGAAAGTGTTTTCAGCCGTTCTTATTTTTCCATAACCATCCAGCGTCGTTTTAGTCTGGACAAAACCAGGAAGTAGCCGGTGGATGAGATAGTTTTCTGCATCTCATGACAGGATCGAAAACACAAAATTGCATTTTAGTTAGCTTAGTTTTAGCATTAGTGTTAGTAAATTCATTACAGCATCTCCACAACTCAATCAGCACCTTACAACTCCTGCTGGAAGGTGTCCTTCAAAAACCACAGAAGAAGAGGAATAAGAAATACACAACACAAGCATCAGCCTCGCTGCAGCCACGTCTTTCACCGGGATGCTGCAGCGTGCAGTGGTGGCTGTTTCTGCAGCCCTGGGTTTGGCTCCCCTCTGTGAAAAGTTTGCTGCGAGCTCTTTGACAATCTGGATCACCTCGAATAAATCCAGATGATGTGGGTTTCTTCTTTCTTCTTTTGCTCTTGTCTGATTTAGCGTCAGTGAAGCAGCTCCGTCATCCGTCTGGAGACGCCTGCCGTCTTGTTACTGTACGTCAGATAATGTAATAAAAAAGGCTGGAGCCCACAAATATGGTTAAAACACCGGAGGCGACAGACAGAGCCGGGAAACCCCTATTGTGTCTCCGTCAGACCTGCAGACGCGATGCTCGCTCTCCAGCTAAGCTTTATTTATGCTCCAGTGCCTTATGCATTTCAAATGATTACGATTCATCACAGGGCGGCTTCGGGGAGCCTTAACAGCCACTGTGGCTTGATAGAAACCAACCGGCGGTTTGGTTCCCCCTGCACTGAGCTGCAGTGGCAGCAGCAGCCTAGGATGCCCCGGGGCTGCACCTCCACGCAGGTGGCGTCGGGGTCACGGTGCAGCCTGGGGTTGGACGGCGGTGAAACAGGCACAGAGAGGCTTCCAGCAGGGAAAAGATGCAAGACCAGCCTGCTCTGTCACTCACAGTCTTCCCAAAAACGCTGTGTTCACCTGCAGGCCAGACCATCAAAGTCAACGTTTCCTGGAAGAAAAGGTCACTAGTCTGACACGTGTTAACCCGACGCGGCCGTGACTGGTTTACGCTTGATAGGCATCTGTGACAGGCCAGGAATTATTATTGTTGATGTTTGCCTTTGGCTAGTTGCGTAAACAATCTTGTTGTTTTTTCTTCCTAGCTACACCAGAAACCGGCTTACTTGGAAGTATCTGTATATATTCATGTATTAGCGGGGTGAAAATAGGTCATGCACAGACTGCATCCTGTAAGACTTGGACTCGGCGTCTCGCCCAAGGTGACAGCCTGGTCACGCTTCTGAAATGGGTTATGTTTTTTTTTTCTTAAGGGAAAAAAAATGCAAATGAGGTTTACAGAATTGGATTCCACCGTGAATAATGTCTCATCGTCTCTCCAAGGACATCTTGCGGTAACATTACCAAAGTCTGATGTCATCAGGTCACAGAGTCCTGAGCTCCTCATTGTAAGTTGTTTGATTTGGAACTGTATTTCCATGAAGTGCAGCAACCAACATTGGAATTGTACAGACTTGTGTTTTAAAAAGTGGAAGTATATACTCGTGTACCTCGGCTGGTAAAGTCATTTTTGTTTAGTGCTATTGAAAACTGATTTCAAGATCTTGAAGAAAAAGTAGTACCATTTTGGTTTGCAATATTGTAATAGAATGCGTTTTCAACCCTTAATAATTTACTGCACACTTCACTTCAACTAATGCCTTTCTAGATGTCTGCTTAATCTTAGAGTCACAGTAACACACTCTAGAGTTTCCTCCTTTTCTGAAACATCCAGAATTCAGCTCGTACACGTGACTGCTCATTTGCGAGGCGCAGCGAGGGAATTCTGCTCATTAAAAAATGTCACGTGTGATGATATCTCGTTATAGATTATTAGCAGCGGGGCATAAATATTAGCTAATATTAGCCCAAACGTGCTAATTGCAGGGTCAAATAATCCTGTGACTCGTAATTAACTGCGGAGATTTGTGCGGTTCTAATAAAGCGCCGCTGACATTATGCGGACAGAAAGTTTAAATTGCTTCTCAGCCTTTGATGTCCGTTACGCTGACTGCTTTGCAAAGACAACACTGAGTTGTCGCCGTGCTATCCTGATCGGCAGCCCACATCGTGCTATTTTTATCCAGGGCCATGTTCCCACATGAATTAAATATTGAAGCCTGTTTAATAATTTATTGTCATTGAAAGAAAAGCTGTTTTGGTCGGCTTCCCACGCTCTGGCTGCGCTAGCTTTGAAGCCCCCACCTGCGCTCACGCTGGACCGTCAAATCTGTCATCCAGGGACGCCGCCGCCGCTTCCGCGAGGCTCCCATTCAAAAGGCAGCCACGATTAATTAATCCCCAATCAGGTCACAGCGATACTCGGGAGGAACCGCTGACGTTCAGTGAAAGGATCTGATCTGAGCTGCGCGTTGCCAGCGGATTCCTCCTCTTCCTGTTTTCGCAGGCGCGTTTTCAAATTCCAGAGCTCACACCAGAGAGATTTCACACCCACCTGGTGTGTCAGAGCTGGCCGGAGAAAAAAATAAAGCTGTTTATGTATTAAAGACTTCTTGGACGAGCCAATTTTCCCTTTTGAATCATTGACGAAAACAAGAAGGAACAAGCAGTTCTGTTGATTGCCTGAGCAACAGCCTGTCATTTCTAAACTGGAATTGGTTTAAGCTTGGGACCGAAGGGCTGTGGTGTGTCGCCCTGCAGCAAAGAGGTTGTGGGTTCGATTCTCCAGGAGGCTTTTTTCCCCTTGTGGGGTTTGTATGTTCTGCCAATAATGTGTGCGTGGGTTCTTCTGCAGGAGCTCCGGCTTCCAGAAAACACACGTCAGGCCGATTGGCTGCACTCATCTGGCCACAGGTGTGCACTGCGAGCGTGGGTGAGAGTGTGAGTCAATTTTGTGTAACCAAACTGTTGATGTCACTCTGCATCTGTAAAGCTCATCGTGACGCATGAAGAGTTTTCCTCAACCTCAGGAAGCAGCAGCAGGAAAAGTTGTTTAGAGGTCACAAACTGAGTCACGCAGCCATGTTTTCTGCATTGAGAGAAAAAGAAGAAAAGTCAATCAAATTGAATGCCAGCGTGCAGAACCAGTAGTTCAGGAGTATTGAATGGACCTTAGCCTCCTGCCGTGCAGAGTGCCGCTTGGTGATGCTCGTCCCTCAGACAAGGGATCGATGGGAAAACAGTTGGGAGGGCTGCTGATTCTGATTTCACATTCCAAGCTGGTCACATCCTGATCAGCAGGACTTCAGGAGCTGGTTTCGCAAGTGGGTGTCGTCAGTGTACTGCCCGCATGTCTCATGACCAAGGAATAAAAAAGACTGTTTTTGAGCGGACCAGGGTGCGAATGCTTGGCTGAAGGTTATACCTGCAAATTTTTCTTTGAAGGCGGGCTTAAATATCGGTTTGTCAGAGACGCAATCGAAGAAAGCTGAAAATACATCCATCAGTCCGAGGACAAATGGGCTCTCGGCCGACCGGCGATGTGAGGCACCATTAACTGAGAGACTGAACACGATGGAGGGCCTGTTTCTAGCCGAGCGGGCAAAGGGCGGCGCGGGTGATGGACGACCGCCGGACAGTGCAGAGGACAGCGGGGACAGTCGGAGAAAGGACGATGGAATCGAGGGCTTGTCAAAAATAAAATACAGCCGCAGTGCAAAGAGAGCTACTCTAATTTTTTTATCACCGCCAAGTTTTTACGGCCAAGAGTTGTGCACGTTGCGGATCCCGACCGTAACTTAGAACATAAAAAGTGTCAGGACGGGAGAGGAGGTTGAGGGTGGAGGGGGGTGTAAATGGATTCACTAAATGCATCCTAATGTCTTGGCCTGGGCCCTCAGGTTGCGCGGGAAGTGCAGTCTCAAGCGGATTGGTGCAAAAAAAAACAAAAAACCCAGAGCTGAGCTGTGGCGTCCACCTCGGGACGACTTCCATCAGCCTTAATGCAGCTCCTGCTGCTGGAGCATCACTCTTCACTCTTCACTCTTCACCCGCCGCCTCCCGACGGCAACGGTGCTGCTTGACCGCAGGCGGCGGCCACAGTATCAGCGTGGCTGCACACATGATGAGGGAGAACCATCTGGGTGACCAATGAGCTTCTTGACCTTTCGGGGTCAGCGAGTGGGCGACAACCAAGAGGAGAGCGATGGAGAAGCTCCTTTCTCCTCCTCCTCCTCCTCCTCCTCCTCTTCTGCCTCCTTATGCTCCTCCCAAACCACCTCCTCCTTCCTTCTCCTCCTCATCCTTCTCCGCCTCCTTCTTCCTCATCCTCCCCCACTTCCTCCTGCTTCACCTTCTCCTGGGGCTGGGCGATTAATCGATTTTAAATTGAAATCTGATTTTTTTTATTTTTTTTATAGTCAGACGACATTAAAAAAAGAAATCGTAAAATCGATTTTCCTCTCGCATGCTAACAGGCTGTGCGTCACCACTCCCCGCTGCAAAGTGTGCCTGAAGGTGGTGCAGCACGACAAACTTATTTCAACACCTCGTAAACACCACAAGCCAGAGTGGGAGCAGTTGTGTTGCTCTGCGGGCTTTACATGAGGACCAAAGACCGGTGCTATGCTAACAGGCTTCCTTTGTTTGCTCGTATCTGCATTTGTCCTAGCTACAGCAGATGTTAAAACCAGGAAGTGATTCCGTATGCTGCCCTCGCCACTGCCTGTTAGTAAATATTTTTTTCCGAAGTTGCGTACGACACGCACTAGTTCAGTTTTTGTAGCATATTTAGTGATAAATGTGATGTAACTCAGTCGCGCTTTGAACGATGTGTTGTAGTCTAATGTCGGGAGTGCTCACTGAGTATCGGAGATTAAAATGTCACATCCCCTTTCCACGTTTGTCCTCAATGATAATTACAGTAATAATTACAAACGTATATAAAAGAAAACAGTTCTTCCATTTATGGGCAAGTCGATCGCTGAATGAAAAATAATGAACCCACTATGTGTACTTTGCTGTAGGTTCACTTTTAAGCAGGACGACAAATTACTGTGTGCAGACGCTCAGGCTAACCGAGTGATCTAGGTGCTGTCAACAGTGCACTGCTTCTCCCGTGCACGTTCCCCCCTCGACCACTCTTTTAAACATCTTAAAACCAGCAATAGACTTCTTTTGTTCCCAAGAAAATTGAAATCGAAATCGAAAATCGAGTTTTCAGAGAAAGAAATCTGGATTTTGTTTTTGTCCTAATTTGGCCAGCTCTCCCTTCTCCCCCTCCTGCTGCTATTGGACGCCGTCAGCACGTCCTCAGGCAGGTGCTCGACTTTGCTGCTTTGTCAATCCACGCCTCTCGTCTTCGCTCCGTAGCTTCCCTCGTCCTCCTCACTCACAATTTCTCCCCCGAAGACTCGCCCGCCTCTCGTAACCAGGAGCCAACACAGCCATTCGCTGCAGCCCCCCCCCAACATCCTCCACCCCCCACCCGCCACCGACCCCCCCGACCTTCCCCTGATAAGATCCCTTTGATGTGGGATTGACACTTTAGTGAACAGCACTTTGGTGGATTTGATATTGCCTGGCAACTGCGGCAGCCGCTGCTACTTGTGGCTTCTTCACGGTGATGAGCGGATGGGTTGTCAGTCGGTTGGTCGCGGCGAGCGGACGGGAATGGACGGACGGTGGCCGGCGTCTCTTCGGCTTGCTTCCAACCACCGGCACGAAAACTAAAGCCACGGGAAAATGGGATTAGGGCCACCCCCCACCCCCCTCCTCCCTCCACCCTCTCAGGGGAGAGGTGGCGTGCCCAGTGGTTGATGAGCGCTCTGCTCCTCTGCTGGATTCTGCACAGCCAGACCCACTTTTGGCTCGGAGGCCAATTTGTTAACGGTGATTTGCTCGTTAGCAGAGCTTCCTGCTCCTCGCGGATGATCCTGCAGCGAAGAGGGGGAAGGAAAAGGAAGCAAAGAAAACGAGAGAAAAGAATCCATTGTCTCGCAATCACGGCAGTTTGAGGGGAAGGCAGCCCCTGGTGGATGGCTGTCTTGTCGCTGCGTGGACCACCTATGACCACCTGCAGCGCCAGCTGAGCTATAAATACACCATTGTCTGCCCACTCTTTGTTTCTCCATCTGAACGTTAAGCTGCAACTGTTTGTTTGCTTCAATCTATTTTTAAATACCACCAGCTGTAATGTGGTAAAGCAGAAGGGTTAGAGTGACATTTTATATAAACAAAATGAATTATCAGGATCTATTATTTAAAAGATCATCCATTTGTAAGTGTTTTGAAAATATTTAAATTCATGTAAGTGGACTCGTCATGTAGGAGGCAGTTGTATATCTTTAAAAAGTGCCCAATAATAATATTTACAGTATTAAATCTTTTATTTTCTCCAAAAGAATCATTCAAATTTTCCCCCAAAATTCTATTGGTATTGCAGTGATGTGCAGTGAAATAAGTTTTCAGCGTCCACCCGTCCTCTTCTAAGGAGCAGTGTGCGGTGCCTGGGAACCAGGTCTTCCATCTGCTAGTGCTGGTGGCCGGACTGGACTGGAGGTGAGCTGGACAATTCTTGCCATTGATTGTTTGAGAAACCGGTACAAATGCCTGGAGAGAAACCCAGACAGACCCGGAGAAATCGTGCAACTCCAGGAATGGAACCCAGAACCTCGACAGCACAAAGTGTTTCTGGCCTCCGCTCATTATTCCCCGTCATGGTTCCGAGTTCTCAAGATCATAATCCCACATTTTCTGATTGCTGCACGTGCGGCCGTCGCTGTTTAACAGCAGCCTCGGTCGTCTTGGCCATCAGTCACCATCAGAGATCCTGCTCAGCCGGAGCTGCTGCTCACAAAGGAGATCATTGTGTGAGTGCGTCTCAGTCTTAATGAACACACACACACACACACACACACACACACACACACACACACACCTCCCACTCAGTCTGTCCCCTCCTCTTTGTCCCCGCCCTCCTCATGCATGCCGCTATTTAGCCCCGCCTCTCCCGCCTCCCGCCCTCATTATTCATGAGCTGCTCTCAGCGTAGTCATGTGGACGGAGGGGGGAGTGTCTCCGCCAGCGCCGCTCACAACTCCAGCGTGCGAGCGTGCGTGTGTGTGTGAGCCTGTCAAATAGAGGCAGCCGGAGAGGGAAGAGGGGGCAGACGCTGCTGCTGCCGCTGCTGCTGCTGCTGCTGCTGCTGCTGCTGCTGCTGCTGCCGCTGCTGGAGGGGATTTCAGGCTCATCCGTTCCCCCTCCGAGGCTCGCCGGCCGCCGCTGCTCCGGGATGCCCCGCCACAAGGAGTGACCGATGAGAGCGGGCGCTCCGGCGTGGAGGGCGACCCCCCCTGTGTCCGTGCCACTGCTACCCCCGGGGAGAATCGGACAGCTGGCGCTCTCACCGCGGCCACCATGGGCTGCAATCTGTGCACTCTGCAGAAGCGAGAGGAGCACTACAAGCTGCTGTACGAGATCGCGCAGGTGAGCCGGACGACGGGCAACTCGTCCTCCGCCTGTTGTGCTGTGTTGTGTTGTGATGCCAGTGCAGTGAGCGAAAGCATCTCTTCTTCTCCTCCTCCTCCTCATCTATCTTCTTCTTCTTCTCCACCTCCTCCTCTATCTTCTTCTCCTCCTCCTCCTGCTGCTGCTGCTGCTTGTTTTGTCTCTTCAATCGTGTCCAAAGCCAACGAGGAGGCTTGTTGTCACCGTGGGATTCACAGTAGAAATGAAATCTTGCTCCTCGGTAGATATTTGGCTGATGAACTGTTGCTCAGAAGGCAGCTGGCTGCCTGGCTGCTGTGCATGCTGTTCATCCAACAGCTTAAGTGGGCACATATATTAATACAGTGCAACAGCAGCTCTTAAATCCAAGCGATGTTTTAACTGCAGCCCCTGCTGTCCTTGCTGGATGTGTGTCCTTGGATAAATCCATCTACAGTATATTATGACTTTCACCTCTTTGCATTTTCCGGTCCTCCTCTCAGCTGCCTCAGTGTTGTGGCAGCAAATCACACTCGGAGAATCACGCGCTCCGATTGGATGAACGCCACTTGGTACCTTTTTTCAAACTTGACTCCGAGGTGCCTTTTGTTAGCCGTGCGCCGGCTGCTGCTGCTGCTGCTGCCGTTGCAGATTAATTCCGGCTCCCCTGCGCCTCCAATTGTGGATGAAGGAAACTCCTCCGGTCTCTCGGTGACGGTATAATAGCTGTGCAGCCGAGAGAGTCTTAGAAGTGAAGCACCTCCGCCGCTCCTCCACCCCTCAACCCTTCAGCGGCGCCTGCCTTCACACCGCCGTGATCACAGCCTCATTAGCTGTTTTATACAACCGTCCTGCGCATTAATTAGACGTGAAATGTCTCTCTTTACCCTTGCGAGGAGAGTCGTGTTGCTTGGGATGAGACGTGGGGGGAGGGGGCGGCGGGGAGGTGTGGGGCCTTGAGGATTAATGGCAGCGGTGGCCGTTGACTGTAGCTCTCGGCTTCGCGTCCAACTTGGGGGAAACTTGACTCTTGTCCCTCGTAGATCCACATTGAAGGAGGTTGCGTCCACTAATGGCCCCAGTTTAGTGTCTTTAGTTCAGTGCAGACTCTCAGGATTGTCTGGGGGGCCGTAAGGGATGAAGAGGTAGCCACTGCCATGCTCTCCTCCTCCTCCTCCTCCTCCCCGTCCTCCTGGGGGAGAACCATAAAAATAGTGCTGTCTCTGTGATTATCTTGGATTCTCCTCCAATTCCTCAAGTGTTTACTCCTCTTTTGTCTCTTATGCGTGTGTGTGTGTGGGCGCGTTTTAAGCAAGAGGGGGAATCTGTATCGGCCAAGCGGGGGGGCGCTCTCTGGGGCGCACTTGCCCCTTGACGGGAGCTCTCTGGCGTGTCCGTCCACCCACTGATGCAGCGGGCCAGCAGTGAGCTGCAGCATCAGCACCGGGGTTCTGATCACCGCCGTGGGAGTCGCAGGATGCAGGGAGGGAGGTGGAGCGCGGAAAATAAAAGGCCGGGGTGGGAGAAGAGGGGCGAGCCGTCGAGGAATACAGTCGTTAGAGAAAGTGGTGGAAATGAGAGAGGAGGGAGTGTGAGGGAGGGGAGGGAGGGAGGGAGGAGGATGGAAGCTCACTGATGCAGGCAGCGGAGGATGAAGAGGAGGGAAACAAGATGTAAAACTTTTGTTTTTGTTGTTGTGCAAAGACGAGAAATCTTTGCAGAAATCCAGTTCAATACACAGGAGGGTGGAGGAGTCTTCTCCAGGCAGAGGAGCTCCCAGCAGCTGTGTGTGTGTCACAGAGTCTTCCTCTTCAGAAAAAGTGTATTGTGGAGGGATTGTAGGGCGGTGAAGCTGGAAGCTGCGTCTCACGGCTCCCACATCCTGCGGCCACTGACTCCTCGTCTCCAAGTCAGTCCTTGTTGAATCCAAGCCTGACTTGACTAGACGGGTCGAAAAAGGAAAGTCAAGTGTAAAACTTTCCCTGTTTTTTCTCGGAAATCAGTGTTACGGCCTGACCAGAGCAGCAGCAGTGGCAGGAAAACAACGCTCTCACTGATAGAGGGATGGAGGAGAGGCGAGGAGAGGCGAGGAGAGGAGAGGAGAGGCAGGAGTCTTCTGCAGGCAGCCCTCTGCTCTCCTCGCAGCTGTCGAACTGTGTCACAGAGTCTTTGTGTTCAGAAGCAGCGTGTTCAGGGTGAGGGGGGGTGAGAGTGGGTGAGACAGGGTGGTAGCTGCGTCTTCACATCCTGCAACGTGCAAAAAAAATCCCTCTGATCTGTCGAGCAGTTTCTCACCTGAGATCTGCGTCTTCTTTGCATTTTTGCCCGTCGACATAAAGGGAGCGCGCACGCACGCCCGCACGCGCATGCACTCACACACTTGAGCGTTTGCATGCTGGTGTTGAGCCCATGCAGGCCAGCAGGAAGTGTTTCCTCTGCTGGCCACAGCGGGAATGACGGTCGTGTTTCCGGCCACCTTCCTCCTCTCACCCAGGAAGAGTTTTGACTCCCCCCCCTCTCACCCCTCCTCACCCTTCTCCTCCCTCCTCCCCCTGCTGTCTGACTCCACTCGCTGTGGGAGATTTATGACTAGCTACCCCTCTCACTCTCTCTCTCACTCTCTCCTTCTCTCTGTTCTCATGGCCGTGCTCACCTCTCTCGGCCGCTCTGCCAGGCCATCTCGCCAGACCAGCGTTTGTTATTTATTGAATTACCTTTTGTTTTGTTCTTTTGTTTTTTGGCTTTTTTGCCTGGGCAGCAGGAAGCTGCAGTGGTGCCTCGCTCCGTCTGTCTCTCTGCCTTGCAGCTCTCTTTTTATTATTCCTGCTTTACCTACCCTGCGTTTTCATATTATTTTCCTGCCTTTTGCTCGAACTCTTCCAAGACTGTTCCAGTTGAGACGTATAGTTCATTCTAACATTTGAAATTTCAGCCATTTGCTGCTAAACCACATTTTATAATCCACGTAACCGTTCTTGAGTTTCGCATACGGAGGGAATTTCAACCAATGGAAGCCCAGTGCTGACCAGGGACTGCAGAGGACGCAGCCATCCAATATCACATATGATATGATAATTATCGTTTTATTATTAAAATGACTCATTATTATTCTTACATTGAAGCCCTTGGCCACAGTAGACAATAGGCAGAGATGATGAGGATTAGAAATGTCAGCATTGAGGCGAATGAGGTGAACTAAGTGAGATTTCAATATTGGCTGTGCTGTCCCTTCTTTACAAAGTCTTTCTTCACTCTCGCTCAGTAAGCGTGGAGCCTGTTTGTCCATCCCGTCCTTCCGCTCCTCCTTCTGGACTCTCACACTCACACTTGCCTGTCTTTTGCATTGAAATAACACACTGTGGTGGATTTTCTCAGCGATCAGGCAGAGTTTGTCATTCTCATTGTGTCCACTGCTGCAACCCCCGCCGGTTCCCACCCCTTCCCACGAGTGTCACACGCGCGCCTTGCACCGCTGAAGCCCAGTGATGTGTGGCTTTTGTGGGGCTAATTAGCAGGATGGCAGATGTTGATGAGAGGAGCCACGTAGCGTAGCTCGCACTCACGGTGCTTTGGAGGGAGGAGGCGTTTGTATCTGCACGTGTGTCGATTCATTATCTTGTAAACAAAAGAACGGGGGCCAGAAAATTAAAGAAATTGTAATCTGCTTGTGCGTGTTGGTGTTGCTGTCACAACAAAATAAACCATTAAGATTCCTTCCTTCAACTCTGCTGGTGGCTTTCCCCGCCGCTGGGCTCCAGTAGTCTTCATGATGATACTGGTTGTCTGGTCCTCATTGAGACACTCTGTGTGTTGTCGTCCTATTTTAACATTTCTAATGAGCCCTCGGGTTACCGTCTGGTTTTGAAAAGTTTTCCAAAGCCGCTTCTTTTGGTAAAAGTTCCCTCAGACGGCAGCGGCGTCACCCTCCGCTGCCTCTCGCAAACGAATGGAAAGCGACTCCGCGGCTCAATGAGGCACAGCGGCCTCTGATAACTCGCTGATGCATATGAATGAGGGTTGGAAGCGCATTCACATGCATTCACACACACACATATGCACGTGTCTGCTGGGAGGGAACAAAAGAGAGAAACAAAAATGGGCTTTTCTGAATATTCGGACTAAACGAGGGAGCCGTGTTGGTGAATTTCACAGAGCGTCACTCTAACGGAATGTCCGGCTTTAGTAGGTTCCAGCAGCAGGTAGCGCGTCGGCGCCATGTTCAATGGAGCAAAACTGGATTTCGTTTGGAGGTGTCTCTTCCTTTTCCTCTTCTGTGGGAGGCAGAATGAGAGGGGAAGCCTGGAGACGGGATGGAAGGTGCGAGAAGAGCAACTGAACGGAGCTCCGTCCTTGTCCACAAATGATTCCCTCGTTCCTGTTGCTTGTTAAGTTGTGTCTCAAATAAGTGATGGAGAGGTTAACATGGCACATGTCCAACTAGTGTGGACAAACAGCGAACAAAGTTGGATTAAAGGTCCACTGTGTAAAATTTGGCTTGATTTATGATTTTTTATATTAATAAAAGCTGAACATACTGCCCATAAATACATTAATAGAAGTGTGTACTCGCAATACAATAAAAGCAATTTGGTTTTCCCACCCTAAAAACAGTTCTCATGTACACATGAGAATATCCATAGAGCAAGGGTAGCCACCTGACTCTGCCCTAAATACCAAACACGCTGTCAGCCGGGCTTCCTTACTGTCTTTACTGTATGGCTACATGCAAATATCATCTGATTCCTTCACAAAGAGGCATCGCAGCAGATGCAAAAAGAAGCTAACCAGATTAATTAGACTAATCAGATTCATTTTATTGTGAGCAGCATCACCCTGTTAGCTCTGTAACAGCTGTAGTTGTTGAGAAGCAAACAAAAGCAAATCATTATTCCAACGTCCCAGATAAAGTAACGGTGAAAAAGAAAGCAGGTTAATCATGAAGAATGTTGTTTACCGTCAGCCAAATCCTGCAGGCGGGGCCAGACTCTGCGCAGGTGACTGAAGCTGAACCTGGCTGTCACCCTTCACTTCATCATTAACTGTCTCCACACGGTTGGACACAAATGTTGCCATCCGTCTTCCTGTCCCAGTTGCCTTATTCCCCCACGCTCCCCACCCTCCCCCACCCCCCCGCAGCTGAAGGATGCCCCTCAGCCGCTGCGAATTGATGGACGCGAGGTAGAGAAACACGCGGCGTGATTGATCTTCCGTCGGAGCGAGACGGATTAGCCTGAAATATAATCTGAGCCCCCCTGGGGTGCTTCCTGCATCTCACGGCCGTCGCTTGGCTCCATATTTCTTGCTGCGCTGACGGGCGTTTGCATACATGTAAAAAAATAATAATAATAATAATCTTTATGCCTCTGTAATATAACAACCCATCTTTCTGAATGGGTCCGGTCCAAGCAGCAGCCTGATCCGTCACACAGATGTGTTTGATCACGGCACCGGTGGAGGTGTGTGAGCCGCCCTGCAGTTCCCAGCGGCTCAGAGTAGGATCTAAACAGTCACTGAAAATTCCCTCTTTTCCCCACTCGAACCATTTACCAAAGTGGCACTCTCTCCCCTCCGATCGTCTGGCGCCGACGACAGCGCTGCACAAAAGTGTTGCATAACGGCCTCACGCTGTCCGCCCAGCTGCGCCAAGTTCCATTTCATCATGCGTGCAACACGCAGTGCAATACCTCTGAAGGTTTTTTTTTTTCTCTCTCTCTCTTTTTCCCCTTTAAAGTTGCACCATGTCGTTCGGGAGTCTGTGCCCTCCAGATATGCGTGGAAGAAGGAACATTAAAGGGAATGGGGAAAAAAAGTGGGTTGCTTGTGCGCACCAGGCGCCTTGAGTGAGGAAGCGGAGAACAGCGGGGAAGGTCGACGGTGGATGGAAGCCGTTTATCTCAGGCATCACTCGCACTGTAACCTGGTTTTACATTTAGATGCAAAACGGTACGACCGAGGTGACGTGAGCTCTCAGCGAGCGCCAGGCCAAATACCATGTGACCAAACAGGGAAGCGGCTGCGCTGAGTTCACCTGTGCAGGGCTGCTGCTGTTGCTGCTAAGATTTTAGCAGCTAAACTCGGCTGCAACCTGGACCAACCACCAGTTTACTGCAGGGCTCGGCTCGCTGTGACTGGCTGGAGTGTTTCCATTATTGCAACGTGCTCTTATCAAGAGCAACAATCCATGTAACTGACGATCATATGAGAGCGTGCATCAGTTTTAACTGCGACAGTGATTTCTGCTGTGTCTCGGAAGCTTCCACCACTTCCCAGAGGCCACTTTTTCAAATAATCTATGGTGGATTTTAGCATGAAGCCCAACCTTGAAATGTGTGTGAGGTCACCAGGAAAAGCCACCGCTGACTCTGGAACTGTTATTTTAGGCTTTGCAGGGAGACCGCAGTATCATGTGCACAATGCAAACAATGCAAATCCTTCTTAATTTTTTTTTTTGTCAACGTAACCTCACTTTTGTGCCTTTGAATGCTTTACGGAAGATAAGGAGGAAGTGTGAGCAAAAAAAAGCCAGATGAGAGATTTAAGCCTCTCTCAGAAAAGGGACGAGGCCACATTTGCCAGGTGACTCCAAGTCAATGGTTTTTTATCAGCGGAGCCACTAAATCTCAGGGCCGATGAGCGGGGAGGGATTTAAGAGGGAGCCGATGAATTGACCTTTTCCTTTTCATCCGTTTCTTATCGCGGTGAGGAACCGACTGACCTTTTCAGCCACACACCAAAGTCTTCAGGACCCGGCTGGTCCTTGTCGTGCTGCCTTTCCTTCCCAAAATTAGTTTTTATCTCCATGCAGCTCTCCTTCATCTCGGTGGCCCTCGCCACACAGTAAGGGCCTCACGGACAAACAAGCAAACAAACAAACAAACAAACACACGCAAAGTCCTGAGGGGACGATTTCTGCTCTTCTGCCGCACTTCGCACATGCTGCAGCTGCTGCTGCTGCTGCTGCTGGTAGTTCTGGCGGTTTGCTTCTCTAACACAGACTAACAAGTGGCACTGTTCTTAGAGGAGGTCTTGGGTTGAAACTTAGCCGGGCCGCTGGATGGCTGAGATGATTGTGAGTATGGAAGAGACTTGAAAAGATCAGCTCCAAATCGTTCAGTCAGTCAGTATCAGGTGACCAGTTTGCACCTGTTGTAAGAAAGAGGAAATTCCTTTGGCCAAAGGTAGGAGGCTTCAATCGTCACTGTGGCTCACCACCTCGCCGTGCACTGTGGGAGATGTGCACTAAATGGCAGCACAGGTTTTACTTCAAGCTCTCTCTCTTTCCTCTAAGTAACTTGGTTGGCATGATTTGGGTCATCAGTGGACATGAACAGCATTTCTGCCACATTATCTGATTAGGGGATCAGTAAACGGCACTGAAAGGCTTGTTTCTACCTGTGGCAGCAGGTGGTGCTCTTTTCGACTCGTAATTTGACAGCAATGAGTCGCTGCCAACTGGCTCCACTGGTTTGGCTGAAATCTGATTGGCCCCACAGTGGAAGGTCTGATTGTCCAACCACCTTCCAAATTTCTTTGAGGTGTTCTTTCTTCAAACCAAGTGTTTTTTTCACCACATGGATGTGTGACGAAGAAATTCCCGAGGATCTGTGAAACCCTCCGTGCCAGACTGATAGAAAATCCTTGAGGTGATCAAGCACCCCCCGCTGTGCCTCCTCACTCCCTCACCTTGTTCATCTTGGCGGGGATGAAGGTAAATTCTCTCCGGTCGTGAATCCCGACTCTGACGTCGGCGCCGATCAGCACCGAGCTCCGTCTTACTCGCCGTCGGCTCCGACGCGCCCGTCAAGATCAGAGGCTGTCGGCCTCAGTCGGAGACTGAAGCCCCCTCGCCTGAGTGTCTCGGAATCCCCAGTCGACCTGAAAGCATCAGTTTAATGAAGGGAGCCCGTTGCGAGATGACTCAGACGGTGAACGAGCGCACGTACGTGCGCCGAGTTGGGAACGGTACGCGACGGCGGCCCGAGGGAGGAAATGTATAAAAATATTTTCAGACTTCATCGTCTTCTTTTTTTTCTTCAAACCTCCTCCAGTAAACAAAGGGCCAAGACGCTGTGGGCTTTTTTTCTTCTTCTTCTTCTTCTTCTTTTTTTTTTTAAATTGGCATCATGATCATTATTAGCTATGACTGGCTGCCCTCATTATAACTCCAAACATGACATCATGCATTTTAATTCAAAGCTGCCACTTCTTTGTCTTTGCACACACACACACACACACACACACACACACACATCTCAGGAGTGCACATTGAATGACTGAAAAGAAGGACGTGTGTGTTTGACTTCATTAATAATTTAATCATTTGCGTCTCTGAACTGCTGCCCCTATCTTAGAAAGGACTTCAGATTTCTGGCCCCAAACTCTGTGTGTGTGTGTGTGTGTGTGTGTGTGTGTGTGTGTGTGTGTGTGTGTGTGTGTGTGTGTGTGTGTGTGTGTTTTATCTTGTGCTAGAGTGTGGACAGAGCTGACAGCTTGTGCTTTTCACTGCAAACACTGGTGAAAACAAAGAGCTATGGGACACACACATACACACACACGGGAAGGGGGGGGGGCTGTTGTGCTTCTGCACTGCTTCTCATTTTGGTCTGAATGGACAGAAAGGAGCTTGTTAATTCAGGGCCATTCCCCTGAAATTCGTATCCTCCCAATCAATGAAGCTGTTAGAAACGAGGCTTCATGAGCAGTAAGAAGCTGCACAGTTGGTCGCTGAGCATGAAGAATCTCCAGAGGTGGCCAGTAATGAAGTACAAATTCTCATACAAGAAGATTTTCTTGTTTCAGGTTTTTTCTTCTTGGTTACTTCTCACATTATAGTAACTTGATAAACTCCATTAGCCATTAGCCATTTAGCCCTCTGTTTACAGCCTCCCGCTAACTACAAAGCTCAATTTGAGCTTCCTGCTAACCCTGATGGTTCACCTGGGCGGAGGTGATGCTTCGCGGCGGTGCAACCAACATCCTGTCCTTGCTTCGCTCCGCACACAGTCTCTCTCTTATCTTTTATTGTTCGGCGACCGGTGCCCTCTCCCCTAGCCTCCCCGCGTGCTTCAAGGTATCAGCCCTGACATCAGCGCTGACATTTGGAGAAATGGGATGTAGTCAGAGCAGCGGCTGGCTGCTCCATCTGCTGATAAGACCAGGTGACAGAGGCCGCAGTTCCTCCGCTCAGGGCTCCTCCTCCTTCTCTTTTCTCTTTTAAATTCTCTCTGTGTTTTACTTCATCTCGCCACATGTCGCTTTCATGCTCAGACCTCGGCACCTTGAAAGGGTGTGCGCGCGCGTTTGTGCGTGTGCGTGCGTGTGCGTGTGTGTGAGTTAAAAAAAAAAAAAAAAAACATGGTGTGAGGGTGAGACGGGTGAGGCAGCCGTGCCGGGTGTCACTCGGCAGGTCAGCGTCCGCCCCCTGCTGCTCCAGTGATAAGCTCTGCCTTGACAGGCTGTTTGATTGCTCACACACACACACACACACACACACACACACACACACACACACACCGCCCAGGACTCCTGGCCCCAGGGGAGGATAAGAGGCTGAATGGAGGCGCCACCACAATGACATCAGACTTTTTTCTTTTGGGCGGTCGCTGTTGGACTCAAACCCACAGGAAAAACACCAGGAGCTTCCGTGTATCTGCTGCAACCAGCCGCCGAGTCAAGGCCGGCGACCAGCTCTTGAGTGTGTTTAAAGCTTGAAGCTCTCTGTTTGAGAGAGAGCGACGAGCTCCAGAGTGTAAACATGCGGCCGCTGGCTTTTGTTGTCGCCTCCGTCGCCGTCACACTGACGCAGACTCAAACGAGCCGAGTTTCCTGTGAGGGCAACGCGTCGGCTCTTTAATGGAGCAGTTTACTGAATACAAAGTCACTGAGATATCACTAGATATCACTGAGATATCACAAGGCCTTTCTTTGTCCATCTAATCATGCTGGAGTCTCACATTAAATCCATGTTGCCCGTGTGAAGTCTTTAAAGTGCTCAGAAGACGTGGGAGATACATTTGGCTGGTAAAAATTGTGACCTGAAGACCTTGTTTTTATCTAAAAGATCCCATATTTGGCTAGTTGTAGCAGCTAATGTGAGCGTTAACGTGAATGTGGGTCCTTGGATAAACACTTGGTGCGAATGTCACATTTCCGAGCCATCTGGACTCTTTGGTGCGTCTGCACAAGTTGTGCGGTGTTTGTGCTTTTGTTTATTTGTTTATTGTTTATTGTTGTAGTATTGTATGTAATTCGGCTGGTTTCCAAAGTCAGCTCGGCGTCAGTGGGTCCCTGGGTTAACTGATAACTTATAACTGAGTTTCGCCAAAACATGAGACGGAAAATCGGGGCGAAACTGCGGCACGCTCTCCTGCTGGCTGGCATTGGCGCGGGCGTGCAAGCTATTTTTGCAGCGCACTGTGTTGTTGTGAAACAGCAGCTCACACGAGTTCACAGTCGAAACTGGAAGCGAATCTCTGCGAGGTTGGAACGGCGACTGTGTTTTTTCTTTTTTCTTTTTTTTTTCTCCCCCGCAGAACTGCAGTCAACCCGGCACCTCCCACACAACCCAGATCTTCTCACAGCCAGGCATCTTTACTTCTCGACACTGTCAGGCAGGCAGTCAGGCAGGCGGGCGGGCGGGAGGGCTGGCGTGCTGGGGAGGGAGCCACCTGCCTTATTCAGCTCCAGCTCTAATAGCTTTAACAAGCTGTTGCTGTTGCTGAATGAGTGAAGGGCCAGTGTTGTTCTTTCATGGTGGAAACAGTCACTGTCTCCTGCCTGGTTGCGGGGTACGTTTACAACTGTTTTCTAGCTTAGCTTAGCTGCTCAATGGGAAGCAGCTCGAAGCAGCAATGCAGTCTGGGCCAGATGAGAATTCCTCACTGACGGTGTAGCCAGATGGTAACAGCTGCCGTCTTTGATCAAACTTTCTCCAAAGGCAGCCGGGAGTCGAGCAGAGTATTTACTTTTCTTTTAAAATTCGCCTCTAGGGGGGAAAAACACTCCCTGTGCTGGGATTGTTGAGGAGCCCGCAGTAGCTTCCTGTCATTGCCACAACTCAACCATCGCCATTTCCTCCTGGACCACCTCTTTCGCCTGAAAAGGATGCTGATTGGTGGATTCCATTGACTGTGTATAAAGATGACCGGAGCTTACAGTTTCAAAGAAGTTCCAAAAACCTGCATTATATCATTTGGCCAGCAGGGGACGCCAAAATGGTTGCAAAAAGACTTAAAATGACTGGCTGTCAATACGGAGAATAACAATCCAGACGCTTTGGAAGAGTTTGAAGTCGAGCGGGCCTCAAGTTTCAGTTGTGCCTGTTTAATCTGGATTTAAAACCACAAACTCCCCATGGAAACATAAACAATACGACAGGAAAAGGCTTCAACGAAAGATCACATGGCACCAGGAGGAAGTTAATGAATATCTGGGCTAAAATACAGGAGCGGCGGGGGGTGCGGGGGGTAGTCGTTCCGTCCTGAAGTCACGGCTGCCGCCGACAAACTCGTGATCGATCTGCCGACGGCGCAGCTGTCGATGCCGCTCGTCCTCCGGGGGTCGAGCTGCGTGAGCCGCACGGCCGCAGAGTCACGGGAGCATCGACTGCAGCGTCCATTAGTGTCACTGGCAAAGTCCCTCACACTGACTATTATCGCTCCCGATGTCAGCCCCTCCACCCCTCCCCCCTGCCAACGCCATCGCTTGTCAAAACGTGGAGAAGGAGTGGCTGCTGTCATGGCGCAGACACTCTGAGAGCTTCATCCACCAGCCTGGGAGTCCCAGCGGACGATCCCCAGCAGCCAGCGCTGGTGGATTTGACCTGAAGCTCTGTCTGTCTGTCTGTCTGTCTGTCTGTCTGTCTATCTGTCTATGTGTGTATATAGGATAACTTGGGAAATTGTCACTTTCTGATTACAGCAAATTTAGCTGGAATGTGGTTGTCCTCAGGCGTTGGCCTTGAGGGAGTAGCGGCGATCAATAGAATATTGTCTGCTTTCACCGTTAGTGAGTTCATCGATATGGGCGGTGGAGGGGGGGAGAGGGGAGGGAGAAAATGCGCAGAGAAGAAGAAGGCAAGAATGCCGATAGCTTCCACTTGACACGGTGTCGAGTTCAGAGGCGGTTTATGAAAGCGTGTGTTTCTTCCTCTGTCAAAACACACCTTCTCAGTTTTTGTTTTCTGGTTGTTTTTTTTTCTTCCTCTCCCCCTCAGCTCTCTCAGCCTGGTTTCCTATTGCTGTGTGAAGAAGGTGTTATTTCAGGAAGCATCAAGGCTGGAAATATCCCTGTTGCTTGGGCAATTGTATTTATTTCATTATTATTATTACAGTCACTTTCATCTTTCGTACAGGAATGAATCTGGAATGTAAAGCAGTTGCTGAATGCAAGTGACATTCAGGAATTAAGTGTCCAATTAAAAATTGATATTGCAATCCAATTTCCAGCATAGTTTCAGCACCAAAAACATTCCAGGGAGTTGAAATAATACCAGAGTGACTGGAAGATCGTACATTATCTCACCTCATATTCATAGAAGTAGTGTGGCAGCGCCAAAAAATACATTCCAGAGGAAATAACCCAAACGCTCAAAAATTCATAGAAGCCGGGAGGGAAAAGAAGAATGATGGCTGACTCACATCCCTGGAGGTTCCAGAGACAGACTTGTCAGACGAGCTGCTTCCAGCCAAATGTGGAAGATTTTATTCTTCTGTTTGACATAGTTTGAGTTTCAGAGACAGGAGCTTCACATCCCGGTGTTCAAAACACCCAAATCTGGTTTTGTAGATGGTCAAAGGTCAAAAACAGCTGGTCAGTGGCCAAATAAACAACCTGCTCTGCTTCATTCCGGCAGTAAATAATTCATTTGAAGTCATTTTCTAACTCGCATATGACCAGACTGACTGTTGAGTTGCACCCCAGTTAAACGACCCCACACCAACGCATGCAACAGGGTCAACAGCGTTGGCAAATCATGTCGACGAGCCCGTTAGTGCTCCGGCTAAGCAACGTCAGCTCCCGCGGCTAGCAGCGCACCGCTAGCTCATTAAAAAGTCCTGTGTGTAACTTTTGCGGCGACCTAGAGCCGCAGGCCCCGCAGTGTCACGCTGTGCATTCTGTGCAACGTCCTCGCACGCTAAATGTTGGCGTCTGAACCACTTGAACGTGCCAAAAACTGAGAGATAAAGAGAGAGAGAGAGAGACAAAGAGAGAGAAAGAGAGAAGAAGTGTCAGATGTTTGCGGCTTTTAACAGGCGGTGCCGCTGCTGCTCGGGGCCCAATTAGCATTTTTCATGACCGACATTCGGCCGTGCCGTCGGTTTTGCGTGTTTTGAACTGTTTTTTTTTGTTTTTTTTGCTCTTCCCCACACTTGCAATATGGCTCACATTTTATTAGCTCCGCTAATTGTCCCCATCTACAGCCGTCCACCGAGTCCTCCAATTGTTACCAGAGAGTCGCAGCGGAGCAGACGCTTTGCTCCCGAGCAGTCGCACTCATCTAATTATAAAACGCTAGGTGAACGTCAAACACACACGCACACACACACCCTCGCCCTCTCTGCCTTCCAACAGAGAGAGCCATTTGGTCTCATCCTGGTGTTACATTAGCTCCACATGGAGCGGCCGTCCGTGCCAAGTGGCTGTTGCGGTATAAATGAACCTAATCACTCACCAAGTCTGAACCCTGCTCCACCGACCACCAGACCGGAACAAAAACAAGGACTTGTACTTGTACTTTTGATAAATAAATACATAAATAAATAAATACATAAATAAATAAATAGGAGTATTGCAGGACACCCCGCTGCGGCCTCCGGCTTTTCTCACCCTCCTTCGGCCGGTGGCGTCTGGTCTGGTGTGGTTGGGTCCTCAGTGTGGGGCGGGAGGAGTATTACTGACTAATGGCTCTAGTGTGCTTGAGACTTGGCGTCTTGGCAGAGGGCTAACTGTAATTAGGCCAACAAAAAAAAGGGCCTTTTTGAGTGAGAGATGTGGAGCAAAAGAAAAAGAGGAGAGTGAACAAGAGTAACAGGGGCACAAATCAGCTTCCAGTGTGGAGACTTGATTAGTCTTTTGGCAAAAGATTGTAGTGTGAAAACCTCTTCAAATCATTAATGTCTCAAGTATCAAGCAAGGTTTTCTCATTTTCGGCGTCTGATTCCAGCTCTTAAAATCCAAGTTATTGTGACGCATTAAAGGCCCAGTGCATGAAATTAAGTGGCATCTAGTGGCAAGAAAGCAACAGTTAATCAATAATGTAAATATAAATGATTGTTATGAGCAAACAAGAAACAGCAGTTCACTGTTTATTTTTAATGAGTTTATCGTCGTAAAACGACACAAAATGTACTTAAAAATTCAATTTCAATGCCGCCAGATCCTTTAAATGTAACATGCTGAGCCTTTCATTACCCAAAATCCATCCCTCCGTCTACTGACTCCAGACAAGTGGCGATGACTGGTATTGCTCCGGCAACATTCCTTAAAAGTCGCTTCCTGCTTCCTGATTGAGTTGAATCAATCGCCTGGCTTCACCTTGGACATCACGCCGTCCGTCCGTCCTCCCTTCCTCTCGCTTCCTCACGCCTTGCTCCCGCCTTCATTAGTCTTCATAACACTCACCCGGCGCTGCGGAGGCAGAGCAGCTGTCATTTCACTCTGCTGCCGGTGACCCTTTCCTGTCTGGGGGCCAGGACGGATGACGGTGTTTCTCCCGGTGCCTGTCACAGCTGCTTTGAAGTAGTATGCTACTAGTTCCTAGTAGCAGTACTGCTTAGAAGTCTAGTTGGAATATAAAATCCTGATCTTCAGCTCACAGGTGAGGCCGTGTCGAACCTCGCGCACAGGCGGACCGGGTTTCCAGAGATGCACCGGTACCAACACCGCGGCTCCGAGCGTCCATCACGCAGCCCCGCCGGCGAATGAAGCGGCTGCGGCGAGTGGAGGATGATTGCTGCCTCGCTCCCTCGGCTCTCCGAGCAATGAGAATAAATGAGCGGACGCTGGCGTGAACAATCCTTTATTGCGTTCATTAACTCCGAGAAGCCTGCTGAAGCGAAGGTGGTGGTGGTGGTGGTGGAGGGAGGGAGGGATCGTTGTCAGCGCCGCCGTCATCACACACGCACGCACGCACACACACACACCCACATGGCCTACTTATGGTTCCCGCCATACTGTGAAGCAGCCTCGCCATCGCCGTGCATGCATCCCATTACCACGTTGCTGAGCCGCTCGGCTCCCACAGCCGTTCTGTCCACAGGCTCCTCCTGATGTCAAGTGGCGAGCCAAGAAGTGCAGCTCAATATGTTTGCCGGCACACTTGTTGCTTGCTTGCTTGTTTGTTTGTTTGTTTGTTTGTTGTTTTCTTGGGTGAACTTCAAGGAAAATGGTCGGGGCTGACGACCAGGAAGTTTGCAAGCCTTCCATCGTTGCTTCCAGTCATCCCGGTTCGCCATACATCCAGCCAGCCCGCCGGTGCTATGAGCTCCCGTGTCCTTCTTAAGTACATCCATAACTGTTACTGCGGGATGTCCTCATGACTGGTGCCCATGCATTGGTTCCCACAGCACCAGTTTGCTGGCCGGCAGCTCCTGGTGTCTTTGGCAGTGTCCTGCAAGTCTCATTCCCCTTGCTGATATTTCGTCGCTCACCCTGAATATTCCAGCATGCAGATTCTCGTTGGTAACGTGTGTGCGCTCACCGATGTTGAGCCCTACACGTAGCATTCTAGTGTAGCATCTGTCTAGGGCCTTCTTCAAAGTTGGCATCAAGGTTCAGCATTCACTGCCGTACAGGAGAACAGATTCTACCGCCGTGCAGAAGAAGCTGAGTTTGGTTTGACGGGGGAGGCTGGAGTTCCATGTACTGGTCGTGCCACTCAGGGCTCTCCATGCCAGTGCCTTCCTCACTTTTAGATCTTGTTCTGTCGAGTTGACCCATGAGCCCAGGTACTTGAAGTCATTGACTTCCTTCAGAGCAGTGCCTCCTGTTGTTGTAAGAGGTGGATGTTCCGCTTGAATGTTCTAGGTGATCAGGAGTCCATCCTGCCTAATGTTTTTTGCGTTGAGAAGATGCTTTGGCCGGAACGTGTCTTCGCTCTCTCTCTCTCTCTCTCCCTCTCTCTCTCTGTCTCTCTCTCTCTCTCTCTCTCTCCCCCCCACTCTCTCTCTCTCTCTTTCTTTTTATCCGCACTCATTAAAGTTGTTGACAGGTGGAGGCGGAGCTGCTTTTTATTTAATGGATCGTCCGTCAAGAGTGAAAGTGATGTTACAGCTCATTAATCGCACAAGACCCCGGGTCATATAAACACGGTCTGACAGGTGTTTCATTAGGCCCAAAACTGTTTCAGTGTCGTTTCCATCAGAGGTCACATGATCAGTGCTGCTGCTGTTGTTGTAAATGCTCTGGTTTTCACTTTTCTCAGCTGCTTGGCTAAGAAAACATGCGACGCAGCTGTTCTTCTACTTCTACGTATTCAGCTGATTAGATTTCAGGAATTTTTTTCTCTTTTGTTGCTAAATAGAGAACAAGCGATGTGGGGGCATCAAGAGCAGAGAGCGACATCTCATAAAAAATAATGTCACCCTGCTCCTGTGTTTTCCCACTAGGAAGGTGATTTGGACTCCTTTCCATTAATTGTTGAAAAAACCAAACAACCTCCACCATGAGTTTGTGTCCCTGGTGCCGAGGCCAAGCAGCGCGTCTTCTTTTGAGCACCTCAGGTGATGTGAGCAGGTTAGAGTGTTTTTTTCTGATCATGCAAAACACTTATGGGACTAATTTCTGACTCCACACACACACACACACACACACCGTTGTGTGTGTGTGTGTGTGTGTGTGTAATCAGGTCAAAGTGGGAAGTGGCAAATCTTATTCCAGTTTTCCTCCTTTTGTTTATTGAGTGAGAACCTGGTCCTGGGTGGGCGGGGCCGAGAGGACGGCCCCACCTCCCTCGTCCCTTGGCAGGCCCTGAAGGAGATTGATCACTCCTGTGATCAGCCTTCACAGATAACGTCCTTCCTTTCAATGGCCGCCGCTCTTCACAAGAGTGCGACTGTCACAGGCAACTTTGTCTCTTTCTGCCTGAGTCCTTTTCTGATGAAACTGATTCTTTTGAACCGATTCACTGATTCACTGCTCGATGTGTTGAACCCTAGATTGCCTCCCTCCCTCCTCGCCGGCCCACCTTTCAGAGGAGTCGCCGCTGCCTCCGCTGCCTGGGATGTGGATGTTTACTGGCTGCTTGTCGGTGTAATTACTCCCAGAGAACTTTTCCAAGCGTTTGTTTGTAAGATTCAGCGCCGGCGGTGAGTCAGCTTGATCCCCGCGGCACCGAGGCTTGTGAGAGACCTGTGAAGTCAATATCTCCCTGTTTACTCGCCGCTGCGACTCCACAGCACCGACATTTCTTCCGATATTTGCCAGCTATTTCTCCAGCCAGTCCTCCCTCTTGGCTTTGAATTATGGTTTGAAGGCGTGCAGAAGCAGCTGGAAGCGGAGCCTCGGAGTCTTGTGGTTGTGGTCCCTTTGACGCGGCTGGAGTTGTCCACATCTGCCACTTTCACTTTTTCTGGATTTGTTGTTTCATTGGCTCCTTTATCAGGTCCTCTGCTGTCTGGCTGTCTTCTCTCTATGTCTGTCTGTCTGTTGAGTTTTAAAGTCCAATTAAGTTAAAAAATTGTGACTTCACAGAATTATGTCTAATTAATATGATTCACTGAAAGAGCAGCTCTGCTTGCAAGGATCTGTTTTGGGTTTTGAGATTTATTTATTATTTTTCTATTCTGACCTCAAATCACATGAGATCAAATGGACATCGGAAACATCCATCCATCCCAACTTCTGCTGGTGCCTCTCCCAGCTGTTGTAGGGCGAAGGCAGGGTGACACCCTGGAAAAGTCGCCAGTTCATAGAGAAAAACAGCCATGCATACTCAAATACACACCTACAGACAATTTAAAGTTTCATGCATGCTTTTTGTGGGAGGAAACCGAAGAACCCACGCAGACACAGGGACAACATGCAAACTGCACACAGAAAGGTTCCAGGCCTGGAATCGAACCCACAACCTCCTTACGGTGAGGCGGCAGCGCTTACCACTGCACCACCCTGTCGTGTTCTTGAACATTGGGGCTGCTTGCAAAATAATTTAGCCTCTAGATGTTTTGAGCACAAAATCAAACTGGGCCCCTGAACATCCAACAGCCTGCTGCAGTCGTCTGTGGCTGACTTCCCTGCTCCTGCCTGTTCATTCTTTGAAGACAAGAACCTCTGCATGCCGCCCACTGACCTCCACTTCCTCCTGCATGGCTAAAGAGTAAAGCGCCCACTGGAGAGGCGAGTGACGGGGAGGCAGGACGAGACGCCTTTAGTCAGGCTGGCGACGTGTCTGGCATTTAGGAAATAGCAGCTGATCCGCGGCAAAATGCAGAGATTGCAAGATTTAGCGCCTTGAATGTGAGGAAAAGAGACATTTGTGGCATTCAGGTTCTTCCCAGTCCGCTGTGAGACCAGCAGACCGGCCTTGGCTTGTTTCCCTCTACCAGTGTAAGATCAAGATGGAACTATCTGGTTCAGCTGGTTATTTTGTCCTTCTCATCAAATTGGCCTTGTTCCTCCTTTCTCGTCTGACCCTTGGCACATGTGGACGATGTTCCTCGGTGACGCCCGCTTGATTCTCCTCAGCCGACGTGCTGATGGCTCCCATTACTCCTGGCAAAGCGTCTTCCGATGCCGCCCAAGGCTGTTTTGCGACAGCACGCAACAAGCAATCCCTCCACCTCGTCTCCGGCGACCAGACCGTACACCTTCAAGGGGAAAGTCCCTCATCCATGTCGCTCATCCACCTCTTTTTTTTTTAATCCCATCCAATTTACTCCCCCCGTCCTCATGGCAAAATGGCGAGACCTTGTAAAGTTGAGCGCAGAGATTACTTGTGCATCTCCAAGAGCTCCTTTGCAAACACACCCGGCGTGTACCATTAACCTTGAAACAAGCTGATTAACTTGGCGCTCTGTTCCCCTCTGCCGCTCCCAAATCGTATTAAAAATCTGCTGTGGAATTTCACGCCAGCCAAAATCTGTGCAATAATCCAACATTTAGTGGCAATCTGGCGGCGATGAGGCTGAAACACTCATTTAGCCGCCGGTTCTCTAGATTTTGCAGAACTGTGGAAGTGACAAAATGGTTTATTTAACTGTCCTCTAATGCTGCATTATGATCTTGGATGAGGCATTACCTGTATCAGAACACTAGAAACAACATCAATATAATTACAGTGATTATTGTTCATCTTTGTAGTTAAAAGAGAGAATCCAAAAGTCTTTTATTCGTCTATCTATCTATCTATCTATCTATCTATCTATCTAGCTATCTAGCTATCTATCTATGTAGCTATATATCTATCTATCTATCTAGCTAGCTAGCTATCTCTGCTATGTGACTTCCTGGATTCTTGACGGATTCCTCCATGCCTCCCCTCCATCCCTTTATTACTGGGGTCCTGAGGACTGGACAGTAAATGTATGTTAAAAGGTGGCCCGTAATCTTTCTAGCACTCTGTGCTGACTGAATGCGCGAGGAATGCGATAAAGGCGGCGCTCCACATCAGATTGCTCCTCCTCAGGGGAGAAAATTGGCGGAATTCATCAGACGGTGGAATTCATCGGGGGTATTAAACCCCAGCGGCGACTTGTGGGTCCTTCAAAATGCGGGAAGGAGCCCAGGGGCATTGTTGTGCGTGTTTTATGTGGCTTTTAAGGGTCAAAGGATGCCTGTACATTGGCTCGCATGAGGATGCTGAGGGCATCGTCAAATTTCCCCAGTGGTGTTCCCCCTCCCCCCACTCCCACTCCCACTCCCCGTTTCATGCGACTGGCACTTGACTCACTCTGATAGCAGCGGCGACTGTCTGGGGGTGATTTATGTAGTCATAAGGGGCTGCATTGGTGCGGACCTTGGCCCATATTTTACTCAGACACTTATTATTGAAATGAGACATTTGGACGTAAAAAGGATCCAGAGACATTTTCTGGTTGATGGGAAGAGGCAGCAGCCAAGCTCACACGGAGAACACAAGTCCCGCTCAGCTCTGGGAGTGTTTAATTTCATTTCTCCACTCAATCATGCTGCTCTCGCTCATTTTCTTTTTATGAAAATTGAAATTGGGTCAGAGTGTCGAAAGAAGGAGTTGAAACGCGGCAGTGATGTGGTTGTTGCTGCTGCTGTTGCTGTGGTTGCAGTGAGGCAACTGTTTGGGTGGTTGGGTGAGGAAGACTGCAGACTGCACTTGGAAGTGACTGACGTTCCTATTAAACTGTCTTCTGCTCTATTGCTGCATAGTCTGTTATTCTTTTATTCATGGTCCCACGAGTATAACTGTTCAATTATGCTTCCCTGCATAGTCTCATGCATCTTTCTGGCTGGCATGGACACTAAACATTGCACTCGCTCAATTTTTCCAACCTGGGACCTTGAAGTGAAACACATTGTTTCCCCAGGACCCAAACTTAAAGGTGTCCTATTACAAAAAGCAGCCTTTTTTACCTCTTAAACACTTATTCCATTACTGACATGCCAACTAACACACACACACACACACACACACACACAACTATGAAACAATGACAACTTCTCTTGCCTTGTTCATTGTTTGAAGTGGACCACCAAAATGAGTTTAGTGAAACCTTATATGACTGTAATAGGGACCCCTTATCTGACCTGCAAATATGAAAAAACATACAGTTATTTAGCAAAAAGAATCCACACTGCTAGTCATACCTGCAGCTGCATTTGCAGGCAGTCAACACAGAGTGCCGACGTGGACCAGGGGCTGAAATCAGAGTCACCGCGTGAGATGAAATGATTCACTCTCTCGTAAGGTGGTGACGTTGACAACTTGTCTTGGAGTCACAGGTGCTCCGTGATGGTTTTGCCTGATTGGAGATCAAACACTGACATTTCCAAAAGCAGCTCTTAGTCGTCCATTTGCTGAAGTTTCCTTGCGCTTGTCAGACTAATTACGCCGAACCCTGTGACCAAAAACCGAGACCAAAACAAGCACTCTGGGATGAGAGAGCTCCAATAAACTTGCCTGCTGCCACGTTAACATTTTTTGGAGCATTTTTTTGGAACTTGCCAAATCTGTTTGATTAAAACAGCAGATAATTGGCACAGTGACACAAGAAAATAAATGAATAAATAAATAAATAAAGGAAGGAAGCAGCTTGCCTGGCACTGTCAAAATGTTTTGGACTTGAATGTCTAAACCCTTCAAAGTTCCACAGACACATTTCATTCAGTCCAGAACCATGAGAAAGAAAAAATAACATTTAAAAAAAAAAAAAAAGCAGAAAAGCATGTGTTTAATCGTGGACGTCCACGCGGCAGACGGGTCGGCGAGTATCCGGCGCTTCAACAGGAAGAGCTGCTGGTGCAGACGGACTCCAGGCTGAGTGACCTACATGTTACACTTCCCTCCATCTGCCTGTGTGCACTCCACACTTCGCAGCCTGCCACTCAAACCAGCAGGTGTGCTGCACATACACGCACGCACGCACGCACACACACACACACAGACACACACAAACACACGGACACACAGGCGCTGGCGTAACAGCGACTGGTGCAGATGTTAAGTGCAGCACTCAAGGTTACAGACACTGGTTAAATAAGAGTCTGCGATGTTCTTTGCGCTGCCTCATTGAGTCAGACAGGAAAGAAGGAAGAAAGGAAGGAAGGAAAGATTCAAGGGGAACAGGAAGGGTGACCTTGCTGCGCTGGCTTCAGGACAGAAGGCCGACTGTCTTCGTGCCATAAAACCCGGTAAACAAAAACATTTCATTGAGATTCAGAGTGCGACATGTGCGCCGTAAAGGCAACGAGTGCAGTTAATTCAGAGGCGTAAAATAAAAAAAAAGCTAATGGACTATTAGAGCCGACTGCCTGCGGCTTCTCGGGAAGTGCATCAATCACCTCCATCGGCCTCCATCGCCTGCAAGCTGCTGGCGCTGGCTGAGGCAGAACCTCTACGCAGACGTTCCACCCTCGGCCTGTGGGAGGAGCCGATGAGACAACAACCCAGCAGAGAGGGGGAGGAACCTGGAGTGGGGCGGGGACTCAGGCGCTAATGCCTCCTGCTTCCTGCTCGTCCTCGTACCCGCAGGAGAAAGCACGAGCTGCGTCGCAAATCATAAAGAAGGCGGGGGGCTGTTCAGGCTGCTGTATGTTGCCGAGGGCGACTCACAGGTGTGGGAGAACAACCTCAGTCAGTGAAGTCTGACAGTTGGTTTGTTTGCTTTTATTGGAAAAAAAAAAAAACAAGGAGATGTGGGATTCAGCCTCTCACAGCTGAGCGCCTCCGTCAATACAGGCTTCCTGCGAAGGGAAAGAAGAGGTTTCGTCACCTCGACAAACACTCCACTAAACTGTTTTACAATGTGTGCCAAGGCTGGGAAGCCCTGTGTGATAGGAGGCCGGATTTATATATCTATGTATTTTCTCCCCTCTCCTGGCTGCAGCTGCTGCGCCTTCACTGTGCAAACAGCCGACAGATGTGTCCTGGTGCTGCTTTCCTGCCACCGCTCCCCCTTCCAGCTTCCTGTTTACCTGATCGGATCCCGGGACTCGTTTCACAGCCAATTATTACAGCCACGGGTTTTTGCAGAAGACCAGGGATGAGTTTCCTGTCAGCTGTGTGCATACGCGGCGCTTGGAGAGCTCGCAATGCACGGAGGCTGCTAAATAATTTCTTGCCAGCATGTTTTATTCACCGAGACGGCGTACACGAGCGTGACGTCCCGGCAAACAAAATCTTCAGTTGGCAAAATATTTTTTCGCTGACGTCAGAAACCCAAACGGCCATAGCTGGAGTGATGGCTAGTGGGAAAAAGTAGTGGTGAACTTGCAAGAATATACCAGATCACTTTCATCCTGGACTGAAGCAAAGCTGCTTCACCTGATTAATTGTTCCAAAAGCTGCAGAAAGGTTAAAAAAAACACTGTCTGTTAACATCCTCATAACGACACCCTTGATGACCTCACGGAGGGCGATTTCTAGCACTTTATTAAATGTAGAGCAAGCAAAAGAAGTACAGGATGGAGTTCACTGACCGGCTAGTGACGCTGATCATTCCTAGAAAATATATATATTATTTTTTTTAAAATGGACCTTTGTACATTGAAAAAAATATATAAAGTTGTTTCCTCAGTAACCACAAGAGTTAGATGTGGACCAGATTCATTGCAAAATGTCTTAGCTCGCTGATGATGGACAGAGATGAACTTGAGCGGCTGTGCTGACGACAGATTTTCAGCATGTGGGAATATCCGGAACGCTGCAGCCGGACCTGCAGAAACTCTCCCCATCTGCCACACCGACAGACACTAGGCCGCAGAAAAACAAAAAGCAAAAGCCGAGGCGGCTGCGTGTGGCGGGACAGACGCACACAGTGAGAGCAGCGCCGTCCCTCGTCCAGCAGTTAAGGCTACTTGACATTCCTGCGTGGACTCGGGATTCATTTTCCATGTGGCGTTCCAGTGAAGAGAGTATTACACACGCTCGCAAAATACTCCTTCCTCTTTTCTCCCGAAGTGCTTCCTCTCGTTTGATTGCAATGGTGAATCTAGCGTGTGTTGAGGAGGACGAGGAAGAAGAAGAAGAAGAAGAAGAAGAGTAGGAGGAGCATGGACCGGCCGGCCTCTACCAGGGGAGAGCCGGGAAATTTGATCATCCTTCAGCAGGACTGTCACACACCATCGCCGCCTTCATTTGTCTGCGACGGTCTCCTTTGTTTGCACCGAGCAAAGCTGTACCAGGGAGAAATACCACAAAAGAAGAGGGGAAGAGTGGAGGAGGTAGGGAGGCCGCGCTAAGCTAATTGCTGTCTGTAAGACAGCATTTTAATGTGAAGCGCTGCTGTATTGAATATCTGCTGACTGGTCAGAACAATGGAAGGAGGCGCAGCAAGAATGCCTTTTGATTTTCCTCGGTCCGCCTCCCCGCCCCCCTCCCAGAACGCCCTGCGGTTCCACGCGGGCGACGTTGACCCAGTTCACAACTCGCTCTGGTGATTAATGCAGCAACGCTACAAAAACAAAGGTCACGTCAGGAGGCAGGGGAGCCGTGCCAGAGTGCAAAAGCAGCTACAGGAGTTCCGTGGAGTTCCCCAGCTGGAGGGAATAAAAACAAATAAATAAATAACAGTAGTTGTTTTGTAGGGCATCGCTCTGGAGACGCACATTAAGGAGGAGAAGAAGAAAAACATTCCGAGCGTCTTGGGGATGGAGCTGGGAGGATGAAACTTACTGCTATGGTGCAAATGTTTATTAAATCATTTTTAGTTGTTGTTGCGGTGTTGCTTCTGTCAGCAGGTAATGAGGTCAGCCAAGTGAAAGCGCTGAAAATTGAAAGAATAAATTAGAGGCGATCTCCACAGATATGAGTCTTTATTGCGGTTGTTAAAGCAGGAAGCTCTCATCCTGCTCAGCACCAGGATGCTGGAAGAGACAGTAAAGAAGCTGGAAAAACTCAACCTATTTTGAAAACTTCTGACTTCCAGTCTGTGTTTAGTGACAGTTCACAGAAGTGCAGCATCAATGCTGTCCCCAGAGTGGTTTGTTTTTCATCATCTGGCAGACAGGCCAGATGGAATGTTTGCTAAATCTCTTGGGTTTTCAGAACCCATAAACGGCATTTGTGATGTAAACCAGCAAAACCTGGTGACTGAATGAAATCACCATGCCATCCAGGCTGCAGAGTCAGACTGAGCTACGATGATGATCAGCAGCTCGAGGACTCTATTGCTGCGAGTTGTGACTCTAGTGATGCTTCCAGACTGATATTAGCGCCTTGACCTGCTAGCAAAAATCCCAGGATTTTTTTTTTTTTTTTTTTTTTTTTGGCTGATAAGACGGGAAAACCAAAAGTTACATTGATACATATGTTTCTCTTTGATTTTTTTTGTATTAACCTACATGTGGATTCTTTTTCCCAGTACATGTTTGAATCTACTGAGATGCAAACTGGAACTTGTGCACTTTCCTGCTGTGTCTTCTCAACCATGTTCATTCATTTAGAGACATTGGGCGCACGCACGCACGCACACACACACACACACACAGACTCATGATTTAGGTAATTGTGTTGGACCAGCCGTTCGTTTTGTGTCTTTTTTTCTTTACCCCGAACCAACGCCGTCTTTTGTCAGTGTAATTTCACCTCAACAAAGAATCCTGTTCAGCTCTGAAAATAAATTCCACTTCTTTCTCTCTCTGACACCATTTAGGCTAATTTCCAGAATTCCATAGCAGAGAAGCGATCCGCTCCGGAGTCATATGTAAATACACCTGCGGGTGTCATTGTGCCGCATCTCTCTTTTTACTCCTTTGGCTCGGCTATCTAAATTATAATCTTAGGATGCAGCGTTCACACCAGAGCCAAGTCTCCCAGGTGTCAGTGCAGCAATGAGCTCCTCTTTCAGACAAATTATTGGTGTTAAATGAAGCAATGAATACCTTGATATGGAGCAGGCTGCCGAGCTGCAGCGCTTTTTCAATCTCGCTGAAAAATCCTGTTCATTTCACCCGAAGATGAGCTCGGAGACGGAGCGGCCGGTCGGACGGCGGCGGCCCGGGCTTTGATCTCAGCGCCCCAATAACGTTGCATCGAATCTGTTTCTCAGAGTGTGTTTTCCAGTGTTCTGCTCATAAAGATTTCTGTTTGATCGGCTGTTGTTTGTCGAGACGTTCCGGAAGAAATGTAAAAATTTCATCAGAATGCTCTTCTCAGGCAGCATCGTGTTTTTATAGGCCCACGTTGGCACAATGATGTTTTCAAACCATCTCACTTGAATTGCAGCCATTTTGCTGTAAAAAAAAAAAAAAAAATATATATATATATATATATATATATATATACATATAATATAGATGGAACTTATATATATATATATATATATATATATATACATACATATATATATATCGAGGCTATTATATATACATACATGGAAAACAGATGGAACTTTTGCAAACCGAGCCACCTAGCTCGAGGCTTTGTGTGAGGGACCGACAGTAGCTGCTCATCAACTAGTAGCGATGATTAATCTTTTGTTCAAGATAGAGATGATGAAGCACATGGACCAGAGTCAAAGAGTCTTTGGTAACGTTTTGGTAATGTTCTTTTGTCTCGACTAACATAAAGATGCCAACTAGCCTTGCTAACGCCTTGCTAATGTCCATTTTCAGCACTTAGCGGCAGCAGCTAGCTTTGCAGTCAAGTGCTGTTTTTGTCTTTGTCTGTTTGTGGGTCTTTAAAGTGCAGCTGGCCACATTTGATTCCCAGTGCCATCACAGCTAACATGAAGCTGACTGGTTATTGAATCAATGTTGGAGTTCCACAAGATGAATAATCAAGATTCTTGGATTTTCTTATAGGAAATAATAGGAGTCAAATTTTAGTCTCTTTTTGCGGCTCTTCTGGCATTGGCCAGAAAACAGCTTTTTGGCCCAAAACACAAAGGTCTTTTTTTTGTGGGACCGTCTTTGGCCTAACCCCATCTGTCGCCGAGATCATTTCTACAGTGACCAACAGCAGGTGGCGCCGTCATGTGGCCGACGGTAACGCTGGCTCTCTGCCTCTTGTCCTCAGGTGAACGGGAAGGAGTTGTCCAAGTCCAGCCATGAGGAGACGGCGGAGGCCTTCCGCGCTGCCAAGGACCCCGTCATGGTGCAGGTCATCAGGCGGACCCCTAGTGGCCGCCCTCACGGCCCGCCTCAGGAGATCCACGTGGTGGACGTGTGCACCCAGACCGACATCACCTTTGAACACATCATGGCGTTGGCAAAGCTGCGGCCGTCCACCCCTCCGGTGCCGGACGTCTGTCCCTTCCTGCTCTCTGACAGGTCGGTGGAACACGAGGCCCATGCAGTCATTTCACATCTCGGCAGATTAGGAGAGCGAACTGAACTGAACTGAACTGAACTGAACTGAACTGAAAACACATCCAGTGGTGTCGTGGTCCCTGGAGAAGTGTGTGTAGTCTTAATTCATGCCCCTTTTTGAATCAATCCATTCAGCAAAGGATAAATGCCCTGATACACATCAGAGGGGATTGAGAAGTGGGTGTGCTCTGTATCCCACATATACCTTTGACTACACCACTGGCTTTCATTGTATGAATTGTATGTTGAAGCTGTGGCATGTAGTTAAACACCAGCAGCAGCAGCAGCAGCAGCAAAAATGTGACTTCTAAGCACATTATTAATCCAAATCCAAGCCTTGACTGGAAAGGAAGAAAAAAGGAAACAGAAATATTTATTTGAAAATCAGTGGTTTGAAAATAATTAGATCTTCTTAATTAGCAGTGTGTTAAAAAAAAAAAATGGTGCCACAGAGTTTGTCCTTGTTTTGACTTTTGCTCAGATTGTCGGTAATTAATTAACACAGCCTGCCGGAAAAAATAGTGAGAAATGTCATTGAGCCACGGAGCGTACATATGAACATTGGTAGGATTAGTGCTCCGAGTATATGAAGCACAGGGGAAATACCAATGATTCATCTTAGTCGCCGGTCACCCGGTTCTTCTGACAAATATGGATTTGTGTGATGAATGAGTATCAGGACGTCCTTCACTTGTTTTCAGCACGAGGACAAACTTGATTTAAGAAAGAGGAAGAGACGGAGAGGACAGGGATGAGTGGCGCTAATTATTTCAGCGACACAGGACGTGTGAGGAGCATGTGACCTTTCAAATGATTGTTTGGAAGTTTAAAAGTTTCCTTCGGCATAAAAACGTGATGAAATAAATTGTATAGGCTGCCCTGCATAGAAAAAAATTATCTTTCCATAATATTTTTTAAATATCATCCATACGCATAATAAATGCAAGAACAGTTTCTATTTTATTTATCTCAACACAAACTGCCATGTGGGTCGAACGTTGGGTCTATTTGTACTTTGGAGTGAACCTTTAATAGTTACAGTCCAGCAGTTTTTCAGCTGTTGGATTTATCACAGTTGGCATGCAGAGCAGTGACCAAACAAATCTCCTGTCACATTCAAAGTGGGACAATTACATTCAGGTGGCGCCAACTCAAGAACAGGGTATTAGGTGAAGAAGGTTCATGTATAATTTTCTAAATACTGAGCCTAACTTAAGATACTTCAGCGTGGAGCTTGGCAATGAAGGAAACAGCCACACCAATAATCTTGGACCAAGATATACAAAGATTAATAATAGGATTATTTAATTTTCACCAAAAACCTAAACTTATCACATCTTGGCTTTGATGGGGACAATCTTACAGTTATTCTAGTATTTTAGGGTTTCTTTGTTTTTTAATCTCTTATTCAAACAAATATAAAGGTTTGTTCTTAGATGCTTTACGTTTTTTAGCGACATTACTGCACCTTCAGCTGAAAATAGCTGATGGAAATAAGTACAAAGCAGAAACATTTTCAGGGCTTTAAGCAGCATCAAGAGAAAGCTAGAGTTTGTTACACCTCTGGAGAGCAACACTGGAGCCACACAGGAACCTTCCCGCGAACCGGAATTGGCGGAAGTCTGCGAACTGCATCTGTGCGTCTGACTGTAGATAATTAATTCCCAACAAACACAAACATCTCCAAGTGTTGTCGCTGAGTCGATGCGATCGGAGGGGAATGTGAGATGAGATCGTAATTGGCTGTTCCGCTCCCGTCGCTCATTATCGGGAACATCATTAAAGGCATTTGTTGTTATTGTCTCTGTCATACATCCGCGGCAAGGCCGGATCCGAATCACTGCCTCGCCAAGTCACACGGCAAAGAAAATCCCCTGGGGGCCTTTTCCCGCCCTCATTGTGGCCGCTTGGCGCGTCCATTTCATCAAGTGGACGGTTTACAAGGTGATTAAAGCAAATAATAAGTAGGCAGCATGCTGCAACACGTACGACCAGGCTCTGGAAACACAGTATACTGCACGCCAACCCTTAAACACAGGACTTTAATGTGGACGGCTCGACTGTAAAAGTGCCACTGTTTTCCTCCTGGAGACACCAGAGCGTCTCTACTCTCTGTTGTTTTGCGTCTGTTTTACAGCCACGCAAGAACCAGTGGCCACCTCCACTTCACAACTCGGCGCTTGACAGTGAAGTGAGTGGAGTGAATTATATCGCGTGGCGGCTGAGGCTAGTTGCCTTGTTAGCGCATCACAAAGTGTTTTTGTTCGCCGGCTGAGGGGAAGCGTAATAGAATCAGACAGTAGAGCGCCTGAGTGGGGGGTGTGGGGGTGGGCTTGGGGGGGTTGTCTGTCGAGAGCAGGGGGTGAATTATGTGGATACGTTGTTATTAACCAGAGGGATGTACTTTTCTTATCGCACGCGCGCTCTCCGACGGTGGTGAAAAGCCCCCTTGACAAACCCTTTATTCTTCACACTGCGGCAAAGACAATTGACGGGTTGGCGACAAAGAAAAAATCCTGTCACTTCAAAGTATTGAGGTTTTTTTCTCTTTTTTTGGCGAAAGAATCATTCTCACGCACAGCTCTCTGCGTCTTTCTCTCCCCTTTGCCTCCCTCCCTGTCTGTCTGTCTTCTTTCTGTCTGCCTGACTGTCTGTCTATCTGTGTTCCTTCCTCATCTTTTCTTCCTCCTGACAGCTGTCACTCCCTGCACACATTGGACCAGGACTACTATGAAGGAACTGACTACCTCTCCCCAGTCCCGGTCGATGGAGACAGGACGGAGGAGTTCGAGTATGAGGTGAGCTCTCGCACTCCGAGCGATGGATGGAGGGATGACGATGACGAGGAGGGATGAACTCCCAGAATTGGTTGAGTTCACTGAGCTTCACTGATTTGCAAACAAGCGTTGTTGATAGGGTGGTTCCAAATGCGGCCCCACGGTATTCTACACACATTTTTAGCTCGTTTTGCCCTCTTGCTTTGCTTTTTCATCATCATCATGCTTAAGTGAGTTGCTTAAAGGTCAATTATTTTTTCCCCATCGTTAGATCAATATTTTTTTTTTTTTTATCTTTGACTCCAACTCAGAAGCTTTGAATTATTTATTACCCCCCAACCACACACACACACACACACACACACACAGTGACAAAAACTGTTTACAGCCTCCTGCAAACAGCACCCTTTCCTGCTGGAAACTATGCAACTCGTTGGACCTTCCATATATTTCCATTTTGGAAGGAGACAAAAAGACCACATAACAAATCCTAGAGGGAAGAACAAAAGGCAAACATAAGGAGAGGTATCACTGTAATCCCCTTGGTGATGTTGCAAAGGGACCACTTACATTTTCCACCGTGTGCATGCAAAGTCATGCTTGATCTCATTAGGTTTTAAATGTCTGATTGGAGACGTTGGTTGCTAACAGAACAGCACAACCATGGTGCTGTGGCCATGGTGTGTGTGTGTGTGTGTGTGTGTGTGTGTGTGTGTGTGTGTGTGTGTGTGTGTGTGTGTGTGTGTGTGTGTGTGTGTGTGTGTGTGTGTGTGTGTGTGTGTGTGTGTGTGTGTGTCTGTCATCTTTTTTTCACCAAGTCACTGCTGTGGATGGCAGAGATCTGTGTTGCTGTCCGTGGTGCTGAAATAGCTCTGAGTGTTTTGTGCTGCTGCAGCAGACGGTTTGTTGATGCTGTTGTCGTTGTTATCCATCCAGATTAATATAGAGGCATTGTCTTGATTTTTTTATCCTGTTTGCAAGTAATATAGAACTCCATAGGGAGCCGTAAAAATCTGTTAACATCTTGTCTCTGCAGAAATCTTCTGTATATTCAAATTATCCAACTCTCAACTCTCTTGTCTCTCTTCTGTGCTGTGTTGTTATTGGCTTCTGGTTTTATTGTTCAGGTATTAAATAGATGATCTTATTCTTTGTATCATTAGTTTACATTGTTGTTTTCATTTGTTTCTCAAAGTTATTGGGTTTTCCTTTTTTGCTGGAGAAAAAAATTAGAAAACAATCTAAGCGTGAGTATGAGTTAACATTGGCAGCAAACATTTAATCAGGCCAAATAATTAGCGTGTGAATGACGAATCACAGCTAATTGGCTCTGATGGCAGATCACAGCAATGCACCGTTTGCTTTTGAGAGTGTGCCGCCTGCGTCCCCAACAAAGACCTCAGACCTGAGATTTGAATAGTTATAACAGCACTGGAGGAAATAAAATCCAGCCTGTTGTTTGGCTTCAGCTCTATCAAACCTTATTAAAGTGTCTTTTTTTGTGGCAGCAGTGGCTCTGTTTTGGGAAAAAACAAGGAACAGAGTGTGTTGGATGCTTTTCAGGCTCTTGATCTCTGACACGCGCAGGTAAACAAATGGATGCACTGATTCGGCGGCGCCGCAGCAACATAAACAGACTCTGAATCAGCTCCATCAGCTTTGGTCGTACCTTCTTTTATTTCCAAGTCATTGAAGTGTGAGCACACAGCGGAGAGGGCTTTCAGCTGATCCGACACCCCTTCCCAACGCCCACCGCCACCCCCCCGGCCTCTCATCACATTTACTCCATTAGACTTCGCTGTGAATGCCTCCTCCCGCTGAGCCCGGCTCTGTTTCTTCACATTCTGAAAAGATCTGCGCACCAGCTCGGATCATCAGCGAGGCCCTCGGTGTCAAATCACAACAAATATAATATATTAAAATCTCTCTTTATGCCTCATTGCTATTAACAAATCCTATTATACTGTGCATGCTTTGCAGCCTTCGCATTTTTTTATAGTTTATTTCACGCTCCAAGAGCTAGATGCGGCACTAATGCTGCCCTGCTTACTGTATGTCAATTGAAAGCTCTCAGAGTACGAATCCTCCTATGTGGCGGGGCCGGTCCGTCGCTCTCTGCTGACGGAGAGGAAGGAGCATGAAGGGAAGACATTTCTTTAAATTACCTTTATTGCTAGGAAGCAAAAGCAGAATAGGGGATAGCAGTTTGCATCCCATTACAGGGAAACCATCTGAATTCAATTCACCTCTCTAATGCAGCAGGACAGTGATGTCTGCTGGGTTAATAAAGATGTGGCGAGTCCTTGAGTTTCTGTGGAGGAAGAAGTTGCACTTATTTCCAAATGGAGCGAGGGCAGGGTAAGCTGGAGCTGGCTGAAGGTTGAGAAGTGGAGTGGAGCTCTTTTATGTGACATTCTTTCAGCGCACCGACCAAACACACCTGTCCTGCTCATTTTCAGCCCCCATCCTGGATAAAAGACAATCGCACGTCAGTGTTGTGGCTCCAGACCAGCGTCCTGACGAAACGTGGGCCAGAAACTGGTTACAAAAGAAGCAGAAGGGGAAAGGGGCCTCGCTAAAAGGGAGAATCTAGGATTTTAGCTCTGAAGTTAAATACTGGTGTTTGCAGAAATCCTCCTCTTGACAGGCTTTAAGTGGTCTGATGTCCGGTGCAAACATTCCTTGCTGCGTTATCGCTTTATCGATGTTTAAATTACAAGACAAACTTTGTAGGCCGAGTCTTTACTCAGTGCCCTATTGACGTCAGACTCTTGTCTCTATTGATTTTACGTCTTGGACTTGAGGGGCCTCGTTTTAGCGGCTTTAAAGAAGTTCAGCGCTTAATGCTGCAGACGTGTCGCGGCGTGAAGGCAGCAGGGATGGAAAAGTTGAAGGAATTTACGACCGCTTCAGAGGAGCTGATGTTTTTCTCCCAGCTATCAACACTTTTATCCAGACTAGAACGACTTTTCCTGCTGTCAGTTGCTGTGCGGTTTGCTCAGATGTGCCTGTTTTTGTTTCGATGGATAAGCTGAGAAATGATTGTTGCTATGTCAGTTTGCCCTTCCAGAAGTAAAGTGGCATCTTCAGTGAGACCTTTTCAGCCCTTTCCTCATCTTTCAGTTCCGGTGAGCTGAACCGATACTGATCCAAGTGTCTTTGCCCTTCGTTGGTACGACAGCAAGTGAAATAAACACTTTACATTTGTTAGGATCCCTTCATCCGTCTTCCTCGGCGGCACATGGGGAACCATTCCCCCTCGTTCTCAGTTCAGATAAATCCCCCAGGGAGAGAGCGAGAAGAGCTGCCCGTCAATGCCGTGCGTGCATATTTAATTATTTTTTTTTTCTGACTGCTTTTTCAATTACTGCTCATCAAAGGTGCGATTATTGTGACAGCATCCGACGCGGCTCGACGGCGGGCGGCAATATTCTCCGCCTAATCACGGCGAGGCTGTCATTGATTTACTGTCAGAAGCCGCCGCGCTCTCCTTCATGTGAGGTGGAGAGCTCGCCCGGAAAATGGAGAGGAATCAAAAGAGAGGGAGGGCGGCTGCGCTGGATGGCTGACTGGCTGGCTGGCTGGATGGCTGCGTTTGAGGGGCTCCTCAGCTCACGTTGGTGAGACAGCCGCTTTCCACCGAGGCGTGCGAGTGGGTGTTCTCCTTCCACACAATGCTGTCTTCAAACCAGAGGGGAAATAAGAGCGCCGAAGGAGGAGGAGGAGGGTGGAGGAGGGGGAGAGGTGGTGACGTGCTACACTGCAGGGTCACACACTGACACGCACGCATGCATGCACACGCTTCCGTGCAAGTTCCGCAGGTAATTCCTAAAGCTTCATTTTTAGACAGAGATCCCCCAGAATGAATATTTGGATTGTTTCCCACAGTTTTTGCACAACTTCTCACGTCGCGCCTCCGCATGCGATTGGGGTGCGGCGTCGCTCCGGTGGCTCCAATTACCAGCGTGAGGCCTTTGTTGCATCAGCAGACGAGTGGCCTTAATGATACCGGCACCGGTGGCTTATTAGTGCAACGTCCTTAAAATAAAGACGGATTCTCGCGGCTCACTTTGTTCTGAGTGGCTCTGCGGTGGCGGCAAATCCCTGCGTTTTCTTGCCTGATTTGAAGTTGTCATCTGCTTTCAGGCAGTCAATTAGAGATCTGAGCTCCGCGTCAGGTGGAGCCTGTCGAGAGATGAAACGCCGGCGCTAACATGCTGCTGCTGCTGCTGCTGCTGCTGCTGCTGCTGCTGCTTTCTTCAGCTATTTTTGTCTGTGTCTGTGTGTGTGTGTGTGTGTGTGTGTGTGTGTGTGTGTGTGTGTGTGTGTGTGTGTGTGTGTGTGTGTGTGTGTGTGTGTGTGTGTGTGTGTGTGTACCTAGGTGAGGTGTACAGCCGAGGTGTGAATGTGTGCAGGCCCGGCAGAAGCTCCTCGCTGGTCCAAAAACACCTCGACTGTCAATATGCGAGAGCTGCAGAGGTGGAAAAGTGTGGGAAGAAGTGAGTGATGGATGAGTGGAGCCTAAAGAGGTGTGTGTGTGTGTGTGTGTGTGTGTGTGTGTGTGTGTGTGTGTGTGTGTGTGTGTGTGTGTGTGTGTGTGTGTGTGTGTGTGTGTGTGTGTGTGCACAAAGTAGTCGCTGACTGGCTGGGTTCCCTCAGGCCTGTGCTGCATTGAAAAACAAGATAGAAACGCCAAGACTAAGAGACGTTTTTTTGAAACCACACATTTTCGAAAACGCTGTTGAAAAAAACGTGTTTAGACGAAACCGTCTTCAACAATTTTCCCGTTTACACGAAGACGCTGGAAACGACTGAAAACGATGCAGTACCTATGCCAGGCCTGGTGTGGCACCGCTAGTTTACTACCTGAAAGTGGAAGAAGAAGAAGAACACCTGAAGCACGCTGTGTTTAAAGAAGCAGGAGCTCGCTAACAGCATTAGCATCGCAGGAACAGAAAGGAAGATTGCTCGTGAAAAGACGATGTGGATAAACGACAGAGTTGAACTTCTGCTTCGAGTTATTTTACAACACAAAGCCTTACAAGGTCCACGTTAAGGTTGACTGGGAGTTGTGCCAGTAAAAGTTCGCAAACATTTTTGTCATTTAGGTTTCTTGCTTCAATATCCCAGTCCGCCGACCTAAAAGAAAATAAATAAAAAGTAAATGTGCGGTTTCAGTGAAAACGCCGGCTTCATGTAAACACAAGGCCGAATCCATTAAATATTTGTGCGTTTTCAGAGAAACCCGTCTTCGTGTAAGCGAGGAAAGACTGAGAAAAATTATTCAGTTTTGCCCTTGATGTGTTTTTTTTTTTTTTTTTATCTTTGCAGGATGCAAAAAAACACAAATTGAATACACCAGAAACTCTTTTGTCAAATACTTACATAATCACTAGTACAGAAACAACCTCCAGCAGGGGTCCATATTTCACCACTAGGTGTCGTAGTTTTACGGTATTTATGCATCAAAACAAACCGGCTCCCTGCCCGTCCTCACTGAACATGGACCGAGCAAACCAGGATATAAACTGAGCATCACAGTGTTGAAGACAATGTCCTCGACAATATCTTCTAAGTGATGAATTGAGCTCATAATATTTACTAATAAAAGGATAATTTTTTAGTGTCGTTTTGTATTTTTCTTTGTACGTTTTAATAGAGGCTCTACCTTTAGCAACCATTCAGCAGCTATTTTGCATTCATCCCCGTCAGAGAACAGCATCAGCGGCAGGATCCCAGTAGCACAGTAGGTAAGTGTTAATGGAAGAGAAACCAAGACATGCCTCGGTTCTCATCCTGAAAAAAAAATATCACTAACAGTTGTTGCCAGACGACTTGCTTTCTCGTTTTCAGTTCATAATCACGAACTGCATCCTCGCATTAGCATTTTGTTTTTCTCTTTCCAACCCAAACTCGGGGTAGATCTCTCTTCCCACAGAGTTGGAGAGCAGCTGGTGAGACCTCAGCCGGCCTTGCCAGAGGCAGCAGGTGGCGTCTCTCTGGCTGCGGTGCCTCGACCCATCTCATCTCTCCCGCTCCTCCGCGGTCACTCACATCTGACACGAGCGTCGGCAGCCAAGCCACACTCGTCAGAGAGGAAATGAATCTCCTCCGCCAGCCGTTCGTCCGCGAGGCCTCCCACCACCGCCGCCTGCATACATCTCCCCCCTCTCCTCGACCCGGGCGTCCCAGCTGCCGAGAGCTGGTGTTGCACCTCCTCTAATAAAGACTTGGGAGGAGAGTCCATTTCACACTTGATTCCCTCCGACACCCCCTGAGCCTGCCGCCGTTTGGCATTTTGCTGCGCCTCAGCTGTGGCAAAGAGCAAAGTGTGTTGTGTACATAAGTTGCCCGCCAGCTTACGAGTAATTGGAACACACTTCATGCCCCAGGTGAAGGGGCTGCAGCGCTCTGCACTTGGTGCTGTTAAACCCTGCGCAGTAACGGGATCCCTCGGAAACCACGTTCCCCACTATCTCGCTCATCCATCGCCAGTGATTTGTTAGAGCGCGTTGCCCATCCGTTTCCCCTTCCGATCAACTTTCTTTGACTTGTGATGAATTCAGGAAGCAACTGCTGACGGCCGGCTTATTGAAAGTGAGAAGGAACAAACCCACTTCAAACATTCTTTGTCAAAATCGTACTAGTTGACGTCGACGTCCGACAAGGGTCCACGCCTAAACCTGGAGTACCTGGGCCTTGATTAAGATGGAGAAGGAATACAGTCTGTGAGGTCTACTAGATGGTCAGAAGTAATCGTCTTGGTCTGATGGTCAGGAATCGTTGGTCTGGTGAGCTGGTTCACTCTTCTGGCAGGCATTTATTTGAGATCAGAATTCATGTTCACTTCCCAAGTAATTGCAATGTTTCAAGAGGCTCCTGGGATATTTGACGACAGCTGATTAGTAAGTCAATAGTTGGTTGATTCCCCCCAGGGATGATGGAAAAGACTTTTGTGCTGAGGGGAATCGTGTATATCTGGCCGCTTTTGCATAATTACAGTTTATTTACGGTCTAATATTCCATAAATTGGCAGCAGCATGAGGGAAAAAACACTTGAGGTCTTGCGACATTCATCAAAGTCCCATCGATCAAAACTGCGCCAGCCGAGCTCGTCTTTCATGTTCAAACACGTAGAGACTCTGAGGCGTCAGATGAAAGCTGGAGAATCCAGACTCAATAAACAGCCCCGAAAGAAGGAGGAGAAGGATTTTTTGCGCTGGAAGTTGCCAAACAAGATATCTTATGATCTTCTGTGAAACAGAAAAAACTGTGTTTGTGTTGCTATTGTTACCCGTTGTTGCACCAAGCTTGTGTATTGGTTTTGCGTCATGCTTAATTTTGTCATTCAGGACATAGTTTTGGCTGTTTTGACTGACTTGATGGAACACTCTTTATGCCGTCAGATGTTTGATCACTCTAAACAAATGAAATTGTTTTACATGTCATTGCGTCACACAAGGGTTTTTGAATTTGTCCAGAAAACAGCATACATAGCCCTCTGTTTACAGTCTTCTGCTAAAACTTATCCTATCTTGCACATTTCGCATGCTTGGAAAAACAAGCATGTGCCCTTTAAATTTTTCTTTGAATTTTTCATAAAATCTGTAAACTCTAAACAATTACCTGCACACCGTCTGACGACATGGGTTTTGTCCCTGTGTCGCCCAGGAGGTGGAGCTGTGTCGGGTCAACAGCCAGGAGAAGTTGGGACTGACCCTGTGCTACAGAACCGATGAAGAGGAGGACGTGGCCATCTTTGTCAGCGAGGTGAGTCTGCAAACTGGATCCCCCGAGATCATAAAACTTCAAAGGCTTCATTTCCGCCGTGTAACGCTCTGAGTGTTGCTTCGTTTTCCACAAGAAAACTTTTCCAGTTTTTTTCTCCCTCTCTCTCTCTCCTGAGATAACTCTGAAGAGGGGATTGCATCTCTTTGATCTGCTCCCGTCTTGCTTTGCTTTGAGAAACGGCAGTAAAACATGCAGAATATACACATCCACCCCCCTAGACCTTGAGCTGTTTGAAAATGAAAAAAAAGAATATTCTCAGGCCAAAAAGGCAGATGCTACTTCTCAATTTTCCTTTACTTTGTTTTTTTTTGTTTCTCTTACGTCCTACTCCTTTCACACTCCGGAGCAAAGGCAATCAGTATCGTGGATGATGAGAGAGTAACAGCAAGATGTGATAACGGCCGAGTTTGAGATTGGCAGGGAATCAAACCTGACATTTAATATTCTAAAGCATTTGTCTGACAATCACACATCGGTGATTTATTTTCAATAATTGTTTTATTTTATTTTCACTACCTTCAACTTGATTATATTATATATATATTAAACTATATATACTATATATATTAAAAAATATATATATATATATATACATATATTATTTTATATTAAATATATTTATTTTTCGCATTATGTCTTTTTACATTTTTTCTTTTTCGTTTACAGTTTTGTCATCTTGTAAATTGGCCCACTGCTGCACATAAACAAACCCAAACATAAATTCTAAAATAAAATAAAAATTGGACTCTTGTAGATAGAAAGATAGTTACAAAAACACTCAAATCAATCTATGTACAACGAACAACCAAAGCAGATGTGCAAAAGACAGTTAAATTTTGCAGTGGCAGGGATAAGCAAGGTTTCCTCAACCATCTGCATTATTTGCCATGGAGTCCAGGAAAAATGTTCAGAATGCTATCTGTCACACAGCGGGGAAGAGCAATATAGGGTAATAGCTCTAGGCAGGAAGGATCTCCTGAAGCATTCCTTCAGTCAAGGCAGCGGTCTCAGTCTCTTGGAGAAGACGCTCCACTGTCCAGTGTGTGGTGGAGAGGGCGGTCCTGGTTGTCCATGATGGATAATAGGTTGTTCCTCCTCTCCACCACTGCCTCTTAGGTCTCCTGTCTGCAGCCAATGACAGAACCAGCCTCCTTAATCAGTTTGTTCAGTCTGCTGGAGTCACTGGCTGAGATGCCGCCTCCCCAGCAGACCACAGAGGAAAGAGGGTGCTGGCCACGCCAGACTGGTAGAAGATCTCCAGCGTCTTGCTGCACGCATTAAAGGATGTCAGTTTCTTCTTCAGTCAGCTGCAACCCTTCTTGTACACAGCTCTGCTGTTGGCGTTCCAGTTCAGTTGGTTGTCAATGGTCACTCCCAGGTACTTGTACTTCTCAACCAACTCCACTTCCCTGTCCAGGATGTGCGGCGGCCTCTGAGTTGTTCCCTTCTTCCTGAAGTCAATCACCGTCTCATTGGTCTTTTCCACGTTCAGCAGCAGTTGATTACCAGAGACAGTTGTTATTGTGAAGCTGACTGAAGCTTTAGATGACTAAACTGTCAGATGCCGCGCAGACACAGAATCCTGTTGGCTTCCTGTCGTCGTCAACGTTCAGTCCTCCAACGTCGGCCCTGTTTTCCACTTGTTGGAAAGCACTGACTTGCTCCCCATTTCCACCCAACTTCCCAAAGTCTGCTCGGACACTTGGAGCACCGAGGGGAATATGAATCGCCGCTCCTGGCCGCCTGCATCTTTAAGTGTTTCTGCGGCGACACACAAAAGTCGGGGCATAGAGGCGTGGCGCCCCACTCGAGATGAAGAGGCAGAGTGTCACCAGCGTGCGGGAGGCGCTCAAGGAGGCGTGACGCGCTTTGATCTTGCGAGAGTGAGAATGCGGCAGCGAGCGGCTGGGAACATGGCAAGTTCATTTCCAAACAGGAAATACTTTGATACTTCGAAGATGATGCAGCTTCTTGAGAACATGCTCAGCGTCCGCATGTTTTCCCCTCTGTGCAGCCCTCGCTACACCCATCTTCTCCGCTTTAAAGCAGACTGGCAAATTTAATTTATTATCAGAAAACATTTAGCCCTGTGTTTGCAGCATCCAGCAAAATACTCATTTTTAGCCTCCTGCTATGTGATGCATATTTGACCCTTTCACATGTTCAGAAGGAGACAAAAACAAGGCCTTCACAGACGTGGCAACCGACACCTGAATGGCAGTGTTGTTCGCTAAGCTGGCGGAGCCTGCTGCCCTTTGTGACATCATCATCTGATTTCTACAACTGTGTGTTTCTGTCAATATCAACAACAGCTCACAAACCGATTTTGCCTTTGTTCTTCTCACTCCTTACATGCGGAGGTAGAAACACTGATTGAAACCCAAATTCAGGATGACGCCTCAGAAATGCGAAACCAGCACATTGTGATATTATCTTCAAAAATTGATAGATGACTATAATTTCCTTGTTATTGATAAAACAGGCTTCGGGTGCTTCTCTTCCCTCCATAACGGAAATATTATTTTCAATTTGCTCCATTTGTTCCGGTCCTTCCTTCCCATTCCCGTCTACTGACCCTGCCCCCTCCCTCCCAGTTTAATGAGTGCTCCTCAGTGGAGGGGGAGACCATCATGAAGACGGAGTGCCGCGGCACCTCGGCGTCTCCAGAGATCCTCCTCCTGATAGGAGGGAGCCCAACCAATGGGCCCAGACACCAATTGATTGGCCGCTGAAGGAGTGTCCTTCCCCCTCGTTCACCAACATTAGTTACAGCGGCGGGCAGGAGCGCCGCCGCTCCAGGCCTGAATTATGGGCTGTAAATAACGTAAACCTCCCAGAATGCAACAGCGGGGAGAGACAGGTACAATTTCAACTCGGTTAACTGAGATTTCAGCGGCTAAGACAGCGAAAGAAGACTTCCTGTGGCAACAGAGTGAAGCAGTTGAACAATTGAAATAAGAAACAACAGGGAGGAGAAGTAGACTCCTCTCATCCAGCCTTCTGACCTGCGTGTGGTCAGAATGACGAGTTAAAACACTTTCAGCCGCACCGTGTTGGAATAACGCGTGGAGTGTTTTTTTTTTTTTCCCCGAGGCCTCACTGTGTCCTGTCTACCTTCACAGATCAGCCCAAACAGCATCGCCGCCAGGGACGGACGCATCCGGGAGGGCGATCGTATCCTGCAGGTACAGTAGCACTCACTGCTATTACATTTGGCACGCCCTGCCGCCGTCCCCCTGCACGGGAGGGGGTCCATTCCTCTTTAATGGCAGGGCCTTTAAAGGGGCCCCTGCTGTGACTGAATGACCACCACCACCACCACCCTCGGCTGTTTGACTGTCAGACTCAGCACCATTCACGGCCTTTAAGAGTTCTGGGTCAGGATGATGCTGCACGCAGGCCCCCCACCCCTCCAGTGCCACCTTCAGGCTAGAGTCAGAGGATGCTGGATGCTGGATGTGAAAGGCAGGAAATTATATCTGAATGTAAGATTCAGAGTTATTGTCTCATATTAATATTATTTTGATCTGATTCTTTTTTTTATGGAACACATTAATTCTGAATGTTGTAACTGAGTTTAATCAACTCAAACAGCACAATACACTGAAGAAAAATCTTGTCTTTCTCAGCCATGTTATTTGAAGAAAAAAAATATTTGAAATCACATAGATAATAGTGAGCTGCAAAAACCCCAAAAAAGATGACACAGAAAACGTGCTCTGTTTCTTAACCACAACATCGCGAAACATTTCCGCCTCATTTGGCCATTTAATTTTCCTCGATGACTGATTGTCCCGCTGGAGTGTCCCTCCTGGAGGCCTATCGCTCTCTTTCGCCCTCTGTATTCCGCCACTGTAATTACTTCTTTCATTGCAGATCTACGTGATTAATACGCACACATATATTTAGATAAAGCTGAAGCGGGATACGAACGCGGGCAGTGAGCGCAGGCTGTGGGAATCCATGCAGAGAGATTCTTTCTGTGTACGTGTGCATTATGGGAGAGGAAGTAAAAAAAAAAAGGCTGCCGAAGCAATTGGGTGAGAGGGTGGAGGGTGGGGGGGGGTTGGGGGAATGGGGTGCAAAGGCGCTGTTCCTCTAATTGTCGACCAGTATCTACCAGGTGTTTGCAAGAGTGATTTAAGCCAGGGTTGCGTTTTGTGTGTCTGTGTGTGTGTGTGCTCTGGCACTATTATCCACCAGTGACAGGCCCATTACTCTGCCGGCAAAAAGATGGACGCCCCCTGTCATTGGCCAGTTAATTGTACGGTTAGATGTATGTACGCTGGCGGAGTCTTCGGCCAACACAACAGCTCCATCAGCCTACAGCTACTGGCCCATTCGTAGCCGCCACCGGCTGCTCCGGCCTCGTATTAGGCAGCGAAGTCGTGGACGCGCACGGAGGTGGCCCCGAATGAAAGGAATATGTTTATGCATGTACTTTTTTTCTTTTTTTTTTTTGGAAGGATTGCATTATGTGGGGCCGGCTTCCTTTCCGGCCCGCTGATTGTGTTTACGTGTCGTCCGCAGATTAATGGGCAAGACGTCCAAGACCGACAGGAGGCTGTGGCTGCACTGTCCAACGATGTGTGCAAGAACATCGTGCTGCTGGTTGCCAGACCTGAGTTGCAGGTTGGAACACACACACACACGCACACACACACACACAAATTAGTAATGCTCAAAATGCCCAGGCAGTCCACCGGCTGAAGGGAACACCAAGCTCTGGAAGTAATGTGTGCATTTTTAGGCATGCTGCCAAAAATCTGCTCAAATTAAATGATGATGGTTTAGTTATGGTCCATACATACATGGCTCAATCACTAAGCTCCATCTTGTCAACCTCCAACAGGAAGCCCTGTTTTTTGTTGTTTTACCTATCGGCTATCTTTTAGTTGTTCCAAAAGCAGGAAAGAACTGCTGCTAGTTGCCCTTTAAAGCGGCCAGAACGAGGTTGCTGGTTGCGTTATGCTGCCGTTGTCGCGCCTCCATCATCGCAACTGGATGGCATTTCGAGGTCAAGTCAGGCTTTTCTCACCAGGGAAATGTGTTTTTCCCTTCACTCCTGTCTTTCCTGAGTGGCCAGACTTTAGTGCTCCAGCTAATACTGCGGTGAGCAGCTGCAGCTCTCCAGCCTCCAGGAGGAAGCCTTGAGCAAGCGGCAGAAAAAAAAGAAAGAAACAAAAATCCAATTTGTTGGTCTGAGAGTGATAGACAGGTGTGTCTAATCCCCCTTCAGGTAAAAGGCCGCCCCTGTTTCCAAACACTTCCCGTGGGCCCTTCACCTGATGGATGTGTGAGATAAATCCAAAGGATTTTAGGAAATCATGCCAGGTTACACAATCCCCACCCACCATTAACGCTCTCTGCGGAGGCCGCTGGCGAGACGTCTCATCATGCTTTATTTTATTTCTTTTTTTTTTTTTTCCCTCATCCTGAGCCACTGTAATTGACTTCCAACAGTAAGCCATAAAAGCTAATGGCATGCTAATGCGGAGTGAGCCCGGGCCCAGGGCCCAAGCCAAAGTGCCGCAGTGCAGATGGGCGGCGGAGCAAACGGCCGACTCCTTGTAATTAAACGTCCCCGTCGGCCGTAAATCTCAAGTCCTCATAAATGGATCCCAATTGGCTCCCATCAAGCAGACAAACAGATGATGGATGAGGCGGAGCGGCTGGGGTCAGAGGTGGCCGTCTCGTGTTCATTAAACTGTATCTGCTTGATTTTTTTTTTTTTTTTTTTAATATTTGCAATGCATGTTTTAAAGATGAGGCTGCGGTTCTGGTGGCCGGGATGTGAAGGGATGGTGGGTGCATCAGTCACACAGCAGCACATTACGGCAGCGCTCCAGTATGAAGGGCCATTTCTCAGAATATCTCACGTGGGCACCCGCGTGGAACGCTCGACTATTTATTTTGAAACACGGCGTCGCCACACGCTTTAGACCCTGACTAACACCATGCCTCGTTCCCCCCCCCCCCCCCACCCTTCACATATATATTCTTTTATTTATTTATTTTGGATTTCTCTCATCTCTCGCCATATGCCCGGCGTCGTCATCCACCCGTAGCTGGAGGAAGAGGCCTGGCTGGATGATGAGCACAACGAGTTCCTGGAGCAGCTGAAGATGGAAATGCTGGAGGAGCAGCAGAGGGAGGAGATGGAGTTGGCCGCCCTACATGAGGAGCACGAACAGGTCAGGCGGCAGAGAGAGCAGAGCTCACGTCTGGCGCAGGCAGATTAGCAAGACGGGGACAAAAGCCTGGGTCTGGAGTTTCGGCATTCACGGAAAGTTGGCTTCAATTTATGCTGCGCGAACTGGAAAAAAAGGCCTGAAAAGCAAAGAGAGAGAAGGCTGCCGTTCTGAGCATCCTGACTAGCCACTGCGCTGACCAGCGTTCACTCTGACTGTTTCAAATCAAACTGTTCACGACTAGATCTCGCCAACGGAAAATCGTTTCGCGACTTTCTTGGCAAAATGCGGAAATTTCAAAAAGGTTTTCTTTGTGAAATGTTAATACAACAATCACGACCATGAATATTTATACGAGGGGACCGCTGAACCATTTAAATTTCAAACATTGGTAATAATAATTTCAAATTCAGTTTTTGTCGGGAGGCTGCAGCCCCAAATGGGACTTCAAAGACGTGACAGAGAGGAAACAATCCCCCGAGTAGCAGGGCTGAGCCAGAGAGAGTTATGCACGGCGGCGTACGTAATCCTCCAGGAGAAAACAAAAGCGGGATGCACTTCTTGAACTCGACTTTTCTATTTTTCTTGTTGCCACTTTTTTCTTTTTTTTTCAAAGGTTTAGACTACAGAGTAAAGAAGGAAACATTAATGAATCAAAAACCTCTTTCTGTGTTGGACCAGTTCACAGCCATATCCTGGTTTTTAGGGTTTGTACCAGGGGTGGGCAAACTTTTTGAATGGTGGGCCACAATAGGTTTTAAAATGTGACAGAGGGGCCGGAGCAGCAGCAGATGGATGGAGTGTTTTGGTGGCCCACCTCAGAGAAGGAAAAAATATATCATGGCTTTTAAAACATGGGGAAAAAAAATGGATGAAATATAGCTTGTTATATAAAGCTATATGTTGAATTTTTTTTTACTATTAAATTAATTTTTTCAAGTTCCTCTGACCGGATAAAAAGATTAACGGGCCACATTTGGCCCCCGGGCCATAGTTTGCCCATGCCTAGTTTATACGCTAACCGGCCACATTATTAGGTACCGGCCATTGTACTAGCTTGTAACCACGAGTCAAATTCATAGTTGAAATATGTTTCCAAACAACAGAATGTTACATAAACAGATGCCAAATGTCTGTATATTTGCTTTGCCTGTCACTTTCACATTGATTGAACTCGTCACATGACAACAAGAGTGTTTATCACAGGCGAACATGTTTGAATTATTGTTATTATTTAGTATTGAATTTCTCAACCTCAAACCTCGCTCATACCTGGACGCTCAAGTCGGTGTGAACACAATGAATATTTGGTGGTGGATGCGTCCAACAGGTTGAACCGGTTTACAGAGTAAATAAAAGTCCACGTCTTTTCCGATCTATCGATTGCAGAGAGCAGAAGAGGACACGCCCACCTGCTCCACACTCCCCCGTCGTAAAGACGGCGCCACGGCCGGTCGAGACCGAGCGCACGGCTCGGAGAACAACGTCCTGGCGCACATCCAGAGGCGTCTGTCCCAGTGTCTGCGAGACAGCCGGGACGCCGCCCACTGCCCCACCAGCGCCGCCCTGCTGGAGGAGCGGGAGGACGAGGACGAGGGCGACCGCTTCCAGCAGCTGCTGGAGCTCAAGTGCCAGATCCGCAACAGCGGCGACTACGACCTCTTCTACACGCGGCGCAGTACCATCGAGTGCAGCGTGGGGGAGCCGGGCGGCGTGCAGCACGAGCTGCGCATGCTGAACGAGGAGCTGCGCAGCATCGAGCTGGAGTGCCAGAACATCATGCAGGCGCACAACCTGCGCAAGGGCCAAGCGCAGCCCCCCTCCTCCGGCGGCCAGCCGGCACCCGGTGCCCGCCCCCAGCACGGCGAGCCCACCACCACCACCACCGCCACCACCACCACCGCCACCAAGGGCACCGACGAGAGGCCGGAGAAGTCGGACAAGGACAGCTCCAGCGCCTACAACACGGCCGAGAGCTCCCGCAGCACGCCGCTGGCCATGGACCGCTCGCCGGAGCACTCGCTGCAGAGGGTGGTGAGCCTGACCAACCAGAGGAACCTCTGTGGGGGCCTCGCCACCGCTGGCCCCCTTCACCACCACGCCCCAGTCCCGGGCGAGGAGGATCAGGAGGGGGAGGAGGAGGGCGCGGCGGACAGGAAGTTGAGGGCGCGGCCCTCCCAGAACCCTTACTTCTCCCCGTCCCACAGCTCGCAGCAGCGGCAGGTGGGCATCCCGGCGCACGCCCGCCACTACCAGAGCTACATGCAGCTGGTGCAGCAGCGCTCTGCGGTGGAGTACGCCCAGAGCCAGCTCAGCCTGCTCAGCGTGTGCAAGGAGCCGCCGGCGCTGTCGCGGCCCGCCGGCGAGCCCAAGATGGAGTGGAAGGTGAAGATCCGCAGCGACGGCACGCGCTACATCACCAAGAGGCCCGTGAGGGACCGCATCCTGCGCGAGCGCGCCCTGAAGATCAAGGAGGAGCGCAGCGGCGGCATGACCACGGACGACGACGCGGTGAGCGAGATGAAGATGGGCCGCTACTGGAGCAAGGAGGAGCGGAAGCAGCACCTGGTGCGCGCCAAGGAGCAGCGGCGGAGGCGGGAGTTCATGCAGCGCAGCCGGCTGGAGAGCCTGCGGGAGAACCCGCAGAGCGGCGGCGAGGGCCGCAAGGAGGTGAGCATCATCGAGCTGAGCCACAAGAAGATGATGAAGAAGCGCAACAAGAAGATCCTGGACAACTGGATGACCATCCAGGAGCTGATGACTCACGGCGCCAAGGCCCCCGAGGGAGCCAAGGTGCACAACGCCTTCCTCTCAGTGACGACTGTATAAAGCAGCAACTCATACACACGCACACGCACACACACGCGCGCACACACACAGATTACCCCATGTGGTAAAAGTATACTTGCCTCGTTCAATGTGGCATTTTTATTGAGGACAATAGGGATATTTTTCACACTTTGTTACACAAAATGCATTTTGTAAAGAATCTATCAGCGCTCGGGGTCACAGCCTCTTTTTCAGTCTCTCTTTTTGGCATCGGGGGAAAGCATTTTTCTACACTTCAGAAATATATTTGTTCTATACGCGTTTATCATTTCAGCTCTATTTTCATATTTCTGTTGTAACCGCAGGACTAAAGATGGTTGTCTGAGCATCTTGATACAAGTGAGTTGTTTTTTTTTTCTTTTGTCTTTTCTGAAATTGCCAGTAGCAAAAAATACAAAACAGAAAAAACACTGACTCGGGAGCCTGTTAGTGCTGAGACATCAACGACTGCAGTTTGTATTTGGCTACGTATAGACGTTTCGCCTTTTATCCAAAATGCATCTCAAATTATGATTTTATTTTAGATGACAGGTGAAACGTCTTCAGGCAACCGAGAGCAAAATCCAGTCGCCCACAACTCGCCACCGAAAGAGTCAGGTGACCCGGAGTGACTGAGAACCTTCACTCACATTGAATCTGGAGGCTTCTTGCTTTCTCACTAGACTGTAATAATCCTTGACCAAGACAAAGCTGCTTCTCTTTGAAGAAGTGAATGTTTTTAAATGCAAAGGATGCTCGTGAAGCAAAAGGGAAAAAATAAAAAAGATCAGGTTGCATCGAAGCCATGTTTTTCTCTCAAATAAAGAGAGTCATTGGAATTAACAGATGATTTTGACTTTGATCCCACATTTAATGCATTTTAAATCTAGAAGGCAAAAAATTCTGAAAAAAGGAGAAATAATTTGGAAGAAGATTCCTTTAGTCCAACCAGGGATTCTCTAGCACAAGGAAATGTTAACTGGTTAAAAGAACATAAAAATATGAATAATTAAGCAAAAGACAACCTCATGTTCAGGTGAAACTATCCAGATTTTGTCATCATTTTTGACTCTAAGACACTTTTCTTACAAAGCCACAGACCAATGCTGCTGCACTGACAGATCAATGAAAACACTGCCAGAGGTGCAGCTCTGTTTGTGAGGTTTTTAATCTTTTCTACTGTTTAGCTTTGTTTAAAACTTTCATTTTCTTTTTCTTTTTTTCTTTTTTTTTTTTTTTTTTTATATTCTAACATACTGTCTCATGGCTTTTTCATATCGGTATTTTTACACGGTTCCTACTCTCCACATATGGTACACCTCAACTCAGCATAGCCTTAACAGCAAGAACTCGATGGTACTTTGCCGTGTGAAATTGATTTGACAGACAGATCAATTGTTCCTGAATGTCTCTGTGCAGCAGAGTGATGAGACTCAGCCTTATTATTTCATTTGACTTGTTCGCAGCTTGCAGCTGCCAAATTGTGTTCTTACCGTTACATGGAACCAGTGTTGGGATGATTGCCGCTGAGCAGGACTCAGAACACGAGGCACATTTGTCGGCTGGAGGAGGAAGCCAACGAGCGCTAATGCGCTCCCGCCGTCAGCTACATGTACGATAAATCCATTCCAGATGCCTCATTTTTTGTTTTTGAATGAAATATTGTAAAAGGTGAAATTTGAAAAAAGAAAATATCCCTGTATTTGTTTGGAGTCAATGTCAATGGTCGGAACTCCGGTAATGAGTAGTTGGCCCATTTGTAGCCAGGTCAAATGTGTGATAAGTGGTGATCATTGCGAAAGAAAAATGATAATAAATTATTGTTTTTTTTGGTATAACATGACAACAGGTGGTTTCTGATTATTTCTTAAAAGTCAACTGCTTAATGTTCATAAAAAAAATGAACATGAAGCACTTACACATACATATATATATATGTATATATGTTTATATATATATACATATATATATATATACATATATGTTTATATATGTATACATATATATATATGTTTATATATGTATACATATATATATATGTTTATATATGTATATATATGTATGCATATATGTATATGTATATATGTATATATATGTATGCATATATGTATATGTATATATGTATATATATGTATGTATATATGTATATATACATGTATATATATACATATATACATATATATACATATATATATATATATACGTCTTGCAGAGCCCAGAATAACAGCCAAGGCAAAGCCTACAGGTTGGCCTTGGTGGATCGCCCCATCTTCCACATTGTCTTGTATTATTTATTTTTTTTAACCACCAAGCGTGCAGCACGTCTTTTTAAATTCATGCTGTTCTGCAAGGTGCTAATGATTAGGAAGGAAATGAGGAAAAGAAGGGGAAACTGTTTAAAGTCACTCCAGAGTAAAGAGAATCACTCCAGCGAATTGGAATGACTTGTTCGGGCGAACGCAACCTCGTATCTCCTCACTCCCTTATCTGAGTGTACAAGTGATTAAACAGGGTAGGGGGTTTTCTATTAAAACCATCTTCCACTTGGTTAGCTTTGTGTCCATTAAAATGTGCCAACCACTTACTCACTGCTGGACGGCGGCGAGCCACATGGCTTTGTTGGCCTGGTTATTGTTTTATCCCCACTCTGCTGAGGGCTGAGGCTGGAAAACCTGGCCGGGTTTGTGTCTGTCTGCCCGGAGACATTTCTGCACTCCTCTCTCTCTCTCTCTCATTCTGCTGAAAACTTTTTCTGACGCTATTATGCATGCTGCTGTGTTTCTCTTACTTACCCACAGGCATTTGTTTCAGCAGCCAAGCACTCTGTGTTTTTCCCCCTTTGTTAGTTTTATGTTAAAGCATTTCTGGGCCCATGGTGGCCAGTGGGGCAACTTTCCATCCTTCGCTCAGGCTTACTTGGTATGCACTCGCTTCATTTACATAGAAGACTGTTTGAATACTGGCTAGGTGCCTTTTTTTTGTTTTGCAGTGTGATTTTGACATTCCTTGCGTCGGCCTGCTTTCTCCTTCACAGCTTGCCTAAACGCTTGAAAGCATCTCTGATGGAGGGACAAGACATTATCCAAATTGGTTTCGGAAAAGTCGGAGCCCAGAGCTGATGTGCACTTTGCTGGTTTAGTAGCGCTCTCGGCCCTGTATGGACTGACCATAAAAATGTCAATCAAAAAAAAAAAAAATCCCAGAGAGAAATAAGAAGGGGATTGCGTCGGCCGCACCAACCTTAGTCGCATTCGGCACTTGCGAGCTAATTAAGTTCATCCCTGAGCCCCTGAAAGGCCCAGTCACAGTCAGGTGTAATTAAAGCCGAGCCTCTGACAGCCGTGGCATTTGTCAGAGCGTCGCAGCAGTTGAAATACCAGTAATGACAGAAATGTCAAACAGATAGCAGTGACTCGTCTCCTCTCGGGCGCTTCGTTCACACACACACACACACACACACACACACACTCACAAACACAGGACTATTGTTAGCTCCGTTATGAATGTTTACTGATAACCTTTAGGATTCCCTGAGCAGCAAAAACAACAAATTCTCTCTCATCATCCATGCCAGGAAAGTGCACATTCATTGGCTCACAGATCCACTTTACACACGGCGATGCCATCTACGCGTCGCACTAATCTCAGAGGCTTGTTAAGAAGCAGGTAATTGCTGTGGATGGAGTGTCACTTCAGGAATTGATGGCGGGTTTCGTCTTCTATATCTGAAGGAAATTGGTCCAATCATACCCGGAGGAAGTGGTGTGAGTCCACAGCCGTCAGGAGCGGTTGCCAGTGCTTTGGCTGCATTCATCCAGCAGCAGAGGGTAAACCCTCTGACAGAAAACTATGGAAACACTGGGATGAAGATGGAGGCAGCACAGAAGCTTGACTTTTTAAGCGGTGGTCCTTAACCACATATGACGAAATCTGATGATATTTTGTGGCAACCTTCCTCAAATTTAAACAAGAGTACCAACATTTGAAAGAATGATTTCATCAGGACAAACAGCTCAGAGTGATGTTATCCAGACTGTGGTCTATTGGTTGGTGGTTAGAATCTCTTTTGACAACTTTGTGTTTTTAAGTCAAATAATAAGAAAATAAACAAAAACCTTTGGTTTTGGGTTAGGTTGAAGTTGGGGTTGGAGTTATTATATAGTTTTCTTGACCCCCTCAAAAATAAATGGGTTTTGATTTTCACAGAGAAAGAGAGAGAGAGAGAGAGAGACTGTCATGTTGGAAAGCATGGGTTCAATACTTGTTACTTATTGTAACAATACTTGTATACCCTTTGCAATGAACAAGACAGGCTAGCTAACTGGGCTAGATGGCTGACTGTGGTGTGGGAGACCTGGCTTCATTTCCTGCTTGAGGCAACTGAAATTTCAGCAAGACTTTATTCCCATCTATGCATGCTAGAGGTACTTTTATAGCTCTGTAGTCCAGTGTTTAGAGGAGTGGATAATGTGAAACTATTAGTGAGAACCAAACAAGGTTTGGTTCCTGCCCCTGGCGTCAGAACTTGTCCTAAAGGTTTTATGGTGTGATTTTTTTAAGAGGTACTTGTAAACTTCAAAACCCTTTACTTTGAGGCAGACAGGGTAGCTCATTGGCTGAGACAGGAGGAGATATGGGTTCAATTCATTTTTCTTTTCCAATTTTCAGAATTTGCATTCTAGCACTCTGTCTCATGCTAAACTATGATAGCACAGTCATTTGGATGAGTTTTGGGCTGATTCAAGAGTTTTTTTTCTTGTCTCTGTAAAAAACAACATTATGTCGTTTTTCAGGGGCTGTGGGTTTGCACATATTGAGATTTTGCATTCTAACACTCTGTCTTATGGTAAACTATAATAGGAGAGTCATTTAAGGGGGTTTAGTATTTTTTCAATTTTCTGACATGTTGCATTGTGCCACTTCGTCATTATAGCTATGTTTGGACAGTCATGAAGTTGGGGCAAGTTTCAGGGGCGAAAGCACTGAATGGTTTCCTAAAGCAGCAAAATGTTAAGAAAGTGAGCGATCAAAATTATTTTTTTTTAAAAATATTATTCAATTTATAATTTATAATTTAATAAATTTATTTATTTTTTTTTATTAATTATTTTGTCTTGTTTGTGTTGTGGCATTGTCTCTGGGGAGTTAAAAAAAAAAAAAAAACAAGTTATCGGGAAATTGAATCCACTACCTTGTGCACCACAGTCAGCTGCTTCCTTGACCCCCTCCTCTCTCTGACCTTGACTTGAAAAGACAGATAGATACATTTCAGCTGGTGGAGACCAGGATTCGAACCCTGGTCTCCCACACTGTAGTTCAGCAGTCTGAGCTGCTGAGCCAACCTGCCCAGCTGACTAAGGATTTTGGAGGTGACACAATGGGACAAAACAAGTGGTGTTGAAGCGTTTCATGTCCAGTTTGTACAGAAAAAAAATTCTCTTCCCTCTTTTAAATTAAATTCAATCAGAACTTCAAAAGAAGAAAAAGGGAGCTAGCTAGCCTGCTAGCTCCACGCACCTGTTTGCTGTTTCCTCTTGATCCAAATGTCGGAAGTTTGAAATGCTTATGAATTAGGGTTAGGGTTGGTTTTGGAGTTAGGGTTGAGGTTAAGGTTGGTGTTGAGCCTAAGGTTGTGGTTGGCTTTTAAGGTTAAGGGTGGTGTTGGGTTTGGGGTTTTGCAGCACTCAGACCACACACTGAATGAAGAACCAATGGAGGCGGGTTGGAAAGTGACGGGGCAGAACTTTGGCGTCGTCATAGTGGGTTTCGCATTACCGTACCCCATCCACCCGTTTGTTTGTGGCATGCTGGTCAAATGAGGTTTAAACGTTTTGTTCATCCCCGGAGGAGTAACATTTTCTCCCAGTCCTATTATTTTCACAGTGCAGTGCAGTGAATTGACGTGTTCAGTCAAGCAGGCAAACCTCCCTTCGTTCTTGCTCAATTAAGATTCATCTAAAGTTTCAGTCTGTTTTTATTCATGAAGGTGGGTCAGAGTCTGTGGCCTGACAAAATTACTCATATCAGCCAGCGGTTGCCTTGCTCAGCATGGGAATTAATAAATAGTCCTGGTCGTCTGTTGCACATTTATGAGGCAGACTGAACAGCCACTTTCTCGCCATGTTGGAGCTTCTGCACGGTGCCTGAACACAGTCCTCCTGTCCATTGGTCATCAGTTCTGCTCGTTCACTCACTCACTGCTGCGTCACAGTTATCAGTGATCTCAGGTGGTCTTTCAGTGTTTAATTAATTTTTGTTGTTTTTTTTTTGTTTTGTTTCAGCGACAATAAAATTCCACTTTGCAACAGTGATTGGTTTTTAATTGGAAAAATGGACTAACTGCAGACCCCACATTAGTTGCCATAACCAACGTACCACATTAAAACAAGACACGCAACCCAGCTGAGACACAACCTCTCCACCACCAGTCTGATTTGTTCATCTTAATGGCAGTTGCACTAGCCCTAATTCCCACAGTGGCGGGTATATCTGGCAACTGTGCACACAACACGCGCTTCCTGAGGGCTGCATTCAATTATAGGGAAAATATGACAAAACATCTGCAATAACAATATTGTATTTACAATGAACAAACTAGCTGAACGAGAAGACGCGACAATAACATTTATCTGTCCAATCACCGGCAATGCGTCACGTTAACACAGCGCTGTGAGCTAACTTGCAACTGTCTTTTATATTTATATTAAGATGGAGGCTGAGGCGTAAATCTCGCCGAATAACCGGCTTCCCCCACCAGCAACCCTCTGAGGGAATTAAGCAGTGGTAAAATGATAAATGAAATTAATAATGTTGAAAGTCATTTAAATTATCTTTAGATATATCAGTGAGAATTATTAAGAAAAAAACTGTTGAACAAGCAGAAAATGTTTAATTTGTTCAGTTTTTCCCCCACCGAGCTGCATTAACTATGCATGTGCTAATCAGTTCAATTGTTGTGCCTAGTTGCACCCCAAAGGCCCATTGTGAGGCAGGGAAAGCCTTCCGGTGCAACCTCATTTCCCTCATACACTTTTCCAATAATTAAAAATATGATATACTTTTGTTCCTTCCAGTAAGGAAACAGTGACCCTACAATTACCTGCCGTAATGTTAGAATGTGGCACAGTGGTTAACACTGCTGCCTCACAGCAAGAAGGTTGTGGGTTCAATCCTGGGTGTGCTGAATTGGGAGCTCTAAATTGCGTGTGTTTGTGTGTGTGTGTGTGTGTGGTGATGGATTGGCAACTTGTCCAGAGTGTCACCCTGCCTTAGCCCTATGACAACTGGGATGGACTCCAACGGAACCCCGTTGTTAGATAAACAAAATGCATTTCAAAGTTTCCAAGAAATGAGACAAAAATGATGGGCTGAAATGACCATTTAGCTGATTGAGCAAGAACTAGAACAAGAAGAAGAAATGTAACTAAATTGTCGTATTGTTTTTTTTTTTTTTTTTTTTTTTAACTAACTTATTACTTTGCACTCCAGTCACACCGGTGACTTATCAGGAGGGTCAGGGATATAAATAGGAAATGGGACTGAGCCTAAATCGCAACTCTTGTACCACAGATCTTTGAAAAGTAGAGCAGCAGAATACTCATAGGGAGCAAAATGCTTTACTAAATTTAATAATGCCCCCAATAGCAGGTCGGCTATAAATCACCGTTAGCCTCATTCCCTTTTCTTTTTTTTTTTTAATATCCTCCATTTTGTGGCATTATTTTAATATCTTTATTATCTGACAGCACTAAAATAAAGTTAAGCCAAAGTTTAGATTAAAACGTATATACTCCCTTTATTGTTCAAGAGATGAAAGGAGCAGGGGCGATATTCCTTCTTCTATCTGCGCTGGCTCAGCTCCGGCTCAGAGAATAATTGCATGCCTCCCCCCGGAGCTGCACACTCCTCAGGTGTGCCCCGTGCTCCTCAGACACCTGGAGGTATGAGCGCAGCAAGAACAAAGACGTCTCATAAAGTATGCTAAGTTACGAGCGCCACAGCCGTGCTGCAGTGCAATCAATTAAAATTCCTTCTGGAGAACAGCATTAGTCCTCGTGGTTTTTGAGAAGGTGGGTGCACACGGGACGGCCAGACGGGGAGGGGCAGGGGTGGAGAGTGCAGGGGAGGGGAGAGGAGGAGAGGAGGAGGGGGCTGAGTTTCATTATCTTCAGTGAGCATGATTTTGTCAAGGGCAGCATTTTTTAAGGGGACTCCAGACTTGCCCCACATGCCACGGCATTAAGTCCAGCGGAGGGCAGACTTGCATTGAGGCGTAGCTGTCCAGCTGGAAGAATTAGTGAGCTGTCTCATGACGTGTTTAAATTCTATGTTCTTGATTGCATTTTTTCCACATGGCAGAGATCTGAACTAATGTTGCCCAAATCTGTTGCACTTCAGTCACATCGATTTCTGAAAGAGTTCATCAGGGGTGCACAATATTTTTCTGGTCGATACCAATAACCCATATTATTGTGTTTGATATTGCTGACGAGTCTCGTTGCCAAAGTCAATATTCAAATTCTCTTTATGCCCTTTTTTTTGTTGTTGGTTTTGAAATGAGTTCCCTTGGAAGTACTGCATACTACAATTTGTGTACTATCAGACTGCAGACATGACTTCCTGTTTACATTTGGCCCATTGTCCCACAATACTTTGCTACGGATTCTGTTATTTATGTTCTTGCAAGGCAATGACATGAAATGGGAGAATGCTCTGCTGTCCAATCAAAGACTATTATTCACTGCGTTATACACAAATATGCAACTGAACGTCACCCTATGGTGTTCATGATCTGGAGGACTTCCAGATATTTTCTCATTCTATTTATTTGCATCTCCTTGACATGCTCAGGCTCTCTTCTTATTATGACATGAAGTTCCTTCATGCACATTTGAAATTATATTCCATTCAGTTGAGACTGAAAAGCTTGGCGAATAACGGTCCTGGTGATCAGAAATAGGGATTGCTATTCATGTGTATTTGAGGGGCTAATGCGCGGCATTGATTTTTATCAGCGGCTGGATATTTCTTCAGAATGGGAACAATCCATTTTCATTTACCATCTGTGGCATTTTTCGACAGACGTGTTGAAGAACCGAATATGTTGAAATAAATTCCCGCGAATCATAAAGGTGGACGGCATTTTAATGTTGCAGTCGGAGAGAAATGAGAAATAGAGATGTAATAAATGCCCAGATGTCTGCAGTCTGCAGGTCTGCACTTCATAGAGTGTCGGCTTTGCGGGGTGTCTAATGGACGCAACGTCGGTTTCCCATGTTTATAAAATGTAACAGCTGCGTAATGGGCCATAATGACGGCAAATGCACTTCCACAAAGGGAATAAGAAGTAGCTGGAGAAAAACAGACCTGTTGTGTGTGTGTGTGTGTGTGTGTGTGTTTTTTTGTTGTTGTTGTTTTTTACTTCCCACAGCAAGAAAAAGCCCAGACGTCTCGAATAATAACAACAACAAACAACCTGGCAGCCGTACGGTAATCACCACTGTATCATTGCTGCATTATTGCAAAGCACACATAATGGGGAAGGGCTTTCCACGTAGTAGCTTTCAACACCAAAATGAAATTTACCCATTAGGCTTCAAAAGATCAAGCCCATCGGTGTAATGTGTTGGGGAAAGAGAAGAGCTGATGGTTTGTATAGATACTGTGACATCCTGTATATCCTCCAGCATCATTATTGGAAAATGTCCAGTACCGCTGGGGTTCACATGATCAAAATCAGCCGGGCATTAAAATCCATCTTGCCGACTTCCAAAGGAAAACATTTTTAGTCAGTCTTAAATTTCAATTCAGCTAGTTTTCTTTATAGAGACCACCAAGGAGACGGCGCTACAAGTTGCAAACACTGCCCACTGCCAGTAAGCTACGACGCAACGTGGATGCTGCAGCAGCGGTTCCATCATAACTGGATGGAATTCACATTCAAAGAAGAGATAACAGGTCTGAAGGCTTCTGCAGAGTGGAGGTGTGCTACAAGAGGGGAAAAAACAAACAAACTAAAGCAATACATCTGTTTGGTCCAGTCTTGTGTCATTATCTTCCAAGATCTGACTCTCTCCGATGAGGGCTTTTGATTAGCTCTTTCCCAGATGGGTATGTGAGATAAATCCAAAGGAAACAGCTCCATCTGGTGTGCCGGCTCAATTCTCTCAGGGTACGAGTACGTCATCATGTGCCACTCAGATTTTTATTCGCACAGAGTGACGGACAGATTTAATGCTCCTTCCACAATAAAATATTTGTTCATCCCACAAGGGTCCTTGCAGCTGTAGTGAACCAGCAGATGTGAAGAGGGTCAAATTGGAATTGCATAGGGTAGTTTCTTCCTGTTGGGACAGTGGAGGAGGTTGCAGGGATGTTCTCCTGCAGTGCAGCTGTTACCCTTAAAGGCTAAATATCATATTGCTTAAGCAAATTAGCAAAACGGCAGGCAGGGTTGCAAGTCTACGTCATGTCCATCAGCGATCAAGTCTTTACCATAATGAGGCAGGTGGTATCTGTGGTGATACTAAGGAAAATGAGCCTGTCAGACTCATCAGCTTTCAGGATCAGGTTTCAGGAATTGGTGGGACTTGCAAATGAAATTCATTCATCAATCCAGATCTGTTTGGAGCTCTCTGGCTGTCCGTGTACAGCAAGATTCCTCGCGGCAGCGCCATTCAAAGGCGGTAAAAGGCACATGTTAACAATTTTTATGTTCCGGCCCGTGAGTTTGTCTGCAGCGCGCAGCAAATGGAAGGGAAACCAATTCGCCTCTATTGTTTCCTGTTGCCCAAAGACAACTTCCTGAGTGTGTCATTATAAATCTAAAAATATCTTTATTGCCGCAGAAGTTGCTCTTCACCTCCAGTTGCCCCCTTCTAAATCTCATAAGCATCTGAGACGTTTTTATTTACTGCACAATATGCTGAAAGGAAGCGAGGTAAACACAAACATTACACCCTCCAAATCGTGGAAATAAACATTTTTCTCCATCCGTGCTAATGTCACCGTGTCCCTACTGGCAATTCAAACAGCATCAGGAAATCTAGTCCTCGACAGGCGGCGACCCCACTTTTCCTGATTTAAAGTGAGAAGGAGAAGGAGGGAAAATCTTTCTTTGTTGTTCGTGATGGAAGGACATCAAATATTCATCTAGGAACAGCTGTCTGCGGCCCGTCATTATTTGTCATCTTTGTAATAATCTTTGTTGGTTTACGTCTCACTCGCGCACATCCCATTGAGGTGCTTGTAATCTCCTTCATTATTCATCTCAGGGAGCAGAAATTTCACATCGGCAGCCTCCGAGCCTCACCCGACATTTCATTCTTGTTTAGCGGTTGTGCTCTTCTTTTTTCTACCACTTTGTAAAATGGCTCAGACCGGCTCGCTTTGTGTGTGTGTGTGTGTGTGTGTGTGTGTGTGTGTGTGTGTGTGTGTGTGTGTGTGTGTGTGTGTGTGAGAGAGAGAGAGAGAGAGACTCTTGAGGATAATTCTGGCTCTCACTCATTGTTGCTCCCTGGACGACAGAAACGTTAATTCTAGCATCACAGCTTTGTTTACCTGCTCAAAACCACTGGTGAGACTCAATATACATCAAGCCCTCCATATTAAGCAAATATGTATATGTGCATGCATATATATTCGCATGAGTTAGAAAAATAATCACTGTTGTGCAGAGGGAACCACACCCAGTATGAGTATGAACGAGTGACTATGTGAAGCAACATCGAAACCTCTTTGCAACAGTGTGAAACTTCCAAAGAAATCCCTGTCACTGCGCTGGTGGGTTTGATAGCAGCTAATTGTTGTGCTCAGCAAATTCTACACTTCTGAAGAAATGGTATAAAACATCGAGGACCCTCTCCTGTCCTTGTCTGTTGGTGTGAGAAGCAGAAGACGAGGACCCACTTGTGTCCTTTTCTCTCCGTGTCTCAACCACAGCTGCCAGCAAATTTGGCTGCTGGAGAAAGAACATTACCTCATGCGCACATCAATATCCAATTACTTCTGGCTGTATGTTTTGCCTAAATCACTCTTGGATGAGAGCGCGGCAACACAGGTGGCGGCGCTATAAACCCGGGCTTAGGATTGAGACAGCAGGGCTGCCTGGGGGTCCTGAGGGGCCTGAATCTGAAGTTGAGCGAGTTCCCGGGAGGTTGCGTGCCTAAAACAGAGACCTTGGCTGTTCACGAGGGGTGTGTGTGTGTGTGTGTGTGTGTGTGTGTGTGTGTGTGTGTGTGTGTGTGTATTAGCTCTCACCAGCTGTTCTCTTCTTATATGCCAACTCAGTTTTTGTGTTTGCCGACAGACTTATTGGCAGCTGCATGTGGGATGGAGAAGGGCACCTGTCAGAATTGTACAGCAGGCAGCTTTGCTCTAGGAAAAAAAAAAAAAAGAAAAAAAAAGCTGCAGATGGAGAAAATGTGGCCTGTGTGTATCAAATCTTTGTTTTTAGAAAATAATTGATTTGTATTGCATTGCTAACAAGTGTAAGTGAACTTGTAACTAATCAATGTTTCGCGTTCTTAATAAATAAACACGGATCTTCTGGCGCAAAAGCCGGGCAATCTCTTTGTGGATCTGGCCCTATGGGTGCACTTTATCTAATAGTCATGTCAATACAGACAACTTTAGACCTCCCAGCCAGTAGGTGTCACTCTTACACTTGCCTCAGCGCTCCATTCTACTGGTTTCCAGGTTGACAGGGACTCCACTTTCCATCCCACAGATCTGAGCGACGTCTGAGGTTGGGTCAATGCGCCAGTGAAATGTGCTGCAACACCTCCTCAGTTTAAATGCATATTAAGCGGTTGATAAAGATTCTGCAATGGGTTCCTGTTAGTATTCTGTCAAAAGTGTCATGCATCATGGATGGTACGAGCACGGTTGGCTGTGGTACAGAGAGAAACATCACAGCCCAATGAAACACATCTGACACCATTTTAACAGGCTGTGGGGAACCAAACCAAATCCCTCATACAGGGAATAATGAGAAGGATGAGGAGCCACTGCAAGTAATGGACGGGCAGAAATTGTGTGGAATAAAGAGCCTTTTGATGGAGAGAAAATGATTTTTTTTTTTATTATTGTTATTATCGTCAGCCGCAGCCCCTCAGACACAGGTGTTATCAAAGATATTGTCATCATTTCATTTAACCTGTCCATTCATATTCATCATGAGATAGGGGGGGGAAAGCAGGGAACATGTGTATGGAGCCAAATATGCAGGAGCACCATTGTCTGTCAGTCTTTTTCCTTTCAGCCCCTCTTCCAAATGCATTCTCCGTCAAATTACTTTGATATCAGAGTGTTATGAGGCAGATAAGCAGCGCAATAAAGCTCAGACAATAAGAGGAGAGACGAGTGTGACATACAGGTGGACGTCAGAAGCGGGGGGGGACCTGGTAATATAATCAGAGATTTGCGGGGGGGGAAAAAAACAAACTTCTGTGCCTCTGATATGGATATAAAGAGACGTGCGCTGAAGGAAATGAAAGCAGAAAGTAGGGAGGCGGCGGTCAGGAATCCTCCCCGACCATTTCAGCCTCGCAGACGGCCCCCGCTTCGCTCAAGACTTATGAGCACTTAATGGAAATGAATGGCCGGCTGCTTTCATAAATACATAAATGGAGACGCTGGCTCTGGTGGGACGAGACGAAGGTGAGATGTAGCGACAGGCGGAGTTGGTTAGTTTCTCAACAACAGCCTCGACTGAAAGCACGACGGCTCCTACTGGACCGCCATAGAATCCACCAATCAGACGTCCTAAACTCGGGGAAAATATTTTAAAGGAGCTCAACTTTTTTTTAATTTGCCACCGAACTGCATTTAATCTCTCAATTGCACTGAAAAACACTGCAATTACCTTCATTAATAGTTCTTTTTAATTTACGTCCAGAAGCGGAACCCGATAAATATTCATCCCATTAATTTAAAAGAAATAGTGTCTATTCAACCCACCGGCAAAATATTCCAATCAACTTGCTCGGGCCTTTGATCTGCCGAATATTTGCACAAGTGTTTTGCAACCGGAGGGTCTTGCCAGCAGAGGAGGCGTCTTCCACGGCCTTCGACTGAGATTTGACTTCAGAGGAGCTGGATTAGCTCCTTCTGCAGCCACTTCATTCACGTATTTCACTATGCAGGCACAATCTAAATGCTAATTTCCGGCTGATTTTGTGGCAAGTGTGTCCCGGGGTGCTACGATGTGGCGTAACAGGTCAGCAGTTGTTTTTTCTTCCTACTATCTGGAGTCCAGCATGTTGTTGACCGAGTCAGAAGCAGAAGATCTGTCTGATCATGGAGCCGTGATGTCACTGAGCGCTGCAGAATCCCAAACCAAAAGCAACTTTAGTGCAAATTATTTAAAAATGGCAGGCAAAATAAAGAATTTGTCAAATTTAGAATCAATTCATTTCTGTTTTGGTATTTAAAGTTAAGCTTGTTTGAATCTTGGCCACTGCCTTGAGGGTGCCACCAGTTAAAAGTTCACCTAAGACTTTGTTTTTTTTCTCTCTTGGAGGACTTGACAACCTGCTGAAGGAAGGAAACACCGCTACGGAGTCACCGAGCACAGAAAATACTGAGTAACGTTACAGCTAAATCTGAAAAAAGAAAAGGAAAAAAGGAAACAGACAATTTTCCACTGAGATGAATTTCACTGTGACGATGTTTGAGCCCATCTTTGAACCTCAGATGGTAAAATTGTTCAAAGGACCAGCCATCGGAGTCGGGGAGAGAGAGAAAAAAAAAAACCCGTTCAGCATATTAGGATGGAAGTGTTTGAGCAGACTGTGTCCTGTGTCTGAAGTTTACTGAATTCTAACCAGTTTCATCTGTGCTTGTCTGTTGGTTAGAGAGCACCCTGGCAGTCGAGTCCAGTTAATTACTTCTGGAATCAATATGATGCTTTAACCTTTGGTGACCCCATGGTGATTAAATTAAAGTTTAACTCCAGGGAATATAAACTTACTCAGTGAGGAAGAGTAATTACTGCTGAGGAAATGAGCAATTAGCAAATTTATTTGTTATTGGGAGGAAAAAAATATAGAGCTTTATCCTCAACTGAACAGTATATTTTCGTTGATTAAAAATAAAAACAGCTCTGCTCAAAAGTTAAATGCTGTACGGTCTTAAGAAATACAGGAAGGTTGAAGTACGGGTCGCATATCAGAAGTCCTCCCTGCAAGTCTTTGTTTGAGTTGAAGGGAAAAAAGTTTTTGCACATTTTTTTTAACCAAACTGAAGAAAGAATTTAAATGTGAGTCAAGAGGCACATTTGTTGCGCACTTTAACACCCAGTGGGCAAATATACTTTTAGAGGGGGCGAGTTTAATTAACTCAACTGAATGGAGTGGATTGCAAGCAAATGACTTCCTTGGCTGGAGAAAAATGTTTCCATTAATTTAATACATTGCACTGTTATTTATGTATCAGACTAGCACCTTGTACATTCGCTTCGGGGAAAAAAAAAAAAAGGAAACAGAACAAACAAAAGAAAAGGTTTTTTTTAATTCACAGTCCAGCCTGGAGCAAAGGCTTTTGTGCAGATATGAGAGAGTCAATCTTTCTGAATTCTGTCCTGAAGCAAGAATAATTATTTCACATTAAATAGCATGAAAATCTGCTTAAAAAATGAGGATCATGCTCCTGCTCTTCCTCTCTCCTCCACTGAGAACTCAGAAGATCTGCGAGATTTCCAGCTAAGTGTTCCAAGGGCCTTCATCAAGCCGGCGTTGTATCTTAAATATTGAAGAGGAGGTTTTTTTGTACAGCATGAGCAGGTCTCTTATGCCCAAGTGAACTTGATGTGGATGTTTTTTGTGATTTTTTTTTTTTCCTTTGCTCGCTGCTTCATTGTTCACGCTTTGCCTCCCCGGAGTCTCGGCGCAGCTGTTAAATGGTTTTGCCTTGAGTGCGACAGTTCAGTCTCCGGTGAGATTGTTTAAAAAGGCTCTCACCGCACCGCTGCCTTCGTCGGAGCGTGACTGAGAGGGGGACAGTCAGAGAGTACCGACCAATAAGAAGCCCGCAGGCATCCGTGTGAGGATCGTCCTCCGAGTTCCTGCGGCACAAACCTCAAAAACTTCAAGGCTCGACTTTGGCGTTTGTGCCGTGAGCCGTTGAGTTTCTCGGCGCGAGCTTGCATCCATCTCACAGAGTTTCATGCATCAAAAGTGTTCTCAGCAGCTGCGCACCTTGAATGCCACCCGTCTGCACACTTAGGAAACCTCGAGCTGTCTGAACAATCTTAAAATTTAAGATAGCAATGTTTATCCAATAACCTTCCAAGTTCTTTCTTTTTTTTATTTGTTGCCCTTTTCTCTTTTCAAACAGAGAGGATTGACAAAACACACAGCTTCCTTCTGCAAACTCCCTCGATGAGCATGCATGCTGAGGTTTGCTGGATTTGACTTTTTTTTTGCAGTGGAGAATACAACAAAGAAAGATGAGTGTATTCATTTGACGGAGAAAGCTGTTTGGTCAAGAGAGCAAGGAGGATTGTGAGAATATTTCCCTGCTCTTATCTAGGAGGCAGGGTTGCCATTTGCAAACTACAACTTCTCTGGGGTGAAAAAAAAATCGAACTCAATACTTGGAGGATTTTGCAGCAATTTTTAAAAATCTTTTCCTTTAAAAACACGACGGCAGCACGATGCCGCTTGTCAATATAAGCTGGAGCGCTGTGAGTTTGTGCTCATCCTTTTGCCTCTTCGTCCGCACATTACTGCAACAACAGTGAGACGAAGCATCAACACAATCTGTCATGTTGCATTACTGCACTGCCGCCACACACACCCTTACTGTGTTAGTGCCTAAATAACAACATAAGACAGCAGGTTTTCAACGACTTTCGCCAACGACTTTGTGTTGCAACACACACTTTGCGCAACTTATCTCATATACAGCAAATACTTGTTACTACACGGTAACAAAGGATGGTATTCAGGAGGCAGCGTGCATGTTGCCGTCACAGACTGCGAGGGAGACCGGGAACAAAAGCAGAGGGGGTGAGTGTTTATTTGTCTACTCAGAATAATGGAGAAGGATGCAGGCAAAAAAAACAGGAGACGCAGCCTCCGATGGGTGGATTTCCCCCGAGAGCCCGACCTCTGGATAACAACGGCTGAGAGGAGAGGAGAGGAGAGGAGAGGAGAGGAGAGGAGCGGTTTGTGTAGAGCGAGGCTGTCACAACACGGACCAAAATAATGCTGTTCTCTAGAAGCTTTGCAGGAGAGGGGGAGGAGGTGAGGCGTTGCAGGGGTGAGAGGTCTCTGAAGTCCCACAAGCCCTAAACACAGACCGGATATTTTATCATGAATCCTCCGCCGGATTCACGCTTAAAGAGCGTGAGTGTTCACAGAGGCACAGTTGGAAGTTCACCATCAAGAGAAATCTTCTCTCATCAAGGGGGCGGATCAAACTTTTTCACGTTTATGATTATGTTGCCATAATTTCTTTGTTTTTTTTTAAGTCTCAGAATGAAAATGACACAAATTTGTTGGTTGATAAAACAGGTTGAATCTTTAACCAGACACAGTGGAATAATGGTCTGAAAATGTCATTTTTTTTAAGGTCCCATAGTAAATCCATCTTAAATCTTAAGGTGATTTTTTTTTTTTTTAAATAAATCCAGAGCTCAAGTGAAACATCTTTTGCAATTAATTCTGCAGAAACCTCAATAAATCTCCTGTTACTGCAACAATTCCACGTTTCACTGGCAGTATTTCACAACCAAAAGATCCTTTCAACGCTTTTCCTATCAGATTGTTGCTGGAACCCCAGATGGAAATAAAAAGTTTTGCCATAATTTCAGCCCATTTGCAGCCGAGCCGGAGGATTGATTCGATTAGTTGGAATCAGGTGTGGAAACTGAGGGACTGGTTGAGCTCAGTGTTACAACTACATCTTCGGCGCAGCTGCCAACAGGTGCCAATCCTCCAAAGGGCTGTCCAAGATTTTGCTTCCCACTTTCCTCAAATGCCACCCTGTTTCTGATCGATACAATAGAAAGCTGCCCACCATCAGCTAAAAGCTATTGGAATTTGCTATGTTTAGTTATTATGAGCTAAAAGCGTGTGCGACGGTAACACGATCATTAGAGAAACCTCCAGGATTACCCCTGCGTGCATCTCAGCGACCTGCAAACAGGATTAGAACTTAATCTTCTCACTAAATTGTCATTCCGAGGTTGTATCAAGTGGCAGCCGCTCCGCTAGGTAAATCTTTATTAGAAATGTCAAATGTTACCTGCTCTCGGCGCATCCGTGGGCTATATTTTATTTTATCAACCTCTTAAATGTCAGCAGGTGCAAATGTTTCCCTGGTTGTAACAATTTAGAATCGACCTCACATCACAAGCCCTCAATTGATTTCTCTTTATAGGCAGAATATTGAGTGGATGGCTGCTGGGTAAAGGTAAAGGAAATCCATGCATGCAGCGGGGAGATAATGAAATAGAATGAAGTCAGACCCTTAAGGCGCATGTTGGCGACTGGCTCTGGGTCCCATGACAATAAAGATTTTCTCCTTAATTGAAACTGGGCTCGTCTCCAGCCATGATAGACAACTATTTAAATAAAGGCCGTGTCTCGCTTCTCCCCGTTAATTTGTGCGAAACAGGAATGACCGTCCCTAACACTGCGGTTCATTAGTTTGGTGAAGTGGGAGAATGCAGCATGATGGGGGCGAAAATAGAAGGTTTACGGTGGCTGACTGGGCTGCAGAAAGTAGAATTTCCAGGTCCAGGTTGGCTCTGCGGCCTCCAGTCTTGCAAAATTGAGCTGATTGGACTCAGGAAAAACAAGTACTGCTGTGTGCAGAACTTACAGCGCCGTGAGATCAGCAGTAGAAAGTGATGCCACAGCGCCCTCTGTCTATCTCCTTCTCCTTCTCCTTCTCCACCTCCTCTCCCTCCCCCTCCTCCTCCTTGAAGGGCTGCAAAACTCAAACCCCACCTCCTGCCCTCGACGCCACATCAGTAAGAAATATTAGCGAAGAGACGCTCCTCCACGCTAACGAAAGCCTAAATGTATTTTCTAGGAAAACAAAATAGAGGTCCACCGGCTGCAAGTGGCAAGACATCTACAGACATCGCTATATCTGCTGGCTACACTGGAAGCTGCTGAGGACGTGCAGGGAGCCGGTTTGTTTTGGTGCACATGCAGCACAAAATTGAGCAGTGACATGACATTGCTTCTAGCCACTTTAGAATAATACAACAACAACATTGCAGCGCAATTAGAACAAAAAAAGTGCACGTGTGAGAAGATGCTACAGAAGGGGTCGACACGGGAGGCATAGGTTCAAACACCAGGTGCAGGTGGATGTGGTCAAGAAGAACGCAGGAGGGCTTGGAGAAAGAGTGAGAAGATACTGGATCGATACTTCACCCCTAAAAACATGATCTTGTTTTCAATAAAATCGCAGCGGTTGCTGCAAACGTCTTCCTTTCACATTCTTTGTGCAGAAGCCAGACAGAACCACACAAACCTTCTCGTATTACTATCACTTGGGCAAAATGCTCCCGAAGACAAAACTGTCACGGAGCAGAAGATGTTTTGGTGACGGCTGACACCACAGAACTCTCTGGCTGCCAGGTCCCGTTTCATCTTGAACAAGATGCTGTTTGAACTTTCAGGTGTTTCATTTTCTCTGCTGCTTCCTATAGAACTACAGAACGTGTCACATCATTGCCAAAGCCTCGGTGAGAAAATTCCCTTTGTAACGGTGACGTGGTTCACCTTAAGACCGCTGTGGGCTTGAAGCCTCGAAGGGTTTCTGTTGAAAGCGCGCCGCCGTATCTTAATGTGATCTACTCACCTGCTATCAGTCACATCACTGAGAGATTACAACCGCCACCACTCCCCCACACCCCCAAACCCACATGCATGAATAAATAATTATAATGGCTCACAGATGCTGGCGATGAGGAACCCTCTCTGTGCCCTTGAAGATATGTGAAAAGAAATTATGATATGTAGCAATTTTTTCCTCCCCCTGCTCACATTCCTCTAAAACCACCAGGCTCATTATGCACTTTGCAGCTGGTAACCCGAAATTGCATTGTTAATAAGTCGACGGCTGAATTAGCTTGAGATTAGCTTTTCATAATAGCTTTCTCAATGGATGCGTGTCAAAGTTGTTTTTGTTTCGCCCCTGAAAGAAGAAGAAGAAGAAAAAACTGATTGTTCCTTCCATCACAGCCAACGAAGACACGGGTAGAAAGGTTTGTGTGGCAGACGGCGGGAGTTGGCGGAACAGCACCGCCCGTTGAGCCCGTTGGGATTGCCTTTAATGTGCATTCACCTCCCAATAAAAGCACCCCTCCAGCTTAAAAAAACAGGAAGAGAAAAAAGCCAAGTCCCTCCCCGGACTGTCCTCTTGCACATCAGAGATAAATGCTGTGGCAAATCCATCATCCATCCCAGGCTGTCAGGCGGCGCAACAAAAAAACAATTAAAGGTTCCGCACACAGGTCGAGCAGCTCCAATAGTCAATGAATCGCCCACTGAGTGTGGGCCTTAGGACAATAGATTAATTAGGGAAATGCCAGCGGAGGACGGATGCGTGTGGGAAGACCATTAAATGACCGGCGGCGTGTGAGGTTGAGGGTTTGAGGGGGGAGAGAGAGAGGTGAGGGCGAGAGGAAAAGCAGGAAGACTGGACAAACTTCACTGTGATTGCCGAGCAGGAGCGAAAAGACAAAAGAGCAAAAGGGCAGAATTGAAAAGTAGTAGAAATAGCAGAGAGACTCCAAAATGCTGCCCCGGCACGCCTGTTGTTGCCTTTATTTTACGTATCCATCCGCCAAAGAGACCGTGAGAAGCTTTATAGACCCACATGTTCTGCACCATATGGCTCTTGAAAAAAATGTAACAAAAAAATATGCAAAAAAAACTAAAACAATGTTGTGTTCATCGTTTAGTGTGAAACGCCACTGAGTTCTAATAAAACTACTGCACAGCGTAGCATCCATGCTAACCTCACAGTCACTGCCTGAGCTGCTTCGCTACCTTGCACCTGAGGGCGCTAAACGGCAGTAGTGCGGCAACAGTTGCCTCCTGGATTCATCGCCGCTAAGCAGGAAGCTAATTGGTACAATAAAATTTTAGGGGCCGATTGTAAAAATCCATTTCCACCGGAGGGTGAAGCCAGGAGCGAGCCAGCCAACTGACCCGCCAGCGAGGTTGTCGACAATAGGTAAACACTAACACACACAAAGACCACTCGACTTTGACTACTGGAACTACAAGTATTAGCACACACAAAAAAAAACACTCCTGTCCAAAACAAACCAGAAAGCCGATGCAGGAAAAGTGGCCGCCTGTAAGTGCGCTTCATCAATCACGGCGCCGTGAATCACGCCGCTAGAGCTGCTTGTCAGCGGTGTCTATAATGCAATCAGGAAAGTGCCGGCTGTTGAATCACGGGGCACATTGTTCCCCAACAATACTTTGCATGGCATCGATTTCCACCCACAGGACAGGGGCCCCTCGGGCACCATGATGTTGCCGATTGATGAGACACAATTGGAGAAGGGGGTATTAAAAGAAAAAAAAAAAAAAAAGGTTAGTTTAAGTGATTGATACCTTCTTTCATAAGTTGCAATAGTATTACCTGTGCATTTTAAATGCTCAATCTCAGGGACATTAAGTTCTTGGAAAACTCAATAACAGAGCGAGACAGAGCGATGACATTGTTGTTTTCTAGCACATTTGCATCTATAAAACACGCGACAACAGAGACAAGCGCCCCCGAGGTCCACGTGGAGGCTCTTTGAGCTGTTGTTTATGGAGCCGCCACTCTTGCGTTGGGGGGCATGGATTATTTGCCGGAAAACATAAATCAGGCCAGTATGGCTACATTAACCTACATCCGCCTGGGGGAGCAGTTACAAGGTTTACTGAGACAGGATTTAAAAATGTCGATCCAGGTGTGAGGATTGTCAAGAGGCCAGCTGGGGGCCAGACAGCAAGACTGATGTCTCTGTTAGACTGAAAATCAGTTTGCACGACATCCTGAAAGGACAGAAAGGCCTGGAAACAGCTGATTGGAGCGTAGTACTTGCACACACAAACCTCCCTCCCAGCCCCACAAATATCCAACAGCTAAAACACAACATCTGTTTCTCAGGATGAGTTTAAGTTTTCCAAACTTTCAAAGTGCCAACACATAAATCATCCAATCACAAACTGAAGAGCAGACATCAGGGGGCAACAGCTCCTAATGTGCTCTCAGCACCATGTACCATTGGATAAAAAACTAGATGCATATCATCCTGAAGTCAACTGGCGACAAACAATAGCCAATCACTTGAGCTTCTCAGATGAAGCCTCAAACTGTTTCCTCGCTGTCGTCGAGCTGTCTCCCAGAAATCAATTTTTTTGACTCCTGAACAAGCTGAGACTCTTTGTCTTCCTCCACAGTGAAAACCTTTGCGGTGTCCTCTCAGGACTTTTTAACTTATTTCTTTATCTGTACACCCCTGGCAAAGTTGTCTTGAGGTCAGCGTGAAAAGCCTTTTCATTTTTGTGTTGTGTTAATGACTTCTTTTGGACTCAACAAAATTTTTTCGCAATTTTGACCATCCTGCTGATGTAGATTTTTTTTTTTTTCTGATCAGACTTGAAGTGCGAAATCCGCTTTTGACGACACATAAAGCTACGATCTTGGCCACCCCTAGTGGTGAACTTTAAAATTCTAAAAATACACCACAATACACCGTATTCTCTACAATGGGAGCAAACACTGTTTATCAATATCGAGGATCAAAACCTAAACGCTGCTCGACAATGTGATGCTAAAAATCGTCACTCTGAGCAGCCCGTCCTGCCACGTTATGGCAGAAATCTTCATATTCCAACAAAGCACAATTCCATTCAAAGGGAGTCTTTAAGTGTTTAATGATACTTTCCTACTGTTCGGACACTAGAAAGATGATTATATCTCTCCATGCATAATCCTCACCCTGTTCTGCTTCTGGTGGAAAATCTACCTCGAGGCATGACGCATATACATCCACCCGTAGCTTACTGCCTGCAGTAAATTGCATTAATTGTTTTGAGCCCTGACACATCAGCAGAATTTAGCCTGTCTCAGCAGTACAGCACTGTACCCTATATGTACCTTAGATAAATGAGAGCCATCTGCTGCGGCAGAGGTGCGAGGCAAACTTCTCTCCAAGCCCCGGGCGCCTCTGCTACTCCACTTTTAATTCATCACTCTGACAGAACAGGTGCACGTGGTCAGGCCCACGTCTCCGAGAAGCGGAGCCTCATCCAAAAGTGACGCCTTTGAAAGTGAGCAGATAAGAATAAACCAGGTAGTCAGTAGGACAGCTGATGTGCGAGACACGTCCGAGGTCGAACACTGTGGGGATCACATTATACAGATTTAATAGCTACTTCATTTAATCTTGATTGCCTTGCTGATGTCACATGCTGAAGACACTGAACTGTGTCACTGACACCTTCCAAATACCCCCAGTCTTAGGCTATTTAGACTCTTTAACTCGACTTTAGATTTCAATTGTCTTCTTTCTCTACCCAGCCCAAAATGTTTTTCCGCTCACAAATTGATCCTTGATCCTGGAATTGTGAAAATCAGGAGATACTTCATAGCTCACCTCTAAGTGATGTAGTTACATTTTCCAGATCTTCCTCAGTGCATTTGTCCAAGGTCCCTGACTGGATTTGATCCCAACCCTGGATCTGTAACCTCCGACGTCTCTGTTTGCTAGCTGTGCAAAGAGAGACACCGCCCACCTCAACTGGATGGTTCCCCAATTAATACCGCCTGGTTCTCGCTCCCTGACCTTTGCGACTGCGCGCTGGGCCATTTGTCTGAAACCGTTCTAATTTATGCCCGCGCTTTCCACTCGCGATCGGACATTAGCGGGGCCAAGTGGTGCGAGCTGTGACATGAATAATCCAGTGGCACTTCCTGCTGGCGCAATAGGAAGTGAAAGAGCTGCGGTCTCCTTTTTCACAAAGGAGGAGGGAAACCAAACAGCAGCAGCAGCAGCAGCAGCAGCAGCAGCAGCTCCCGTCCCTGAAACTAAATGCGATCCATTAGGTTGTTAGGGGAGTTATTATAAAACAGCATCATAATTGAGAATGTCTTTGCGTATGCATGTATGATTCCCTTGGCATCGAAATGCACTGACCTCTTTCTATACACACACACACACACACACACACACACACACACACACACACACACACACAAAAACAAGTATAAATTAGCTTGGAGTCCTTAAAGACACAGTGGTAAATGGGAGCACTTCTGCCTGCCTCTTATCACACACGTCCTCCATTAAAGTCTCCTTAACGGCCCGTTCATCAGCCCAAACCTTGGCAAGAGAAAATTGCTTAAGGTTTAAAGGGATAAAACCTCACAAAACAAATTCTTAAACTCTGCCATTGCTTACTCGCGTGAGTCCAAACAATCAGTCTTTTTTTTTTTTTTATAATATGCATGTTTTTACAGTTCATAGCTGTGCTATTACAGGTTAATGGAGCAGTGAAAGCAACCTGCGAATGGAACTATACCTTTCTTAAAACACAGCCAGCACCTTCCTTGGTAGCCGTGCAAGGAAAATAAGTAGCTACATATAAAACTGCGAGTTCGTCGGCTGAGACCACTTTAAATTCATCATCTGTAGCCTGAGTGGCTGACAGGCTGTCGCTGAGACGGAGGCAGAGGCTACTGACCCTGAACACAGCAGCTCGGTTTGGTTTCCCCGCTCTAAAAACATTTTCGGGATTCTTAACACGCATAAGTGTTTTGTACAATTTTTGCTTCTTGTTGAATGAACATTCCAAGTCAATATTTTTTATGTCAGTGGTGTCTCAGCTGTTAAATGATCTTTTTTTTTTTTTTTTTTTTCCTAAATGCACCTCGCAGGAGTTGGTGGCGATAAAGTTCTCAACGTGAATAACACAGTGCGCCAATCAGAATCGCCGACACGTTCAGGAATGTTTATTAATAAAATATTTATTTCCTCATCAACGTAAAAGTCCATGCTGGATCTTCAAAATAACACGTGAAACAAACATACATATGATTTTGCGTTTCCGCTCTCTGACAGTGTGTAAAACCAGTCAGACACTCCGGTCCAGGATTTTCTAGGGCCAATCGTTGATCAGAACCACATGAAGCAGGATCAGGACAAACAGATGATACCAGAGACAAGGACACATAATAATATTGATATTACTAGCAAGTGATTAGAGCTGCCTTCTCAACTGGCTTCTTTGAGAACTGAAGCCCATCACTGATCCCTACATCATGACAGAAGGTCGATCAATCGGAGCATCCCTGACATTAATGGTGCTATTCTCTTGATAACCATGACCTGTGTGCAAGATTCAAGGTTGGAATGAAATAAACCTTCCAAAGTTTCCTGTGACATTCCAGGTTGATGTTGCCAAAATAAAATGCTCGCCGAGAGCAAAAATATTTGCAGCATTTCATCAAACATTTAAAAAAAAAAAGAGGAAATCAAGGTGCCTCCCTTCAACACATTTTTCGAAGAAATGTGATGTTCCCAAAAATAAATACTGAGAGTTAACAGCGCTGGTTTCATATTCAATAAAAACAGGAAAAGAAATCCTGTCGCTAACACGTACCTGAAACAAAATGACAATCTCCAGATGCAATGTGTTGGACAGACAAAGTAAGACTGCAAAATAACAACACGAGAAAAAAAAACTCTTATAAAACATTCAAAATATTAGTAAAAAATATTTAAAACTATTTAACAAATCAGTGTATTTCTTGTTTGAACTGAAGGATGGATTGTACCAAGTGACTGTAAGCTGAGCCTCCAAACAAAAACAATAACAGCGAAATACGGCCTGATTGTCTGGACTCTGTTCTCGGGAGTGTAAAATCTCTGCAAGGCAAAGTGTTAATAGTGCACGTGCCACCACAGTCAGACCCCATTGTGTGTTTCAGGGATGGATATGAAATAAAACATTCACTTAAATGGACATCCACAGATTCCACCTTTTCCACAGTCTTAGAACCAAATGTGTAAACTGGTGGCGCGACCCAACTTTTTTTGTTCCCGCCCGCATTGGAGCGTCTGCAACCAGGTCATGGAAGAACATGGGGCCGCTGTCCCGGTCGTCCTTCCCGCTGGACAGACCTGATGCTCTGCTCCAACCTCTTGGTAAACAGGTGACTGGTTCTCCCACAGTAGCTGTTTGTGGTTTTCTGCAGCGAGGCTTCCAGTGGCTGCAGCAGCGAGGCCTCCAGGTCCTCTCCAAACTGGTACTGCAGCAGGGGGGCAGAAGAGCGACAGTGTGTCGGCTGTTAACAGCAAATTAACAGCAGCACTTTCAACCTGGTTGCACTGTCAGTGTCTTAGAAAATAGCTTTATACAATATTACACTGATTAGATATCAGGGATAAAAAATAAATAAAAAAAATCTCTTCTTTTAGTGTCAGACGCCACAGCGCCCTCTGTCTGTGCTGTTGTCCTGCTACCTGCTTATTGGCTGGGCATGCGAGGTTGTTTATTTGAATCTAAATCACTGTTCTCCTCGCTGCTTTCAGAACCATCACTCCCCCTCCTGCTAGCACAGTAACAGCAAACAGTGGCTAACGACGCTAATGCTAACGATAGTGCAGCCGGCTAAGAGTAGCAGCCCAAGTTGCACCTAACTGATAAACAACTGGTCATTTACAGGAAAACCTTCCTACTTCATCAGTTGACTTTACCAAAAAAGCAGTGACCGTCTTGTTATGTCCGTTTCCTCGGCGGAGGCTCAGTGCTGCCCACTAGAGGCGGACGAGGACGTGCAGGGAGACGCTTTATCGCAAAAAACATCACGACAACCACACAACCCACCACTTGAACAGCACCTTCTCCACGTTTAAAAAACAGGAGTGGAATTTATTAATAACTTGCGTTTGTTTGTTTTCCACACTTGCCGCTCTGCTTCACGAGCTGCATTCTGCTCACATGGATTAAGTGCCACATTTGTCACTGTCAGTTTAACGCAGCCGCTCAGCGGGTGATTCATATCCGTCAGATGTGCCCGTTTCTATGATGTATGTCCATTAGAGGGATTACACAGGGATCCTGTTCATGCAGTGTGATAGTGTTGGAGATCTTCCATCTTCAGGTCAAAGTCTGAAACAGTTCAGGCCTTTGAGGAGGTGTGGGTGTGTGTGTGTGTGTGTTGGGGGGAGGTGTGCAATCTCCATCATAGCAATCCCTGCTGAACCATCCAAAAATGCTGTATTAAAAAAGCCTTTTGTGCTGAGATTGGTACATGCTGCATCCAAAGGAGTGCATCCTTCCACCTTCAACGCATTCAGTAAACGAGACAAAGCGACTGCGTCCCCATCTGACTTCACTTTGGCCGAGTCTCAGATCCCTTAGCGGACGCTTCCTTTATGATTCTTCATACGCCGCAGCAGGTGATAAAGCATCATTAGCGGCCTCCTATCGATCTTTATGGTGCGGCGCGCTGCCGCCAGCGTTGTCCACGCAAGCCGTCATGATGTCTCAAACTACAATCAGCACTAAAACTTTTACGGCTCGTCAGTGGATTCGGCCAGGTTACGGCCGTGCCTTTTATTGCCGGCTGTCGTTCAGGCTGAGGGAAGCCTGCCGCGGAGGCGGCGCTGACTAAGGAGCTCTTGGTGGGATGGAAAGGAGACTTTCCTCCACAACCGCCTGCTGCAGGCTGCAGGCTGCAGACTGACCTTCTGGAGGGGAGAAGGATGCCACAACACAACAGGAAGCACCGATGAAAGCTCTGACCAGGCTATTTTCTCTCATTAGCCGACTGTGCTCTGAAGTCCAATATATGATCTACTACACACTCAACAGCCACTTCCTTTAGGTGCAACCTCACGGATGCCTGGAAACCAATAAAGTGGCTACTGACTAATTGTTTTATTTTGAGGTCTTGTTGCCTTCCTATGGTCTCCAACCAGTCTTCCTACTGTGACCTCTGACCCCTCCACACAACTGCTGCTCACTGGGGATAATTCTCTGCTAATCCCGGAGATAGCTGTGATGTGGAGAAAATCCTGGCAGGTCAGCAGCAGTTTGTGAAACGCTCAGACCAGCAGCCCGTCTAACCAACAACAACCATGACGAGCGCGGTCCAACGTCACTTTAAATCCCCTTTCTTCCTCATTCAGATGCTCGTTTTCGACGTCGTCAAATTGTCTTCGCCACGTCTTCATGCGTTAATACATCAAATTTCTGCCATGTGATTGGCTAATGGCCATGTTAACAAGCAAACTCAACACTGTAGCCCCTAGAAATACAACGGCAGAGGCCGATCTGTGCGTTTACTTGAATTCTGTTGGTGTGTCCATGCTGTCAGGGAGACTGATGGAGCCACAAGGGCCGAGTGCCCCATAATGAAGCCGGCTCGTTTACCTAATGGCTGAGAACACTGACCGCACTGATAGCAGCCGGGCCGAGCCCCACGGCTGTAATGGATGGAGACGGCTAATGAAGCCTCCAGCACGACGGCCCGCCGGCGGTGGCAGACTCGACGAGAGCGGATCGAAAGGAGAGCCGCCAGCCGAGAGACGTCGTGATCTGCTCGCTCGCCCGTGACAGACGCGCAGCGATCGTGAAAAGCTGAAAGGCTCCGGCGGTGAAAACTGGACAGATGTCATACTTTTTTAAAAACCAGAGTTCTCTCTTCATGCTCAGGTGCAAAGTCATGCAACGGCGAGACCTGAAAAGGTGCCGAACCAAGTCGAGAGCGTTTCAATAACGGCGCTCAGATCTCTCAAAGAAGACATAAGTGGCAGACGGAATCTGACAGCTGTTGCAACAAAGTGAAATCAGGCAGACAGATGAGCTCAAGAGGAAGAAAGATGACGGATGAGGAAAGTGCTTCTCTTTCTTTTCCCTTTTTGTCAACAGATCCATTAAAATAAGAAAGACCAACAAAGAATAAGTACGTAACATAAGGGAAGTATTTCCATCCCAGTTTTACACCCTTTTGCTTTTCCAATGTCACCAAAAGCTATGAGGACAGCGAGCACAATAAATGTCTTCACACAAATTTAGACTCACCAACCTATCATCCACTATTGTGCAATAGTAAATAATCAATGAAGTCCCAAATTCAGTTTTGCACTAATATCTCAGACACAGTGTTTGACCAGTACCCTAAAATTTATTACATCCTTGCATGTGAGTAATGTCTGCAGAAGCTGGAAATACATCTTTCCATATAAATGTGCAACAGCACTTTTTTTTATCATTTAAAACCATGTCCAACCTATCCAAACGTATTAGTCTTTTTAACTCTTGAATCCTTTTTGTTCAACAACGGACACCTTAAGTTGTATGAAGACGCCAATATTGCAACATGAAAGCTGTAGAATTTAGTTTTCAGGCAGCAGTTTCAGTCATTTCTGCTGAGGCAAAATGATAGAAATTTTCAACAGGCTATTGATTAAGTGACGGTTGACGAAAGCATCCATAATGAAAAAGAAATGGCCCAGAGGGCCTATTGATGACATAATGACAGGTAAATGGTTCTCCAAACAGTCTGGTCTGCTGACTAAATGGCAACGATTCCTTAAATATGTTCCGTAGACAAACAAAGTTATTCAGTGTTACGTCTTGCATTTGTTTTTTCAGGCAACTGTGTGTCGTGTTGCACTGAAGCAAACTTTGTAAGAAGAAATACTGTCACAGCCACTGAGAGACTTTTGCGCGAGCCACGCTGATAACTAATAAGCTCTTTTTTACCAACTCTACCTTCTGGATGGCCTCGTAGACGGCTCGAAAAGCTGGCTGCTTGTGATCGTGGAAAACTCCTCTGTTACCATGGAGAATGAAGACACCGGTTTGTTCCGCCTCTTTACAGTTGCTGCCATAGATACAGTGGTCTGGACGGTAGTTCCACTGGCAGGGGAACACATACAGGCTCTCTGGAACACATCGACAAGCGAAGCTGAGTCGAGATGAATGACACGCACACATTTAGGCTGATGGATTAGAACTAGACGCAGAAAGATTATTAGCTATTTCTATGTACATTATCACTATCAAACAGCACCAGTGTGAATGTGGCTGCACGTGCCTGGATTATGGTAAAATATGATATTAAGAAGGTCCTGGTCCCCCCATGTAATATTCAGTTTGTACTTCTGGAGGAGTGGCAACAGGATTTCCTCCCAGCGCAGTCCAGCTGCAGTCATGTCATTCTGGACGGAAACAAGCGGATTACTGCATTAATACCTTGAAACACAAAGAATCCTTCAGTTTATCCGTTCGTACTTGTGAGAATTTAAAAGAATGACAACAGCGACCTCAGCTGGTTGGTATTGGAAGTACACTTACACTCTCGTCCTGAGCGCTTTTAATGTCAACCAATTACTTTCACTCTTTTTTTTTTTTTTTCCACTTAGTACATGTGAAGAAATTGCCACACCATACCTGAAAATATTTTTCCCTGAGCCGCGTCATGTTCATGAGCATGACCCCTGAGTTGACCCCAGTTTTGCCGTAGTACGGGTGGCGTGCAAAACGGTTGTACCAGCCGATGCGTGGCTCCTCGTGTTCAGGTGCCATTGCAGCCAGCTGGGTGGAGTTGAAGTGAGAGAGGAGGTTCCAGATCTCCTCTACCGGCTGCAGGAAAATGATGTCTGTGTCGACGTAAAGCAAAGAGTCCACCTCCTTCAGGATCAGCTGGACAGCGGGTCACAAAACACACCGTGGTCAAAACACACTGGCAATGATTGAAAGTGTATCGTGGCGTGTCATGGAGAAACCAGTGTTGACCAACCGGCAGGAAGAGTCTCTGGGAGGCACATGGCTTGAAGAGCTTCTTCCACTCCTTTGCATTGTCCTTGGGGAAAGTGATGGGATAGATGGTGAAGTTGAATTTGATTTGAACCATCTTGGGCCAGGACCTCAGCTGCAAGACAAGTCGCATAGAGGAAAAAGAAATAGATTACCATCACACCAAAAAAAAAAAAAAAAATGTTGACGTCATGTGTTCTCATGTGAATGCCTTTCAGTCAAATGTCAAAATGCAAAATACACAGTGCACAAGCACGTCAAATCTGTCGTGCTTCTGGGCAGCACACTCACAGCATCTCTGAAACTGTGCTGTAGATCGTCTTCAGCAAAGATGTGGAAGTTGAGCGGCTTGTTACTGAGAAGAATAGCCGACTTTAACATGGTGAGAGTCTCTTCAAGCCGAGGGCCGCAGGCCACCACAGCCAGGTGGCTTCCACCATCACTGCACTCCCCCTCTGCTGCACCTGACCTCGCTCTAGGAAGCAAGAAAAAACAAATTAGCCGTCAAGCCGCACTGATACTCAGGGAACAGCATGATTGATGATGACAAGGTTAGGTTAGCTGTCTGGAAGTCCGTGCTGTAGGTTTGGAACTGTTATAAAAGTTTAGAGGAAATGTGTAACCGAAAACCATGCATTGCAGGCACACATTTATTGTAGATTACTTAGGAAAATTTGGAAAAGCATAAACATAAAAGCTTAACATCATTTCAATTATATGTCTGTACACATATGAGGAAGTTAGGTCAGCACAGTTTTAATGCACCGGGACAAATTTCCAAAAAGCCACAAGCTTTTACTGCTGGGCGGAAAATATTTTTAGGACAAGAAATGTCATAAATGAAATCCCGCTATTTCTGAGGAAAATGACATCGTAAGTCAAACACTGAAAAGCATTATTAGGTGTCAGAATGCAAATTTGAAAATCATTTCTTCTAAAAACAAAAAGGAAAGGAAAATATAGGTCAGAAATAAAGTGAATGCCACTAAATGTCTTGTCTGAAGTGTGGATCTAGTGGGGGAGAGAAAGAAGGGATGAAGGAGGAGAAAGTCATCAAGCAAAGTCCACTCTGAGAACAGCTTTATCTTTACATACAGATGCACAAAAAATAATCATACCTACGAGGCGATTCCAAAAAGCACTTCTCTCCGCAAACATCAGCAGGCTGTCTCCAATATGGACTCCAGTAAGAAACTGACACTGATTTACACCTGACAGAATAAAAACATGACCTTTGGGAACCTCAACGTTTTATGTTCATCTGTTGAACAACAATGCTACATGTTACGGGATTAAAAGGCTAGATTTGACGCAAACTACATGAGGTTAGTAGCTAGTCAAAAATCAATACACACTTGTATTGTCACGACGTAAAAGTCTAAAACAAAATCGCTAATCGGATTGAGCTAACTAGTTTGAAACTAAGGGGGAGTTTTGGAGATTTGCATGGATTTCCCCCCAAAATGCATGCATCAGTTTAACAAATACTGTTTGCAAAATGCATCTCAAACACGATCGAACCACTATTTGACCAGTGGAGAAGCACAAATTACTAAAATTAGCAAAGCTTCATATTATTTTCTATCGACATTAGCATTAGCAAGCTAATTAACTTTCCAGTGACGAGACGTTTACCTTGGTTCAACATACTGCAAACACTAAAACTTGTGTTACCTAGCTAAATTACAGGCAATTATAAGGATGAACCAGGGGAAAGGCAGGGTGACAGATTAAACCAGCAATGTCAAGTACCTGTCCAGCACGTCTCGGTGTCGGCGGCCTGCGAGTCCAGGCTTTTTCCTGAGAATGCTGCCGGTGTCATGACCGCCTCTGTCGGGTATCCTTCGTCCGTTCACCCCCCAGTCTTCTGTGGAGGCCAACTGGCTGTACACGTACAGCAGCGAGAGGAAAGTGAAGAAAATGCACAGGAGAAATGCGTGGAGATAGCATCGCATCTTGCGTTTCAGGCTTCATGTGCTGGACATTTTTGCTGACATCCACAGAACCAGCAGGTCGGAGAGTGAAGCTAAAAGGAAGAAGGGGCTTTTTTGACCACATTTGAAACCTGTCGCTCCACCTCCGCCTTAAAGTGATACAAGGTAACTTGGACTCATTACTACCCCCCACTGGTTAAGAACCGCAAATACTCATTACCGGTGTCGTAAAGTGGAAAAAAAAAAAAGGTGTCCTGTTTGGACTTGGACTCATTTGTACCCCCAGCTGGTTGAGAACCGCAAATCCGCGTTACCAGTGTCGTTAAAGGGGACCTATTATACTAATTTTCGGGCCTGTATTTGATTTCTGGCCCCTCCAGAGCAGCGACACACGATTACCCGCACTGACAGCTTTGTAGATCTTTGTCTGTCGCTGCATCACTTCCTCATATTTCCTGCACCCCGTGAAAACGGCCCGTTTGACTTCACTCCACCCTCCTCCTTTGTGTACGCCTCTCGCCCAGCCCACTCCGCTGTGATTGGTCACACCCTTGGTCGCTGCCTGGCCACACTTCCAGTTTGCTGGTGCTGGAGTTGAGAGTAAACAGCAAACTTTACAAAAGCGTCACAATTTAAACACGTACCGTCGGGAAGGCTTCACCCTTCAGCAGCAGTTTACCGGCTAATCCAGCTTTGTGCTAACCCAGCGTGGGCTGAGTTACGGCCGCAAGCCGGACCGAAGGTCCCCGGACGTTTTTTGTGCCTTCAGTGTTTTGTACTGACCATGTTTTTGTTTTGGATTTTTGTGAAACATTTTAATAGGACTTGGAATGATTTTGTTTCATGCTGTTGACTTGAATCAAAACACTGTCCTAGCAGAGAAAATATGGACGCTGAAATGATCACTTGAGTCATAGAGTCGTTAATTATTGGACAAGAATATCTGCACAACTTAAGTCCACACAAAGAACAAAGGAGGAAGAGCTCTATACAACCGATGTTAACATGCTAGCAGTGTGAAAATTGCTATAAGGAGCGAAACCTGCGAGTCAGAATAGCTGCCTCTTCAGTTTCGCTGCCAGCGAACACAACACACATAACAAGCAGAGCACGGGAGTTAGCGGTGGTGGCTAACAGTTTATCAACGCGATTCAGAGGTTGTACTTTGGGCAGAACCAGTCCGAAAGTATGCCTGAGCATGGCCATGTAGGGAAATCCGGCATGCATTGACGTCAATGCAATCGTCAAAAAAACTCTGTGAAACAGAGTGTTCAGAACCATGCCCAACAACTTGCAGGGCTCAGGTCCAAACTCATTATTTGACGCTTTGGCATCTTTTGACACTAGTATTCAACATTGTAACAGTATTTAGAGCTCAGAAAAGTGGAAAAGCATCAAAGGTCCCCTTTAACATGTTTAATAGAGTTAATTTTGTTTCATTAACAGATACAATATTTTTATTTTACAAATAGTCTTGTTCGATGCCTCCAAATCTCATTTTATTTCATTACGTCACAGAGTTATCAATAATATATATATATATAAAAAACCCGCATTATATTGACTCCAGTGAAGTTTCTGTCTGTATTTAAAGAAGCAAAAGGAGATTGATATAGTCTTCATACATCTTTTTACAAGTACATTTTCATAGATATTTAACTAGGGGCTTTTTTTCTTCCTTTATTATGTGTGGGTATGGGTGAATGTGTGAGTCTGTGCGTGAAGGGTGGGCTCAAGTGTTACCAGTATTTCAGAGACTGTAAGTAATATGTGGGGAATGAGTGTACAATTCCATCCCTTAACATGTTCTTCGCTGCGTTACTGCTGATTCGAGTGTGTGGTTATTTGTCTTTAATTTGGTGGGCCTGTTATATTATGTGTCAGTGTTCACATCATGTTGCTCCTTCTGGAGAGGATCAAACATTCTGCATAACCAGAGTTCACTTTAATTGTGGGGTTTTTACATATACTTTGTTTGGGGAAGTGTATGGTGTTCTCATGATAAAAGGGCACCGATTATGCTTTTCCACTTTTCTGAGCTCTAAATACTGTTACAATTTTGAATAGTACTGTCAAACTATGCAAAATCGTCAAATAATGAGGTTCATGAGTTTGGACATGAGCCATCTATTTTCTGGTCGAGAAATTTCACAAAGTCAGAGTATTGAAGCCACTTGGATTGAAAACGAAATCTGGGTGGAGCAGAGAATATTTTAGGTAGTTGTATAGTCATTGAGATTGGGGCATGGTCCAACAATAATATACCATCATACCAGTACTTCTCAATTTTTGATAGTAGCATGCTTGAGATCAGCAGATAATCTATCCTCTAGTATGTTTTATATGTGCTTATATGTGCTTTATATTTCTCCATAAATACAAATCAAACCAGTGCGTCCATAAAGTGTTTTTAAGAGGAGAAATAATAAGGTACACTAAATATAAATCCAGAAAATATCATGAGCAATTGAAAAACATTGAACAGAAAGTAAAGGATTTAGAAAGGCAACTCTATCATAAAAATATTACAGATAAACAACAAGAGCTGCTTCAGCTGAAAGCCCAATGTAGTGAAATTACTACGAACAAGATAGCTTCTAATGAATTGTGGTTAAAACAGTCATATTATGATCAGGGAGAAAAGGTGGGAAAGTCGTTGGAATGGAGATTAAAAAAAATGCAAACTAGTGAAAGCTATCAATATGGTAACATCTGAAGATGGAAAACAGTTAATTGATCCAGATTAAATAAAAACATCCTTTGCAAATTATTATTATTTAAAAATCTCTACAAATCTGAGTGCCCACATGGATTAGATGACCAAAACAAATTTCTGGATAGGCTTAATTTTCCAACCATTACAGAAGAGACTAAACTAAATCTGGAAAATAAATAAATAAATAAACAAATAAAAAATTGAGGAATTATTACAAGCTTTGATGAGCATGAAAAGTGGAAGGGCCCCTGGATCTGATGGTTACCGGTAGAGATATATAAGGAATTCTCCCTCCAACAGAGCTGCAACAATTTCTCTGTTGTTAAAGCAGGAAAAAGTCGCCCTCAGAAAGAACATCTTATCGTCCCATATCCCTAATGCCGTGTGACACCAAAATTCGATGCAAAGCTCTGGCAAAAAAAGAGTAGAAACTCTTCTTCCAAGCATAATCAATTATGACCAAAATGGTTTTGTCCTAAATAGACAAGCCTTTCACAACACTTGTAGGCTCTTGAATATTGTATTTGCAAAACAAAATAATAAAGGACATGCAATCCACAGACATGAACACTGTGTACTTATGTATTTGTTCTAATGCTGTATTTATCGCAAGGCACATCGCTATCGCAAAAAGGTGTAAAGTCAAGGATGTCTGGTCACCCTGGCTAGCTCGGAGGGAAAAGTTAAGCTAGTAGCTGGCTACTGTGGTATTATATGTTTAGTTAGTCTAATGAACACATCTTGTTCACGAAATACTCCAAATACCTTTCACAATAACTTTCACACAAGGAATCAGCAGATGTTATTTTAAGTTTAAGGGCATCAATTCTCAAAATCACATACCTGAATGGGGGAAATCAACCATTGACACTCAGCTCGGACACCTCTCTTAATGCTCAGTCCAGGGCGATGCCAAACAGTTATGTATTGTGGGGTAAACCGTTTCAGACATCAGGGGATGGACAATCACCTGTGTGAAGTTGGCCCCCACCCACAATAAAACACTATTAATCGTTTGTGCTGCAAAAAATGTTCATTCAGAAGTAGGGTTGCCAACTCCCAGAAATTGAAATATGGGACACCTCATCGGCCAAAAAAATAGGGTTTTTGGGCTGTCAAAACCACATGGAAAACTGCATTTTGGCACAGTTATACCTATTAAATTATAAAGCAGTTGTACCCAGTTGTAAAGCAACGGGGTACTTAGAAAAGCGCAATATAAATTTGAGCTGTTATTATTATTATTCGGGACTGAGCCTCAGCGAAGGCCTGCTCATATCAGAGCAGGTCTTCGCAAGGCGAAGACTCGATTGTATTTTTGTAAGGTTTATTAGGGACTGAGCCAGTGAAAGACCAGTTCGAAACGAACTGGTCTTTCGCAATGGCGAAAGACCCTATTGTATTTGCTATGTTTATTCTTATTATTAGGACTGAGCCAGCGGAAGACCAGTTCGAATGAACTGGTCTTTCGCAATGGCGAAAGACCCTATTGTTTTATATGTTTATTCTTATTATTTACAAAACATGCTCCAAAACTCACCAAATTCGGTATGGAGGTAGAAACTGGTACACAATGAAAGAAAATGAAGACAAAAAGGCAAAATTCCACTTCTAGCGCCCCCTAGAGGGGTCCAACTACAATTGTCCAAAAATTACAAAAGGCCCTAGCTACCACTAGGAAGGTCGAAAAAGATGGGGAAACACCCACGCGTTCGTCTCTTCAAGCCCGACATTTCGTACGCTCTAACCTATGTCGCCCGACAAACAGGGAGTGAGTTATTCCCACTTTTCGTTTTCACATTAAAAGCACAAGGCTCAGAAAGCGCAAGTCCGACGGGCTTGAAAATTCAGTATGACATAGACTGGACGTCCATTACAAAGAATCATCAAAAAAAAAGTGATTTTTCCAACTGCTTTCGCGCTCTCAAGAGGCGTCCAACTACAATTGGCCACTAATTAAAAATGGCCCTAGCATCCACTAGGAAGGTTGAAAAAGATGGGGAAACACCCATCGCTGTTAAATCTCTTCAAGCCCGACATTTTGCACCTCTAACCTTTGTCCCCGACAAACAAGAAGTGAGTTATTCCCACTTGTTTGGTTTTCAAATTAAAATCATAAGGCTCAGAAAGCGCAAGTCCAACGGGCTTGAAAATTCAGTAAGACATAGTCTGGACCTTCATTACAAAGAATCATCAAAAACATTTTTGCTTTTTCCAACTGCTTTTAGGTAACGGCCCTCCAACCAGACTCTAACTCATAACTCTTCATATTTATGGATATAGTTAGAACATTGGATCAGCTTTGACAATGCAAGATCCACTATAAAGGACACTGATTGCGTAACATTCTTTTTTTTTTTTTTTTCTTCCTCAACTGGCAGACAGAACATGATCAAAGGCTATTAAAACATGTCAGTCATAAATGCTGGCTTGTGATTGAACAACGCCCCATAACAACAGACATTTAACTGCAGCACAGCCTAGCTAAAAGATGATACTAGTATCTTTCATGTAGACGCCGAAATGGCTGAGTTCTAAGCTTAGGTGTCCAAGGTTGCAAAAACGCCTTTCTATCTCTCCTCTTTTTAACACACATAAATGGCTGCAGTTTCCTTTAGGAAGTCGTACAGACGTCATTCAAACATCCACGTGTTTGTCTCATCAGTCGCCGGGCGCCGGCAGAGGACGGGGGCAATTGCAGGCGGTCGGGGTCATCGGGGTCGCGTCGTCGGCGCGGCTCAGTCCCGCTCAATCCTGCTTGCAGGGCTAGTTAGGGACTGAGCCAGTGAAAGACCAGTTCGAAACGAACTGGTCTTTCGCAATGGCGAAAGACCCTATTGTATTTGCTATGTTTATTCTTATTATTAGGGACTGAGCCAGCGGAAGACCAGTTCGAAACGAACTGGTCTTTCGCAATGGCGAAAGACCCTATTGTATTTGCTATGTTTATTCTTATTATTATTATTTACAAAACATGCTCCAAAACTCACCAAATTCGGCACGGCGGTAGAAACTGGTACACAATGAAAGAAAATGAAGACAAAAAGGCAAAATTCCACTTCTAGCGCCCCTAGAGGCATCCAACTACAATTGTCCAAAACTACAAATGGCCCTAGCTTCCACTAGGAAGGTCGAAAAAGATGGGGAAACACCCACGCTGTTCGTCTCTTCAAGCCCGACATTTCGTACGCTCTAACCTATATCGCCCAAAAACAGGGAGTGAATTATTCCCACTTTTCGTTTTCACGTTAAAAGCATAAGGCTCAGAAAGCGCAAGTCCGACGGGCTTGAAAATTCAGTATGACATAGACTGGACCTTCATTACAAAGAATCATCAAAAAAAAAGGATTTTTCCAACTGTTTTCGTGCGCCCCAAGAGGCGCCCAACTACAATTGGCCAAATTACAAATGCCCTAAGCGTCCACTAGGAAGGTCCAAAAAGATGGGGAAAACACCCACGCTGCTCGTCTCTTCAAGCCCGGCATTTTGCACCTCTAACCTTTGTCCCCGACAAACAGGGAGTGAGTTATTCCCACTTGTTTGGTTTTCACATTAAAATCATAAGGCTCAGAAAGCGCAAGTCCAACGGGCTTGAAAATTCAGTAAGACATAGTCTGGACCTTCATTACAAAGAATCATCAAAACATTTTTGCTTTTTCCAACCGTTTTTCGTTACGCCCCAACCAGACTCTAAGCCATAACTCTTCATATTTGTGGATATAGTTAGAACGTTGGATCGGCTTTGACAATGCAAGATCCACTATAAAGGACACTGACTGCATAACATTCTTTTTCCTTTTTTTTCCTCAACTGGCAGGCAGAACATGCTCAAAGGCTATTAAAAATGTCAGTCATAAATGCTGGCTTGTGATTGAACAACGCCCCATAACAACAGACATTTAACTGCAGCACAGCCTAGCTAAAAGATGAGTGGAGCTCTGGTGTGAACTACTACATTGATTAACATGGGCGCCGAATGGAAGCGCCGGCGTCATGGCACTTCCGCGTCCAGTGTGAACCGGCGTTAGACTTATATACTGGTTTAGACATCTTTTCTGAAAGTGCTGCGTCGGCCACGAAGCATGCCTACAATTAATGAAGCACACCATCACTGACAAGTGCACCAACGTAGCTTCAGGACCTAGCATGAGATTTAGTGTAGGAACATGAAGTGTATGTAAACTTCTGACCACAACTGTAACTAACCAGTCAGATCAAAGCGGGCAAGAAGAATGGAGTCACTTTGCTGATGGGCTGGATCGTAAAGACTTAAGGTGGGGAACAGAATGTCCACATCAGAATGTCCAAATTGTGACATATAAATATCCTGTCAGACAAAGGCTCTTAGAATTGTCCCCTCTTACGGTGAGCAACTCGACGGACAGCCATTGTCTAACCTCTGCAAGGTAAGTGCACTGAATTCCTTCTTGTACCTATAAACTGTCAGGAAAATAATTATTTCCACTACACTTGTCAATGTGTGTTAACGTGTAAGCTAATGCTTTTCAACAGTGTAAAGCTGATTTTTACATGATTCAATAAATGCGTAACACCTCTACGATCAGGTTAGGGCCTGAACCTTTTTCAGCCTCACTGTTATGCTGAAGTAACTTTTCAGCAAAGCTACCAGAGCATCCTCCGCACTAACTCGTGCCACTAATGTTTTTATGTGGATTTGTGAGCCTGTGTGTATTAATTTTGCTTTTTCCAACTGCTTTCGTGCAACGCCCTCCAACCAGACTCTAACTCATAACTCTTCATATTTATGGATATAGTTAGAACGTTGGATCGGCTTTTGACAATGCAAGATCCACTATAAAGGACACTGACTGCATAACATTCTTTTTCCTTTTTTTTGCCTCAAATGGCAGGCAGAACGTGCTCAAAGGCTATTAAAACATGTCAGTCATAAATGCTGGCTTGTGATTGAACAACGCCCATAACAACAGACATTTAACTGCAGCACAGCCTAGCTAAAAGATGATACCAGTATCTTTCATGTAGACGCCGAAATGGCTGAGTTCCAAGCTTAGGTTGCTCCTGCTCGGTTGGAGCCCTAACGCCTTTCTCTATCTCTCCTCTTTTTAACACACATAAATGGCTGCAGTTTCCTTTAGGGAAGTCGTACAGACGTCATTCAAACATCCACGTATTTGTCTCATCAGTCGCTGGGCGTTGGCAGAGGTCGGGGGTCATCGGGGGTCGCGTCGGCCGTGGCGGCTCAGTCCCGTTTAATCCTGCTTGCAGGGCTAGTTATTATTATTATTATTTACAAAACATGCTCCAAAACCCACCAAATTCGGCACGGAGGTAGAAACTGGTACACAATGAAAGGAAATGAAGACAAAAAGGCAAAATTCCACTTCTAGCGCCCCCTAGAGGGGTCCAACTACAATTGTCCAAAAACTACAAATGGCCCTAGCTTCCACTAGGAAGGTCGAAAAAAGATGGGGGAAACACCCACGCGTTCGTCTCTTCAAGCCCGACATTTCGTATGCTCTAACCTATGTCGCCCGACAAACAGGAAGTGAATTATTCCCACTTTTCGTTTTCACGTTAAAAGCATACAGCTCAGAAAGCGCAAGTCCGACGGGCTTGAAAATTCAGTATGACATAGACTGGACCTTCATTACAAAGAATCATCAAAAAAAAAAGGGATGCTTCCAACCATTTTCGTGCGCCTCAAAAGGCGTCCAACTACAATTGACCACAAATTACAAATGGCCCTAGCTTCCACTAGGAAGGTCCAAAAAGATGGGGAAAACACCCACGCTCGCGTCTCTTCAAGCCCGACATTTTGCACCTCTAACCTTTGTCCCCGACAAACAGGAAGTGAGTTATTCCCACGTTTTTGGTTTTCAAATTAAAATCATAACGCTCAGAAAGCGCAAGTCCAACGGGCTTGAAAATTCAGTAAGACATAGTCTGGACCTTCATTACAAAGAATCATCAAAAACATTTTTGCTTTTTCCAACCGTTTTCAGTAACGGCCCCCAACCAGACTCTAAGCCATAACTCTTCATATTTGTGGATATAGTTAGAACGTTGGATCGGCTTTGACAATGCAAGATCCACTATAAAGGACACTGATTGCGTAACATTCTTTTTCTTTTTTTTTTCCTCAACTGGCAGGCAGAACATGATCGAAGGCTATTAAAACATGTCAGTCATAAATGCTGGCTTGTGATTGAACAACGCCCCATAACAACAGACATTTAACTGCAGCACAGCCTAGCTAAAAGATGATACCAGTATCTTTCATGTAGACGCCGAAATGGCTGAGTTCTAAGCTTAGGTTGCTCCTGCTCGTTTGGAGGCTTAACGCCTTTCTCTATCTCTCCTCTTTTTAACACACATAAATGGCTGCAGTTTCTCTAGGAAATCGTACAGACGTCATTCAAACATCCACGTGTTTGTCTCATCAGTCGCCGGGCGTCGGCAGAGGGCGGGGGCAATTGCAGGCGGTCGGGGGTCATCGGGGTCGCGTCGGCAAGGCGGCTCAGTCCCGCTCAATCCTGCTTGCAGGGCTAGTTCTTATTATTATTATTTACAAAACATGCTCCAAAACTCACCAAATTCGGCACGGAGGTAGAAACTGGTACACAATGAAAGAAAATGAAGACAAAAAGGCAAAATTCCACTTCTAGCGCCCCTAGAGGCATCCAACTACAATTGTCCAAAAACTACAAATGGCCCTAGCTTCCACTAGGAAGGTCGAAAAAGATGGGGAAACACCCACGCGTCAGTCTCTTCAAGACCGACATTTCGTACGCTCTAACCTATATCGCCCAAAAACAGGGAGTGAATTATTCCCACTTTTCGTTTTCACGTTAAAAGCATAAGGCTCAGAAAGCGCAAGTCCGACGGGCTTGAAAATTCAGTATGACATAGACTGGACCTTCATTACAAAGAATCATCAAAAAAAAAGGGATTTTTCCAACTGTTTTCAGTGCGCCCCCAAGAGGCGCCCAACTACAATTGACCACAAATTACAAATGCCCCTAGCGTCCACTAGGAAGGTCCAAAAAGATGGGGAAAACACCCACGCGTTCGTCTCTTCAAGCCCGGCATTTTGCACCTCTAACCTTTGTCCCCGACAAACAGGGAGTGAGTTATTCCCACTTGTTTGGTTTTCACATTAAAATCATAAGGCTCAGAAAGCGCAAGTCCAACGGGCTTGAAAATTCAGTAAGACATAGTCTGGACCTTCATTACAAAGAATCATCAAAAACATTTTTGCTTTTTCCAACTGTTTTCGTGCAACGGCCCCAACCAGACTCTAAGCCATAACTCTTCATATTTGTGGATATAGTTAGAACGTTGGATCGGCTTTGACAATGCAAGATCCACTATAAAGGACACTGACTGCATAACATTCTTTTTCCTTTTTTTTCCTCAACTGGCAGGCAGAACATGCTCAAAGGCTATTAAAAAATGTCAGTCATAAATGCTGGCTTGTGATTGAACAACGCCCCATAACAACAGACATTTAACTGCAGCACAGCCTAGCTAAAAGATGAGTGGAGCTCTGGTGTGAACTACTACATTGATTAACATGGGCGCCGAATGGAAGCGCTGGCGCTTCGCGGCACTTCCGCGTCCAGTGTGAACCGGGCGTTAGACTTATATACTGGTTTAGACATCTTTTCTGAAAGTGCTGCGTCGGCCACGAAGCATGCCTACAATTAATGAAGCACACCATCACTGACAAGTGCACCAACGTAGCTTCAGGACCTAGCATGAGATTTAGTGTAGGAACATGAAGTGTATGTAAACTTCTGACCACAACTGTAACTAACCAGTCAGATCAAAGCGGGCAAGAAGAATGGAGTCACTTTGCTGATGGGCTGGATCGTAAAGACTTAAGGTGGGGAACAGAATGTCCACATCAGAATGTCCAAATTGTGACATATAAATATCCTGTCAGACAAAGGCTCTTAGAATTGTCCCCTCTTACGGTGAGCAACTCGACGGACAGCCATTGTCTAACCTCTGCAAGGTAAGTGCACTGAATTCCTTCTTGTACCTATAAACTGTCAGGAAAATAATTATTTCCACTACACTTGTCAATGTGTGTTAACGTGTAAGCTAATGCTTTTCAACAGTGTAAAGCTGATTTTACATGATTCAATAAATGCGTAACACCTCTACGATCAGGTTAGGGCCTGAACCTTTTTCAGCCTCACTGTTATGCTGAAGTAACTTTTCAGCAAAGCTACCAGAGCATCCTCCGCACTAACTCGTGCCACTAATGTTTTTATGTGGATTTGTGAGCCTGTGTGTATTAATTTTGCTTTTTCCAACCGTTTTAGGTACAGCAACGGCCCTCCAACCAGACTCTAACTCATAACTCTTCATATTTATGGATATAGTTAGAACGTTGGATCGGCTTTGACAATGCAAGATCCACTATAAAGGACACTGACTGCATAACATTCTTTTTCCTTTTTTGCCTCAACTGGCAGGCAGAACGTGCTCAAAGGCTATTAAAACATGTCAGTCATAAATGCTGGCTTGTGATTGAACAACGCCCCATAACAACAGACATTTAACTGCAGCACAGCCTAGCTAAAAGATGATACCAGTATCTTTCATGTAGACGCCGAAATGGCTGAGTTCCAAGCTTAGGTTGCTCCTGCTCGGTTGGAGCCCTAACGCCTTTCTCTATCTCTCCTCTTTTTAACACACATAAATGGCTGCAGTTTCCTTTAGGGAAGTCGTACAGACGCCATTCAAACATCCACGTGTTTGTCTCATCAGTCGCCGGGCGTTGGCAGAGGTCGGGGTCATCGGGAAGTCGCGTCGGCCGTGGCGGCTCAGTCCCGTTTAATCCTGCTTGCAGGGCTAGTTATTATTATTATTATTTACAAAACATGCTCCAAAACCCACCAAATTCGGCACGGAGGTAGAAACTGGTACACAATGAAAGAAAATGAAGACAAAAGGCAAAATTCCACTTCTAGCGCCCCTAGAGGGGTCCAACTACAATTGTCCAAAAACTACAAATGGCCCTAGCTTCCACTAGGAAGGTCGAAAAAGATGGGGAAACACCCACGCTGCTCGTCTCTTCAAGCCCGACATTTCAGACGCTCTAACCTATGTCGCCCGACAAACAGGGAGTGAATTATTCCCACTTTCGTTTTCACGTTAAAAGCATACAGCTCAGAAAGCGCAAGTCCGACGGGCTTGAAAATTCAGTATGACATAGACTGGACCTTCATTACAAAGAATCATCAAAAAAAAAAGGGATGCTTCCAACCATTTTCGTACGCCCCCAAAAGGCGTCCAACTACAATTGACCACAAATTACAAATGGCCCTAGCTTCCACTAGGAAGGTCCAAAAAGATGGGGAAAACACCCACGCGTTCGTCTCTTCAAGCCCGACATTTTGCACCTCTAACCTTTGTCCCCGACAAACAGGAAGTGAGTTATTCCCACGTTTTTGGTTTTCAAATTAAAATCATAACGCTCAGAAAGCGCCAAGTCCAACGGGCTTGAAAATTCAGTAAGACATAGTCTGGACCTTCATTACAAAGAATCATCAAAACATTTTTGCTTTTTCCAACCGCTTTTAGCAACGCCCCCCAACCAGACTCTAAGCCATAACTCTTCATATTTGTGGATATAGTTAGAACGTTGGATCGGCTTTGACAATGCAAGATCCACTATAAAGGACACTGATTGCGTAACATTCTTTTTCTTTTTTTTTTCCTCAACTGGCAGGCAGAACATGATCGAAGGCTATTAAAACATGTCAGTCATAAATGCTGGCTTGTGATTGAACAACGCCCATAACAACAGACATTTAACTGCAGCACAGCCTAGCTAAAAGATGATACCAGTATCTTTCATGTAGACGCCGAATGGCTGAGTTCTAAGCTTAGGTTGCTCCTGCTCGTTTGGAGGCTTAACGCCTTTCTCTATCTCTCCTCTTTTTAACACACATAAATGGCTGCAGTTTCTAGGGAAATCGTACAGACGTCATTCAAACATCCACGTGTTTGTCTCATCAGTCGCCGGGCGTCGGCAGAGGACGGGGCAATTGCAGGCGGTCGGGGGGGTCATCGGGGTCGCGTCGGCCGCGGCGGCTCAGTCCCGCTCAATCCTGCTTGCAGGGCTAGTTATTATTATTTACAAATTCCCGCTGCTTCTTTCCCCATTTTGACCCCTTACCATATAAAATATGCGAATTAAATCCGCCACATAGGTAGAAACTGGCGAAAATTTGATAAAATTAAGAGAAAAGGCAAAATTCCACTCTCTAGCGCCCCTAGAGGCGTCCAAAAAATTGAAATGGAACTAGTTTCCACTAGGAAGGTCGAAAAAATATGGGGAAAAATTCCATGCGTTCGTCTCTTCAAGCCCGACATTTCGTACGCTCTAACTTATATCGTCCGACATACAGGAAGTGAGTTATTTCCACTTTTTTGATTTCACGTTAAAAACTAACTTCTTCTAGGAAGGTCGTAGAGACATGCGGCCAACACCCACGCGTGCGGGCAATCCAGACCTATTTGCTGATATGCTGACCTTTGACCCCACACAAACCGGAAGTGAGCTATCGTCCCTTCTTTGGAAAAGAGTGAAAACACAAGGCTCAGAAAGCGCAAGTCCGACGGGCTTGAAAATTCAGTATGACATAGACTGTACCTTCAATCCACGGAATCATCAAAAAAAACGTTCAATTTTCAAACCGTTTTCGCAACGCCCCTCCAAAGTCGACGCACATTGAAAATTGACCAAAAATCGCTCAAAATCCCCCTCAAAAAATTAAAATGCCTCTAGCGCCCTCTAGGAAGGTCGAAACGACATGGGACGAAAACCCACGCGTTCCTTGGATACAGACCTACATTCTGAAATGATGACCTTTGACCCCTGACAAACCGGAAGTTAGCTATTTCCACTTCTTTGAAATCATCCACAGTGACAGTACTCAACTAACCGTCAATGCTGCAAGTTTCAAACCTTTTGTATTGCACAGACTACACTCTCAGAAGGTCAACGTAAAAATAATGGTCCGGATACGTTGCACCGTTTTCATTTTAGAACCCTTTAAAGTCGATGCATGTCTAAACTGTCCAAAATCCAAAAACACACCAGAAAGCTAAAATGCACCTAGCGCCCTCTAGGAACGTCGAACATTGGTGCAACACATATCCACGCGTTCGTCTCGTCAAGCTCTACGTCGCGTACGCTCTAATTTTGGCATCCGACAAACAGGAAGTTAAATATTTCGAGTTGTTTGAGATCGCCTGAACGAAAAAAAAACGAAGTTCGTATTTTCACCACCACGCCTACAACGTTACTCACACCCCGGATACCTATACATAGTTAGATAGCTGAAGCTCTTAGCTAAAAGAAGATACCAATATCTTTCCTGTAGACGCCGAAATGGCGGAGTTCTGAGCTTAGATGTCCATGCTTCCAAAAGCGGAGCTAACGGAGCTAGCGGCGCTATCTCTGCTCCTGCAGGTTGGGAGCCCCTCACGCCTGTCTCTTTCTCTCCCTCTTATTCAACAGGCATATACTGTAAATGGCTGCAGTTTCCTTTACAAAAGTCCTACAGACGTCATTCAAACATCCACGTGTTTGTCTCATCAAGGCCTATAATTTACATTTGACAGCTACTTCAAAAAAGCCTGCAGGTAAAAAATATGCCTCATTTGCATATACAGGCTTATGATGATTAGACCTCTTGTCCAGCTTTTTCAAGACACAAATGGCTGCAGTTTCCTTTAGGGAAGTCATACACACGTCATTCAAACACCCACGTGTTTGTCTCATTAAGGCCTATGATTTAGATTTGACAACATCTTCCAAAAAAAAAAAAAAAAAACTTTGAAAAATCTGCATCATTTCCATAGACTTCTTTCAGCAGATGTCACCGAGCCGGCAGAGGACGGGGGTCAATTGCTGGCGTCGGCAGGGGTCGGGGTCATCGTGGGTCATCGGGGTCGCGCGTCGGCCACGGCGGCTCAGTCCCGCAAACGCTGCTTGCAGCTTTAATTATTATTATTATTATTATTATTATTATTATTATTACAAACAATACAAACACATGCATTAGGCTACTGCATTACACTTTCTGTAACATGTTGTAATAACAAGTCATAACATAACACAGCACAGGGACGCACGTACACACTCACACGCTAGTACTGTTGTGCCTTACTAATGTCCTTCGCATACAGCACACAAACACCAAGGCAAGCAGACAGACACACATTGCATGGCGAACCAAACGAAAAAATATATGCATGTTCCGTTTACCCGGGAGGCCGGGACAAACAACGTCCTGTACGGGATGCGCCTCTTTTGGCGTCCCGGCCAATACGGGACGGTTGGCAACCCTATTCAGAAGTGCAAGTGTCACTGCAAGTTCAGCAACTGTGGAGGCAGAGTTTCGAAATATCAAACATGGCATATTTAAATATGATAACTTGCCCATCCGGGTAGATCAATTTATTGGTCGCCACCTCTTGTATATTGAGGGCAACATGCAGATTTACTCTTCAATACAAAAAACTTCAGAGAAGGAAGAGAAGGCCACAAGATTACCGATTGCCAAAGAGGCCACAGATGTCAATCCGGTTTCCAAGCCCATCCAAGGTGAGGAAGGCAGACAATTGAAGCTCCAGCCGATGACATTGAGAACTGGAGAGGTCTCGCCATTCCATTCAAGAAAAGGAAAAGGATTTCCCACCTCTGTCCTTGCCTGGAGTGGTTACATGCTGATCCATCTGTGAGAACAAAGAAGGAAAATGTGGGGTTGTTAAAGAATGGAAATCTTCAGCAGCCTGTTCGCCTCAACAACGCAATAGTCTCTGTACAAAACACATGTGCATTTGATGCCTTTTGTCAGTGCTTGTGTAGCACTTGTGTAGCGTGGCAATGTTGCGAAGACACCCGCACTACACATTTATTTATTTATTTTTTGTTTCTTGAGAAGCTTTTATTTTGGTTTTCTGTGGAAGCACAACAGACAACACATGTTAACGTCCGCTATTACGGTTCGCTCCACATAGCTCTCACGAGCCACTTGAGAGACTTCCTCTCTCCACTTATTTTACAATTAGAAATACAGATCCATACACGACTTCGATTTGAACTTATTAAACATGTTGTTTCCCACATTCAATCTTACTGGTGTACATTTAAATATTCACATTTCTATTAAATAAACATCCCATAACGTCAAACGAACACTAACGTAACCGAACGGACTCGAGCGTCAACCCCGCCTCCTGGTAACCTAGCAACGGGCTAGCCGTTGTTTCCTCTTCGCTAGGTAATCACTCGGAGACGATACATTCAAAACGTAAATTTAACTCACATACCCTCGATCTCAGACTTCAATTACGAAACAGTTACACATACATTCACTCTTATTGTCAACCATTTTCCCCTTCTCACCTGTGGAAGCCCAACAGACAACACATGTTAACGTCCGCTATTACGGTTCGCTCCACATAGCTCTCACGAGCCACTTGAGAGACTTCCTCTCTAGCGTTATTCCCCGGGGCGAACGCGACCTCCACTGGTAGAAGTGGGTAACTGCACCCTGCTCACCGATCACTCTCACACACCACAAACCACCACCAAAGCAGGAACAGTGTTTTTCCACAATTATGCTACACTTGCATATAAACAAAACGAGGCCAATGTGAGGCGCCCGTAATACTCAGAAGACTCTAGAGTTCGCTCAAGGAGGGAGTGGAGACGAGACCAGAGACAGGTTTGTATTTTCATATATTTATATATTAATAGTGGTGATAAACAAGGTGAAATTATATACAGTGAGCAAAAATAAGTTTAACAAAACCGCAAAAGAAAAATGAAATGGCCATTTAAACAAATAACACAGGACAACAATTTCAACAAAAACCATCAAACAAAATTATCAACTGTACCATAGCAAAGCATTAATGCAGCCACCCCAACCGCAACCCTTCAGCCCACCCACAGTTCATGACAAAAACCCACGTCTGGGTTGGGGATCAAATACAACAGTCAGAATGAAATATGAGAAGGAATGAAAGTTCAGTAGAAGGGGGGGTGTATATAAATGAGTGTAAATGTATGTCAGTATGTATGTATGTGGATGGAAGGGGGCCACGGGCTAAGCAAGTGGGTGAGAGATTTTAATTGAGCTCCAAGGAGCCCCCTACCGGCCTGGCAGGTGGGGGGCGTTTCTGCTGTAGGCTCGTTCTAGTCCTGCTTCTTTAGCTCGCCATCTTTCATGGACCTGGCCAGGTCACAGGCAAGACAACACTCAGCCTTGTTCAGTTCAGGTCAGGTTGGCGCAGTGGAAGGCTCCTGTAGCTCATCTCTCATGTGGCTTCCCCCATTGCTTGATTGAGAGTGAGCCACAGTGGCCTGATATACCCACCCGCTGGTGGTGATTGGTTACACCAACCCACCTGACCACATGACATCACACGCGGGCTGGCCATTGTTTGGCCAGCTCCACACATGTGCCCCGATGTCATCACAAAAGAGTTGACACCCATTGGCCACCTCGACCCATGTGACCATATGATTAGATAATTCCTGGGGCAACTGGGTAGAGCAAAAAAAAAAAACCAGTTTATCACCCTTGCTACACTTGTGTTGTACTTACTGTGACGGTCTTAATTTCCAAAACCTGGTTGATGGTGAGGAAACCGACAACCAACTACTTCATTTGGTAAAAGCCATCACAACTGAGGGAGTGTCTCAGCAGACATACAAACAGAGGGCACAACTGCTGGGTTCACTGTTTGAAAGTACACAGTTCAGGTCTGGCACCCTAAAAATGGATGAACAATGCAACATTACTCATTCATAGGACAATGAGGAACATCGCAAGTGTTTACATGACAAAACAATGCTCCTCAAAGAACTGTCGACTCAACACACCAACAATAAAGGGAGTTCCACTTGTGTGTCCTTCCATTGCTGTCCTACAGGCGTCTGGAATGGCTCATCTTCAGCTGCAGCCAATCATGGGTCAGGGCGTGTAACTTTCCACCTAACACGGTGTCTCAATGGCACGCCTATTCTACATACAAAATTGGTGGAAACAGAAAACAGAAAAAAAAAAACCCACAGCGTACACACATAGCAGCCAAGCTAAAAACAAAAATGGCTGCGTTCAGAACATTATTATGGATAATTAGTTTATAAGTGGATACAGATCTGGTGGCCGTAACAAATATTGTTGCTTGGGATATTTGTGTTTTGTGGTTGCTTGTTCATTTTTTGGTTTTGTTTTGGCCTTACTATTTTAAGAATTTTAGTGAAAATTTTTACCCACTATGATTTGTAATTATTGTCATATCTTGTCTTTTTTCATGTGGACCTCAGGACCAATATTCTTCACGTGGTGAAAAATAACTGGGATCCTTCAATAAATCATAAAATTCAATAAAACATAAACAAACAACTGCCATCCCTCACACAATCACTGTGTCACAAAATGGAAAAGAAAAAGTCATTTCATACTTTCAGGTTTTCTTAATATTTTATTCCATATTTTTTGCTAAATAGTTATTCTCTTAGTCATCATCTCAAACCCCAGCAGCAGTGGTAAAATATGAAAGCGCATTCTTGCAAAAAATACACAGAATCAGTGAAATAAGGACACTGTCGCTGTGAGAATGGCCAAACGTTCAGCGTGGACATTAACAAGAAAAGGAGTTCCTGGCACAGATGTAGCGAAGTTTCCAGGTGCACGGGTAGTTGCGCCATCCATCTGAAATGTGTGGAGGATGGAAACATTAACAGCAAGCCATATTTTGTACGTTCACACTTCACTTCAGAAATCCAGCTTCACGGTGCATGAAAAGCAAATTCTCTCAATTCTGAAGTTAAATCAGCAAGTACAGTGCAAGGTCGACTCACTTGTGCTTTGAAGGTACAAACAGGAGTTGGAGCTGGCGGTGCTCTGCATGTGCCAGTTTGTGTAGTAGAACCCTTCACGGTCAGTCCACAGCCACTGACCCTGAGACACAAAAGCAGCAGTGACAGGAAGCAGCTTAGCTGCAGGAAGTCCAGAAGCTGGTTTGGACCTGATGTGGACCTAATGCAGTGTTTCATGAGTTCAGACCTGCAGGTAGAAGCCTCCCAGCCACAGTGAGCTCTGACCGGCTGTCCCAGCAATCTGCTGCAGGAAGCTGTAGACTCTTGGGTTAGGCACAGAAGCCAGGCTGCCTCCAAGATCGTTACAGTGCTCCTGTTGGACACAACAGGTCTTCAGAAGGACTGACCAGGAACCAAATGCATAGTGAGTGCACATAGTGTGACAGCGGCAGTACCTTGGCTTTGAACCAGGTCGCAGCAGTTCTGACATACTTGTAGCATCGAAGACTATGGCTGAACCATCCAGTTGGACAGTAGTCAGTGAGAGCTGCAGATAAAACAAGGGGTTCACGTTTACACCACCCTCATCATCTGCAAAGTGTGATGGACTGCGGGGAACAGTTAGCAGGGTCTCTCAAATACATCCATGAATTGAGAGTGATAACCACCTTTGGGAGCATCTTCCTCCTTAACCTCTGCCACCGTTCTGGACTCCTTCCCTGAAAAGTCAGAACTTTTTCAGCTGACATTCACAAGTTGAAGACAAGCTTTGTCAATGATGGTCACTTTTGGCCTTGTTGCCATATTAATGTTCTTCTAACACACAAACCAGATTCAGCAGCGAGCTCTTCATTCACAGCTTCCAACACCGGCTCTGTGGACGAAACACATTGATGTTGGTGTCGGTAGATAAGAGTGCATGTGCAAGTGAGAAAGAGAGATACAGACCTGGAGCCGCTTCATTGACTTCAGCTGGAGCTGCAGACACAAACATAACACAAGTCAGTTACTCCTCTGTCTCTTCCTGCACTTTGTCTCAGGTTGTCATTCTTGTATGAGGGTGTGAAGAGTCAGAGGCACCTGCATATGCAGCACAGAGCAGAAAGCAAAGGACCAGGACAGTCTTCATGGTAATCAACAGCAATCTGGATTCTCCCTGAGGACAGAAAACTGTTGCTGTTGAATGAAGAGAGGGCAGAGTCACCAGGAGGTCAGGGCCAGCGAGGCGTCTTACCTGTTCAAGTATCTGTGAGCAAAGGGTGATGTTCAGGTGTGGCCTGAGCGATGAAGTGATGACAGAGGGCTGCGCCCTCTTTTATACGGCTGAACCACAGCGAGTCCTGCTGGTGGGCGTGTCCTTGTTGGTGTGCACGTCAGCATCAAGTGCAGCAAGGTGTAAAGGTGAAGGTGAAGGTGACCTCTAATGTGGTTCATGACATGAACACAGGAGCAGTTGGCACACAAGCCTGTCTTTTTTGCTTTTGTGCTTTGAAAAGTTCATGTTAATGGGTTCAAAACTTGTTGAATGATACTGTAGGATATGTGCACACAGAAGCAGCAGAATAACAACATTTTCTGCAGCTTTAACAACACCCCCAACACACATTGCAGTTTCCTGAAATCTTCCAGATGGGTGGAAAAGTCTATGCTACTTCAGGGCCATCGCAGCAACGGCATGCTGAACGTGACATTTTAAAGAATTTGCAACCACTGGTTCGAGATGTAAAAGGGCTGGGGAGATAAACTGTAAGAGACAGTATTGTAGACATTTGGGTCAGATAGAACACTTTAAACATCTACACCCCAGTAAGATGCTGTCGATTACATTTGACAGTTGATGTGACCCTTTTGGGAGAAACCCACAACATCCATAGTCAGTTGGTATAGTTGGTCATGACTAATCCCAAGGTTTTCCTCCAGGGAGTTCTGGGTCTGTGGTGGGACCCTACTCCCAGTTACACTTGCCTGGAGAACCTCTCATATAGGGTGTCCTGCATTCAGAAGGTTCAACCCCTTCAGTTGGACCCTTGAAGAGCAGAGAGTTTTTGGGGCTACGCTGAGCAGCTGAGTGGACGTGATTTACATGAGTGCACTTTAAAAGAAAAATTTGTGAGAGGTTATACAACTCTTTGCATATTGCGTAACATGCAATTGTATTTCTTACGGCATTTCCCCGCATCTGACTAATTTGAGGTTAATATACAACAAAATGAGTGCACTTTGTACGCTCAATAAAAATTTCACTCACATCATAAGGAAAAAGATCCACAAATAGTTTATGAAGGGCAAGAAAAAAATGATATCTTTATTGTATCTATCTATTGTTGGTTTGTGTGAGAAGAAAAAGTCTTCCCACCAAGACAAATAGCCAAACAAAAGCTGCAAGACACCAATTTCCTGTGACCATTTGGTCCGTGGTTCATATTAATAGCTAAAGTAATGCTTTGTCAATAGCTCCAGACCAGCTGCCACAGTGCCTTTTTCTGTCCTCTCCAAGAAAAAACTAAATCAAATGCAATTTCATTACTATAAACACCTCATGGTCATGGAAGAAATGGTGTTAGTGAAAGAAACCAATTGGAGACCTGCATTATTTTATCCACCCATCCATTTTCTATAACTGCTTGTCCTGCACTCAGGTTCACAAGGGGCTTTTGGAGTCTATCCCAGTTGTCATTGGGCAACAACAGGCAGGGTACACCCTGGACAAGTCCCCAGTTTATTGCAAGGACACCTAGAAAGACAAAACAACCAAATACAGTAGCACTCACTGTCACGGCCAATTTGGAGTTCCCAATTCACCTCACATGCATGTTTTTGGACCATGGGAGAAACCCGGAGAACCTCTAACGAACCTAGAGAAACAGGGAGAACATGCAAACGCCACACTGAGGCCCCAGGCCCGGGATCAAGCCCATAACCTTCTCGCTTGAAGGCGACAGTGCTAACCACTGTATCACTAATGTACTTAAATACAGTTAAAGTCAATGTATGTAAACATGGTAACATTTCATCATGTAAATGCATATGTGTTAAGTATAAAGCAATGCTGTTTATTACAGCCAAGTTGTTAAAAAGCCAGGACAACAAACTGTCTTGTGCAATAACAAAAATTATGAGTATTTTAATGAATTATAACTTTATAATTATAAGTATTTAAAATTTATTTTATTGGGTATTACTAAAAAATTGAATCTGCACATTGTCATGTTACGAAGGGAAGACACTTTTAATGTTCAAGTGCTTTTTAATTTGGAATGCACACTCAGTATAGAAATGCTATTCACGGCTCTCATATAATGTCACATGCACTCTCGGCCCCAGTTGTCTTCCACTTAACTCTCAACTACGGCAACTCAAAAAGGCCAATAAGTACAATCGCACAACATCTGCCCCCTAAAATAAAGAAACACAGACAGGCATATCACATCAGCGTAAACATTGCCCAGTACTAAACTTCAAAATAAACTGGCTTGCACCAGTGGCTGCAATTGGTCTCATCAAGACTAAGCAGGGGTCAGGTTGTTTGAGGATATGTTCGGCTGTCTGAACTGCTCTCTCCCCAGCCCCATTTGCCTGTGGGTAGTGTAAGAAACCATACCTCTGTTTGAAGTCCTGGAACTCCGCTGAAGAAAACTGTGTTGCATTATCACTGACCAGTTTTATTGGGATTCTCCATCTCGCGAACATGTTTTTCAGCTTGCCATGACATTCCTGCTTGTGATACCAGTGAGGGGAGCAATTTCAATGTCTCTGAAAACATTATTCACCACAATGAGGTAACTCTTACCCTCTAATTCGCACAGGTCAGCTGCGATCCTTTGCCAGGGTCCACCGGGAAGGGGAGTTGTGAGCAGTGGCTCACATTTCTGTGTTGGTTTATGCACTGCACAGAAGTCGCACAACTTAACTTTCTTGGTGAGTTGGGCGCCTATGCTGGGCCACCAGACTGTTGACCTTGCTCGCTGGCGACACTTTGTTAATCCCTGGTGGCCTTCGTGCAGCTGGTTTAGGACGTCAGATCTGAGTGCTGCAGGGATGACAATGCGATCTTGGTACAGCACTAGGCCGTCTAATTCGGAAAGGTGAGCTCTGGCTGCATGGAATGCTCGCAGAGGTGAAAACTCTGACATTCTTTGAGGCCACCCTTTTCTGATGAAGGTAGCCACTTTTTGAAGTTCTGCGTTGCACTGTGTGGCCCTGCAGATTTCTTCAAGCTTAGGTGATTTGATGGGCTTGCTAGCCACGACTGTGGGCTGTTTGCCTGGAATGTGCTCGGCAGTGACGTTGAATTGCATGAGGTGCACAAGCTATCTCTGACACCTCAGTGGAGCCTTGTCGAGGTCGTATCTGTTGATTAATGGCACTAAAGGCTTTTGGTCTGTTTGCAGACGGACACAGCCCATCCCTTGGATGTATCGAGCAAAGCGCCCACACACTCGCCAAGAACTCTTTCTCAATCTGCGAGTATCTCTTTTCAGTGTCCGTTAGAGTTCTGGAACAGAAAGCGACAGGCCTCAGCTCCCCGTCGTGGTCCTGCAACAGTACAGCACCCAGACCTTAGCTGCTGGCGTCTGCACTAACCACAGTAGGCCGGCCTGCGTCGTAGTAGAGTGCTGGTGCGGTCATAAGCAGCGGTTCACCCCAGACCCACGCACTGTCCCTTTTGAGAAGGTTTTTCACCGGGTGCAGCACAGTGGACAGACCTGGCAGGAATTTGCCCACGAAGTTTATCAAACCCAGCACCTGACAAAGTTCCTCCACATTTGTGGGGCTTGGCATTTTAGCGATGCTTTCCACTTTGCTGTTGTCCAGTTTGGTGCCCGAAGAACTGCAGTTGTTTTCCTGAAGTGACACTTGGCCCTGTTGAGTTTAAGGCCCGATGTTTTGATTGTTTACAGCACCACGTCCAGGCGGCGGTCGTGCTCTTCTTTGTTGGCCCCGAAGACAAGAATGTCGTCCATCACCACCACTGTCCCTCCAGGCCCTGGAGCAGGTTGCTCATCAGCTGTTGAAAAATCTCAGGTGCCGAGGTGATCCTGAATGGCAGGCGTTTAAAACAGATCCTGCCCATGGGAGTGATGAACGTGGTGAGTTTCTGGCTGCTGGGGTCCAGTGGAATTTGCCAGAACCAGTCTGTTGGCGTAGTGACCTCCTCTATAATGCCAATATTGAGCATGTGCTTCAACTCTTTTTCCACCTTTGGGAAGAGGGGGAAAGGGACTATCCATGGTGTATTCACACTGTAGCATCCGGCGTCATCAGACAGTTCTATCTTCGCCGGCTCACAGTTTTACAGCCCGATCTCTCCAAACACATCTCCTGTTGAGTCATTGTTAATCTCATTTACTCTTGTGACAAGTCCCATACTGTTCGCCACTGTTTTCCCAGTAGGTTGCTGACATATTTTGACAGTAATCCAGTGCCTATATTTTTGCCCCTTGTAAATGGTGTTGGCGAGGAATTTGTCGACACACCTCACCTTTCCACCTAGGCTGTATAGCATTGGCCTGGAATGGGTCAGCCTGGGCCTCCGCTGCAGCCCGCTGAACGTCGCCTCCGTCACAACCGTAGTGTCAGCTCCAGTATCGATCTTAAAATCCACCAGGCTGCCCTCAACTAAACTCAACATCCCAGTCAGTGTCTATGCCTGGCTCATCAATGACAGATGCCTCCTGTTCAGTCACAGCAAAGTCAAATTTCTCCATTATGACATTAACGTCAAACTTCGGCTCAGGGATTGCCTCCGTAGCAGCCGGAAAGATGAAAGATCTTAAGATTGATCCGAAAGATCCTTCCCCATCACGTAAATGCAAGTTTCTTGCCCTGCTCTACTTGTAACTTAATGTGACAAGGTACAGAGGGCCCGGCGGGCTTCAAACCCCAGACTCCCGGGTAATAGTCATGTGTGCTTAAGAATTCGGCCAAAAGGATATCCCCTTGGCCAAGTAGCCAGGGCGCATGATCAATTGGAGGCATAGTGACAGGATCGCCACTGTCACATTAACAAGCAATTTGTTTTAGTTTCATTGGAGCCCTTTAATTTTTCTTGTTTGTTCACTCTCCTACCACACCGCCGACAGCGAAGGTAAATTCCGTTGTCCTCAACTCGACTTCAAAATCCGTGGATCCACTCCTCCAGGTGGTGTCCACGAAGCCTCGCGGCCTTCCACTGCTGGTCTCCTCTCACCACTGGCCTCGATGGTGTTCTCGCTCCCACACCAATCAGCACCAACTCAAACTCCACAAAAACTTGACCTAAGAAACAGGTCACATTCTCTTTGACAGGACATTTTTTCACACACACATTGCACACACACGTGGCGCATGTACGCCCACACACATTAACGCGTTATATCACAGTAGCTAAACATTTTGTCTTTGGCTAACTCACAATGTTAACTACTAGCCTAATTACTAATGGCTCATATACACGTGACAGTACACGAGCAATCAGCAGCTAAGTTAACACCACGGCAACTCGCTTTAAGTTGCTTCGAAACAGAAAATAAACTCACCACAGTGCAGGAAACAAACACACAACTCTGTGGATTTGTGGAGTCGATGTGAACTCGCATCTGTCTCTGTCCCAGGAGGCTGTGCGCACATTACAACGTGATTGGGCGTGACATCATGACTATATACTCTGTACGTTCAGGTGGGCTGAGTTAAACATAGAGATGCTTGCGCTCTCTCTCACACACACACATATAAAACTAAATGACGGACTTTTCTTTTATTTAGGCCTCAGTGTGGCGTTTGCATGTTCTCCCTGTTTCTCTAGGTTCTTTAGAGGTTCTCCGGGTTTCTCCCATGGTCCAAAAACATGCATGTGAGGTGAATTGGGAACTCCAAATTGGCTGTTACAGTGAGTGCTACTGTATTTGGTTGTTTTGTCTTTCTAGGTGGCCTTGCAATAAACTGGGCACTTGTCCAGGGTGTACCCTGCCTGTTGTTGCCCAATGACTCCAAAAGCCCCTTGTGAACCTGAGTGCAGGACAAGCAGTTATTGAAAATGGATGGGTGGATAAATTAATACAGGTCTCCAATTGGTTTCTTTCACTAACACCATTTCTTCCATGACCATAAGGTGTTTATAGTAATGAAATTGCATTTGATTTAGGTTTTTCTTGGAAAGGACAGAAAAAGGCACTGTGGCAGCTGGTCTGGAGCTATTGACAAAGCATTACTTTAGCTATTAATATGAACCACGGACCAAATGGTCACAGGAAATTGGTGTCTTGCAGCTTTTGTTTGGCTATTTGTCTTGGTGGGAAGACATTTTCTTCTCACACAAACCAACAATAGATAGATACAATAAAGATATCATTTTTTTCTTGCCCTTCATAAACTATTTGTGGATCTTTTTCCTTATGATGTGAGTGAAATTTTTATTGAGCGTACAAAGTGCACTCATTCTGTTGTATATTAACCTCAAATTAGTCAGATGCGGGGAAATGCCGTAAGAAATACAATTGCATGTTACGCAATATGCAAAGAGTTGTATAACCTCTCACAAATTTTTCTTTTAAAGTGCACTCAAGTAAATCACGTCCACTCAGCTGCTCAGCGTAGCCCCAAAAACTCTCTGCTCTTCAAGGGTCCAACTGAAGGGGTTGAACCTCCTGAATGCAGGACACCCTATATGAGAGGTTCTCCAGGCAAGTGTAACTGGGAGTAGGGTCCCACCACAGACCCAGAACTCCCTGGAGGAAAACCTTGGGATTAGTCATGACCAACTATACCAACTGACTATGGATGTTGTGGGTTTCTCCCAAAAGGGTCACATCAACTGTCAAATGTAATTGACAGCATCTTACTGGGGTGTAGATGTTTAAAGTGTTCTATCTGACCCAAAGGTCTACAATACTGTCTCTTACAGTTTATCTCCCCAGCCCTTTTACATCTCGAACCAGTGGTTGCAAATTCTTTAAAATGTCACGTTCAGCATGCCGTTGCTGCGATGGCCCTGAAGTAGCATAGACTTTTCCACCCATCTGGAAGATTTCAGGAAACTGCAATGTGTGTTGGGGGTGTTGTTAAAGCTGCAGAAAATGTTGTTATTCTGCTGCTTCTGTGTGTACATATCCTACAGTATCATTCAACAAGTTTTGAACCCATTTACATGAACTTTTCAAAGCACAAAAGCAAAAAAGACAGGCTTGTGTGCCAACTGCTCCTGTGTTCATGTCATGAACCACATTAGAGGTCACCTTCACCTTCACCTTCACACCTTGCTGCACTTGATGCTGACGTGCACACCAACAAGGACACGCCCACCAGCAGGACTCGCTGTGGTTCAGCCGTGTATAAAAAGAGGAGCGCAGCCCTCTGTCATCACTTCATCGCTCAGGCCACACCTGAACATCACCCTTTGCTCACAGATACTTGAACAGGTAAGACGCCTCGCTGGCCCTGACCTTCTGGTGACTCTGCCCTCTCTTCATTCAACAGCAACAGTTTTCTGTCCTCAGGGAGAATCCAGATTGCTGTTGATTACCATGAAGACTGTCCTGGTCCTTTGCTTTCTGCTCTGTGCTGCATATGCAGGTGCCTCTGACTCTGACCCACATACAAGAATGACAACCTGAGACAAAGTGCAGGAAGAGACAGAGGAGTAACTGACTTGTGTTGTGTTTGTGTCTGCAGCTCCAGCTGAAGTCAATGAAGCGGCTCCAGGTCTGTATCTCTCTTTCTCACTTGCACATGCACTCTTATCTACCGACACCAACATCAATGTGTTTCGTCCACAGAGCCGGTGTTGGAAGCTGTGAATGAAGAGCTAGCTGCTGAATCTGGTTTGTGTGTTAGAAGAACATTAATATGGCAACAAGGCCAAAAGTGACCATCATTGACAAAGCTTGTCTTCAACTTGTGAATGTCAGCTGAAAAAGTTCTGACTTTTCAGAGAAGGAGTCCAGAACGGTGGCAGAGGTTAAGGAGGAAGATGCTCCCAAAGGTGGTTATCACTCTCAATTCATGGATGTATTTGAGAGGCCCTGCTAACTGTTCCCCGTAGTCCATCAGACTTTGCAGATGATGAGGGTGGTGTCATAAGAGAAGTAACTGAGTGTTACAGTAAACGTGAACCCCTATTTTTATCTGCAGCTCTTATTGACTACTGTCCAACTGGATGGTTTGGCTACAGTCTTCGATGCTACAAGTATGTCAGTACTGCCACAACCTGGTTAAAGGCGGAGGTACTGCCACGTCACACTATGTGCACTCACTATGCATTTGGTTCCTGGTCAGTCCTTCTGAAGACCTGTTGTGTCCAACAGGAGCACTGTAACAGTCTTGGAGGCAGCCTGGCTTCTGTGCCTAACAAAAGTGTCTACAGCTTCCTGCAGGAAATGGCTTTGACAGCTGGTCAGAGCTCACTTTGGCTGGGAGGCTTCAACCTGCAGGTCTGAACTCATGAAACACTGCATTAGGTCCACATCAGGTCCAAACCAGCTTCTGGACTTCCTGCAGCTAAGCTGCTTCCTGTCACTGCTGCTTTTGTGTCTCAGGGTCAGTGGCTGTGGATTGACCATCAAGGGTTCTACTACACAAACTGGCACACGCAGAGCACCGCCAGCTCCAACCCCTGTTTGTACCTTCAAAGCACAAGTGAGTCGACCTTGCACTGTACCTGCTGATTTAACTTCAGAATTTAGACAATTTGCTTTTCATGCACCTTGAAGCTGGATTTCTGAAGTGAAGTTTGAACGTACAAAATATGGCTTGCTGTTAATGTTTCCATCCTCCACACATTTCAGATGGATGGCGCAACTACCCGTGCACCTGGAAACTTCGCTACATCTGCTCCAAGGACCCCTTTTCCTGTTAATGTCCACGCTGAACGTTTGGCCACTCTCACAGCGACAGTGTCCTTATTTTAGTCACTGGGTCTCTGTATTTTCTGCAAGAATGTGCTTTTGTATTTTCATACTTTTTTGCTGGGGTTTAAGATGATACCTAAGAGAAGAACTATTTAGCAAAAAATATGGAATAAAATATTAAGAAAACCTGAAAGTATGAAATGACTTTTTCTTTTCCATTTTATGACACAGTGATTGTGTGAGTGTTGGCAGTTGTTTGTTTATGTTTTATTGAATTTTATTTTTTATTGAAGGATCCCAGATATTTTTCACCATGTGAAGAATATTGGTCCTGAGGTCCACATAAAAACAGACAAGAAATGACAATAATTACAACTCATAGTGGGTGAAAATGTTCACTAAAATTCTTAAAATAGTATGGTCAAAACAAAACCAAAAATGAACAAGCAAAATCAAAACACAAATATCCCAAGCAACAATATTTGCTACTGCCACCAGATCTGTATCCACTTATTGAATGAAGCATAGCACCAAAAAGTCCATCGGACACCACCACTACTCTCAGCACCAGGCCCCCTCTGTCCATGTCTCTAACAAGTTTGCCCCGCTCAGCAGCACGCCGGCTGAGATAAACACTCTGGTAATTGGCTCATCCATAGTGAGGCATGTTAAGATAGGACAGCCATCAGCCACAGTGAAGTGCATCCCTGGGGTCAGGGCAGGCGATATTGAAGGGTATTTAAAGTTAATGGCTAAGGACTAATAACTAATAATAATTTTATAAAAATCCCCAGAGATGCCATCTGATGCTCTCTGCGAGAACTTTGCAGGCTACTTCAGAAGTAAACTGACTGTGGCTTGGGTTGTCCAATGACCGAAAGGTTGACGGTTCAAATCCTGCTCCTTCCTAGTCTGTCATTGTACCTTGGGCAAGACACTTAACCCTAAATTGCTCCCAATGGGGCTTGGCAGCACCTTGCATGGCAGCAGCCACCCATTGGTGTATGAATGTGTGTGTGAATAAGTGAATGAGAGGCCTTTGTAAAGCGCCTTGGGGTACCGTGAAGGTACTGGAAAAGCACTATATAAGTGCAGTCCATTTACCATTTTACCATTTAAAATGGATGGCACTAGGTCCAGTCTTTTAGTGCATCAGAATGTATATTTTAACACTGGAGAGTTTTGCCCCTGGTTGATGCGAGGACACTTGGTCGAGTTTTCTCCCAGGTAAACCCAACAACCTGCCTTTTAGATGCAATTCCCACATCATGTTTGAAGACATTTTATGGATTCTTTGAGGAACAGATTTTATGCGTAGCAAATTGCTCTCTTCAGACGGGTGTCTTCCCTGCTGTCGTTAAAACGGCAGTGGTGAGGCACCTTCTGAAGAAGAACAATTTAGACCCAACCATTCATGACAATTACAGATCCTATCCAATTTGCAAAGTAAGATTTTAGAAAAAAAAAATCGTTTTTAACCAATTAAAGTATTTTTTAAGTACAAACAACATTTTAGAGAAATATCAGTCTGGTTTTAGGATGAACCACAGCACAGAGACAGCCCTTGTAAAGATTTTAAATGATGTCAGGTGTAATGCAGACTCAAATAAACTCACAGTCCTGGTGCTACTGGATCCAAGCGCTGCCTTTGATACAGTAGATCACCACATTTTATTAAACATATTCAGAAACCTGGTGGGCCTCTCTGGTGCTGTTTTTTTAACTGGTTTTGTTCTTATCTCACAGCTATTTCTTCATAAGTTTGGATGCATGCTCCTCCAGGAAAACATAACATTAAGTGTGGGGTGCCCCAAGGGTCAATTTTAGGTCCAGTACTTTTTAATCTTTACATGCTTCCCCTTGGGGACGTCATCAGGAGACACGGCGTCACCTTCCACTCTTATGCTGACGATACACAGCTTTACAATGCTGTGTCTCCTGATGACACAGGGCCTATTGTCACCCTTTTGAAATGTATATTAGATATTAAGTCATGGGTGGCAGAAAACTTCCTACAGCTCAACCAGGACAAAACAGAGGTTTTAGTTATTGGTCCTGAAGGCTAGAGAGAGAAACTTTGACCAAAACTTCACGATTTTAAACCAACACAATCTGTTAAGTACCTGGGTGTCATTTTTGACTCTGAGCTTAGTTTTAATGCGTATATTAAAAATGTCACAAAGACATGTTTTTATCGTCTTCAGAACATATAGCCAAAGTCCGCCTGTTTCTTTCCCAGGCAGACACAGAGGTGCTGATGCATGCTTTTATTTCTTGTTGAATAGACTATTACAATGCCCTGCTCTCTGGTCTACCGAAAAAGACTATCTCTAACCTGCAGGTACTCCAGAACTCAGCCGCTCGTGTGCTGACAAGGACCAGGGGGCGGGATCACATTAAAATCGCTGCATTGGCTCCCTATGCGATTGATAACCTGTATGTGTTTTGGGAGGAGGCTGGTGGATTTTATTGGCTCTTTTTTTTTTTTTTTTTTAATCTTTATTCGTATTTTATTTTAATTGTTGTTAAGCAGCTTGGGTTGCATTTTCTTGTATGAAAGGTGCTGCACAAATAAAATTTGATTTGATTTGATTTGATTTGAAGGATAAACGGAGATTTAGGCAAATTGTAATCCACTGTGGTTTCAATGACGCACGCCTAAAATTGTCTGAGATTACTAAATTAAATATAGCATCGTGTGCGCATTTGCTCGGACCATGTCAGACGAAGTAGTTTTCTCTGGCCCCATCCCAAATATTAGCAGCGATGAGATGTTTAGCCGCATGTCATCTTTTCACTGCTGGCTGTCAGGGTGGTGTCCCAATAACTCAGTGGGCTTTGTAGATAATTGGAAGCCTTTCTGGGGCAAGCCTGGTCTTGTTAAGAGGGGTGGCATTCATCCCACCTGGGATGGTGCAACCCTCTTCTCTAGCAATATAGTTAAGTTATTAGCTTCCACTCACTGATGCTCCAGGGTGGGGACCGGGCAGTGCAGTCCTGGGAGTCTTGGTGCCACCGCTTCAACTTTGCCACCAGTATCAGGACGAGGACCGAATTTAACAACGGATCGTGGGCCATTATGGACTCTTGCCCTCCCAAACATAAACAAATGCATTCCACACGGACAGCAAAGACAGACCAACACATCCTACATGGACCGCGGCTGTACCACCCCACCACTCAACATTTGGGCCTATTTACATTCTAGAATGTTTTGATGTATGTGATACAAAAACATCCACTTATATACATATTTTAATTATTTATTCTTATATATGTGAATCTACTGTTTATTGAGCTTTAACCCTGCAACTCACTCTGGCCTGTCTGCCACTCTGGCTATTTCTATCTCTCTCTACATTTTTATTTTGTATTTCCTTCTCACCCCAACTGCTCATAAGCAGATGACGGCCCTCTAGAGCAGAGGTGGGCAAACTACGGTCCGTGGGCCACATCCGGCTCGTTGGTCTTCTTAATGCGGCCTGTCGAAGATTGACAGAATTGCACAAATAATATAATTATGACTGCATCCTTTGAACTTGTCCCGCAATGCCTTGCATCCCACTAGATGGCGCATTTGCCTTATTTACAAGCACCACGGTCATCGGAACTGATCGCCTTTCTGGGGCAAGCCTGGTCTTGTTAGGAGGGATGGCATTCATCCCGCCCAGGATGGTGCAGCCCTCTTGTCTAGCAATATAGTTAAATTATTGGCTTCCACTCACTGATGCTCCAGGGTGGGGACCAGGCAACAGAGTTGCAGTCCTACACGCTACTCTGGGCTTCCCTCACTGCAGTCCCCAGCCATTAGTAAATCCTGCATTACTTATCCAATAGATAAGTGATCTATTAATAATCTATTAGTATTCTGTCCCCAGTACCTGCAAATCTATATTACTACCTAGATCTGTTATGAAGGCTCCAAGTGATTACAGTAACTTAATTCGAATAGATTGTAAAAATAGGATGAGGTCATTACAATCAAAAGCAGTTCAAGTTAATGATTTGATTAGTGAACAGAATATTGATCTTTTTGGTCTAACAGAAACATGGCTACACCAAGATGAATGTTAGTCTTAACAAAGCCACTCCCTCAAGTCACATTAATACTCATATAGCTCGCGACAGGGGTCGAGGAGGTGGCGTGGCAGCTATTTACAATTCCAATCTGCTAGTTAATATTAACCCCTGGTCCATATTCTTCTTTTTTTAGATGAATTTTCAGAATTTTTGTCTAGTTTGGCATTAACTAAGGACAAGATTATAGTGATAGGTGATTTCAATATTCATGTTGACGTTCAGAGTGACAGTCTTAATTTCCAATTTTAATCGATTTTGGACTCCATAATTTTCCTCCAAGTTGTCAATGCGCCCACTCATACACATAATCATACTTTAGATCACATTCTAACCGATGGTCTTAGTGTAAAGCAAATAACCATTTTTCCCCAAAATGACCTTTTATCTGACCTTTTTTTTTTTTTTATCACTTTTAGTTTTATTCTGGCTGATTCCAGCCCCCAAGATAAATCTATAATAGGTAGAAATATTTCAGACACCGTCATAGCCAAATTGAAAGAGAGGCTCCCTATCGAGTTATATGCATCCTATATAGCTTGGCAGGATAGCTATGGGTCCTACAAAAAGGCCCTGCGTATGAGTAGAACTACCTATTATTCTGCTCTTATTGATGCCAATACAAATTTCTTTTCAGTACCATAGCTAAACTGAGAAGAAGCCACAATTGTGTTGAGCTCTGTATTCCAATTGGTCTGTCTCGTGATCACCTCAGAAATTTTATTCCTGCACAAAGTAGAAAATACTAGAAGTGAGATCCAGCATTCCTCTCCATCCATTGGCCCTATAGAAGAACAGCTACAACATAGCAACGCTAGTATTCATCTTGAGAGTTTTCAGCAAATTGGACTCTCTGAACTTCACTCTCTTATCTCCTCTGCAAAATCGACCACTAGCCTGTTGGACCCAATCCCAACCAAACTTTTAAAGGAGGTATCACCATTACTTAATAGTGTCATACTTAGAATAATGAACGAGTCATTATCCACAGGTTTTGTGCCTCAATCCTTCAAGGTAATTAAACCCCTTATTAAATAACCAAATCTAGATGCAAGTGTTCTGTCCAATTATAGGCCAATTTCAAACCTTCCATTTCTGTCTAATATTTTTGAGAGAATATTTGTCAGCAGGTCAATGACCATTAACCGTATTTTCCGGACTATAAGCCGCTACTTTTTTCCCACGCTTTGAACCATGCGGTTTATGCAAAGGTGCGGCTTTTCTGTGGATTTTACTTCACCCGCCAGGGGGCGCTTTAGCAGGAAGTGCTCAAGCGATGAAGTGATGAACAGTGATATACCATACCAATTAACCGAGGTGACAAGCGGGACCCCGTAAACAGGATCCGCGGTCCGAGTCCAGAGTCGCAGGCTCGCAGCCGCCGAACCGTTCCGCTCCGCGGACCGTTTCCTGACGAAACACCTGCGGCTTATAGTCCGGTGCGGCTTGCATATGTACACATTTGTTTTCCCCCCTAAATTTAGCTGGTGCGGCTTATAGTCCAGAAATTACGGTACATGACAACAATCTATTTGAGGTGCTTCAGTCAGGTTTTAGGAATAATCACAGCACTGAGACTGCATTGCTAAAGGTGAGTAATGACCTCTTGATGGCATCTGACAGTGATCTTTCTGTTTTCGTTCTACTAGATCTCAGTGATACATTTGATACAGTTGACCACAGCATTCTTCTTAGAAGACTAGAGGATGTTATTGGCATTAAAGATCAAGCCTTAAATTGGTTTAGATCTTATTTGTCTGACCGCTTTCAATTTGTGTATGTCCATAATCACTCATCAGAACGTAAGAGTGTTAGACATGGAGTCCCTCAAGGGTCTGTTCTTGGACCGCTCCTCTTTAACATTCACATGTTACCTTCTTGGTGATATTATTAGACGGCATAACATCAGTTTCCACTGTTTTGCGGATGATACACAGTTATATCTGTCATTCAAAGCCGATGAAGCACAGCAGTTAGCTAAATTAGAAACTTGCTTAAGTGACATCAAAACTTGGATAACACAAAATGTTTTGATGCTTAATACCAGCAAAACTGAAGTTATTATTGTGGGCTTAAGGGAGCTTAGAGACAAAATTTCCAATAGTCACATTAGCTTAAACAATACCACTTTTGCCTCGAGTGACGCTGTAAGAAACCTTGAGTCATTTTTGATCCGGACTTGACATTCAACTCCCATATTCAGAACTTAGCAAGGACAGCTTTTTTCCATTTAAGAAATATTGCTAAAATTAGAAATTTCTTGTCTTTCAAAGAAGCAAAAAAAAAAAAAAATCATTCATGCGTTTCTTACTTCTAGACTAGATTACTGTAATTCCTTACTATCAGGATGCCCAAAATCTTCTCTAAGGATATTACAATTGACACAAAATGCTGCTGCACGTCTACTAACTGGAACTAGGAGGAGGCAGCACATTACACCAGTTTTAGCATGTTTACACTGGCTTCCAGTTAGACCTAGAATTGAATTTAAGATCTTGCTAATAACTTACAAAGGTCTTCACTCTCTTTTTTAATATTTCAAAAATCAATGTTACAAAAGAATCTTTTGAATTTTTGTTTTTTATTGTTCAAAGTGTTCTGCAATTTTTCCAACATATTTTTTTTGAGAGAAACAATGCTGGAGCTGTAATTAGACGGGAGACACGTGTTTACAGAAATCAAAACAAGAATAAGAGCTGTGGAATTTATGTTTGTTAATTTATGGTAATTATGTTCGATATGTATGCATTGGGAGCTGGCCCATCCCATCAGTCAATTTTTAAAAGTCAATGTGGCCCCTGAGCCAAAAAGTTTGCCCACCCCTGCTCTGGAGTCTGGATCTGCTCTAGGTTTCTTCCCACAGGGAGTTTTTCCTGCCCACTGTCGCACTTTGCTTGCTCTGGGGGCCCAGTTGGTTCTTTTTCTCTGATTGTACAAAGCACTTTGAGACGTTTTTGGATGTGATTTGGCGCTGTACTAATAAAAATTGATTGACTGATTGAAGAAAAAGATATTAATATTTGCACCATTGTTGGTTTGTATGAAAAGATAAAGTCTTCCCATTGAGACAAATAGCCAAAAAGCTGCAAGACAGCAATTTCCTGTGACCATTTGGTCCGTGGTTCATATTAATAGCTAAAGTAATGCTTTGTCAATAGCTCCAGACCAGCTGCCACAGTGCCTTTTTCTGTCCTCTCCAAGAAAAATATAAATCAAATGCAGTTTCATTACTATAAACACCTCATGGTCATGGAAGAAATGGTGTGAAAACCAATTGGAGACCTGCATTAATTTATCCACCCATCCATTTTCTATTACTGCTTGTCCTGCACTCAGGTTAGCAAGGCGGATTTGGAGTCTATCCCAGTTGTCATTGGGTAACAACAGGCAGGGACAAGTCCCCAGTTTATTGCAATGCCACCTAGAAAGACAAAACAACCAAATACATAACACTGTATTTGGTTGTTGTCTAACAGCCAATTTGGAGTTCCCAGTTCACCTCACATGCATGTTTTTGGACCATGGGAGCAACCCGGAGAACCTCTAACGAACCTAGAGAAACAGTGACAGTGCTCACCACTGCATCACTAATGTACTTAAATACAGTTCAATTCAATATATGTAAACATGGTAACATTTAATCATGTAAACGCCTACGTGTCATTTATAAAGCAATGCTGTTTATAACAGCCACGTTGTTTATAAGCCAAGACACCAAACTGTCTTTGTGCAATAACAAAACATTATGCCAAGTATTTACAACTTCTTTTATTGGGTATTATTTAACAATATAAATCTACCCATACAATACATCATGCTCACCTCTACAAAGCAAAGGAGAAGAACAGTTAGAATAGCTGCTCAATATTTTTCTAATCAAATGTATGAGAGTAAAACGATTAATGCAACTCGCTGGAACGAAATAAGAGAGGCCAGTATCAGTGTTAGGATGAACTGGTAATGGTTGGGAAATAAAGAAGGGGGCGGGGGGTCATCATGAACAAAGTATGCCATTAAGTGCAAATAATGATGACATTTTAACAATTTTAATTTTAAATACAACTCTGAGATGAATACTTCATATTTTAACGCAATGAACCTGTGCAGAGTTTGTAACATTGAGTCACAAAACACGTGGCTCCGCATCACTGACACCCAGGTTTCAATGATTTAATGCTACAGTTCCTCTTTCCGTTCAGTGATTGGTGTCGCTGCATGGAGCGCGCAGTGTTGGTCCTGACTCCTGGACTCTCTGGCATCTCGGGGAGGTAGTCGAAAGAAGTAACTTCAGGGTGGAAGACAATGCTTTTAACATCGGCGGGTATAGTATTTTTAATAATGTGCATGTTGTAGTTTAATCTCTGGCTGAGGCTGCAGACAGTGCAGGAGAAAAACAGGCTGTGCAGGAATTGGAAAAGTCCTCCCCGAGTGACATCCCTGGAGCCCTTTATTCAGTGTTATCAGAGCTTGAACTTTGGCTGTGTTGGTCGGCTGAGGCAGCACTTGTGGGAGTAGACATGGGTCTGACCTTCTCCTTAAAGTCTGTGATTATTACAGTCAGGTCTCCCACCGTCACCTCTAGATGCTGGGCGCTGCTCCTGTCAATGTTTTTTAATCTGGGCCTAGATAAAAAAAAAATAAAATAAAAAAAAGTTCAGCTGTAAAGGATTTTAAAGACGAATTGACACATGCTCTTGTTACAATTAACACTTTAAATCAATCCAAAGACATTTCAGGTATACAATATAAGTCATAAACTGAAAAACACCTTTGGTATTTCACTGTTAACAAATGCATAAAAGACAAATTAAAAAAACAACAACATTTTATTACCTTATTTTCTTATTGCTTTTCCTTTTCAGTGTTGGTTCTTTGTCGCCTCTGTCCTTCTCTGATTTATCTTTCTTGTCCTTTTTGGGGTGGGAGGGAGGAGCAAACTGCTGATTTACCTGCTGTGCCACCAGCTGAGAAACTGGCCGTGGTTTTCTGGAAGACACATCAACCACGGAAGTCAGTGGAACTGGACTGACATTTAAATGTGCTAAAACTTGAGAAGGAGGCGTTAAAGGGGAATTTCAAACGTTCTTGTGATTAACTGAGAAGCAGAAATGTTGTTCATATCTCCTTTATGTGTAACCTTTAAGAAGGAAATTAACAGAGACCAATATGACTAATACTAGAACGTTCACTTACAGAGTATCGGTTTCACAGTAACGTTCCAATTGTTACATTACCTTAAAACATTACCTCCCTTATTTCCGGGCTCTCTCTCAAAGAGCTCAACTTTAACACAACTAATTTAATAACATATTAAAGTAACAGCATAAACCAAATCTGAATACTGTCAAGTCAATGGCATATCTTGGAATAGTCTAGCATAAGTGGGTGGATGAACGCCTACAGTTTACTTTGTATTAATCCAAAAAGGTCAACTCTTTAAAGTCACAATCATGACTTATTATTGAAATAAATACAGATGATTTACTTAATTTCGTCCCAGGCTGTGTATTTCAGGACCGGGCTCCCACGCGGGAGTGGCACACCAATGAGTTTCTTACCTGGTCGACGTCCCCTTCCTGACGTCACACATGAGGCACTTGAACGCCTCGGCGCTGTTCTTGAACGTGCACACGCTGCAGTCCCAGTATCCGTCCTCGGAAGACGGCTTGGACGTGCGCTTCGGCCTTCACACACGCGCGCGCGTGTCCACACACACACACACACACACACACACACACACACACACACACACACACACACACACACACACACACACACACACACACACACACACACAAAAGCACAAGCCGTGAGTGGAAAAGTTTTGTTTCCTTCTGCGTTAATTACAAAGACACAAAGAAAAGGGGGATAACAACGCCACTCTTGGTGGTGTTTCCGGTTCGGCGTCTGACGTTAAGCTTTCAGTTTGCGCAAGTACTTGACCCGTGTTGAAGCAGCCAGCCGCCATGAACTGCAACACAAGAGAGCTCCATCCATTGACCGAGCTCTTCGCTGGTCAAACGGCCACATAAAGTCCTCGCTATACGACACAGGCGACAACTTTACCTTGTGGGGCTCCTCTTGTCTCCCATCGTACAAACTTTGACTCCGTGAGGCTGAAAATGGTCAATGTTACAGGTGAAAAGAGCGCATTTAGCCGCCGCGCTCAGCTGTACAAGGCGAGGAAACTCCGGGCGAGGGGGGGGGGGGCGGTCACGTGGTGTGAGCCCAGCCAATCAGCGCGCACGGGATCACAACAGCACAACAAAACGTGACTGAACGTTGCGGGAGAAATTCTGGCTATATGTGCAGCTTCTACAAGTTCTTATGTTAAAAATAAGATAAAAATGTGCGTCTGTACGTCTTCTATACCCCTTTCGGAACATGCAAATGCGATCATGTGTTTTTTTTCTCTTGCTTTTGCGATCACATTAAGTAATTATATTTATATATTTCTTATGCGATAAATAAAAAAATAAAATAAAATAAATGTTAAGAAATAAAAATTCTCTCATTCCGTCTGACAAAATGAATTAATTTTGTATTCACAATAAGTACGTTGGTAAAGCAATAGAAAACGTTTATCATGTTTATAAAACAATCGAAAAACTAACTTCTCCCCGACAATAATTAGCTGTTGTCAATCTGTCAACAAAAACAAATCACCAGGAAATCTTCCATTACTTCCACGCGGTCTCCTACAACAAACCTTGTCATTTTTAAAGAAAGTTTGGATAGTTTTTTTCTTTTTTCTTGATAAACGCCACCAGGGGGAGCCATCACCCTTTTCATCCCTTCCGGGAGGAAGGAAATGACGAATCAACCGGAAGAAGCTGCGCAGACGCCCCAACACATTCGGTTTGTGGTTGTGGGATCATGGATGTTTTATAAGAAGCTGTCCATATGTGGGATGCTTTGATTTGATAGTTGATCCCTTGTCCATCCTCGGCGGTCGGACAAACATGCGAATCCTTCTTTGACGCAAGCAGCATATAAAAAAACCGACCTTTGGTGAGTGAGCTCGTCCCAGTTCAGGCGGGTTTCCGTCGATTGGCCCCCGCTTTCAGTGATGTTCGCGGAGCACCTCCTACTCTCTTGTATTCACAGCTTTTTCTTGACTTGTCCCCCCCCCCTTCAAACGCTTAGACCTGTTTCCACCCGTCGTTTAGTCAAGTAATTCCACAGTGGAGTGGAGTAAACCTGTCACGCCTCAATATATAGTCAACACAGCAAAGTTTTGCCGGGCGAAACAGGTGACGTTAAATACATTGCGGGACATTTGGGGGAAATACTGAAACGAGCAGTATAACATCGTAAACGGGACGACACGAGTCCTCCGCACAACTGAACTGTAGCAGACACTAATATACTGTACTGATATATATGACAGCACATAAGATTGTGGACAGGTTCAAATGCAGTTATCTACCACTGCACAGTGTGGTACAATTCAACACCTGCTTGCCCCCCTTATTATTATTATTATTATTATTATTATTATTATTATTATTATTATTATTTACAGGTCCGTCATCATCACCGGACACGAATACAAAGTAATTCCTTCTGAAAGTAAGTACAGCTGTAAAGTTGCTCAAGTTTGTTGTTCAGAACATTTCAGCAGCTAACACTGTTGATGAAACTGTCCTGCTAAGTGTACAAAACATTTTCATGGAAATCTTTTATTTATGTATACATATATATGTATATAAATGAATTTAGTACAACACACAGAGTAAATATCACTGTGTGATAAGATAAGATAAAACACGGTATTTACGTGCTGCTCGGCACTTGGTGTCCACATCCACTTCATAACCAGTGCATGTTGTGGTGGGCATTAGCTGGTTTCTAATGGTTAACAACACTGGAATGCTCAGTTTTCTGTCTAGAATGGATGTACTCTGAGCATTAGGGAGTCAGTAGAAATGCTTTTGAATGGTCTGATGACATTATTTTCTTTCAGTGGCGTATCACCATAGTCGGTCATCAATCAGACAGATATATGAGGAGCACTTCTTAGGAGATGAACGAGAGGTGAGAGTTTGTATGATGATGTTTTTAAGCTTGATTTGACTGATTTTTGCTGTTGCCACTGTCTCCTTTTTAAAAGTATCATTTTAATAGAAAGAAACTATCTAACCAATTCTAATTGTTGTTTCAAAACATTGTGAGTACGTGTGCGACGTTTGAGTACAACACGGAATTTGATTTTAAATGTACCTTTAAAAAAATAATTTGTAATTTGTATCTCTTTCAGAACCATTTTAAAGCAAACCAGCAGCCTTTGCTCTTAATTGACTTTTCTAAGGCTATTGGACTGAAACTCAGTGTTGCCATGTACCTTCCCAGGTGACAGTCCAACGAGTTGTCAACGTTGTGAACGGTGGCCACGGTCAAGAGTACGACCCCGGCTACGCGCATGAGTATTGGCGCGGTGGCCCTCAGAATTACCAGGATGCAAGAGAGTATTATGACGAAGGTTACTACCCACCTCCGGACCGCCGATACTTGGATGACAACCCCGGTTATCAAAGGAATTCTCCACCTCCCCGACACGTATGCACAAATAATTAACTACAGTCTGTTCTTTAACCACCAGCTGAATTTCTTTTATTATTGAGTATTGTTTAGTTGTGTTATGTGTTGTGTTTGCAGTATTGTCTGAGGTTTTTTTTTTTTTTTTAAAAAAAACTAAAGGCAATACAGTGTCTCCATTATCTGGTAGTGGAAGCAGAACTTTTGGAATTGTGTTTGGCTGACAACAAAGCTGCAGAAAATAGGTGTTTCTAAATCTGTGTCCGTTAGCATAATATTAGTCTGACTCTGAAAGGCTGTTGGATTGTTTTTGCGTGATGTAAATGGTCAGTTTTTCTTTGTGCTCTGCTCTCTTTTGTCAGGACTATTACCACCAACCAGGTTTGGGCAGACACGACCTGAGACACCAGCTCGATTCAAGGTAACAGATTTCTGTCTGCAGCGTCTGACTCGCATTCTCTCAGTTTGCCACCAGGTGGAGACAGAGCCCCCTTTTTAGCAGCGGCACTCAGTATGCCACGGACCTCATACCCTGAGAGCAAACAGCAGCTGAATGGCAACACTTCTGAATCAGACACACACACACACCTCAGACATTCTTAGCAGAGTACGAATCGTCATGTAATCTGCATGTGCAGGAGTCTTTTCCAAACCTAACCTTGGCCAAACCTTGGCCAAGCTCCACATGCCTGTCAAATTTGTTAAGGAGTGTCTCTAACTTCTCATTGAAAATGTTATGAGCTCTGTTTCTTTTTTTCACTCTTTTGATCCAAGTCGTGGTCTGCATTGGCCACTTCACTGCGGCAGAATCTTGGCTACTTCAAACAGTGCGCACGTCGTAAACGTCTGTGGCCTCATCAGACCTGCTCTTTGTTTGAGATGGAGGTCAGGCCGAGGTCGTGACAACCAGGTGGCTTTGGCTCACTTTTACCCTCCAGGTCCAGAGGCTGCAGCGTGAATACACTTTCTGGACGAATGCAAAAACGTTTTGGTGCGAAAAGATGAAGTTTGAACCAGCTTAAGGAAGTTGGAGATAGTTTTTCTTAATGACACGAGCGACCGAAAGAAGCTCAAAGTTAGTCAGACTGTCAGTCAGTGTGTGCTCAAATCAGAGTGACATCTGCCGTCTGACTGTGTTCATCAACAGAGACAACGAGTGTGTGAACCCCAAAAATGCCTTTCATTTACCTAAAAGTAACTTTTCCAGTTACTGACCTGTGATTTTCTTTCCTTTCTTTGTTTTCTCCTCCTCAGGAACCACAGCAGACCTCGACCCCACCACCACTACCAAGCCCGAGGCCGCAGCTCCGGCTCCCATCAGAGATCCGGTCCAGAGAGGAAGCCACATCCGTACGCTGGGTTTTGCTTTGAGATGCAAATACCATGAACTGTTAGAGACTTGGTTAAAAATTGGGCAACTTTTAAACAAAAAAATTTCAATAAAAATTTGTAACCCTTCTTTAAATGATGCAAACTTTCTGTTTTTCCACGTTCTCGCTTCAACAGGGGCTCGCTATCAGCGACTGGCAAACGGGGGCGCTCTCCCAGTAGCCGTGACCAGCCACCGGTCAACAGCAGCAGCCGCAGCTTCTCACCAGGAAAGGACCAAGGCCCCGCCCACCACCAGTCCAGCAAGAAGTGTGAGTGTATATAAAAGACATGACAGCCTTCAACATCCACGAGTTCTCATTGCAATCTTGATGAAGCCGAGAATAAAATTTGTTCGCTCCTTGCTCCGCTGTTCCATCAAGATAACTTGCTTTTAACTTGTAAGTGCTGGTTTGGCGACAGCAACATTTGCAATGTCTAATCACTGTCTAAAGGCTGGAGCGATAGCAAGCCCTGCGCATCCTAACGCCTCCAGTTGAATGGGATGACGTTTAAAACATCCTCCCTCTGGTGTAGTAGGTGTATTTTATAACCTGCTGAAAGCGGCAAGGAAAAGGTCGGGCTTTGTCACAACGCCGCCTTTGTGTCCGTTACAAAGACCCAACACTAACGGTCTCAGGCTGTCTGACCTGCCGCCCGACTGGAATGTAACACTCTGCTGCGGCCGGTCACCTGAAACGCAGTGATTGGCTGCAGCCCGCAAAACCTGAAGAAGCGAAGCCGTAGATAACGGCTGCTCGCTGGGCAACTAAATGCACCGCTCACATCTGCAGCGCTGGGCTGGAGGTCCCCCCAGTTTACAGGGAGGGTAATGAGGTGAAGCATCTGTTTCCAGGGCGTGATGTCAGGGCCGGCGGTTGTGCTGAAACACGTTAAGACGTTAATTGCGCTCACACCGTGCGCGCTCTCGGCGGCTGGGAAAAGGATCCCTGGGCTTTATTGGTGGCAGCTCGGCTCCGGAGCCTCGGCGTGACCTTTTTCTCCAGTTGGAAAGTAGCTTAACAGCGTCTTCAAATTGACTCGGAGGGTTTGCGGGGGGGGTTGGGGGGGAGGTCAGCGGTCAGGGGAGGTGGTCCTATCATTTTGGCTTTCCCTGCTTTAATTAGCGACGTGGCGCGAATGAAATTTTCTGATTCCCATCTCTTGTCCCAATGTGGATCTGAGCCGAGCTTAGTTTCTGGTGCACGGCTGTAAATCTTTTGCTTCTTCGGTTTCTGAGACCCGCAAACATAATATTGTGTTTTAAGCTTCATGTTGCAGCTTCCTTTGATGTTGCAATAAAACGGCGGCTCCGCCCCACCACCACCACCACCACCACCACCACCGTCTCCATCTGGGAGACTAATTAGGCCAACAGAAAAAGTTTTCTGCTGAGACATTTTGTGCACACAGAAGCTGATTAACTGCCTTTTAAAATAATTTATATATATGTGTGTGTGTGTGTGTGTGTGTATATATATATGTACATATTTGTATATATATATATATATATTGACCTAAAACAAATGGGCCACTGCTCTGCCACCTGCAAGGCCTGGTGAAGGATGAAGTGACGGCATGTTTCGGTCGGTCTTAAGGTTTGAAAAAATCAGTTTTCTTGAAGGATGAGAGACTGGTGTCATGCTTTTTTTTGTTGCTTGTTTTGTTTTTTTTTACAAATGGAGCACATGGCAGTCCACAATTACTGGGACAAAGACAAAAAATTGACACGCTCACACAAGCTCCAAATCCACTTACTCTGCAGTCCACTAGATGGTGCTAAGCAGCACTTATAAGGTGAGGTGGGACTTTTTAGAGGGTTTGACAGATGAAAAAAGAAAATTACAGTATGTGTCGCTCTACTAATCACCCCCCAGTCATTGTGGATTGTAATGATATACCATTATTGTGTTTCTGTTTTGATTCTCTCACCTTACCTTGTTTCACCAAACCTATCATATTTTTTAACACGTCTTCAAATAGCTGCTGCAGGAGGATTGTCTGAGACTCTCCTGTTACTTTGTCCACAGTGAAGCCCAACGTGGCACCGAGCCAAACTCCCGGCAGCAGCAGCAGCAGGAGCAGCGTGGAGGAATCCACCCACAGCTCAGCGTCTTCAAAGGTAAAAAAAACCAAAAATATTTGAAATATTTATTATAACTGTTATTAACTGCTATTACTTATCCAATTTATTTGATTGGATAGTAGCAAAACTGTCTTGTCAGCACATTTTTAATGTATTTATTTAACCCTTTAGGCGCCATGGTCGCAAAATTGCAACAAGCGTCATTGCTGAATTAAACAGGCCATAGCGGCAAATATGGTGCTAAAAGTAGTTTCCACTTTACACCAGGAGATGGCAGATACCTGTGGCTTCAATCTGAGTAGCTTTTGTGGGGGTGTTTATACTCAGATTTCGGTGTCAGGGATCTGACATACAGATCCCTGACATCTGACATACTACAAAAACAAACAAACAAAAAGTTTGGGTTTACTGAAGATTTTTCTCAATTACAGTATGGCTTCATCTCTAACCAATTTCAAGTCACAGCCATTTGAAATCTTGATATCAAAATTGAATATTTTCTTGAAAAAAAATTATGCCGCTTAAAGGGTTAAAAGCCCTGCAAAGAATCTTTTTAATGCTTTAGAATAATAAGAAAACAATTACACGGGGTCACCAAAGCCCTCCATGTGTTATCGTTTCAATTTAAAAAAAAAAAAAAAGAAAGCTGCTTGACATGTGACACGCGAGACGACATGCGCGAAAAAAACAAGAACTCAACACCCGTAAAAGCGCCTCTCTGTCTCCATTTGAACTTCTTTGAAATCAGAACCAGCTTCCAGAGCCGGCGACCTCCCCCCTGAACCCTGAACCCTTGGCCTGCCAGGAGAGGAGTGCTGCGTCTGTGGCGGAGACGTCGGTGAAGACGGTGGTGGAGGTGGAGGAGGAGGCGGCGGGGGCCGAGGAACAGGGTCGACGGGAGGAGGAAGAGGAGGAGGAGGACGACGACGAGGAGGAAGATGAGGAAGAGGAGGTGGGGGCTGCCGGCACCGAGCCAAAAGTGTCGACAGAGGAAAGAGTGAGGGCTCGCCGTGCGGACACCATTAAAGCCAAGGCTCTGGAAATCACCAAGGTAGCGAGAGATCCACTCCAGGAAAACCACCCGTAGCTGTGTGGTCACTTTAATTCAGTTTTCTGCCTTTTGTGATGTCACAAAGGGCACATTCACCTCACAAATGCAACCTCCACTCACGCCACACAACACAAATAAAAGAACAAGCAATTCCTCTAGGTTTTATTTTTAAAACGCGGAACGCTGTTCTCTGTTTGGAGTTCAGGTAAACTTGGAGTCAGGTTAAGCAACTTTCAGGACTACTGGTTAGGGTTAGGGTTAGGGTTAGAGATAAGGTTGGGTGCAGGTTAAGGTAAGGCGAACACATATCGACTGGAGAACAGATTTCGACATAACACCGTCATCCGGAGCTACGATGGAGTTTATAACTTTAGCAGCGGAGCTAGCATCGTGCCGGAGCAGAAACGGACCGAACATACATCTCTAGTGTAGTTATTGTGCGCCTGCCCCAATACTGAAGCAGCGTCAGCAATAAATAAATAGCAGTGACTGTACCAAAACACACGTTGCTGTTTTGCTGCTGTATGTGCCGTGTGCACAGACCTGCAGACGCGACTTGCCAATCGCACCAATAATATGTTGTCATTTTACAGGTTTAACGTTAGGTAACACTTAAAACTTCAATTTACTTACAGTTTCCCCTCAGCGTCCTTGTAATAGCCAAAATACGGCCAGACTTCGGACTTTGTCTTTTTAGATGGTGAAAGAATCTCGTCAAGCTGAACTTCCTTTCGCCCCGTTTACAACCAAAGATTGTATCCTGTGCATGCGCTCCTGTGTCTGACGGACGACTGCTGCTTTTCTGAGCAATGAGTAGCTTTTCAAACCGCGCTAATCAAACACAGTTTTAATGATCATTAAAATTTGACAGCATAATAACCGTCTGACTTTTTACCGCGGTTTATCATTTTACTGATAATCGTTACATCCCTAATCACAACCACCTTTCATTGTGTGGAGCCGGTGCTGGAGTCAGTGGGCGGGGGGGCAGGGGCAGGGAAGCCAGGGTTTGGCCCAGGTCGAGCGGCCAGTTCACGGCAGGGTCGCGCAGAGAGACAAACAACAGTCCACACTCACACCTCCGGTCCATTGAGAGCCTGATGGCTCTGGACTGTGGGAGGGGCCTGCAGCCTCCACACAGAAAGGCCCCCTGGTGGGAATCAAACCTTCAACCCCTCAGCAACCGCTCCTCGCTACTTTATCGTTTTTCTGCACTTGAATCATTAGCCATAATTAGACCCGTCTGGCCGAGATCCAGGAAGCGCAGCTCCGCTCGACACGCCTCGGCTCGCTGCGTCGCGGCGGCGGAGGGACGTGAAGTCAGCAGAAAGGCCGCGGCTCTGACGGCGTGCGTGACGCTCTCCCTGCAGACCGCCAGCCGCTGCTGCTGCTGCTGCTGCCGCTGCTGCTGCTGTGCCACAGTGCCACTTATCTGTTCCCGTTAGGGCAGGGCAGGAATTGGCCTGCAGGATCCAGGGCCACGGCCCACCCACGGTGCCGCCCGGCCTCCCCTGGCATTAACACACCCACACACACACACACACACACACACACACACACACACACGCCACTTTGCCAATGTCAGACCTGTGCACAGAGGTTCAGAAAAAAAGCTGCTCCTGCCCGAGGCTTCGACCCGACGCACCGCTGATCATTAAAATCAGTCTGTTGTGTAACGCAAAGACTTGAAAACTTGAAGTGGCTTGAACTGAAGTTTGTCGTAAACTGCTTCACCCGCTCACCCGTCTCTCTCTTTTTTTTTTCCGTCTCTACAAGCCCTATTTGTCTGATCGGACACCACCCTGTCATCACGGCGCCGTCGACACGCTCGGAAATAGACTCGTCACAAAAAGTGGAGCTGCGTGTTTCTTAGCAGTCGTCTTATAAAGACTTCCTGCCTGCGGCCGTCTCGGCATTTCAGAATAAATCGCAAAAACCTCAGAGCTATTCATCGACGCAGTAAACATCCCGACTGACGGGGCGGCTCGTCGCCGGTGTTTTTTGTCTTCTTTTTTTTTTTTCTTTGTGCCGGACACTGTGGCTGCAGCTGCTGCTGCTGCTGCTGCGGTTCCCAAAACCTCGTCACCAGACAGACCGACTGGCCGCTGAGGCCAAACACACAAGCGAGAATAACAAACACGATTTAAGAAGGGAAAAAAAAAGAAAACGCAAACTTCGAGGTGCCGCTCCAGCGCCTGGCAGTGATTTTCAGAGTCCATTCATCATCTCAATCAGCGCTCAAATGAAACATATCCAGCTCAGCGATTAGCCCCGTCCGCTGAGAGGCTCCGCTCTGCAGCTCCACTCATTAAAACGGCCCTTTTTTTAAAATGTCCCCTAATGTTTCCCAGGCCTGCGGTCGTAACCCGGCTCCCCTCATTATGCAGGACCCCCCGCCCTCCCCACAACACACACACACAATCTAGACCTGGGCCTGGAACAGGAGGCCCCGCCCGCCCCCGATGTGGCGTGTTTCTGTGTGGCCCCCTGCAGTATCAGCCTGCATCATCACGTCTCCAAGGAGTCGGAACCTCGCTGCAGCTCGGGTCGAAAAAGAAAAAGCAGCAGCCTTCCTGTTTGTTCAGGAAACTAAAGTGCAGTGATGAAAAAAAAAAACAGAATTGATTGCGTGTTTGGAAGCACCAGTCACGGATTGTTTAGCCCTGAGAAAGTTTGGAATGATGCTCCTCATCTCACTGCACTACAAAGGCATGACAGCAGCAGAGTCTCCCATACGTTATGTTGGAGGTCAGTTCATTGGCAGCCTCAGTGGGGCTAGTGGGAGGCTAGAGCGAAGTCACGGTCAACAGAGGCCATGATGTGGGAGCAGCGTGAGTGAAATGAGTTTTTGAAAGAGGTGAGTGGAGTTGTGGAGTTGTGCTGGTCCAGTCAGTGGGATGAACCTTCTCGTCCAGCCCCAGCAGCTTCAGTCGGGCTTTTGTCTCCACTGACCGATTTGCTCAGCCAGTCAGAGAGGGCCTCAGTCTGGAAACTCTTCACATTGCGTAGGAAAGGATGAAAATGTCTTGTGAGCCTCCTTCCGCTCTTCTTGTGCTGCATTTGCACAAATCCGGACTGCAATGCACTGATTTTTGTCCACCGCCGACTGTTCCGGCTGCCGGTCAAGAGTCAAGAGTCCCCGGCCTTCTGGAGCTGACCTGCCAGCGTGATCACATGGTCACTCACACACAGTCCCGCTCCGAACCTGTGTTGTGGAACCACACCGACCCATGGCGCTTACCGCGGCGCGGCCACACGTGTCGTGCGTCTCGGGCCTCCTTGTGGTCGGAGGCCGGCACTGTCATTATGTGGCACGGCCAGTTCGCTTGACATGATCTGCCGACATTAAATCATCAGCCGGAGCCCAAACATGTGCCGCAGTCTGGGATATTTCTGCCCCAGTTTACGTGAAGTGGACTCCTCCTCCTCCTGCTGTGCATGTGTGCGGTGTGTTTTTGTGATCTGGGAGGATGTAATGGCTTTCCGGTCGCTGTAAAACAACCACCGGTTGTCCATCAGTTAGTAAAGTGGGTGAATAATCAAAATGCCATAGACGAGACCTTCAACTTTGTGTGACAGCTGGATCACCGTCCTGCAGTGAAAAAGTGTTTTCACTCCTTTAAACCGTCATTGGATGTCACAACCAGTCAGTTTCCTTTTGGGATGTTGATAAAACCAAGAAGTAGCAGGTGGAAAGTTTCTTTAAGGGGCCGTAACTTTGCTGAGACTTGAACCTCGAAATCTCGCTCATCCGTCTTGACGGCATCCAGCAGATGGTATTTCCGGTGGGTCGGCCTCAAAGTTACCGTGGATTCCGCGACCAGTCGGCTTCCTAGATAGATAAAGTGGTGAGAAGTTCCCAAACCACTCTGACGCAAAACAAATCACAGCGGAAGAGCAGGAAGATACTACGAGTTTTATCAGGACTGGATGGAACTTTCTAGGAAAAAAAAAAACAGCACTGGTGACACTTTTTTCAGTGAAAAGGTTGTTTAATCTGAAGTTTCTATTGGCTCTGTGTCAGACGGAAATCCAAAGAAGGAAGGAAGCTGAAACTAACCCTGCTTGAATATGTTAAACTTAAGTTTTATGTTATAACATATTATAGTTTTTGACTGGACTATAAAAAAAAAAAAAAAAATACTGGTACAACAACAGAAAAAAGGACCTCCCTTCACTCTTTGGCTCACTGACAGCGACTATAAACGGCTCTGCTCTGTTTAAACCTGTGGCGTGTTTTCTTTTGGAGTTTTTTTTTTGTCGCTCTAAAACACAGCGAGTGGTTCCCATGTGCCAAATTGTTTCCATCCTCATTGTTCCTTTATTGTGTTTCGTTGACCTTTCGCGTGCGCCGCCCGAAGCTCTGCCCTGCTGTGGCTCCCTCCGACGCTGCTGCTGCTGCAGCTGCTGCTGCCGCCGCCACCGCGGTCGCGATGGACTCGATAAAGGAGTCGCACCGCAGCACGTCGCTTTTGTCTTAACAAAGGATTTCAAAAACAGTCTGCAACCTAGTTTTTCTTGCACAGAACTTTGAGCCAACACTCCAAACAGTGAATGTGCTGCTTGTTTTATTGTTTTGTTTTTTTAACTCAATAAGTGTTCAGACTGACAGTGTGAGTGAGCCCAAACACACACTGTGGAATGTGTGTTTCAGTTGGTGGTTTCAGTCTGGGCCGAAACTGAGCGGCTTTACATTCTGCTCAAGGCTCGGAACTCAAGTTGAGTCGACGAGCAGCATTTTTCTTTCCAGAAGTTAGAAAATATTTTGGGTTTGTTTCCTCTTAGGCGCGTGAGATTGTGTTGGATTGAGTGATGGCAACTGATTTTTATTCGTCTTAGCCCAGTAACGCCTCCACGTTCTTCCACTTTGCTCGTCCATGGCTTTGTTTTTAATAAGCCTTTAAGTTTTCAATGTCTGAAAATGTGAAAATCTAGTCTAGTCCCTGCTGTCAGAGTACTGATGAAGTTTGGGAGCCTGTTCTAGAAAACAAATTGGATTTAATTCCGTACTTAGTGTCTGATGTGTTGATGCCACCACTTTGAATCGAGCCCAGCGGTTGGTCGATCATTCCACCACCGCCCCCTCCCCCACACTCCCACAGTGCACTTCTGGACGCCTTTGAAATCTCCCCGAGCCTTCGGTCTCTCTCTCTCCCCTCCAGGTGGTGAAGGACATTTTTTTTTTTTTTTTTTTTTTTTTTGCGAGGCTGCACCTGGGACTCTCGTAAAGGAGCTAACAGCCGTTTTGGACAAGCAGTAAAAAATGGGAGAGGGACGTGAGAGCTTGTTATGTTGCGGCTCCGAGAATGCCGCAACATCGCTGGGCTCTGTGTCAGGGCATCACGGTCACACACACACGCACACACACACCTACACCTGTGGGTTCAAACACCAGGCCACCGCAACCGGGTTCTTTCACTCGCAGATTCAACTGATGAGAAAAGTCAGTCTGCTTTTTTTTTTTTTTTATGAAAGTAATTTCTACACCAAAATTTTGTCCCTAAATGTCAGTGCTTTTTAAGTAGAATCACTCTGTGTGAATGAGTCTCGTACAGCTAATTTCAACACGAGGAGCTCAGTCGTTGTTTCTTCCCGTGTGCGTGTGCGTTGACATTCCTGACGTCGTCTCCGTTTTGCTCCTGTGCAGCTTTACACGCAGGACTGTGAGACATTCCGCACGGTGGTGAAGATGCTGGTGGCCAAGGAGCCGCGGCTGGATGAGCTGCTGCAGGCTTCGCTGGACAAGAACCTGCTGGAGATCCAAGAGCACTGCCTGGACGACCTGCGGCAATTCGTCAAGGAGCTGGACCAGGTAGAGGGTGGTGGTGGTTGGTGGGGGAAGGGGAGGGGTGGCTGTAGGGTGTCGGGCAGAACGCCGAGGACGCCGTCCTGATATCCTGCAGAGAAGGAGTCAGACTGGTAGTCTGTGGGTTCGATCCCCAGCCGGGTCATACCAAAGACTGGAAAGATGGTACTAATCGCCTCCCTGCTTGGCTCTCAGTATTCCGGGTTGGAATTGGGGGGTTTGGTCACCCAACGATTCCCAGGCGGCAACGCTGCTGCCCACCGCTCCTTCAGGGGTTGATGGGTCAAATGCAGAGAACAAATTTTGCATCCTTCAGGATGTGACAATCACTAGGACTTTAACTTAACTTTAACTATAAGGGGGCAATTAGCGACACTGATGCGAAATGATTTTCCGGTGCTAGCGGCCGTGCTGGGAGCGGCTACTGAACCAGCTAACTTTTAATTTGACATGTTTGAGGAAGGATTTCTGGTAAACACAAACTTCTTTGCGGCAGAAAGAGACGCAGGCTGGGCGTGTGCGCTACAGTTTTAGCCTCCTTTTGTCCTAATTTTGGACCATCAAAAGCAAAGTGGCAGACATTGTTTTGGAAGCGACGCCAGCCTGGTGCTCTTGTGCCTCTCTGATGTTTCCTCCTCTTCCTCTAGCGACCAAACCCTAACCTACTAAACCCTAAATAAACTACTACGACCAACCGATGACTCATTTTACGAACCTTGAAACCCCTAAAACCCTGAGGAGGCCTCGTTGAAATGTTGAAGTAATTAAAAAAAACAACCTGGCTAATTCAGGCAGAGCCAAACCACAAGAACTCCACATGATCCCCATGACCTTCTTGTTGTCTTGCTTCCAGATCATCGCACAAGGGAGACAAGTGTCCAACTCCGACACCCTGAACCCGGCCTGGTTGGCCCGTGTGGTGGAGGTGGGGGAGGAGGGGAGGACTTACCGCAGATCTCCTTCAAACTGGAGGACAGTAGTCCGTCCAGGAGCGCCGGGGACAAGAGCGAGAAAGAAAAGCTAGGCGGGGGCACTGAGGAGCCCGAGAGAGGGAAGGTGGCCACGCCCCTGCCGGAGAACGGCTCCTTCTCTACGCCGGCGCCGTCGGAGAGCCCCTCCTTCCCCGCCCCGTCCAAGCGCGTGCAGCTGTACGGCGCTCACGGCGTCAAGCTGAAGAACAACCAACTGTTCAATCCCAAGCTGTGGCACAGCATCAGCTGCTTCCGGCCGGGCTGGGTGCCGGACCGCCTCCCCTTCCTGCACGGCGACCGCTACTGGGAGCTGAAGGCCAGCAGCACCGTGGTCTCCACCAGCCCGCCGCCGCCCTACTCCAAGCGTCCGAAGGGCAGCAAGGTACCCTGCGGGGTCACGTGCTACATCCATGCCGAGGGCCCCTGGTGCGAAATCCAGGCCGCCAACGGCACCAGGATCTGCATCCTGGTGGCGGAGCCGCAAAACAGACGCGTCTGATGTGGCCAGAGGAAGAAAAAAAAATGCTGACTGTGTACCGCATCAAGGACATTTTTTGAAGCTGGACCAGGAAGAACGCAGCCAATAATTGACCACGTCCCCAGTTTGTCTGCTGTTTGTCTGATTCACAACATTTTTGTACTTGACAGTTTATAATGTGATTATTAACGAACCCTCATAACACCCAGAGTGATTTATCTCTCCATAGATGTTCTAACCAACGGTTGAAATTACATGGCCGAGCTTGCAAAGTTTTTTTTTTTTTTTGTTTTTGTTTGTTTTTTTTTTTTTAGAATGGCTGTAAAGTTAAATTAAAAGTTGAACACTTGCAGCGTAAGGAAAAAGTTAAGAATGATCTTACATGCAGTTTGGACTCGGAGAATACTCAAGTCGCACAGGAATCATGTTCACCATGCACGGCAACGGTTTTTGTCACATGCAGAACAGCAGCGTGCAGTATAAACAGTTGATGAGAGGCGATCGACAGCGGTGCAAAAGCAAAATAAGGAAAAAGTACAAGGAAATAATAATTATTACCATTGCTGCGTGCTTTTGCTTTTCTCGCCAGTCGCATCACGGCGCTCATCACAGCAGTTGCACATGATAACAAGCCGCCCGAACGCAGAGTCGCTGAGATTCAGACGCGTCGTGTTTCTGAATCACCGTCAGTCTCTAGTAACCGGCATCCGGCTTTTTATTTAACACTTTTTTTCAGGATTTGTATTGTTTGTGAGGACCAAATGTATGCATTATAAAAATATATATACATATGTACATTGATGATTGTAAAGTGTGTTACCACTTGAGCTGTAATTTGTGAGCGATTGTCAGCATTTGCCAGTTTAAGTGTTGACTGTATTTTTTAAAGGAAAGTTTTAAGAAAAGATGTATACAAAAGTAAATAAATAAATCAGTCTAATTAATACACAATTGTTACTGTGATTTGTGTCTTTTCGGTTCACAGTGCTCGAACTGTTAGTGCGGTGGCGACTTGCAGCCCAACAGAGTCCAACAACGACAAGACGATCACGATATATATAGATAATTTTTATTACACTTATTATCTATCTTGCTCTTATATTCTAGTTTGTACATTTATACAGATGAGTTACAATGGGTTTGCTTACAATACAGTCAGTGAGCCATAAATAACCCCCCCAACCCCCCACTCACTGGGACAGGACTGCAACACACAAACACGCAGCGATTCTTATGCATGCCTGGAGGAAAACACGCTTGAGGAACCCAAGGTTAGGTTGTTGTCTCATATGACAGCAGGGGAAAAAAAATAAAACTCCTGTTGGGCCTCCAAGACCCAACTGTCAACTCCAACTGCCAGTAATTAATTGTGCTGTTTTGGTGGAAAGCGTGCCATGGGCTCAAGGGGTATAAAAATAGGCATATTATTTTTTTCCTACTGAGCGCTGTACAGGAAAAAAAAAAAACCCTTTGCAGCATAGTAGCAAAGAAAACATCTACTTGACAACAAGCCAACTGCTACTGTTGATTCTTCAGTTTGAGCGGTTTTCATTATTTTTTAGTTGCTGTTTTTTTTTTGCTGCAAACATTCAGGTGCGTCGAGTTTCCTCGGCCAGCAGATGAATGTGGTCGATGTCCCGTGCACGGTGGCTCTTGATGGATGCAGATTTCTCAGAAACGCTCTCTTTCTACCGGCTACACTGCAAATGTGCAGGCTCACAGAAATAGATCGCGAGGACTCGGGTGTTTGCACGGTGACCTCCCTATATTTGGAGTTGTGAGGAGAAAAATAGCTGGCAGACTGTTTTAAATGTCATTTCTTTACCAAGGGGGGCGGTGGCGGTGGGGGTTAGAGCCACAAGCTCAAGGTTGTAAGCAAAGTAGTCAATCTATGAAATGATGCAGTTTTTCCCCTTGTGCCCCTTCTTCTTTTTGGACTTAGTCCTTTGGCCATAGGGGTGGGAGGACATGGTGGCCCCGGTGCCGGGGGTCAAGTCCTCTGTGTAGTAGTATCTGTGGGGTCTAGGCTGGGGGATGGGCTGGCCCAGGAAGAAGCCCTCCTCCTCAGAGTCGGAGGAGGAAGAGGAACACGTGGAGCACCAGTCGTCGTCGTGCTCGTCGTACAGCCCCGGGAAGCGGTCTGTTCCGGGGCCCCGGAGCCGGTAGTCTGACAGGGCAGCGGGGCTGCGGTGGCCCCGGAAGGCCTGGTACCCGCTGGGGCCGGGGGGGTCCATCATCCTGTAGCCCGTCGGCGCCGCCCTCTCTCTGGGTAAGAGATTGAGCGCGTTGTCAGAGCGCGACCTGCGGCTGCGGTGCCTCCTGCCGTGGTGGTGGTGGTGGTGGCGGCCGGCAGCCTGCAGCTCGGGGTCCTTCTCCTGGAAGTTGTACGCCCGGCGCCGCGTCCGCTCACTCATGGGCGGCGGACGCACAGGGAAGTGGCAGTAGCGGCCGTTGTCCACCACGTCGTCGGAGAACGTGACCTGCTGCTGCTGCCGGGACTGCGAGCGAGTCCTCCTGAGGGCGGGGACGCCGGACTTGGGTCTCTCCACGGGCGAGACCCCCTCGGCCCCCTTGGGACGGAACCCCCTCCGCTGCCTTTCCCTCCCCCTCCCCCTCCTGCTCGGACCCGAGGCTCTTGAGGGAATTTGTGCTTCGGTGCAGCATGGAGGAGTTGAGCGTTCCCATGTTGCTGCTCTTCTCAAAGTCCTCCTTCTCCAGCTCATGGAAGCCTTGCAGGGAGTAAACCAGGGGCCGGTCCTTAGCGTCGCCGTCCACTGAAGCCCCTGGAGAAAAGAGGGAGGAGTTCTTAGAAAACAAAGAAAAAACCCACGGTCCTACTAGAACGAGGTGTGGAACCTCTTCACGGTCGGCTGTGGACCGTACTCACCGGTGATGTTGGACAGAGCCAGTGAATCCATCGAGTCCCGGACGCTGGGCTCCGTCTTCTTGAACTCGTCCGTGATGCACTCCAAAGAGTCATTGAACCACCGTGGCTCCTCCCCCTGGAAGCCTCCCTCGGCCCCGTGGTCCAGCTCCAGCTCCTGGATCTTCCTGCTGCTGGCTGGGCCCGGGTGGCTGCCGTAGGCCGAGTCCCCCAGGCCGTCCTGGGACTGGGCCCAGTACATGTCGGCCTGGTACTTCTTGCTCGCCAAACTCCCTCGACCTCCTGGTCCTCCCCCACCTCCACCACCTCCTCTCCCACCTCCACCAGCTTTCGGGGACTCTGGCTTGGATTTAACATCTTTCTCCGAGACCCAGAAGTCAGTGGGTTTGGAGTCGCCGGCCTGCTGGAAGACTCCATGCTCACCGAACTTGAGCAGCAGCTGAGTCATGTAGTCTTCGTGCTCTGCCCACTCCTCCACCTGGTCCTCAGGAGCCGCCTCTGCCTCCTCCTCCTCCTCCTCCGCCGCCACCACCGCCGCCGCTGCTGCCGCCTCCTCCCCGGCGCCGCGTTCTCGCCAAAAGTGCTCGTCCGACAGGTTCATGTGGGCCAGCGTGCTGGTCAGGGTGTCGTCGGCGTTCCCGCCCAGGAGGCCGGGGAACTTGTAGTTGGCGGCGGGCGAGAAGAGCAGCGACTGGCGGCACTGGTCGGCCGAGCGGCTGCTCTTGCCCATGCGCACGCTGCGGCGGGACTCGCGGGAGCGCGCTGACTGGAAGGCCGAGTCGGAGGAGTCGGAGGCGTGCACGTCCTCGCCCAGGCTGCAGGCCTTGGAGCAGTAGATGCGGCCCTGGTGGGGCAGGAAGGGGCAGCCCAGCAGCGAGCTCTTGCAGTGGGCACAGCTGAAGCAGCTCTCGGTGGCGTGCCAGTGGAGCCCGTCGTAGGTCATCTGGGCGTGATCCACGCCTGGAGAGTGCAGGGAGGGAGGTGGAGGTCAGTTAGGATGGTTCGCAACGATGCAGGTGTACAGTTAGTTTGTTTGCAGTTACAAAAAACGGACAGAGTTGGAAGGAAGTTGAACACTAGCTCAGGCACTATTAAAGGAGGAGAACACAAACAGGAAGTGACTTCATTTTGACCATTGCTGCTGATCAATACCATTTAAGACTGGAGTGGACCAGGCATTCTGAAGGACTCTGTGCTCTTGATTAATGTTTTTGGATCCTCGCTGCATTAATTAGCTCTAGCTCTCCATGTTTGTGTGCCGCTGACTCTACTTGCTACTCACAGGTAACTAAATAAAACGTCAACCACGGAAAGAGGCTAATTAACTTTAGATTTACAGAGCAAGCCGATTGGTGCAGTGCCGATCGGAGCCAATTACAGCCCGGGTCCCTTGCCGGGTTGTTTGACGCATTATGTCGCGCTTCAGCGTGGCTCGGTGAGCCTGCTCCACTGCCACCAAATGCCGATTAGTAGCGGGACTTCGCGACGTTTTTTTGGTTAGTGGAGCAGGGGCTTAAGTGATTAGTTTGGCTTAGTGGCCACTGCACACAGGAGTGTCACGTGACTCCCAAATGCAACTCAAGGATGGAGATACCAATCCGACCTCATTTTCAGTCAGCTTCCCTTGGTTTCAGAGCAATGACAATCAAATACGCAGTCACGGTTTTCCAGATGGCTCCACTTGAACAACGAGCATAAACAGCACAAATCGCTGGCAGGACAAAAAAAAATTGCTCCTGTCTGCATTTCATTCCGCATGCAAAGGAGACCGAGGGGGATCTTGAAAGAAGAAGGGCAGTTCTCACCGATGTGTTCTCCGCAGGCCTCGCAGTACTCAGCATACAGGGACTCAAAGCAGCCGCAGCAGTACGGCCGGCCGTCCTTCATGATGTAGCGCTGGCCGCCGAGGATGGTCTCGCACTCGAAGCAGGCAAAGTGCTTCATGTGCCAGTGGCGGCCCTCGGCCTCCGTGCACTCGTCGGCAAAGATGATCTGCCGGCAAAAGGCTGGATTAGATCCTTTTGTTTGTTTGTTTGTTATTGAACGTACATCAATAATGAAGATGGATTTCTACTCAGCGGTGGAGCCCCCTGGTGGTCTTACCTCGTCGCAGGCGGAGCAGCGCGGCTTGAGCAGCTCGGCGTGATGCCGCCCGCAGTGGACCTTGCCGTCGTGGTAGAAGTAGATGAGGTCCACCAGCAGCTCCCTGCAGGTGGAGCAGGTGAAGCAGGCTGGGTGCCAGCAGGGCCCGGGACCGGCCCTGGAGGAGGACACCGTCATCTCCCCAGCGTTGATCACCTCTCCGCACTAGTCACAAGCAGACAAGGTTACAAGGCTGAAGAAACACGTAGAAGTTCCGATGAAGCATCAGTTTTAGCAGGAGGCTGCAAAATGAGGGCCAAATCTCAAATATTTTCTATTCCTGTAGGGTCGCCCCACTGGAGTATTGGATGAAAAATAATGAAGAAAAAAGAGAAGGAGTGGCATCATCTGGGACTTTTGACCTACATGCTCACAAACGCTGCTGAGTTGACTGTGAGGCAGCAGCTTCAGGGTTCCTCGTCCCAGCGCTTCCTTCTTCCTCTGGACACTGAACATAAGCAGCTCCTTCTTCTCCTCCTCGCTGAGGGACTGGCAGTAGCGCACCTGGGGCGGCAAAGGTCACCGGTGAGAACATGACAAATATTTGTTTGCATCACAGTATGAAATGCTGTTCTTTCACATAGTCGTGCGGTGCAGTTATTGGATGTCAGTTTTAGTTGGAATGGATTTTTTCATTTTTCTATTCAGGATAACAACCCTCTGAAGCATCGAGTTGCATATTTGGCAGCGAGCTGCTAAATATGCAACGGAGGTAAGTATGGGAGCAGAGGGCAGAGTGCAAACCAGAGCACCGACAAAGGCACCTCTTGACCCCGGCCTGCCCTCCTGAGCCCTCCACAGCATCTCCACCCACAGCCCCCTGATTGAAAACATCATTTTTTACAACATGGCCTTTTCTGATGTTTCCCCAAAGTCTTTTAACCAGCCGGCAAGAGAGAGCGAGAGAGAGAGAAAGAGAGAGAGAGAGAGAGAGCAGACGTTTACACAAACAAGGCCTGTGTGTTTAGAGCGAAACCAGGGAGGAAACAAAAGAGGAGAGACGGCCGAGTGGGACTGCGGTGCCACGGCGGTGCTGCTGGCATCACATAAAGCCTCTTTCAGCCGACGCCCCCCTCCCTTCTCTCCCACTGAGTGCGCCTTGTAAAAAAAAAAAAAAAAAAACCAACTGCTATGACAGGAATCCTGCTGACGGGGGGGGAAAGGAGGGTGCAAACGCCATAAAATCATGCAGTCAAAAGTGGCATTGTGCCCACGCTGCATGCCGACAAGACCGTGGAACAAAAAATCCCCCCAGTTTGATGTGAAGGCCCTGCTGCACAGTAAGTGGGATGGCACGACGATGGTGGTGGAGGTGGTGATGATGACACTGTGGGTTTGCAGCAGGCAGACATTCTCGGCAGCCGCCGCGCTAAACGACCAGTTTGCTCGTCTGCATTCTTGTTTTTTATTTTCTTTCCAAAATGATTTTCTCTCACCTCGTTGTCGTGTGGCGGCAGTTGATAGAGCAGCTGCTTGATCCGGAACTTCTCACCGGGGCTGTTCACGTAAGGGATCTTATCCTCCGGCAGACAGGAGAAATACAACTGGACCTGCAGACAGTCAAGACGTATGTGGTGGCGAGAGGCGATTAGACATCGGACTCCAGGACGCGATATTATTTTTGGTTGCGGTGCGGTGAAACATTTGGAAAGGCAGCGGCGGCAGCGAGGCCTAAAAGGCTCGGCAGCAGGAGGAAAACGAAAGTCTTTCCAAGACATACATCTGCAAGTATGCAGCAGTCATTAATCCCGACGTATGGATGTGTTTTGGTTTGAAAGCCGAGAGGCCGTGTTAACCCAAATTACAATCCATCAAATTAAAGCAATATATTATTGTTATGATTTGGAAAAAAAACAAAACAGAGCCTGTATTCCAGACCGCAGATGTCTAATAGACCAAATTTGTGGAAATAAAGTGAGTGTTGGAATTTGGAAGATATTTTTATCAACCCCCAGCGAGTGGAGTCCCAATGGGTCAACAGGTCAAATCACTCTAACAGCTCATAAGCTGGTCTCTGTAGGGTCGGGGACAATGCAGCTTGCCACTGTGGCACTTTGACCTTTGGGCTACAGCCACTGAAAAACTAAACTTTATGAGGGAGGGGCTATTACAGCCAGTCAGATAATAAAGAGAGGTGGGATGTGCTTTGCCTTGTGTTTCAGAGGGGGCTTCCTGCAGCTTTGGCCGTCTAGAGGAGGAGGAGGAGGAGGGTGGGGGGACGGGGAAGGGGGTGACGGGGGCAACAACAATTTACCCTGACAATCAACCCCAATGTTTGCCCCCCTGGCCCTCCTCCCCCGACCCTATAAATTATGCATGTTTCTATTACCCCTCATCCAGTTCCTCAGGGGCTGGCCAATGGCCCGCTAACAGCTACAGCCTTATGTGTGTCTTCACTGTAATCATGACCCATAATGCATGGACCATTTACACCAGTGTCTGCAGTAAAAAACAAAAAAAGCTTAACAGTCGACCCCCTCCCCACCTACCAAACATCCCAAAGAAAAGGCTGTGCGTGTTTGGGCTTTAAGGTTTTTATTTCTCTGCAGCTCCGATGTGTGAGGAATTAACAAGGTGGAGGTTTTGAACCCAGATAGATTGTTAAGGACTCAGAGATGAGAGACTTGAGCCAATTGGAGGAGATGGCAGGGTGGGTAGGTTTAGCAGGGGAAAGTGCAACATCACACCGTCTTAATCCCACGGACACAGCTAACAGCGAGCGCCCTGAACTGCTTTTTGCAGAGGGAAAGGCCTTGATTTCTGATGCCGACAGTCAGAGGAGCCCAGTTTAAAATGTTCTCGGCCTCTGTAAATAATGATACGCACATCCGGCCCTCAGAGTGGCTGGCTGGTTAGAGACTTCAAAAAAAATAAAATAAAAAATCATCTTCACATGGAAGAGCGTGACAAATTTCAGAAGGAAAGAAGTTTTTTTTTTTTTTTTGTCCCATAGGTGCCGTTATCCAGCGACTGCAGATAGCACGTTAGTTTAGCCAGTGTGCGCTGAATAGCATTTATCTAGGCCAGGCAAGTGGGCTAGAAGGAAGTGAAAAAAAAATTAGGTCAGAGCTGTTTTCATTATCTGTCAAGGGGATTAGAATATTATTCAATGTGGTAATTTAGGGAAATAATGACTTAAGAAGCAATTTTCCACAATCGCGGAGAGCAACATCACGAGGCAAAATTCCAATTGTAGCGCACATCCGCACCACCACCAACCCCCCAGCAGCCTTGAAATCCACCTGATCGCAAAAACCTAGTTTTGTATAATTTATACAGAAAAGCGTGGCTGACCTGTTCGGGCCTGAGGCCGGGCGGCACCCAGGCGTACTCCTCCAGCACGCAGCCCGAGTCGTCGTCGGAGGTGGAGCTGCGCTGGAAGCCAGATGTCAGCTTGCCGACCTTGTGCTCCATCATCATCATCAGGTCGCGCTGGTGGCTCCCTCCTTGGAGGCCAGCAGGCACGGCCGCGCTCGCCAGGCTCATCGGACCCTCCGTTCACTGTGTGAGTGGGGCAGAGAGAGGTGAGAGGGTGAGGATAGAGGACAGAGTTGGTGAGTCCCACAGGACTTGAAATGGAAATTAGCCATATGGCTGCAACCTCTCTCTCATATTTACATGTAAATGTTCATTAATAGGACGGCGCTTCAACATGTGCCCTTGTTTTCTTTCGGCACCTGGTTTCCGAGGACATGGAGCCCCTCCGGAAATTCCCAAATCCCTCACAAGGTGAGGGATTTGGTTCGATAGATAACACAAAAATAAGGCTTCTAGCTAGCACAACGCTAGCTAGCATGTTTGCAGACTTTGCATTCCTTCCCGGCGCCGTAATCGAGGAGTTTGCCGCGGACTTGAAAAGCGAGAGGAACGCCAGACACCGGCGGCAGAGTCTCAAAGTTTTTACATGTTTTTTTTTAACCTTATCTGCGATGCTGAGGTCTACGGTCACCGGCGGTGCAGCCGCGTCGTACTGTGTCCCGAGGGGCCACCACGTGGGATGTGAGATGGACTTAATCAGTCGTGGCTGTGGACTGGATAAACACTCCGTGGGCCCCAGACAGGGCCACCATATGGAGAATGTCCTCCAACTTGCTCTCTCCCTCTCTCTCTCCTCTGTCTCCCTTCATCTGTGCTTTTTTTTTCCTTTGGACCTTTTGTTTTCCAACCTGCCAGCTAGCAGCAAGTGTTGGACCGCCTTCCTTTCATCTCCTGTTTTGGCCCCAGAGCGGCGGCGGTGGAGGCAGACAGGTGAGGTCGACAAGACAGGAGGAGAGGACGAATGGGAAGGGGAGTGAAGATGATGGGGGAGCGGGGGGGTTAGGTGGACGGTTGACGATGCAGCAGGATCAGAACAATAAAATAAACAGAGGGGTTTTCGAAGGCGACTGGACCCGTCACCTTCGAGTTTCCCACGACCACCCCCTTCACATGGGGGAAAAAAAAAAGCGTGGACGCCCCGAAAACATACATACACATACACACACACACACACACCAAGAGACTATTTGACATCTGGATCGCAGTCTTTCAGTCCTGTGAACAGAATCATCGTCATCTGGGCTCTAAAACAAGAACTTGGTGGACAATGAATTCCAGCTTTGGGTCCATAGTGAATCAAATTGTCATTGTTATTCTTTTGTCATGTTATTTTTGCACTCTGACCAACTGAGTCCATCTCAGCTGAATGAGGTTGTAGCTGCACCAACTTGCGTACATTCAGTGCAACCCAACCCATCAAACTGGCTATTGGAAACTACTATTGGGTTTGTTTTTCCTCAGAATAAACACTATGCAGTTTTTACTGGTCAAAAAAGTTTTCACCTGTCAAAAAACAAGGCAAAACACAAGAAACTGGAGAGCCAGCCACTTTAAAGAGCTTTAACTGGGGGTAATTATCAGCTCCACACAGTTTCCTGAGCGGCCTGAGTGGCACCGAGCAGACATGACGAATGCGTGTCCAGTTGTGGTCATTCCTCAAAGGCCAAGGGCTCCGGCTGAGATCAAATGGGAGCCCCGGGCCAGCTTGCAGAAGCCTCACCCCCCCCAACCAACACCACCCCCCTCTCCCCCGGTTCCCTTCACCCCCTACGGCTGGCAAAGGGCACTGAGGGCGGCGGCAGAGGGACAGCTGAGAAAACCAGAGTTTGTCGGACGGCCTTTGAACACCGACGCTCTGCTGCTCCTCTAAGTGAGACGTACAGCGGCGGCACTGCAGGAAGGAATGCACACGTTTACACTGCGACCGGGTCCGACGCCGCTGTGGGAACTGGCAGGAACAGGCCGCACGCTTATCATGGTCCCCCGAACATGAATCCGCAGTGGGAGTCGGCTGCACAGTTGTGTTCCCACCTCCTCTTGGCAGTCGGGACTGTCGGCGGTGGTTCTAGTGACTTTTGATTGACTGCAGCAACACCAGCAGGCCGGCCCTCTCGTATCAGCATTTCCTCACAGTAGGGGTGGGCGATACTGGAGACGTTGGTATCAATGTGAGACCAAGTAAATTCAGGGCTAGAGTCAGCCATACCCATACTTTTCACTTGAAATGTCATGATTATTGAATAAGTTTGTGATTTTTGCCTTCAGTTAGTACAGGGATTTTAGCCAAGTATACACATTTTCTTTTTAGTAACTATACAATAATAATTCCCCTCTTACAACACACAATTGTTCACTAGTGCACCTTCATCAATCTCATCACACCAATTATCAATCTGACTCTCCCTGGTATCGATACTATCGATACGCCCAGACCTGTCTTATGGACGAGCCTGTCCCAGCCTGACAAATGCCTTATAAATCTAGCATGGCATTAGGGGGCAAATATGGAGGAGAGTCTGGAGGGTTGGCTTGTGTCACGTCCCAGTAGAACACCTGACGTCGTGAACAATAGCAGCATTGTGAAGGAGTCCAGTGCAGGAGCTCCTTCCACTGGGAGCCAGTTCTGCCTCCCTCCCCCTGAAGATGCGCCGCGGTTATCTGCACGACGTGACATCACAAGGTCCCCGGCGCTCAGATAACCTCTGTTCAGATGGCCGGTCGGGAAATAAGACACTCCTCTATTCTACTCGGGCCATTGACTTGCAAATGAGACCAAAATAACCTGCAAGAAAATGCGGCCTTGTTTGAGAGAAGCGCAGCTTTTTTTTTCACAACAGGTCCAGTAGGCAGCCAGGTGGGTCGGGGGTGGGGGGTGGGGAGGGTGGAGGGGTTGGGGTGTTCCAACGTCAGAGTCTTGAAAAATAAAATTAAAAAAACAGGCTCAATAATTGTGTTAGAAAATATGTTTGTTTTCCTGTGCTGCACAGCTGATTTCGACTCGCAGGACTTGAGTCGGGGGGTCTGCAAAGATAACTAACTCCCTGATGCTCGCGGCGCGTCGTTTAGCGCTTCATCCGCATGACGGCCGGCGGCACACGTCGTTTCCTCCGGCACTGCTGAAAACCTCTGAGCCAGCAGAATACCAAGGAGAGCGGCTCTCGCTGTCCTTTTAAAAGTTTCCCTCTCAACAAGGGGGCCGATGGCTTTTAGGGTTGTGTTTTTACTCTCCCCCCTTCCCACTGTTCCTCACCCCCACCCCCTGACTCCCCCCTCCTCCCACACTGGCCAGACCCCTGCAGTCCTGAATGTTTAACAACCCAACACTCTTTTGTAAAGGTGCTTGTTAACATGGCTTTGGGAGCTGCAGGCCTGCATATCTGACTGATCTGCCCCACAGAGGGCCAGAGGGGGTTTTTCTCGGGGGGAGGCTGGGGGGTTGGGTGGGTGAGTTGCTATCAGACTGATGTTGAAATGGGGTAGATTGACGTGTATGGAAATGTTAAAGAGGCAAAGATGAAGAGATAGAGCTGCAGGTGAAGGTGGAAATCAATGCATCAGAAGTCGTGAATGAAGCAAGAGGTCCATTTGCATGAAGACCTTCAATTGTTTTCCCTCGCAGCTCTTATTCCGAAAACCTCCCAAAGCCAAGGAAACAACTGAGTGGAAACTATTAATTAGGGTGCAAAATTATTAAACACTGACCTTCCTACCCACTGGGACTCTGTATTCTGTCTAAAACACAGTTTGAAAAGTTAGAAATCTAAACTCCTTTGGGTTCCGACACAACTTTTTCTTTCCAAGAAATGAAACTCTCAGAAATTGCAAAAATGAATCAATGTTACTCTCGGTAAAATGGAGCTCCAGATTTTAAAAAAAAAAAAAAAAAAGCCTTCTGGTCTGAATTATTGTCCGTGTTCCTGGAGGAAGCGGATGATGGACAAGCACAGAGGCCGAGACAGTGCTCTCTGTCGCTTCGCACTAGCCCAACATGTTTAACTTGGTAAGTGAGAGGTCAAGCAGGGCAGGACGGGCTCGACTGGAGGAAAACAAGATTTCTTGTTCAGGGTTTTCTGCCTTTGTGAGCTTGAACTTGCGATTCACGAGTCTTTAATTCATGCATTCTATATTAATGTCTTGTCCACACTATTGGCTTGGTCACTTTCGGAACCACCACCTTTTCAGGTCATACATCCGACATTCAATCGCTGCATCTCTGCCTGCAAACCTGCTAGAAAAGAAGGGAGATAATGAAGTCGCTCGAGTGTGCGAGTGCCAGAGAGGAACTTGTTTTTGTGGCGCGGAGTCGAGGTGCTATACACGGCTGAGGTTTGGCCAGGATTTGGAGGAGGGGTGGAGGGTGTTTTTTCAAGACCAAATGGGAGGGAGTAACATGTCCGCAGAGCCAGACTCTGGAGACCACCTGTATGCAGCGGCCAAGGCTGAACTCAACACTCACGCTGCTGCTGTCACACTGGATTGTGGACAGCAGATTTTTTTTTTTTTTCAATGTCATGGTGCATTCAAACTGCAGTGGGATCAGCTTTGCATTTACATCACCTCGATAGGAAGTACAAGTTTTTAACAAAAGTTGGAAGGACGGGCGTCTTTTCCACTGCTACAAAATCAAACCATCCTCTCAATGGAAGTCAAGCATCCAGTAGCAAGTATTTCAGTTATGTACTATGAAAATAATATAGTCGTTTCTGATCCAATCTTACCTCAGCGTGTGACAACTCTCCTGCAGCAAGTACCAAAAACAAAACAAAACAAAACAAACAAAAAAAAAAAAGACTCAAGACAGCAACAATTCCCAGGCCTAGATTCTTCTCCAGTCTCTGAGCTCCATGTCAGTGCATGGATCCTCTGCCGGAGGAGCTGTAATCCCAGGACGGAAGCAGTCAGGCCTCTATCGGCAGCAGCAGCAGCAGCAGCAGCAGCCCATATCAGAAGTGAGACCACTGTGAAAAAGTCATGGAGATGTCTCTCCGAGTGCGTGGGAGGGAGAGAGAGGGGTGTGTGTGTGAGTGTGCGCGGAGCAGCTCAACCAGATGGTCATCCCGGCCCTTCTTCCTCCAGCCAGCAGCCCTTCCCACCTCCCTCCCCCTCCTCCCCCATCCTAAACCCAGCCCCCTGAGGCTCAAGCCGCACACCCCTCAACTTCAGAGCAGCCAGTCACTGAGGGGTGCAGAAGAGTTAGGGGTGTGTCACCTCCGTCAGACCCCTCCCGCTCCCAACATGCGCGACCAGACGAGGGCCTTCTCGGCTAACACCTCCGAGAAGGGGCTGGAACCATTACGGCAAATCACCGTCGGCATTTTTCTCTGAACTAAACAGCCAAATCAGACTCTGTGATTTTAATCACAGTTTGTTCTCCCTAATAAAAGCTTTCAAAGTGATGTTTTCCCCTCGTCTCTCTTCTAAGACAACTACAAGTTTTGCAGGATGGTTGCTTGGTTTAGCAGAAGTCATTTTATGATCACAGAGTCAACAAAAGCTGGCCTTTCAATGCCGCTGTGAAGAGAAACAACAACACCAAAAAAAAAAAAAAAAAAACAGCTCCAAATGATCCACAACACCGCGCCGCAGACTCGCATAACCCGGACATTTTTAAAATCAAAGTCAACACAATGTCGGCGAGTCTAGACTAGAATAGAGTCTTTAACATGTCAATCCCAGAGTGCATAAACAAAGAAATTGAGTTTGCGCAGCACAGTTATTATGAGGTTAACAAGAGAGTTTAGAGCGTCCGACATGGCTCTGCTTCACCGAGTCGAGATGTTGTCTCTACTCTGAACTTTTGAACGCACAGTGCGTTTGATGTGGTAGCATCTAGTGGCAAGAAAAGCACACTGCGCACAAACCAATACCTGCTTAATCAGTGTCGTCAATGCACACTGCAGTCAGACACAGGATCATCAACCTGACGTGTGAAAAGCTGGTAGCTCAACTTTCACTCTGAAAGCATTTTTCTCACCTCTGTAAATTCTAACTGTGAACGGTCACTGTGATGATGATACCCGTTTTCTGAGGTCTAAAAATATCTCTCTCAACACAGTGGTGTGAGTAACGTCACTGTGATGTCAGTCATCAAACCATCACGCTGTAGATACAAATTGATGCAATATAAGTTGCACTGAAAGCCACATTCAAATTCCAAATATTTCCTAGCCAGGGTTTTAACGTCAGCCCAGGAACATTTGCATTTTTTTTTCTTCCTAAAATGCGTCTTCCTCTGCAGTAAAACTGTGCAGGGGGACACCGCTGACCTCTGCCTCTCCTTCACCTCTGCAGGAATGTCAGAATGTGGCTCTTTTTCCTGTTGCCTCAGAAAACAAAAGTGACTCGTTCGGGTCAAACGCTGGACAGATGCACCTTTTGCGCTCTCTCATCTGATCATTTGGTCAAAGTCAAAGAACCACCTTCTCCTGTCAGGACAGGAGAAGGTTGAGAGCCGAGGAGCTCAACCCACAACTTTCCAATGGAAGAAAAAAAACAAATAAACCCCAAAGCAGTTGAAGATTTTACGGTGGAATCTATGAAGCAGTTGGGACCACTTTCTTCATTAAGTTTTTTTAGAGCCGTTTTATTTGTGAAGTGATGTCAGGGTGTAATTCGAGGGTGCCAAAACACACACATGACTCATTTAGCTTGTGGGTTTCTTTTCTCCTTTCTTTCTTCCCTTTCTATTTAAATTGGCCAACTTCACACGCTTCCACAGGATACCACGGGATGCTTCAGTGGGAAGTTTAAATTATCGAAAGAAAATGGTTTCTCTATTATCCATCTGCAGTTTTTAAATGTCCGGTGTTTCTTTGGCAGTTGAGGTCAAATGTCTCCCCTTGAACACAATCACAACATCTCACAACCTTTACTGAATGGGACACTCAACAAAGAGAAGAGTAGAAGAGAGTTGGCGCAACTTTATCGATCCCTTCTGTTGCCAACGCACCGTGAATTTGCTCCGTTATTTTACACATTTCATAAACAGCCCATCTGTCAAGTTCCTACTTCAAGTATAACAGGGGGCAGATTGCCATCAAAGTATTTACTGTCTGCAGTAAACTGTAGCTGCTACTAGCGCAGGTGCCTTGGAGCACCGAGAAGAGGTTTGACCAAGCCAGTGTAGAAGACCGGAAGTAAGAGAAGGGACAAAAACTGCTCATTTTGAGAAGAAACAAAACGTATGGATGAATATGAATTCATCCAGGGCCCTTCGAATCGAAAAATCCTCAAATTAAAGAGGAAGGCAACAGTTTTGGTCAGACTGGCAGCTGCAGGTAAGGGCTCATCCAGCGTGGCTGTGTGTGGCTGCGTGGACAAAGCCATTGTAGCAGCCAAGGCCAAGCAGGGAGGAGAACCTTTGTAGTGGCGCTACAGTCGCTGCACTGCACCCAACAGCTCCATTAGCAATTCTTAGAGGGGAGGGACGCCACAGTATCCTGTTTTTGAGGGATTGGGGGACGAGGGGGAGGATTTATGAAAGAGGCTGCAAAACAGACAGAAAAAAAAATCCCTGTAAAGATTTTGTGTTTTTCCAAAATCGAAGTTATTGATTTGTAAGGAAGCCGTGTTTGAGGTTTTTGCAAGTGGACAGAGTTTAACCCTGAGAAGCCTGAAAAAACAAAGTGAGTGGCCACTGACAATGAACCGTAGCTGCAATGGCGGCTATTCAAAGCTCAGTGTGGATTGCGTCCGATTCTAAAACTGCACGGCTCTATAGTTAGAAGCGGCGTGCTTGACGGGGGGCGAGGGTGGGGGGGGGGGGCGGTCAAGGCTCACCTCGAGTCGTCGAATAATATTAAGGTGTACAAAGTCGCCGATCCCTGACCCCTGACCTACAGGGAGCAGCAGATGACCCATAAATCTGCGGCCCCGGGGCTTTATGGCCCATTCCCCTGTCATATCCACAACGACCTGAACGGCGCCCCACACCTGGTCCGCACCTTCCTGCTGCTGTAAAAGCGAAGGCGGTCGAGGCGGCCCGCGACCAGCATGTCCTGACAATGACGGGAGGGGGACTGGAGGGGGGCATCAGTACCAACGCCCAACGATAAAACCACATTCTTCTCTCAGTCCAAACACGTCCTCGAAGGAGCTGACCAGTAAAAAAAAAAAAAGAGAGAGAGAAAAAAAAAAAAACACTGGATGTTGACGGTAACCAACACCTGTGCGACCAAGAAGTGCAAAGGGGTGTTTAAATGTGAGTCCCAGTCACAGTACCAACTGGGCTACAGGAGGGGTCAATGGGAAGGTCGGCCCCCTTGCTAACTATTGTTGCGGAGCAGCTCACACCGGTGTGTGAGTCGCCTTATAAAAAAAAAGTGGGCAGTCTCGGGCTTTAAATGACTTGCCGATGGGTATTAGCAGGACACAGGCCCGACAAAAGCCTCGGCTATAAAGGCCAATAAAAGCTATGACTCTACTGTAACAACAATCCCCCTTTACGCCTGGAAGGAGGCAGGAGGAGGTCAAGCGGCGGAGCAGCCGGCGCATCGATGTTGACTTAGCTAGATTGGCGCTGACAAACTCAGGTCAGGCTGCGGGGCTTGTTGGCCCTGTAACCCTGCAGTAACCCCCTTTATACTGTTTCACTCTGACACGTCGGAGGCAGCTGAGGGTGAGGCTCGCGTACGAGCTCACTTCCTGGCAAAAAGGACATTGGCAAAACAAAATTCATGAAACAAAATGAAAAGAAATACCAGTTGTGGAGACACTTGACCTTCATGAACATCACCTCCTCTGGTGGAGATTGGAAGAAAAAGATGAGCAAGGCAAAACAAAAGTGTCGACACTTTAACCTTTGAACTCCGGCTGTCCGAGGAGGAAACACGCACATCAAGTCAGAGATGGTGGTTTTTCCACAAAAGCAGAGCAGAGCTTGCAGTGCGCCAGGGCTCTAGCTAACATCGTCGATGTCAAGTTTGCGCTGGACATGAAGGAAGCCTCTAATCAAGATATGACCAAATGTGCGGGAAAAAACTACGACAACAGCATGACAAGCGAGCGCGTCACGTGCCACGGCACCGCTGCCATGCCAGACACGGCGGAGATGCCTTTGGATCGAAGGGCGCCACTCATATTTCACCCTGGACCCGACACCCTCTCACCTCGTTGTAAAAACTGGAGCTAATTGGCAACAATGGGAAGTGGAGCTATGTCGCTCCCGGGGCTGTTAAAGGGAGGAAGCGCCCTTTATTTGAGGACACTATAACTCAACAAAAGCCTGTGGCTGTCTGCACACACACACACACACACACACACACACACACACACACACACACAGCAGCGGCGAATGAATGGGCCGCTCTTACACTAACACACTTGCACTGACAAACACACACACACACACACACACACACACACACTCGCATGTGAGGGGTTAAACATGACGTGTGGTCCCGACCTGTGTGGACGTAACTCACACAACGTCATAAAGCAACGAGTTAAGCACACGCACATGCATCTCTTCCAGCCAGTAACTGTGGCAAATGCATACTGTACAGTATATATATTTACGTATCTGCAGTAAAACCTTCAGAGCGTCCACGCCTTGTTATTTGCAGATATTTGATCCCCCCTCCCACCGTGACCGGACGGACGCCTCGCCGAACACACACTCGCTACATCCGAGTCGTCGGTAGAAACTCTCAGCTTCTGACCTCCGGGAGAGAATCGCACTTCACACATCTGCCCGTCGCCCCTTCGACTTCCCCGAGAGTTCAACAGTACATCTCACACATGACGAGGAAACTATTTCCTGTGTGTTTAACAGCCCTCACCTTACTAATACCCCCTCCCCCCCGCTGCCGCCAACGACTGGACCGGCGCAACAGGAGAGTGAGTGTGGAAATCCAGAATACAGTTTCGGGGGGAATAACACACACACACACACACAAGAGGCAAATCGTCACACGTGGAAGCGTTTTCCTGAGAGGCACTGCTTCAAAAGGGCCCAGAAGCATGGAATCCGGCGGGTGATGGATCTGAAACTGGTTCAGAGCTGCTCACTCAGGATCCCACTAATGATCCACATTCCTGGAGAATCACTCCGTTACAGTTAAAGCGTTCTAATCAAACACATGCTCCGGTGCCGCAGCACAGAGGGAACTCTGACGGCAGCAGAGAGCGGGCGGCTCCTCCTCAGCTTCGGCATTTTTAATTGGACGCAGTTTAAGTCCTTAAGGTGGGCAGTAAAAAAAAAAAAAAAAAAAAAACAGCGGCGGGGGCCAATCATCTTCCCCTTGAGGCTCCCTGTCGCTCTGATCTTGTTGACCCCTTTCGCCCCCTAATGTGACTCACAAGCTCAAGTACAGGGAGGGAAAAAAGCCATTAGAGCTGCTTTCATTAAGAGATATTTCAGGGGAGTTTGGTCTGGTTTGACTTATTGGTGTTTTTTTGTTTTTTTTGCGTTACTAGGGAGGACAAAGAGGTTATACATGGTGGGGGTGTGGGGGTGGGGGTTGTGGTGGGCTGGGGGGGGGTCCTGCATCTTGGGAGGCCAAACTTCAATCTGATTATCTATCCATCTGTTTTCCACAATGACTTGTGCTTTAAAGGAAATTAAACCTTGTCACTCTGGCTGCTGCCAATTCGTCATGAATAATAAAAAAATATATCCATGTGTCCACCTTCTTCAAGTGGCGAGCCGCCGGCTTTCATTGCCAGTTTTTGAAAGTTCATGCAGAGTGAGTTTTTTTTGTTTGTTTGTTTGTTTGTTTGTTTGTTTCAGAGCTCTGGCCAACCCACCAGAAGCCACCGACTCACCTGAACTCGAATGTTCACTTGTTGGAATCGACTACTTAACAAAACTCTTTATTTAGGCGCATTTTCAAATGCTTTTTTTCAAAGCGCACCATAGGATGAAACTTGGTGTTGCCTCAAGTGCCCAAACTCTCAGTCAGAATTGATTATGTCTCTTATTGTCTCCCACGCATCACTTTCAGTGAGTTTGTGGATTTACATCCAGTAAATACCAGCCTGAGAAGATGCTTCCTGGACCATCCGCATGTTTGGATGGGGACAAAATCTACGTCAAGGGTGTTGATACTAACCTGGGAGAGGTAGCAGTGCCCTTTATGACATCATAAAGGGGCATCTTTTATAGAGCAGAGCACATTAGCAAGCAGAACCTAGGATGAACTTTCTTTTCTGCCCTGTTGACCAACCACACATTTAAATTCCAGTTGGAAAACGTTGCTAGAGTGAATTTAGCATGAATTATAAATCGATGCTTGTCTGTTTGTTTAATTGTTTGTTTTTTTTCTTGGTCAATTCAAGCAAGACAAGCTCGCAAATGCACTTGTAGCCCTGTGGAGGCCTCATTGAAGTTTCACACATTGACAAAGCATAACATGAGGTCACTGATGCTTGGGAAGAGTGTGTGTGAGTGTGCATGCGTTGTGGAAAAGAGAGAGGGAGAGAGAGAGAGAGGGAGAGAGAGAGAGAGAGAGAGAGAGAGAGAGAGAGAGAGAGAGAGAGAGAGAGAGAGAGAGAGAGAGAGAGAGAGAGAGAGAGAGAGAGAGAGAGAGAGAGGGAGAGAGAGAGAGAGAGAGAGAGAGAGAGAGAGAGAGAGAGAGAGAGAGAGAGAGAGAGAGAGAGAGAGAGAGAGAGAGAGAGAGAGAGAGAGAGAGAGAGAGAGAGAGAGAGAGAGAGAGAGAGAGAGAGAGAGAGAGAGAGAGAGAGAGAGAGAGAGAGAGAGAGAGAGAGAGAGAGAGAGAGAGAGAGAGAGAGAGAGAGAGAGAGAGAGAGAGAGAGAGAGAGAGAGAGAGAGAGAGAGAGAGAGAGAGAGAGAGAGAGAGGAGAGAGAGAGAGAGAGAGAGAGAGAGAGAGAGAGAGAGAGAGAGAGAGAGAGAGAGAGAGAGAGAGAGAGAGCGAGAGAGAGAGAGAGCGAGAGAGAGAGAGAGAGCCGTAACTGACCGTCTTATCTCGTCCCTGGGAGGACAGCAGCCCCTCCTGCAGTTATTCTTAGAAAACCTGCATGTGATCTGTCTGTTTCTGCCTCCGTGGTGTTATTCCTGGAGACTGACCCCACTGATGAAAAACTGTTTTTTTTTACTACATTTCAGGCCGGGGAGGAAAAACAAAACATGAATTGCACTTCTTTCTTGCTAATTGAATATTGACAAGACGAGCCTGCAGATGATGCACCCATCTGACCTGCCAGCGCACTCGTTTTTTCGGGGTTTTTTTCCACAAGCCCCGCCCACCCGACAGGAAGACGGCGCGAGCACGGCAAACAAAGAGGTGCCCCCCCACCCACCCAACCCCCCTTTGAAGCGGCCACTCACTGGGAGCCGCCGTCGGCTTGTTGTTGGCCAAACGAACTGTTTCCGTGTCGGCTCACTGGGCCCTTTGTGGGCCGCAGGGCCGGCCGCCCTGCCAGGCCAGGGCTCAGCCGGCCTCCGTCAATATTGACCCATCTGTACGCTATCACGCCACATCCATCTCCGCCGTCATGTGCGACCGGCAGTTTATTTTTTGTTTTTTTTCGAGCCCTCAACTGATAACAGCCGTGTCTTCAAGACGGTGCTGCGCTCTGGGACGGAGATAGAAGAGTTCTGGTTTGGCTCCCATTGGTCGTTTTTTAGGATCACTGGGGTTTTGGTGCCGCCTGTGAAATCCGAGTCTCTGATTATTTTCTTTTTTCCCCATCCTTACTGTTCTATGACGATATGAAACATATTGAATTGCAGCACTTGCCAATTTGAGCCAACTCTGTGGCTCGAGCGCTTCATGTGTAGTCGGCTGAGCACAACTACACGGCACAGAGTGTGCAAAAATCACTTTAAGACCCCACCGCACCCTAAAAACAGGGTGAAAAGCACTTTGTTCTTTGACTTTCTCACTGACTAACAAAACAATTTTTTCTAAACCTTGGAGTTCAGTGCCTGTTCATAAACCTCTGACCTCACCTCGTCCCTGCAGAAAAAGGACCTTTGAGCAAAAGTCGCTCGGGTCTCTAGAGCGTCATGGGTGTTCTGGTGAAACACGGAGGGTCTTTCCATGTAAAGTCAAGCAAAGTACACACATGGCGATGAACATAAAACTCTTTAACTGTGGTTGTCATCGAGGAATTATCGACTCAGACGACGTTGGAAGCCCCTCCGGTTGAAAAGCAGGAAGCAGCAGTTTGACTTATTCTCCCTGGTGAGCTGCAGGGGGAGCAGATTTATTACTTTATCATTTCACTTTATTTATCACTTCATTTATTACATCCTTCTTTTTATATGGTGATTGAGTTTTCGTAATTAGACTCAGCCCTCCGTGTTTTTGGGATTCCGGCCAAATTCCTTCATGACAGAGTGTTTCTGCAGGGAGGATCCTGCCAGGCGTCCAAGATCACCGTCGGCAAACGAAATCTCAGGAAATACTTTTGTTTTCAGTTCAAAAACACTCCCTCGCCCTGCGCAGTCCATTTTTAAACCCCGCTGACCTTTTTCCATATCACTCGCTCACTGGCTCGACTCAACACGAGCGGCGGGCAGGACAGAGAAGGGAAGAGAGGGGCAGGGAGGGGCAGCTCTTGTGTGTTTTGCATATTCCCAGCTGCGGGCCCGGAATACTTAAACTGAATCCCAGTGGAGACCTGGAGGGAAAATAAGCGGCGCATTCTCGGAACGACTATCTTGGCCTAATATGTTTTCTTTTGCTTCCTATGCGTCGAAGCTGTGATTGTTTGAGCGATTCCCTAAAGACCGGGAGACGCACAAGGAGCAGAAATACCCTGCTGCAGGCAGCCGGGCCTTTCCAAAAAAAAAAAAAAAAAAATCTGTCTTCCATCACAGAACTTGCTGACATTTGACTTCTGTTATTCCCCCCTTTTATCAAAGACAGACATGCTGATAATTACCAGTTTCGTAGCGCTGTGTTGCGGTTATTACACAGTGTCTACCCAGCGCAGGGCTTCATGCCTATACACGGCGGTGATAATGAAACGTGTGTCGAGAACGACTTTCATCATGGCGGTGGTCTGATGGCAAGCGCGGTTACCACCGACTCGCGCATTAAAAAAAAAAAAAAAAACAGAACCGCCCCTGCTCCTAATAAAGAGGGCCGTGTCTGGAAGCGCTAAAAGACGCTGGTTACCTTTAATCACTTTGGAATACTGCTCAGCATGTGGATCCAATGTGTGCCACCGCTGCAGGCGGAAGCCGGCCACACTTTGAGGGCTGCTGAGGGAGGAAGCTGAGGTCAGAATCTCTCCAGAAGACCTCGATCCTCTGCAGTCTATGCTGCAATCATCCACAACCAAAGTCAATAACAACTAATGTAATGTTAGAAATCAATATATTGGTGACTGAAATTGTAATTTTGCTTTTCTGATTTCTGATTGCAAAACCACAACACATCCTGGCAAAACACTCGGATTAGTTCCGCATTTAGGCTCCTGTTTCAGACAAAATCTGGGCTAAAAAGGTGAGAACTATATATCAATAGATCTACACAGAAGTCAGACAGCATGACAGCATGATACAAAAACTGCATAGCACTCTTTCGTAGCATATTCTGAGTTTTCCAAAATCATGCTCTGGTTTTTAGCGTGAGACAATGTTTTCTTTAAGAACTACTTCTGCATCGTCTTCTACTACTTTTTGACAGTAAATTGCAGTCGATAAAGACAACATATGAACTCAAGGTACACAAACGACCTAAATGTCTACATGAAAATACACTGCTACAGGTATCAGAACACCTCAGCTAGTTAGTGGATACTGCGGTTGGCTAGCACGCTAGCTAACAACACTTCTGCCACGTCAACCATACAGCGTCTGTTTAGTGCCGTAAAGTGTCCAACAGTTTGCGCTAGGGTTGCCACCTCCTAGAGTTTCAAATCCGGGACATCTCTGGGGGGGTCTCTCAAGTCTGTCGACGACGGGGGGCTCCCCGAAATATACGGGACAAAGTGAAGTGCGTCCCGTATCAGTTCATTACGGGACAGGTTTTTTAAGTTGCCAAATATGGGACAATGGCGTATTTTACGCAAGGGTTGGCAACCCTATCTAGACCACAGACGGAAATCAAATGAGGTTTTGTCATTTTCCTAAAAACGGGACAAATTGTGTCCCGGGAAAGATTTTATTTTTCCCGGGACAGGTGGTGAAAAAAGAGAACAATTCTGGGAAAAACGGGACGGGTGGCAACGCTAGTTTGCGCTCAAATGTTAGCTTATTTGGGCTTATTTGATTTGTGATTGACATTTGGCCTGTCAGTATCAACAGAAGTGAGGTCCAGTGTTAGCAAGTATGCTACGTCATAGTCGCACATACTTTGGTCAATAACTCGAGTCTACTTCTGACTCTTGTATCTTCAAACAGACGTAGACGGTAGCGCAATAACACGGCCAAACAGTCCGGTACATGTTAGTGTTGTGGGTGAGACAGTAACCTTAAATGTGACCATCCAGACCGTCGTACCTTCAGCCAGGGCCAGTGAGCACAGACTGAGGGGTGGAGGAGGGGAGGAGATGGGGAGGTGGGGACCACCGGCGTTTCAAACAAGTCGTACTTCATCCAACCGGCTGCCAACCTACCACAAACAGTTTACAGTCGGCCTGCTGGGCTCTCTGCAGTTTATCTATGGCGAGCACGATGCCGTGCCACATCTCTCCGGGCCCCGCAGCGCTGAAAGACCGGGCCTCCTATGACAGCTCCTCACAACACACCGCCCTGTGCCGCTCCGCTTTTAGCAGAGCCGCCGCCACCGCCGCGGCGAGCTGGACCACGTCTGGGGATAAAAGGCTGCCAGAGTGTTTGGCTTGCGGGGCGATTTACACGAACATGAGGGTGATTCATTCTTGGTCGCGGCGCACATTGGGCCTCTGTGTACATTTCACCAGCGCCCGGCACTTTTAAATCAACAGAGAACGAGAGAACGAGAGAGAGAGGGAGGAGAGAGAGTGAGAGAGAGTGAGAGAGAGAGAGAAACATATACATATGGGCACCGTGACTTGAGTTCTGCTCATTCATATTCGGTTGGGTGTCTGCCACACAGACACTCTCCGACAGCCGCAGACCTTCACAAAAACACACACACACACAAAATTTTAATGTGTGGTTATTCAGCCTGCTGTACCCAGATGGGCAAAAGTGTTACAAGACGCAAACATAATAATAAAGAGAAGAAAAAAAAGACCCTTTTTTCCCAACCCGAATTCTTCGTTGCCCAAAACCTTTTGGTACGACAATCAAAAACACATCTCACCTCTAGTAACTGATTGGATGCAGACAGTTCAGAAAAACACTTCACGGCTGTCTCAATGATAAATTCCACCATTCACTTTCCCTACAAATGTTAAATTTGAATAATGGAAAGTTTGATTTGCTCGAACTTTGAGGAGAACAAACGCCTCGCATTGTGCCTGCACCTTCCTCCCGAAACAGCACCTTTAAATCATTCTGATCATCTAAAAAATAAAGCTGATGGCAGAGAATTCACACCTGCAGCAGATCACTGCAAGTTTCAGCATGAAACCACCAACACGTGGCTTTTCTGTTCTGATCGCATAACACACTGAGAGCTGGACTGCAGAGTGTTGAATTACCCATTCAATTATGTAGGAACTGTATTAAAACTACCAGGAGCCATCCCGGTTAAAGTGCCACTCGGACGCTCAGATGTAGGCCAGCACCGCGGTGTCATTTTCTGGTTGGGAGTCTTCAAAATAAAGGAGTTTAAAAAATAAAATAACTCACCTGCCCACCTGCACATACATCTCAGAAACACCAAAGCAATGGAAAGAATTTCAGTTTCCAAGCCTGCATTCGTTTCCTGGTCAACGGCTGCCGGCCCGCCACTGCAGGCGTCAGCCTCTATTCCAGCCACTAGGTGACACCACCACATTGGTTCTGGGCTTTCAATACAACAATGCCAACAACATTTACTTCTGGAGTATTTGTTCTGGTGCAATAGCAGGGGAATTATGTCGCGGATATTTTACAGCCCGGAGGGGGGAGGGGAGGAACACTGCAGGTTTGAATTTTTAAATTGCTTGAAGCTGATTTTCTTTGTACACTCAAATCCAAAAACACAGCGCAGAGGTGAAGCTCAACCATTCTGGTGTTTGTCAGCTGTGGGGATGAGTGACAGACTTCAGCCCAGATCAACTCTGAGCTCTTTGGTGTCATCGACTCGTAACACACTGAGATCTTCACGGTTCTTTACAAAACAAACAGCGATGAAAGTAGCAGCCAGAGGTGGGTTGGTGGTGGGACGCTGTAGTTTCTGGAGGTCCCTCAGTCCCCAGAGCAGAGAGAAGAGGAACATATTTAAAACGCCAGGTTGTCTGACTCATCCAAAGGGAGGAAAATAAAACTTTATGGCAGTGTCACAGGTCCGCACAAACACATGAACTCACTCAGGCAGCTCGCACGGCGGCCAGTTGTGATTTAATGAGCTGACTTCACTCCAAATGCATCCACCCAACTGTGTCTCTTAAGTTTTACGCCCTCGGTGCTGCGGGGGGCAGGCCGGCCTTTGTTTGCCCTTCCTGGATGGACTCAGGATGGACTTCGGTCCACCGCGTCGGCATTCTCAAAACGTGGCGGTGGTGCCACATCCCATATGTCGCGCGGCGAAGAAAGCGAGAGTGATGCCTCGTACAGTGTGCGGCGGGCGCGCGTGCGCCCACACTGCGCTGCACTCTCCCCTTCACTCACTCACTCACTCACTCGGCGACAGCTCGCAAGCCGCGGAGCCGCGGAGCTGCCGACCAGTTGTCACCAAAGTGACAGGCGACAGCTGAGTCCATACATCTGGAGGAGGAGGAGGAGGAAGAGGGGGTTCCGGAGTGCCAACACCCGGCCCACGGACCCCGATCAGGTTGTCTTAGCGCCGCAGAAACTGGCCTCGCGCTCTCTTTGGAGATGCGGCGCTGCGTAAAAGCGCACAACAGCGCAAAAGAGTATTGGGGGAATTGAAGATGTTCTTCAATATTAGGAATTTAGAGGTGGAGAAACTAACATGTGACCGGCTGTATCCACTCAATAATCAGTGCAACTGATTGATGTTGGCTCGCAGAACATGATGTCAAGTGTTGATGTTCCTTAATAAAAAAACAAACTCCGTCCCCGCAGATTCATGTAAGAGTTATAAAAACGGAAAAAAGCAAGCAATGTCTTCATAACTGTTCCAAACAAACACCAAACACTTACCAGAAAAAAACAGTGCTCACGCTCGCGTCACGCTCGCGTATCCAGAACCAATATTCCCGCTGAGAGGAGGAAATCTCGCCTGGCTCCGTCTCATTGGCATTAGATGGGGAAAAGTCCAGAAAGTCCAGTCCGCCTCCGAACCGCAGAACCGAACCGTCGGCTCTCAGCGCACAGCGACCAACTCGAGAGCTCCGGCACAGTAGCTCCGCTCGGGTCTGACTCTTGTGGCTGTCACCGCTCCTCTCCGGCACTCAGAGGGAGATGACATTAGCGCAGCTCCGAGCCGATTGGCTCAGACGCGCAGCTCCCACCAATCCCGGAGAGAAGGCGGCGGTGTGCAGCGCTCCTGCCGGCGTCCAGTCCCGCTGCAGCCGCTGCGCGCTGAACTGTTTGTGTAACTTAAGTGCTCCAAAACGACTAAGTGAGATAATCTCTCTGTTGCTTTTACCTCGAGGTGGCCCTTACCTCTTTCATGAACTTTGCCTTGAAGGCTCAATGCGAACCAATAATAATAATTATAAACAGAAAAAAAAAACACTTACCCCTCCCGCCCTTGTTAAACAGTTGGAGGGCAAGACTTGATCATTTACTGCAAACCATGCAAATCATCTATTGTGCTAAACATGGAATCTGTAACATGATATACTGCTGTTTACAGTGTGCCATGGGAGGCACTTGTGCATTCTAAAGAGCTTCTTGTTGGTTTTTCCTTTGAGTTATACACACAATGTTTAGAGAAACAAAGGGAATCAGGCAACCCACCACTGAGAGCACGAGTGTTGGGCTGCAGAGGTGAATCCAATGAAAAATATTGTTCAGAATGTTTTGTTTCTGCCTCCGTCCCACCACGGCAGGTCAGATTTGTAGGTTTTACAAATGGTTTAGTCTCCATGTCCCACCACAAGCAGATGTCCAACATCTCTATTCCGCTAATACTAGTCGATCGAACTTCCCTGTCACAATGCACAAATCAGAGGAACCACATCACATTTGCTCTGATCTCGTGTGACCACAAAATCAAGTACAGTGAGGAGCAATACAGCTGACACTAATCCAAATCATAAAACCATTGCTCCCTTCCAGGCATTGGCTGCAAAAAAACAAACAAACATTCAATGTGGAAATAACACAAAAACATTTCCATAAGGTCCAGTATAAAGTCAGTTATCGCAGTTTGCTAACAATTAGCGTCCACAGTCAATTTGCATAATGAGAGAGTAGACTTAAGGAGCAGCTGCACAGCACCGTGATATCACCAAGATTTCACCAGATGTGAGATCAGGCTGGAAATCTGAGTTTAGGGATTAGCGTCAACAAAGTTTTCAATGTGGTTCCTCACCACTAGACTCTACTAAATCCAACCAAAACCAAAACAACACAAAAACGAACCAATGCACTGACAGCTTTAATAAAATGAGGTTAAGATCTTAATAAACCTCCATGACCATGACACTGTGTCCCCAAAACAGGTCGACTACGTCTCCGCCCATCAGTCCGAAGATCTAAAGATGGAGAGAGAAATTGACTGAAACGTGAACCAGAAATGTGACAAACGCCTCCATTTGCTTGGACCGCCCTTTGACCTCGTTGCCTCGCTCTCACTGGAACGCAGATGCCGCAGCTGGGGCAAAACGTGGGTTACGACCCAGTGACCGTCACATGGGTCCCGTCTCCGCGAGTGCACCTTAATGAAGAACAGGTTCGGCCGGCTCTAAGCCGTCAGTCATCCTCAACACATCCTTGGCACCAGGCGATGGAACACGCTGCCGTGCCAGTTCTTATGTGGAGCAGATGGACCTGCGCTATACGAGACGATATCACACTTCACTGCACCCACACACTGGGGAGCTGCTATATAGGTGAAAAGGAAAAGGAAAAAAAACCTGCAGAATTTAGATGACAAATTAGGAAGGACAAATGTTTCAAAACCACTCCGTTCCTTGAGCGGTTTAAGGAAGAGAGGATAGGAAACACAGTTTCAACGTCAAAGTTTAAACATCAATACATGTTGGCAATTTTAGCTTTGGAGCTGATATTTGATTTCGCTGATATGAACTTTGTCTTCTCTTTTTTTCAATTGTAGTGTTGGAAGAACAAATAGTTAGAAGACACAATCATCACAATAAGGGGAAGAATCACCACCTTAAATCAACACTAAGTAGTTTTTTCCAGAAATTATTTCTTTTTAACGATTAAAAATGTGGGAACCCACTGCCATTGGCGTCTTGCTGGCCTGGTTTAGGACGAGGGGACTTTGGCTGGAGGCAATTTCTCACGAAGCACAACTCAGTTTATGGCAAAATATCATACGGCAACATCAACACTCTAGTCCGGCTATAAAACGCGAGCTAGTTCACTCTTCTGAGCTTGTTCGTATAGGCAGAGGTGCTGGAAAAGACAAGAAATAGATCCTATTAAAGGAAGTAAGACAGAGAAGAGCGGCAGGTGGATTAGAGGGTGCTGGCCAGGCAGCCCAATTTTATATTGTCCTGTACTAGACCAGCTGCGGGCTGTGCGTTCTTGACAGGGGTGTTGTTCTACCTGTTACCTGTCAATCAATCATAGGAATCATTTGGAAACTGTCCTCTTAAGGTTGTAAAACTGCCATACTGCTGCTTTAAGACAATGCAGAGAGCAGCACAGGAAGAGCAAATGAAGCCGACAGAACTTCAGGCCAGTCATGACCTCATGGGACCAGTTTCTGCCTCCAACGAGAATGTCCGACCGGTTTAACCCGACTCCAATATCTCCATAACTGGTCTTGGCTCCTTTTAGAGCTTATCTGCATCTCATCTAATGAGACATTTACGGCGGTGGCTGCCAAAAAAACCCAAAAAAAACAACTTCCTGCACACGCTAAAACACAATGTCACTTTGGACCATAAAGATGCTTGGCATACTTTCAAGCATATCTTTGGTTAATGTGGCATCATTTTGAGCAGCAAACACACAACCCCACCCTCCATCCCCACACAGCACAGCTGTTTCGTATTGGTTGTCCTAAAAATGGGACGGAGCAGCGGTGAGTGTGCGGGATAAAGTCCCGATCCCCTCTGACAAAACTGGAGGCTTAGAGGCAGCGCAGCGCCTGGGACCGGAGTTCACCAGCAAATCTGCCTTAATTACCCAGGATTGCATCTCCACCTTAATTCATATTTACGGTTAGCTTGTAAACCCCAGTGAGGAGGCGATGACCTCACACTTCTCGTTGTCTCAGCGTGCCCATCTGAGCCTCTCTGCCTTTAAATATTAAAGCGCCCATTGTGAACCTTGTTTTTTGGCTTTTTTTTTTTATTTATTTATTTATTTTTTAGATCAAAGTCATTGACTCAGACATCCAGTTATTTTTACACTTCTAACAGCTTTATTCAATCTGTGTCCATGTTCCATATTCAGGAAGTGTGAAAAGCATCTGGCCAAGTGCGAAACAGATGCAGAGTGGCTAACAAATCATGTGGTTCTCTGAGCTTTTATGTGTTTGCTCTTCTTTTTATTATGTGTGACTGTGCGTTTGCTTAGACATCAAGATTGAATGTTTTCACTCAAACATATTAAATTGACTAAATCTGAGAAGTAACAGGGACTAATTGAATATATGTTTAACCTTCAACATTTAATTTGCTTGCAGCAAGCTCTTCATTGACTCGTAGCAATACAGAGTTTCTAATTCTGCGTTGTTGCATAAGTAATAGATACATTTACTTGTGGCAGCAGGTTTGGCCATGCCAGAGAAGGGGAAAACAAACCCGCTTCGAGTTGCTTTCAAGCGACGTGGGAGGCGGCTCCTTCTCTGAAAAGATCCTATTTCTCCAGGTTTACACAGGAAATCTGCAGTTCAAACAAGGGCCGCAGAACAAACAAACAAGTGAGCGGCAGAGCAGCGGACGGCGGCGGCGGCGGGGGCGAAGGCGGGAACAATTAGCCGAGCAGCTGGACCTCCTGACAAGTCACCTGGACGCTGTCCATATTTGAACACCGCTGAGCCGTTGGGGAGCGGCGGTCAGCCGGGACCCCCGAAGGTCCAGCTTTGCTTGGACTGTTGACCTGATCTGCCCGGTGGACAGATTGACGGATGGGATCCCGTCACTTGAGCAAACAGGTTAAAGCACGAGCGCGGAGACTAGAGCAGGTCCTTCACTCGCTGACTGGCTTTCACAAAGAAGAAGACAGTTGGTGAATCAGCCTTACGGGGGTTAATCTGCTAATCTAACATTACTGGGCCGGCCGATCAATGAGGCTTGCTGTGAACGTGAGCGACGCGGCACGCTGGAGGCCTCGCCGGCTATTTCTGGAGACTTAAAACAAAGAGCGAGCTGCTGAAACAAGAGAAGTCTTGTTCGCTGCCATTGTGCTAATTCTGGAACTGTTATCGAGTTATAAGTAGAAGCTGGCTGCTCACAATAGCACAGTCGAAAATCTGTCCTTGTCCCACCGTCCCTGTGCCTTTGTAATGGGTTATTATTGTTGTGTAGCGCTGTGGCAATACCTTGTACCTATCAAATTTAGACGAAAGGGAATAATAATATGCTAAGAATAAGGTTTGAGGTATTTCCCCCCAAAACCTGTCCCAAATTTCATTATAAAAAGCTTCATCCTTGAAAACTACATGTTAATGACAGGGTAATATGCTGTTTTGGGGCAGTATAACCAAATTAGAGTTGTCTGAAGATAAATCCCCTCACACCCACAACTTTTTTTTTTAATGGCCCTTGATATTTGATAGACCCCAATTTATGATTTATGACTCATAAATCTCCTTGCCAACATCTTCTATCTATATACTTATTTGGCTAGTCAATAAACTTAGACAGAGACATGAGTAAAACCTATCCTATTGTGTCACTATGCCTCCAATTGATCATGCGCCCTGGTTACTTGGCCAGAGGGATATCCCTTTGGCCGAATGGTTCAGCTGCATGACTACTACCTGGGAGTCTGGGTTTCGAAGCCCGCCTGGGCCCTCTGCGCCTTGCCACAGTGTACTTTTCTTTTTTGCTCACCGCACACGCACTTCAAAAAAACCAACTACCACACAATTTCTACCGGCCACCAGAGCATCAGTGTGTTCTAGTGGGATGGTTTAAACCATTGTGCTACCGGTATCTACAATGAAAAACTTGTATGCAAAGACCTGACAATGGGTATAACATGGGGTCGGATATATAAAAAGGCTGTTTTGACATCGACCATTGATAGCGCCTGAGATCACGGATTTTCAGGCGATGTGACGTTTGTGTGCCGTGCTGCACAGGTTTGTCGGACACAACGCCAGCCCCTGGTCTGAATCCTAGCGAGTCGTCTTACCGGCAGTGAAAAGTGGAAGCTTGGCAGGGGGAGAAACAAACAGTGAGATGGTTCAGCTGAGCCAGGTCATCGCATCATATCACCTCCTCTTCTCTTCTCTGGCTGTTTGCTCTGCCATCTTTGTGGATGTGGGCGAGCTTTTCCACTATAACTCCTGCTGGATCTTATGTCTCTGAGATAAATGGTTGATAACTTTGCCCGTGGCAGAGCACAGAGTGCTAAAATCCAGCACGACTACTGTTAGGATACCTGTTGTTATTCAGATAAGGGACATCATTTCTTTTTGAGCTTTCTTCTGTGTCTCAATCTCTGAGGACCTCAGATGTCTATAATTCCCTTTGCCCATCTAGTTTTTCCACCCTGTCCAATTTCCAGCTCTGGACTCGGCCTCTCTGTCACTCTCAGTGCCTCTCTGACAGCTTCTTTGGCAGCCCAGACGACAACCAACACCCCATGAGGGATCTCTGTCTCTCTCTGGGCAGGCACTTATCCCCTTGTTACAGAAACATAAGAGGACTGTCAGTCCATCTGTAAGTGAAATACTGCTGGGAGTAACATGTATCATGTGACTGTACCACTGCAATGAGGCCCGATGGAAAAATTCACACCTTCGGAGAGCTGCCGTGTGGTTGAGTCCCGGCGCCGCCGGCTCGGTGTAGCTTTGGAAGCTGCTCGGTAAACATTCTTGCCCCTGCTGTATATGATCATTTTTCACCATTAACCTCTTTTTTTTTTGCTGGCAATGGGAAACATTAGCGAGGAGGGAGAGTTTAGGGGGGTTGGGGCTCCATGAATGGAGTCTGTTTCCCTCAGAACCTGGGGCTGAACATCTTTGACTGCGACGCTCAGGCTGCAATTTAAAGTGTCGCGTGTGGGATCCAGTGAGCGGGCGAGCAGGTTTCAATGAAACACCATCAACAGCTCTGTTCCGCCATCCAAAAATAAAAAAATAAAATACATAAATACATTGACAAAAATGAGGTCAGCTGCACTTCTGGGCGACTCTCAACAGGCAACCCATTACTTTTTGCAGACTTGTTTGAGCGGCAGATAACGTGCTTCTTTACGGCCCTGGCTGCTGACGTTAAGCGCCACCAGGCCTCGTTTTGTGTCCTTCAGGTTCAACTAATGGCTCCCTGATTGTGGGGATTTGTCCCCGATGAAAGGCCTCTTTCCGTGCGCAGCAATTTTTCTTGCTGTGGTAGATCGGTATCCCCGAGGATCGTCAACACGGGCCGCCGCCAGCTCAGCTCCGTCTGTCTGCACCTTGGCAAGACGGCCAGGGTTTTGTGTGTGAGTGTGAGTGTGTGTGTGTGTGTGTGTTTTGTAAGGACAGTGGGAGTTGCCTTGGAAAGTCAGTCAGAGGGAAGCTGCCGTTAACAGAAATCTGCTTCAGTCCCAAAAATCCCTCGCTAAGTTAAAGTTGAACAGCTTTCATTTGGGGGAAGCCCTTGGTCCACTCGGGCCCCTGTCCTGCACCCCGTTCTGTAACCACACAAACTTATTCAAACTATTCCTCCCCCCCTCCCTCCTGCCAGCCCTCTGTCCCACTGAAATGCTTCACTGACAGATCTTTATCAGGCGCCTCATCCCTGCTTGGGCTCGCCGTTTTGCCTTTGTTTTATTTCACCGACCAAGCACTGTGCCAGGATGAGGGATTTGCTGGTCGCCTCCCTCTGCAGCCTGACACCTTGACTGTGAAACGGGTATATTTGCGGGTGTAACAATCCATGGGCGCTCTACAGACACCCAAGGCCGGTGCGTGAGTGACAATAGAGGGTGGTCAGGGGGCCACGGATTTCAGCAAGAAGCAGAGGGGTGGCGAAATTTCATAACGACCCCCGGACAAGCCTCAGCAGAGGGGAGCAGAAGAGTGAGATGGAAAAGAGAGTTGAAAAAAAAAAACTGTCAATGATAGATGAGACAGCACCAACGAAGATGTAGACTCGTTGAAGGAGATGCGCAGGAATACCAGATCGTCCGAGATGATGTGATTAACCGGCGACGGACGAACGGAAAATATGTCAAGTTGTGTATTAAACACGAAGGGCTTCAAGTCCCTGGAAGTGTTGAATTTCCTCCCATCCCCTCCTCCTCTCCCCCTCCCGTCAGCTGGAGGCAAGCAGGCTGGAAGAGTCTCCAGAGGGGGACATCAACTCTGCTTCCAAGACTTCCGAGGCAGACAGCGTGGCCACCCAGGCTTCCAGCGCTCGTTGGAGAGGACAGTGAGAAGAAAATGTGCTCATCCGACTCGGGTTATTTTATTGGCAGCGGCTGCATGAGACCTGGAGGCCGAGCCAACTCCATGTGATTTCCATTATTGACCTTTTACCCTCCCCACTCTGTCTGGACAATCCCTTAATTCTTTTTTTCATTGATTTCAGTTCATACACTGGACATAAATTCTTATCAAACAGGACGACTCAAACAATCCTAAAAATAAATCCCCCCAAAAAGGCCCATACAATATAGAGTTTCATACAGTTTTCATTGTGGACTCCAGTGGAGCAGCATGACGTCTTATCTAGTGCTCGAGATTACACCAACCTCTGAGAATATCCAGAAAAAAAGTATTTAGCCTCCTTTCACAGCTTCCAACTCATTTTCCAACTGATGTTTTGTTGGACCTTCCATATATTTCAAGGGGGACAAACACCTGGCTGGGGTTTGATGTCACTAAACAGAAAAAGTCATTCAAAATCAGGTCATCAATTGTGATATCACAACACAAAAAAAAAAAAAAAAAGATCATTTTTGAGAGTGAAATCCTGATGTCAATGGGTTGGATTGCCTCTATAGTTTTCCAGTCTTTCAGTCTTCCTGAAACTACACATCCTGGAAGTGCAACAGATTTTTTTTTTTTCCGTACTACTGACGCTGTGAGGAAAATGAAAAACATCCCATTTTCTGATCATAATATTACAATCACTTTTAAAGCATTGGTGCTTTTGTGTGATGCCAGTGTTAATCGCAACCAGTTTTTCCCGGCGAGTGACAAAGTGTGAACATTTAAACAGAGCGTCTGGATCCACCAACGGCTTCCCTGCTCGCTTTCTTTCTCTCAGCGTGTTGCTGTGACAGAATAAAACAAATCAGCTCCCGTCAGCCCCCCTGAGAGCCTCTCTGGTGTCCTTGCTGAGCCCTCGGCCAACCAGACGGCGGAGAGCAGATGTGAAATTCGAAGGCGGAGGCCTGAGAAGATGAGTGACACATCAAAATGCCGGCGACTGTCCTTTTCTTTTTGTCTTTTCTTACTCGCCCTGCGCAGACAGCCCGCCCCTCACCCTAATGACTCCTGCCGGTTCTGGTAGCGTCGTCCGCCCTGACGCAATCTCACTCTCTCAAGTGGGATTTAATGAGACATGGGCGGCCGGGGAGAAGCTGCGAGACGGCATGCGCGACTCCTGCGCTGCTGCTGTTAATGAGCGGGGCTGCTCTATTGTGCACCGACTCATTATCGGTGCCACCGGAGAGATTTCTCTTCTTGGGGCCTAAAATAAGCCAACCTGTAGCCTCAGAGTGACAGAGAGTCTAATTAGCAGTAAGAGGATGGTTTTCCCCCCGGAGATCCGCTCCTAAAAACACACACTTGACCTTTTAAAGAAGCGAGAGCCAAAGAAAAAGAAAAGAAAAAAAAAACCTGTGACAGGCTGACAGGAGGCGAGACTGAGATGATTTAACACGTTTTTGTGTGTCAACAAAGGTGTAAACAGATGGTCATGATATGTGCAGTCAGATATTCACAAAGAAAAACCCAGTAATATTAATGAGTTATTTTGAGGAGGGGCCACTGACTAAAGTGAGATAAATGTTTTCTGGGGACAAAAGGTTCGAGGGAGGAACATTTTATGAACAGTGATGAATTAAATCGCATCTAATGAACACTGGTTTTAGGTTCTACACTGAAATACTTCTGTGGTTTATGCGAGATAAAGTGACAGCAAAGGAAAATTTAGTGGGGGGAGTTTTCTGCTGAATGAAACTTTGGGTTTGAGGCTTTGAATATTTTCTTTCACAAAGCATCAATTTAGATTCACAGTTTTTAAATGTGCCTTGAAGTCACCACCATCAGTATATTTGTAAAATGATTTACGGATCTAATATGTTTCTCATGTAGCTGCCCATTAAGACCATTCAGACAAAAGTCTCAGTTTAATAACCCAAATAGCTGAGGCTTTACACACCCAAACAAGTACATCTGAAAAGCTTACATTCACTTCACATTCACAATACAAAAAAATTACAATTACAAAACATTACAAGGAGTTTTCACCACCATTTCTCAGCTGCATTAATCGAACCGCCACCGTCGCTGACCTTTTATCGACTGACTCGGAGGAGGCAGCAGTCACTTGGCGGCGAAGTCTTGAGTAGCTGTCGGCGAAACAAAAGGCGACACGGCCGCACTAGCGGGGCATCACGTCTGTGTTCGTTCGCCTGTCAACTGGCCTCTTTCTCCCATTCAAACGCTAATCCCTGATTCAACCGAATCCTCCTTCGCCGTCTCCTGCACAGAATACCGGTGTGGAGTGATGCGAGAGCCTCGTTGGATTAAAAAACACACACACACTCACACAAACAGGGAAAAGACCAGTGCAGCGAGGGTGCTCTCAGGTCAGAGGGGTGACCGCCAGGGCGTCATTCATTCCGTCCATCAGCGCGACTCTAGTCTGTCGTCGCCACAATGGGCTTTGGGATTTTCAAAAAATCAACCTACATGAGAGAGGAATCAGTTTCCCTCCTCGGATGACGGGGGCGACTTGTTTAAGTGTTCACATTGTCCGCAGGCGACTCCTGATGAAGACAAATTATCATCTGGCCCGGGAGCAGCAATTACGTCGGACAATGGGGACAATTTGGGCCAGTATGAAGATAGAAATGCCAAGCAAACGGAACAAAATGGATCGTCAGGGTGGTGCATATTATTCTGGGTCATTATGGCCAAATTGGTTTATTGCAGGGAGGGGCCTAGAATAGGGCCATGGCGGAAAAAATACCTGCCTTTGAATAAACCGCAGATTATTTTAAAAGGCATCCGTTAAAAATGCTCTTCTTTAATGGTTAGAAGGGACTCACTATTTTAAGAGTCAGAGTTAATTTCTTTTGTTTTTTCGAAGTCATGCAAAGCAAGTAAAATAGGGGTTTGGAGCCGAGCAGTTTGAGCGGTGAGTGTCTGGAGGCCTTTCGACTTGCGCTGTAAATCATAGAAGACTGCGCCGACAGCACAGTGAAATTAGCGGCTAATTAGTGGTTTTAGTGTCTTTTAGCTGGCTGTTCTGCTTTTATTGCTGCCGACGTTTGCGAGTACACACAGCGTGTGCGGAGGAGTCGGCCGCCTGGGCCAGCTAGCTAAAAGCTTCACCAGGGAAAGACGTGATAATCGTTGACATTGTTGCGAGCACAGACAGTGCGTCGCTGTATTGTGGATACAGGCTGGTAAAAATACATGGGACATGAAGCAAACGCAACTGATGTTATATATAAAGAGAGAAGCGGATTTAATCGACAAAACTGGGTAAAATTTAGGTTCCAGGACCATTTTTCCTCTGAAGAAAGTCAATTGAAAATGTGACAGCTGATGTGTTGAGACTGAATTGAGGAGGACAGACTGAATCAGATGTATGAAGAATGATCCACTGCTTGCTGTGTCCGAGTGGTACAGCCGTAACTAGTCGGCCCAGCAACATGAGCAAAGTTTAACAATGTGTAGTGACCGATGATTGGCTTGTTTGTTTGTGTGCAACAGAAAAAGTAGCACAAGTTCCTCATTTAGTTATTAGCTTGATCTGGTTTAAAGAAGGAAAAACAGCAAAAAGTCTCCGACAACCCACCGAGCGACATTCACATCTTCAAAGCCGCTGAAGGGGAACTCAGCAGGAGCCCTTGCCGTCCACCTCAGACTTCCCTCCGGGGCAGTTTGGCCTCCGAGCATCACAATAAGGCATCAGAGGAAAATGAGACGCGCTCCCACTCTGTTATTATCGTAATACCACAGTACAATGCCAGACAGATGTCACTGTGAATGAGACAAACCGTGATGAGTGGACGGAGGGCGGTGTCGTTAGCGTCGGTCTGCGGGGTGACTCACGTCTCCTTAAACGCTCTCTTCAGCACCTCCTCCTCGCGCTCAGCACATTCCCACCTCTCGGCTCTGTTGGCTGCGCGGGACGTCGCCAGCGCGCAGCGTTAAGAGAGTGTTTGGTGACCCGAGCGGATCGTCTTTATAGGCCCAGGGAAGGAACAAAGACGATGGGACGGACGGGTCTGTTCCTTGTTATTTGGATGAACTCAACATCTGCAGCAGCAGCAGCAGCAGCAGCAGCAGCATCATCACGCTGTGCAACAAAAGTCCATGTTTGGACTAAACAGACATCCAAACCACAGCAGAATTAAGGGACGGTAAATCTTCCTCTCAACAATAATCTTGTTAAATTGAATAAGATGCCACTTCGATGGTATTAATCTATCCACGTTCAAGACAGGAAGCTTTGACAGGCCCGAGATTGGTCTGAAACCCTGCAGCCGTGGCAGGAGCTCAGCTCGGCAGCTCCTGCTTATTCATGATGGTGTCAAGGAGAAGTTGGAAGCTCCTAAATTCCTGTCACCTCAGCAGAATTTCCGCTAATAAAGCCCAGCGATGATTTATTCCACCATCGGGACGCAACCGAAGGGGTTTTTGTTGGTTGAAGGCGACGGGTTGTCCACCAGCTGTGTCCCAGCAACACACACACACACACACACACACACACACACACACACACACACACACACCCTAACGTGGGTCAGCTAAGGCTGTTTCTCCACACAATGCAAGACCTCAGCTCCATCCATCCTCCTCTCGTGTGTGAGCAGCTCAGCTACACACACACACACACACACACACACACACAGCAGACTTGGTGTTTCAGTATCAAATTCTGCAAATTCTTTCTGCGTCATTCAGTCCTGAAATGTCCTGTGACACGTGTTCATTGATAGTCAAGTCCATTTTCTCTCTGTCAGCTGTTACAACGAGAATGTTCAGTCAAAATTCCCTCCAACGGAACATGAAAACCCTGATTGAAACCATGGTCTGTTACTTATTTATTGTTTTGTTGTTTTCAACATGTGTAAATCACCGGGACACGCAATGTCGAACAAAGCAGAACTAAACCTCGTTTGGCTGCTGATGCCAACTTAAAGTTCCCGTTGTTTCAATTCTACACCATCAGAAAGGGAATATGACAAACACAGCTATGTCTTTCACGGTGTACAACCACCTTCACATTGTCACTATTGTGTTTTTTATTGCTTGAACTAAGCCAGTGGGCAGTTGTTCACGTGCACAGCAATACCCAGGAAGGACAAACACACAGCAGGAAAACACACTCGGAAATAGTTGTTTTTTCACAAGGTTTGAGCAAAAATTCTAATTATGATGCATGATTCAGACGAATCAAAACATCTTTAAATATAAAAGCCACAAGATGGGAACCGCAGTGCAGATGGTGTCAAAAACAAGGCCGGTCTGCTCAGTCAGCTGTGGTGGGACACCGTGTCTACCTCGAGCAGGGAGCAGCATCGCTGCTCAGGGAGCCGTGCAGCGTCTGCAGCCAGACTCTGACGGACGACCACGAGTGGCAGGCTGATAAATTGAGCGCCGCTGATGACTTATGGCAAGAGATTTGGAAGAGAGACAGTGTGACAGGAAATGGAGAACTCAATTGTTCCCAAAAGCACTGGCGCGTGAGCCCAATAATAGAGACAGATGTGCCTAAAAAAATTGGGAATTTAAAATTCCCTCTTCTCCTCCTCAATGTGCCTGGAAAAAAACGCAGCTCTTTTCAAGGCATTTTGTCACAAAGTTCTTTTTCACAGTGGGCAAAAGACACAATTGACAGCCAGACAGATAAGACAGCCATCGCCAGATCTTTCTTTTTTTTTAATTTTTATTTTTTTACATTGAATTCCTAGGGAGCAGGCTCACACGTCTAATAATCTTTTAATAATTGAAAAAAATGTGAAAGAGACTAAAATAACTGCATATTTGGCCTTCTGTTTACATCTTCCTGCAAAAAAGCATTGTTGGGCCTTCAACACGCAGGTGGGGAATAAAAGCGAGTTGACTGCTGTTTGGATGAACACCAGGTTGGGAGTCATTAACCTGGAAGAGGCATCAGCCCCCTTTGTGACATCAGAAGGGTCAGATTTTAAGGACATCAGCTGCAGGATTTTCGCAGCAGTGAAACAGACAAAGTGAAACAGATCAAAATGAATTCCTCTTCATCAAGCAGCCTGAGAGATAATGTGATGAATTTGAGAGCAAAGCAGCTAAAACACATTTCAACAGCCTTCACGTCAAACTGCCTCTGACTTTCTGCTCCTCTCTTCCACCGAGGAAATTAAAAGCCAATAATTCCCGACACGTCGGAGGCAGGCGGCTCCCTTTAACGATCCTGCTGCTGCCCGCATCGGCTGACAGCGAACGCACTCCCGTTATCTCAGGGACAGTTGGACTCCCTGCCGTCACGCTATGGCTGGATCTCTATGGTGGTTTTGCACCGCTGGAGTGTTTGACAGGAGTCTTTCAGCGTCTCCTGGCTGAACTGCGTAAACAGCAGCAACCCTGAGCGGGGCAGAGTATCGTCCCAATCCGATCTCTCCTCACACTGGGACCTGGTGACTGCGGACGAGGGGAGGGAGGGAGGGAGGGAGGCAGGGGGGAGCCGGCGATGTTGCAGCTCAAAAACACAGGATGGAGTTCAATTTTGAGATGTTCGCTTTTCAACAGGCTGCCTGTGAAAGCTCACCTTTTCATTTTTGGTGGGCGTGGCCGTCTTCAGGAATTCCCTGAGTGTCTGTGTGAGGGAGGGAGCCAACTCCCCGATGGAAACGGGGGAGACACAGGTTGGAAAAACAGTGACAATGATGGCGAGTGACTTTTACCCAGTTATGCGGAGACAAAGGAGAAAGAAAAAAAGAAAAGCTTCGATATGTTTGTCCATGAATCGATGCTGAAGAATCCTGGGAACCTTTTTGACGATGAAGCACTTGAAATGAAAACAGAGGAAATTCAGCTCGGCTCTTCGTCGGCGTACAGACAGGCCGGTAGCTTTGCACATCTGTGAAATATTCATGCATGAGGTATGAGAGTCTGTGTGAGGGGGAGGAGGAGGAGGATCCGTGCGCTCCGCAAACAGAGGCTCCTCTGATTTCGCCGGGCTGTGGCTGCGTCACGCATCGCGGACGTTGTGGTTTTTATTCCAGACGGTCGTTGTCAAAATAAACTTGTTAAGGGCCTCCAACTGGCTGGAGCTGCGTCTCGCTGAAAGAGAGAGCGGCGCTGCGAGTTTGTTAAGTCTCGGCGGTGCAACGGTAGCTTTTCAGCAAATATCCCTTTGTCTGTTAGAGAGAGCGGAGGGAAAAAGCCAAAAAACAAAAAGCAGAGTGCTATGTGAGTTTAACCAGAAGAAACAAAGAACTTTCCCAATCCCTGCGTGTCATCGTTGGAGCGTCACCGTGTTGGGACGCCTTCCAAACCGCTGAGCTATCCACAGATGTTAAACAAGGGAGAGAGGGAGGGAGACATCTTGAAAGACTGATTCTTTATTTATTTATTTATTTATTTTTATCTTAAACCTCTTTGTTTATTGTCCTGGATGTTAGCTGTGGTTACTCTGCCTATACATGTAAATGTAGCAGAAGTCTAAAGTATCTTGAATAATTAAAAAAGAAAAGAAAACAAATTCAAGAAGAAAACAGCTTAAAAGTCATATTTAATTATTGTGCCCTCTGTTTTCATATAACTTAATTAAATCATACCCAAATAAGAACTAAATCATTTTTTTAAAAAAAGAGAAAAAAAGTTGGTGTCACATTCTGCTACCGACCATTCGCTGCGCCATGGTTTCGGCAACACTAGCAGTTTTCTGGTGTGATTGTGCATGAACAAGCACTTTTCGGCATGAATGCCTGCCGTCTGTGTCGGGCCGGGAGTGTGGATTAGCTCCGGTCTCTGGCTCTCGTCAGCACATGCCGGACACGGCGCTCTGAGGCCCTGCATTCATTCCATCTTGTTTTCATTCCCCCACCTTTGGTAGGTGCACCAAAAAGAAGAAGAAGAAGAAAAAAAAAGAAGTGTTTTCTCAAGTCTTTGCATTCCAGCAGCAAAAAAAAAAAAAAAAGAAGGGGGCCTGCATTTACTTTTTTGCGCGCACCTGGACTGCAGCCTCTTATTTAACACGCTTTAATACGCTTCTGATCAATAATGCAGCATGTTGCGTGAGATGCAAGCCACTGGTTTTGGCTTCTGGCTCACGACGCAAAACAAAATTCAGTTCATCCTCGTCACCGTTGGCGCTGCTGAAAATAGCTGCGTAAACGTGATTTCTCTCTCTCTCTCTCTCTCTCTCTCTCTCTCTCTCTCTCTCTCCCCACCTACCTACTCCTCTGTTGGCACTGTGCTCCGGCACAGGAAATATCGGGGGCCTGTAATTACACTCAGATACAGAAGGTAAAGGAAGCGAACAAACATTCCAAGATCAGAGCGCAGCCCGGACGCATTCCAGCGCACCGTTATTTATTGGCTTTTCATTAGGCAAAGACCCCCCCCTCACCTCCCCCAACAAAAAAAATCAAACAATAAATAAATAAAAATCAGCGGATTTCTGAAGAAACAGGTTTTCTGCCTCTATTAGGGAAATAAAAGAACACTTACTGCAACACGGCGACCGTAGCGTAAACACACACACACACGCGCACACACACACACACACACACTGCAGTTTCATCAAGGCGGTGTTATCCTTCGCTGATGCTAATGACTGTTTGACGGCCTTGCATCCCTCTGGATCCGGTCGGCACCGGCCGGGCCGACAGGAAGCCCGCTGGCAGGCTGCGGCACGTCTCCCAGTCCGGCCGGCCTGCTCGTGTTGCTTCCAGCTCGCCGTGCGTGCTGTGTCACCTCATGCACGCACGACCAGTCTTACCAGAATCCAGCTCGGCTCAACACCTTCCCGCCGCGAGCAAGCGGGCCCAGAGTCCCTCTAATCCAACCTGTCAGGCTGTTATGGTTCGGCGGAGATCGGGACCTAAATTTAGCCACGTTGTGTACGAAGAATTCCTGCGATGCGCCTGGTCTCTTTGTTTCTCGCTGAATCACACGCCGTTCCTAAATGTAGTTCGTATGAAGTCCCGTTCCATTTAAATTGACATTTTAAAACAACACTGTGGGCTGCTGAACCCACCTGACCTACTTTTAGGTTTCTCTCTGGAGTTTGTCCTGCTGTCTGTCTGTCTGCCTGATGTTTGGAAGGTACAACTAAAACTACTGGCAGCAACATCTATAAAAATACATAAGTCACCATCATTCTGGAAGACAGTGTGCAGACTTTTCTTTTTTTGCCTGGAGGTGGGCAAAGTTTATATTAAATCTTGAAAAAAAAAAAGTCACATCTGCAGGATAAATAGCAGCTACACTGACGTGACTGGGCACAGAGATGTGAGAGTCACTGTTACCTCTGCATCTGGGCATGGAGGTGTGTGTGTGTGTGTGTGTGTGTGTGCAACACATCCAAACAACAGAAGTGTCTGTGCGAATCATGGTGCGAAAATGTCTGACAAGCACCAATTTTTTTTTAAAAATGAAGCTGAAAAATGTAAAATACAAAAGAACGTGAACCATATATGAACTTTCAAATCACCAATGACTCATCCATCCATCCATCCATCCATCCATCCACTGTCGATACCCGGTTATTCCCGAGATCAGGGTCAGTGGGGTCTGCTGGAGCCTCTCCCAGCTGTCATAGGCTGAAGGCAGGGTGACACCCTGGACAAGTCGCCAGTTCATCACAGGGCCACATAGAGACAAACAACCATTCACACTCACACTCACACCAACGGACAATTTAGAGTTTCCAATTCAACTCACATGCATGTTTTTGGAGTGTGGGAGGAAGCCGGAGAACCCGGAGAGAACCCACGCAGACACAGGGACAACATGCAAACTCCACACAGAAAGTCCCCAGGCCTGGAATCGAACCCACAACCTTCTTGCTTTGAGGCGGCAGCAATGACCACTGGGGAAAAAAAAGTTCAAACTGCGCAATCTAACTTAGTTGGACTGAGAAAAAAATTACATAAAATGAAATAAATGAAAACTTCTTGATAGCAGTTTGCTAAACCCCCCTGTGCAAGAAGGTCGTGGCTGTTCAAGGTCCCGGACCTGTGACCTTTCTGTGTGGTTTGCCCCCCGGTTAAAGGTTCAATGCTGAACAATCACAATGGAAACACCAATAACTTTCAACAGCCTCCACAGTGGCACAATCTCTATGTGGCCCCACTTGTGAATCTGGTGTCCAGGGTGTCATCATCACCCACATTCTCTACAGGACAGGCTCCAGCAACCCCGTGACCCTGAAATTTCAGGTGTATTGAATGAATGCGAAATAAATGTCTTGATAGCCGTTCTAACAAGTAATTCCACCCGATTGCCCCTGGTTAAAGTTCAATGATGAACAATCACAATGCACCAATTCCTCGACAGTGGCACAATCCTTGTGTCTCCATCATGCCCCACATTCACAGTGGCCGCCATGAAATTTCAGGTGTTTTCTGAGCGAGTCGTGCAGCCGTATCTGACAAGTAATTCCATAACGATTGCCGGTTCTGATAGAGGAGCGAATTCCTCGACGTATGTCTCACTGCCGACAGCACAGTGGCCGCCTGTTACGAGAGGATAATTGGGAATCAGAGACCTCACCAGAGAGAGAGAGAGAGAGAGAGAGAGAGAGAGAGAGAGAGAGAGAGAGAGAGAGAGAGAGAGAGAGAGAGAGAGAGAGAGAGAGAGAGAGAGAGAGAGAGAGAGATGGGCCGCAGTGATGCTCTCAGACTGCAGCACCACACAGGCAGAGTGGCCTGAACAGAGCTGGCTTTCATTGCGGCTGGAGGGGGGGAGGGGTTGGGGCGGAGGGCATGTAGGTGAGCAAGTTCAGCCAGGTATCCGCCGCCCTGCGTGCGTCTTTCAAACAGTCGTGCCTCCACAGCTTTATTTTTTTCCTCTCCTCTCCCAGGACATCTGCAAGAAGAAGCAGGAGAGGAAAGTGTCAGAAACAGTTAAAAAAAAATCCCTTCTTGCAAGATCTTGATATGATTCACAGCTCAGATTCCAAGCGGATGAGAGCGCTCGCACGGCCTGCGCCGGAGCGTGTGTGCATTAAAAGGCAGGAAGCCCGATGTGATTGGCTTGTGGTGGGAAGCAGCGCCGCTATCCCAACACAGATCTCGGCTGTGCGGATTGCGGATAGCAGGAAAAGCCAACAAGAGGGGCTTTAGCATTAAACCCCCACACCCCTGAACTGGTTACTTGTGTATTATCAGGCTTCCCCTATAGCCGGCGGAAACCGGTTATCTTCCCCCCGCCGTCGACCCATATTTATTTCATTACATCAGCTGACTGTTTGGAGTGGCAACAGTGACTCATATCATTACATCATCTGAGCAGCTACCGAGAGACGACGGTGAGATAAGATGCACTTGCTTCAGAATGCCTCCAAAAGTTTTGTCAGAGAAGGAGACTGGTCAGGTTTAAAGGTCCAGCATGGAAAGTTTTGTGGCATTTGATAGTCAAGAAGCGCCTTCCTCAAGTCCCACTTCCTGGTAGAGACAGTGATGTCAGGGCTGAATCATGAAGCACATCCACGTTCTGTGTGAAGCTGCTCCTACATGCTCTTTACTGGCAGAGGAAAACAGTTGTGAATGAGTTCACTTGAGTGACTTTATCCAGCTGGCGTACACATGCACCACTTATCTCAATGACATGCCAGCAGCTCCCTTGAAATGTTAAACTGTCGCCTTCCGCAAAGGCACGAGAGGAGGGACGATAATCTGAATCTTGGTAAAAATCTGATTCCTGATTGGATTTATTTTATTATTATTTATTATTTACAATTGCTTGGAACAACACCGCTGCACAAATGCAACATTAATGGGCCGAATCTGCAGGACGAGTCATTAGAACCAGACCAGTACCGGCTCGGGTGGACTGATTTGATTGGTTTTTAGGTTTGTTGTAGCCAAAAGCAGAAGCTCATCTGCAGAAGCAAGATTCTTCAGACACCCTGCAAACAAGATCAACTTCTAGAAGAACTTACTCACTCCCCCTGCCACAGTGTGTCCAGCTGGTCTTCTATCGGTCGACGTGACTTTGGATGACTTCCCTGTCACCCTCTCACAAGAACACGGCTGTCCGGTCTTTCCATTGGCTACTCTTCAGTGTTTCTTGGTCTCTCTGGCCGACTTTGCCGTCAAGAACATACAGGGACTAGAGGGCTGGTTTGCCTCTTAAAGGAAGTGTTAGCATGAAGCCAGGCAACATTGTTAGAAAGTCTGATAGCCAGCTGGGTAAAGGCAACAAATGTGGAAAAACTACAAAAAAACAAACAGAAAATCCCAACAACAGCTAGAAATGCTATCCTAAGGTTCTATTTCAGTGGTTGTCAACTGGTGGAGTCTCACAAAAATAAAAAAGTGCAACATTATCATCATATGAACAAATTGTAATAGATGAATACATGAGTATTTCAAAATCATTTAAAAAAGGGAGGGGAGGGGCACAAAGCTGCAACCCAATCAAAACAGCTCTATGACCCACTTTTGGGTCACCACCCACCAGTTGAGAAACACTGTTCTATACAATTCAAAAGATTGATGAATAAAGTGGAAACCAGCAAATCTTGGAGTGTCCCACAAATGATGTCATACTATTCAAACCTTTCCAGCTTCGTCAGAAAGCTCTGCTGCTCGACACCATCTAAAGCGCAGACGGGAGTTTAGGGACTGTCAGTGGGGCTCATCCTATGGCCAGTAAGTCTCCTTGTGGAGAGACAGAAGTCCCATCAGTCACTGATCAGGGGCCATCGATGGTTTTGCTTCTTGCTGCCTTGAGGTCCACGCAGCCCCGACTCACAGTCCCGTGTCTCCTCGAGGCCCCCCGGGGGTCTAGAGGCCTGCTTCCCCGGCCGGTCTTGGAGTCTCTGCCCTCGCATCCCGCGAGGTTCACCACTCAGTGAACCCAGTGCCTTGAGGTCAAGGGTCAAGAGCCGAGGGCCAGGCCGCCGCCCCCGGCAGCTGACAGTTATGCCTCAAGATCATACTCTGCAAGGCTGATTTGTGAGGTTTACACAGTGCATGGGCGGGTTTGTCAAACAAAGCTGTTTATGGCCCGAATGTTTACCTGTGTTTTGCCGCCAGGCTCGTAATTTACGGCCTTTTATTCTGAAAGTACGGCGCGCGAGGACGTTTAGCAGCAATGACAAGAAGCCCTGTGCGACTCAGTCGTGGTGGGGGAGGTAGACAAAAAAAGTTGAAATTATTCTCTGTTGTGCGACTGGAGGGGAAAGTGCAAAGTTTTGGAGCCTTTAGCCAAGCTCAGGTACAAAGCTAACCGTCTTCAGCAGCAGCAGCAGCAGCAGCAATAACAACAACAAACTGACACATTGCAAATCTTGTCAAGGATTATTTTTGAAGACTGCTCTCAATGCGCCTGCTGACCCCAGGGTAGAGTAAACATTCCATTTGGCCTTCACGACTTGCAAGTAATTACCCAAACTGCCCATGGGCCTTGCACGTGCACGCTGGCCGGCCGGCCAATTGGCTCGCCGGTTTTACTGGCTAACAGACATATAATGAAACATGCATGCATTTCCTCACAGGTTTTGCCCCACGTCAGCCATTGAAGGTTCGTCAAGCCCCCGTCATGGGCATCCGATTGGAAGAAGAGAAGCTTGTATGTGTTTGGAATGGACGGGTTTAGCCTCTCCTTGTATGTAATGTGCGATGCATCTACTTGACCTGATGTTAGAGAGCTACTGTGTCTGTACATTTAACAAGGAATGTTAACTGCTAGCTTGTCGGCTGCAGCAGTCATTACAATCTGCCAACCCTGACGCTGGATTGACGTGCTGACGGCTGTTTGTGCCCATGTGCTCTCTCTCTCTCTCTCTCTCTCTCTCTCTCACACACACACACACACACACACACACAGGTCTGATTGTCTCCCCCGACTGGCTCCACTCCCTCATTATCTATATAAGTGCATGTCTGAGACCTTTAGCTCAGCGGCCAGGCCAACTCTCCACAACGGAGAGATAAACATGCCTGCCGCAATAATTCACATTTGGGACGTTGATTCGTTTAAGATGTTGATCCTGTTCCAAGGCCCATGACACTAACAAAATAAACACATCAATCAATAAATGAATGAATGCATAAACAAAAATCGCTGGTTGGCAGATTTTAAAATCTGATCGTTAATTAAAATTCCGTCCAAATATCTACAAGATTTATGATTTACAAAATTCTTTTTTCGCATTCATGCATTAACTGTTTTCGTCTTTTCCCTTTAGATTGATAATGTTGACAATGGCAGACTTGGCAGATTTGTAAATAGCTATTTAGGGAATGGGTTATGACGGTTGGATGAAAACAGACATCAGAGGAGAGTCAAAGAAGAACTTTGAAAAAAACTTGAGACATAATTACCGTACAGCTCTTTGATGAGAAGTGGCTCAAAACACCAGCACAATAATAAAAACATCTTCTTACACAAAACGTTCCAGCAATTGAACAAGTAACAGCAACAGAGTGGCCCTGTCCACTCCCTAAATAGTAAATGAACATGTTGTTAGCTTGACGGATGTGAAGTTCCTGAGAGCCGGCACTCCTCTCAACTTGAACCATACATCATTTTTAATTGGTTGTGGCTGAAAGGGAACCTGTGGTAATTAAAACCTAAAGCACTGGCGAATGAAGTGCTCCTGCGGCGAGGCCGCGCCATCTTTTTCACCTAAAGTTCCATTAGTCAGACGGGAACATGTGTGAGCCTTAAAGCATGTAAACTATCTGTGGAGAATCTGGAGAAATGTGTGGCCTATAAAAAAAGCGGATAGTATAAAGAAAAACAGCATTAATAGCAGCTGCAAAGGAAATCAGTACAAATTTAATTCACTGCATGTTCTGCATTAAAACGTTTCTTCAAAACTGGGGGATTAGCTCTGAAATCCCGTTAGAATAAATTTCACAGTCCGCAAACAGTGCCGCCACATGTTGCAGCAAATGCTTTGCAGGGACTCTGGGAGGCTGTGGATCTGAATGAAGGTACTGTTCATGCCAGGCGCTCTGTGCTGTGGATATGCCTTTACTCAACCAGTCACATGTCCAAATCTAAGGACCAAAAAAAAAAAAGAAAAAAATCTCATTATTGTTTTCCAGACAGATTAACCCAAAGATTCAGGTTAACAGCTCTATAGCGCAGGAGATTCCTGTTTGACATGCTATAAGGAACCGTCATCTCAGCCGGAGCGGCGGAATGATTATTTTTTTTGTAATAACCTCTGCAAATGTAATATATACATTAAAAGATATGCATTGAAATAAGTCATTTCAATGTTTTATACACATAGCACAGATTGAATTGGTGATTGGCAACCCGTCAGGTGCTGACTCTATAATACTGTTTAACATACTGTGGAAATTCTGAACGACACATTTTTAATAGAACGGCAATGGAAAATCGGTCACTATTCAAAAAAAACAAAACAAAAAAAACTGGAGGGGATGATACAGAAATGGCCAGAACTGGTTGCGCCACACAGGGAGATTTGCAACAATACAGACGATCACAAGACGGCTGGGTTTTCCATCCTAGCAGAGGGACTGTGTAAATAGAGCTGGCAGGACTGGGTCACGGCTTCGCTCGTCCTGCTCCGACCTTATAAGGAGGCCGGCTGATCAACAGAGCACCCAGCGGCCGGGACAGACGGAGAGCACTTGTACTGGGAGCAGTGGGCAGGCGGACTGGGTGGGGGGGAGAGGGGCGGGGTGAGGAGGGAGGGTGGGGGGAGTCGCTGTCGTTTCTACAGGCGCTTTTCTGCAAAGTTTAACGGCAAAGCGTGCATGTGCGTGCGTGCGCGCGGCAAAGCGAACGCATCTGGGAGAAGGTCTTCCCATTACACACGGTCATAAATAATGCATGAGAACAGAGGGTTCAATGAAAGACATTAATGAAAATCTCTAATCTTCAGCTGACTCTGAAACACGCGGGACCCGCTCGCCTTGCCCGCGGGCAGCGGTGGCTGAGGCCTGCTGCGAGGAGACGGCGCCGTCTCGCCGAGAACGGACGCCAGATTGATTTTTTTTAAAAAGAAGAGAGAGAAAAGAAAAAAAGGGAAGAAGTGATGGAGACGTGTGTTTGTTCCCAGGAGCTGTTGACAGCCAGAGTGTGACTTCAGGGTCAGGATGGGTGACGATCATCCGCAGAGGTCCAGCTGCTGGAAAACATCTGGTCCCAAACCGTTAGTCACCTCCGCTGAGCTCAGAAGAGCTGAGTCAACCAGGTGAAAATGACGCTCTCCTCTTCCTCCTCCTCCTCCTCCTCCTCCTCCTCCTCCACCACCGCCAGTCACAGAGACCTCGCTGTGATCTCAGGCTCACGCCATCGATGGCAGCTTTGACCGTCCCGCTGTAATTGCAGGGTGACTTTGCAAGAGCTTAGGTGAGTGGGGGGGGGGACATCTGTTTGAGAGAGATCCGCTTGTTTTCCTGGCCGCAGGCTGAACCACCCACCCCCCAAAAAAAGGGGAAAAAAACAACAAAAAAACGAGGGCCTGCTTCATGCAGGTGCATGCGGGGTCTCAGGTGGCGATGGCGAGCGTGTCACAGCTACAGTCGAGCAAGAACGCGAGGGGAGGGGGGGGTGTGGGCGAAGTGAAGCGAAACACCAACATGTTAACAGCGAGGGTTCACTGACTGGCCGCACTTTCAGGCAGTCCAATAGAGGAGTGCTACACGGTGACCGGGCACCCTGATTAGTCAGTGCACACGGTGCAGCGCGAGGCCGATGGAGGAGAAACGGCTCCAGAGACGAGGTGTGAAGGGAGTGATGTGACGGTGTCGCGCTTGCAGCAGCTGCAGGTGTGAGAACCAGACCACCTACAGTCTGAGGTGACACCTCACAGTTCGTCATAAAGAGCCGAGAACCAGCACTTATCGCCCCCTGCCTGTCCGAACACATTTCTGTTACCGACCGCAACAGAGAGCCTCAAGACGGCAATGGTGTGACTCTGCTTTTTTGACAAACACGGACAGGAACAGCTGTGAGCCCAGACGCTGAAACACAAAGTCGTGTCATAGCTCCTTTTTGAATGGTAATAAGTTTAAATGCTGATCTGGGAGCTGCACCAATGTTACCAAACAATAATCACACAAAGAGTATCCAAGGCTGTATTATTTGTGGTTTTCAGTGTATCTGACTCTAAAATGTCACTTTCAGAATCATATTTTTGACTTAAGTGGCTGACGGTGACAGAGTCGCTTAAAATCTTTCCTGTGATTGAGAAAGATGATGGATTTTTGCTCGTCCACCTGGCATCCTCGTCCATGCCATGTTCTCCAGCAATGCTTCAAATGAACACCTACACATAGCTGTAGGAAACCAGCTAGCAAAACCAACTAGTCTCTAGATGCTGATAAGACCAGAGACAAAAGAAAATGCTGTCTGGAAAGGCAAAAAGAGAAAAAGAGTAGCCAACAAAAGAACTGGGCAGGAAACTAAAGTTTTAAAGTCCTAAACCAAGCCACCTGGAGGTGCTGTGTCAACGGCAGGGGTACGATAGTCAGGGAATAACAGTGTTGCTTTAAACTTTAATTTTTCAATCAATCAATCAATCAATCAACTTCTCTTTGTACTGCACTAAATCACATCCAAAGGCGTCTCAAAACGCTTTGTACAGTCAGAGGAAAAACCAACTCGGCCCCCAAAGCCCGCAAAGTGCCACAGTGGCCGGGAAAAACTCCCCTGTGGGAAGAAACCTAGAGCAGATCCAGAATCCAGAGGGCCGTCATCTGCCTATGACCAGTTGGGTTGAGAAGGAAATACAAAAAAATGTAGCGAGAGAGAGAGAGAGAGAGATTTTTTTCTCATTATTTTTAATCTAAAGCTTTCAAGTATTATTATTAATTAATTAATACTGGCTGCAATACCTTGAACAGCCACTATGTGAGAATGGAGGCAGGGTTTAGTGACCTAAAGGGGTGGGGCCAAGATGAAGCTCGTGTAAATCAGACACAGAAAATAACTGCCGACATTGACTAATCGGCCTCTAATCATATGGAAGCAAGCTCGGCGCTCACATCCACTTCCCAGATGCTCATTAGCAGCGTGCGCAGGAATTCCTACAAGGTAAAGCACCAATGGAAACACAGCGTAGGTCACGATTTACAAAGCAAGTGGCTACACAATAAACAAGCAGAGCCTTGCGGATGGCTCAAGGGCTCGTCATCATTCATGCGGCCGTCCCAAGGACACTGACAGCTGGCCTCGGTGGCGGGACAATGAGTCTGCAGCAGAGGGACTCCAGCAGAGAGGGACGCTGGCCAAGGGCCCTCGGCCGAACAAGAAGCACTCTCTCGCTCTCACAAGGGGTTACGCTCTTAATCCTTCTCTGTGGCATAAGGATTAGCCAGACCAAGTTAATGCGCACACCTTCAGGAGAGGAACCACGGGAGGAGACCAGCTCTCCTTCGCCAGCCTCGCTGGCCAAATGTGAATCAATGGGGCGAACGACCAGAGGGCGACCACCCGTAATTGAAAGCCTTTTATGCGAAAAAGGAACAGACTGTTTGACTGCTGCTCTCCCGCACGCCACTTTATGCCCTGGCGTAGTGTCACCACTTAACCCCGGCACACTGGCTCCTGATTGACCCAGAATTTGCATTTCGGTCGGCACGGGAATCATCTAAAAGTGATGCAAACAAGTGCAAAAAATAGATTTCAATTTCACGGCTCGCACATCTGACCCTCAGCAGAGGGTCTGTTTGCTGCTGCTCAGCGGTATATATAAATATTCAATGGCCTGTTAGACACGGCCGCCGCTGCCGACCCTAATCCTCGACAGAAGTTGCTGCCAAGTTGGAGCGTTTCTGAGGGCGGCGGGATAATAAATCACTAGACCTCAAACACAGAAATATATCATAAAGGGGTTTCTGTTTATGTCTTTGTTCTCCAGACGTGATGCTTGTCACAGTGGGCTCATGAGTCATGGGAGATGAAAGAGGAGCGCCACTCACGGCACGCACTTCGCCACAGACCGGACACATTGGTGTATTAAAAATAATACACACACATCCTGGTTTGAATAATATCCACATGATGTTTTACACATCTGCATGTGATCAAATTTGTTCCCGTTCTTTGGCATTTGCCTATAGTGTAAATAAAGCTATTATTTTTGCGGCCGGTTGTTGTGCACGAGTCAAACTCACTTGGGCCAAGTCTGGAAAGTGTCTCAGTAATTTTTGTTTTTGTCAGTGCCACTGCACGGTCCGAAGAAGAAAACATTTGTTTCTTCCTGCTGCATTATTTTGCGGACGAGTTTTAAACCGAGAACTCTAGTCTCGAAAAGTAGTTACAGTCTCTAAAAAGGAGGAGAAATAGCGCAACGGCAGCTCTTAGCGTTACCTACGCTTGCACAATGATTCTCTGAAATGTTTACTGGCTTTAGCAAGAGGATACTGGTATGTTGTGTAAGTGGAAACACGTGTTCGGGCGCCACGGCCGCTATAGTGAGGTCCACAGTCAAAGTGCACATCTGTATAGAAATGTTGGTGGGTTTGTAGGTGCGAGTCACTGACTTTTACACCTCGAGAGAAATTTACAGAAGCTTTGAGAATCCTATGGAAGAACAAAGGAACAGCAGAAGTCATCGGTAGCGCGTTTGACTGGTTGCCACGTACACAGTTAAATCATCAATGCAATGAGTTGAACACTGACACTTGGCTGTAAAAGCTGCAGCTGAATCACAGCCACACTAGCACAACCTACCAGGGCTTGAACAGCGATCAAAGGTTTGCACAACAGATGGTGGAATATTATTTTTTATCTAATCTTTTCAAAGCTCTGGAGGATTTCAGGTTATGCAAAAGATGTTTAAGTTTGGAATGTGCAGAAATTTGAGTCGGTGATATATTAGAAGGGTTGGATGCAGACACAACAGTAAACCCGATACTGGAGTAATTATTATTATGATTTTTTTTTCCTCCCCAAGACTGGCAGCTCAACCAGCAATGGAAACTCCGGTCACGCCTTGTAATTACTATTCTCATATGATCTTTGCATAGCGAATAAAACATTTGGAAATTGGTTGACATGGACTCCCCAACAACCCCCCCGCCAAAAAGCCCCGTGGTACTTACCGTGGGAAATATTAAAAAATTAGGTTATCAAAAGCCAAGTTTGGTTTGGTCGAATAGGGACCCACCGCATATTCCACCAAAGAGAAACACTGTGGCGTCACTAATAGTGCAGCAGCGTATATTTATGACATGCAGAGACACAAATTGGCGCTTGTGCTCGCACCACGGCTGTCAGTCAAGGCAAGATGGCCGGGAGTTAGCGTGTGTTTTCCGAAAAACCTCTTGACCACAATAGCATGTTTACGCCGCGCCAAGGAAAATCTAGTGGCAAACAGGGACTGTGACTGAATGATAGACCGTTCAATCACGGGCTGAGTGAGACACAATCAAATGCAGGGGGGAAAATTGTGATAAACTTCAGAAAAAAACAAAACAACACACAAAAAAAACCCAAGAAAACAGTAAGGCACCAATGGTGGGTTTGGGGCAGGGAATCCGATGTCTGAAGAACTGAAATGGCTCTTTCACTGGTTAAGAATTTCCCAACCTTTACAAATTAAAGATGAAATTAAATTAAGACCCATTAATAAACAAGCCCGGAGGAAACATTGCCATGCAAACACTGCGGCTACAGACTCCAAAATGGCAAAAAGTGTGGTTGAGTTTCTTAAGGTATCGCCTTGATCTGTCATCCCACAAAGCTCAATCCTGCATTGGGTGTGTTAACCAAAATCATCTTGTCATTAAAAAAAAAGAAACTATTTAACTGGGACGTCCCTCTGCTGACAGAAATATCTTCACAGGCCACCAGGACAATCACTTCACTCAAAACAAGGACCAGATCCAAGTAAGACTGGAATGTCCCAAACGATTCTCTTCTCACTTTTGTGGCGAAAGGAAAAATGTGCAACATCTATAACATGTTGGGCCTCTATTGAGCTGCTTTAATCCAGAGGGAAACCAGAGTGGCTCCTGTCGTAGACCCAGGTTCACTCCTGCAGGGACAACGGCACCGTCGTCGGGGTAAAGCACAACTTTGATCATGACGGCTGGCTCCTGCATCGCACAAAGGCTCCAAACACAAGCCAAGGCAACAATTAGCGGCCGACAGAGGGTCATTAGAGAGGGGGGCGGGGCTGCTGCCTCGCTCCAGACTACCAACTACCCCCACCGCCCCCCCCCCCGCACTCCCAACTGGCAACTGCAGCCCACCAGGACCTTTGATAATATCAAATGACCTCTCCTTCTCCGAGCGGTGGCGGCCTGATGCCAAGTCTGCGAGACTCCGCAGAGAGCTGGCGGTCCCCCACAACTAAAGAGGAGAGGAGCGCCCGACAGGAAGTGTCCAGGGTGGGCCGCGGCGGTGGACCGCAAGCCTCAAGTGCGGCGAGGTCTGCGGAGAGCTGCTTAGATCTGCTTTAGCTGCAGATGCTATCTGTCTTTCTTGGTCTTTGCTTTGTTTTTCTAATTCGCTTAAAGACCCAAAATGGAAATTGGTGTTGGTTTAGATTTCTAACAGTAAAGCTGCACATTTCCCTCAGGGACCAAGCACGACTGAAAAGTTCAACCACTTTGGTGACTGGTCTGAGGTGGGCACCACTGACCATCCCATTCCAAGTCAGCCCTGGCAGAACAAAATGCATTTTCTTCGTCTACACACCTTTCTGGTCTGATGACATTTTGAAATTATTCCAGACCAGGTCTGACCAGAACACTTGCTGTGCACATAATGGCAGGTAATGATTAGAACACGGCACATTTGTAAGGACATCTCACGCAGAGTCAATCGCTTTCAAGCAGTCGGCAAACAGTCCAATAGTTTGGAACAGCGGCCTATAAAAAGAACCTTTTTACTTCTTCAGTTTAATTTATTTCAATACACTTGCAACAGCACAAGAGGGGAGACAGAGCTGTCAGCAAACTTCAGATGACGGCACGGCGTGTTTGCCCACACCACAGACAGACACCTGATCTTCTCACGCCATCCTCGTGCTGAACGTGGGAATGTGGGAATTCTTTTTCATTCCTTGAACACAGCAAGGCGAGATACCTTTGAGTAGAAAATGTGTTTGAGCCTCTATCTAAAAAAGTCCAAATTCTGTTTGTTTGTTTGTTTGTTTTCTTCCAACCTTTTCCATCAAGAGTAGCTTCATGCCAGACATGGAGCTGTGGTGATGCATCATGTGGAATGGCAACACAGAAAAATGAGGGATTTCTGTCCAACCCCATTCTACAGGACAGGTCAATCCACCTCGCAAACACCACAGTCAGCCAGTGAGCAGAATCAGCCATGAACTGCAACATTGCATTTCATGATTTTATTTTGATTTCAGGGGGAGCTTCCATCGCTCATGTTGTGCCAAGAAACACTGGCTATTTAGATGAAATCGCTCCGGCTTGACAGTAGTCACAAACGCAGCATTTTGTCAAGACTTTCAGTCAGAGTTAACTCAAAGCAAAGCATGCTGAGTTTCCATGAGACATCCCTTATCCTTGGATTATTCCTAAACTCTGCGTTACCTTTTGCGGTTGCTAAGCGATACTTGGCAGATAATGCGGCCACAGAGGAAGGTCAGAAGACACACACTGCTGCCCGTTGTTTGCCTGTTATTCCAGATTAAAGAGGGATTTTGTTCCGTTTTGTTTTTAAATTCATTAGTTCTCGCCATATATGGCGAGTGAAGTTCCTGTCCGGTATTTGTCTTTGCTAGTTAAAGCAGAGGGGCCTGTGACTCACGTCCAAACAGCTCCTCTAAAATAAACCCCAGGATCTTTTGGAAAAAGCTGCAGCCGTGCCAAAAACAAGGCCACCAGCTAATCGCCGGGTGATAAAATGTTCTGTCTCTCCGTCGCTCTCCCTCCCGCCTCTCTATCTACCTCTGTTGGCAGCCGTGCAAAGTAAGAGTTGCAGCATATCATTAGATCAGCAGCGGTTCCAAGGCCTCTGAACCCGCGACATGTTCAGGTTTTACAGGGAGACCTCACTGTTATCAGAGACAACAGCGCATTCCAGTGCGGGGAATGCAGAACGAGTCCCGTTTTCAAACTCTCCATCAACAAGATTTATGATTGCGCCCACGCCTCTATGATTTGTAGCTACAACCAAACCCATTTACCCCGGCTCTCGTTGGCACAGCACTGGGCCTGAAATGTGTTGCAGAGTTTACCTTCTTATTTCCTGCCAGGGGAATATTTGTCAGGACATAGACGGCAAAGCTGAACGGAAAAGCTATGCGCCTGTCCGCCTGTTTACCGGAGTTAATAATATGATGTAAAATGGTTTTTCAGAATCTTGACACTGGAGTGACAGGAAAAAATGTCAATTGGTCTGTTCACATTCAGTCACCAAGTGTGGCTACATTTGATTCTACCTGAAAAATTGTCTTTTATCTGCATTTCTCATCCCAAAGCTGTAAAATGCACAATGCCCAGAACCAATTATTTCTTTTCAGATAATAAAGCAAACATTTTTTTTTTTTTTTTTAATTGAGTTGTCCGGGCAGGATAACCGGAATTGTCTGAAGGTCTCAGCTTTTTGCATTTTTAAAGCCTCTGCTGGTGTATTTGATCTTCAGCGAGCGATGCTCACCCAGACCCACACCCTGGGAAAAAAAAAAAATGTATTCCAAGAATGTTTGGCCACTGTGTGATAAAACCCTGAGAATTAAGGAGCTTGGTATAACCAGGGTTCCTTCCTGCATTAATTTAAATCCCCCCTCCGCGCTTGGTATCCTCGGACAGCAGAGTCTGCGCTGCCAGGAACAGGGCACCATACCGGGACGCTCTAAGCTCTTTAAACTACATGAAAGTGTCACAGTTGAATAGAAAGGATGACCTCCTCTCCCCGGTCACCATATCCTCCTCAAAAATCATTTGAAGTTAATCTCTGTGTTGAATAAATTCCTGCTCAACAAAGATAAGGCCGACTCTACAGGAAGCGTTCTGAAAGTCTCTTTTATGTGGCATCGAGATAAAAAAAAAAAGAGGGAAATAAATGGAATTTGAATTCATACTTCTCGGGGGGAGGGGAGGTGGGGGCTTCCAAGAAGAGGTGTTTGTGCGTACGTTCAAGTTTATCAAAAATGAGGAAGGCACTTTGCTGATATTTAACCATCACAGTATTAGCTAAAAAAAAAATGAAATCCCTTTTGCCGTGTAAATTACCTACGGCATTAAAAGCAGACGTCTCCTTTGCAAAAGGTTAGAGCCATAAAGAAACGTTCACAAGGGTAAAGATGATCTTTTTTGTTGTTGAGGTTAAAAAGAAAAAGAAAGAGTCTTGATTTTTGCTGGTTTATTGGAGAAACTTAAAATAAGGCACCTCCTGGTGTCAGCAGTCTGAAAACAACACCAACAAAGTCCAGATGGCTTCAGCATCAAGATCCCAACTGTTAGACGCTGCCAAACACAGCACAGACTTATTCTGGACGAGCATCATGTTCGTCACTTAGAGAATATTAGCGGACACTAATCAAAAAAAAAAAAAGAAGAAGAAAAACTTCAAAGCTCCGGGAAGAGAGCAATCTCTCCCACAATTACTGGTTTCCCTCGGCTTAAATCATTTGCCGAGGAATTTCTTGGATGTAAATAACTGTTTGCGTGGATCTGATGGCTTGGGGCCGCACCCTCCTGTTGCCCAAGACGAGCGCTTGTGTCTCGCAAAATCCCTGCAAACTTATCACAAAACGATGAACACAGCCTCTCTTTTGCTCGCTGCCATTCAACCTGACAGACATAACCACCGACTTTAGCTCTCAGAGCACAGTGAGTGTGTGTGTGTGTCTGTCTGTGTGCATGCGCGTGCATGTGTTTTTTCCTTTTTTTTTTTCTTATTTCCCCATCTTTTCTCACATTTGCGCCCACATCAAAGGCTGCAGCGCGCTGGAGGAAGCCAGATGATACCACATCCTGTCTTCATGTGAGTTACCCAGAGCCAGAGAGGAGTGGAAGCTGATTGGCTGCCGTGATACCACGCTGGAGCTGAAGTGAACTGAGTGCAACCGAGTTGGCATTAAAGGGGCCGATTGTATCTTCACACGCTGGCATGTGTATGTGGACCCGAGGGGGGGAGGTTGGAGGGGTGGCGGTGGCAATACAGCTGATTTCTAAATGTCAGGCTAACTGCAGGCTGTGCAATTTATGTCAATTGACAAAGATCACGTATTGATCTAATTAACTTGAGCACGACATGAAAAGCTGTTAAGAGGAAGCTCCTTGTTGAGGACTACGCTGACCTTTTGGTGTTATCTGAGTATTAGCCACACTTCTCCTTTTTGGACGGTGTTTATTGGATCTTTACACCCCAGCTGAGGAGCAGACGGGCATTCAGGAAGACATTTGTAAGCTGTTGAGTCTCACGTCGATATCCCACTCTTCCTCCCACACAGTGGCCCAGTGCAGGGAGAATGGATCCCGCACGATGCTGCTCTCGACATGATGAGCGGATTATTTACAGCGTCTGGATCGAGACACTGGAAAGGGAAAGGGCCAAAGAGAAAGTTTTTTTTTGGTTCCCACTTCCTTTTTGTCGAGCACCACATCGCAGTTCCCTGGTGGTCACAAGAAGGGAGACGCTGCTGCTTTTTAGAAAATTTAAAGAAATATTATCACTGGCTGACTGTAGTTTTCTTAAGTTGCATGTCGATCACCTTTTTTTTTAAAATATATATATATATATATATATATATATATATATATATATATCACCTTCAGTTCATGGTGCTCAGACTTAAACTGTATGAGCACCCTGAACTCAGACTAAAACTGAAACTGTACGAGTGGCGGGGAAAGGACAGGGTTTCAGAAGTTAAGGCAAAGAGCCTGACTGGACTGATGGATGAGGAGCGTCAGTGCATTCAGACAGACTGAGATGGGAACCATCCTGAGTGGCCTCCTATTGTTCAAGTCAATAGAACTATGCAAAGCATTAATTGCTGTGCATAAAATATCAGGATGTGGAATATCGAGTGGTGATTGACAAACAACGTCTCAAAAAGTAGGCCGAAAAATATCTCTCAAATATCTTTCGCGACACACGAGAACAAGAAATGAAGCCCTGAAAAACCAGTGTGCTGCTGCCTGGTGGAGAATGAAGTGCTCATCAGCGCAGACGTTGGATTACCTTCAGACAAGTACAAATGACATAATCTGTTGTGGTAGCACAGCACAACGTGTTCTGACATTCCCACCGGCTGCCGAGGCGATTTTACACGGCCTCAGAGCTGAAGGGAAAGTCTTGTTTTTAATTCCTCCCCTAAAATAAAAATGCAGCCGACATTTATCAGATTGTTTTGCCAAACATTTTAAAATTGGGCATAACGATGAGAAATTGCATCAACCAAAGCGAGCTAGTCCTGAATCCAGCTCACGGTCAACCACAAAACCTCCAGATGCCTGCTTGGGATATTGAAAGAAGAATAGAAACAAAGTCACTAACTGTCATTTGTTTAAACTTGAACTCCAGCCGGCTGATGGGATGAAGGTTTGCGGGTCGTCGGTGACTCCTCCCACCCTATCTTTCTTTGCACAGCCTCTTCTCCGCTCACATCAAGAAGGGGCTCGGCCTCGGTGAGATCACTGGTCAACCTCATGAACGAAAACAGCTGCGACGGAGCAAAACAGTGATGATATAAGTGGCTTCCTCCTCGCGACGGCGGCACTGGAGCAGCCGACTTGTGATAAGCTCCAGCCTTTATTGTGTTTGAAGGCCGGTTTCCCCCCCACACGGACCACGGGGGAAAAAAAAAAACAGACAATTTAGAGATGCTAGTAATGCAGGAGGAAATATAAACCGTGATCTCTTGAACCCTGCCAAAAGAAAGCGTCTGGCTTTTCTCTGGCCGGGGAAGCAATGGGAGCGGCTGCGACGCGCCCTGTGAAAAAGCTTCAACATGTCCCAGTGCGAGCGAAGGGACACAGCAAATGCTCAAACTAATAGAAAATAAGTACACAATGTCATTGTTGGGTTTAATCAGGGGTGATTTATTTCCTACTTCTTCTTCTGCTGGCTCTGCTCTCGTGTAGATGTAAAGAGCTCGGTTTACATTAGCCAACATGGCAAACTCGCTGCGTGTCGATGAGAGCAAAAGCGCCGTGCCGAGTGCTTCAACAGTCGCTAAAACAAACAAGACAGGAAAAAAAGGCTTCTTGGCCAGCAACAGTGTCCAGGTTTACAACATGTCATACATACAGCGTCACAACAGACACTGGCAGCAAAGTGCATAGAGGTGATTATGACCAAAAACTTGATAAAAAACACATTAAGATTGTTAAGTTTATCTGTTCTAACTCTGAACCAAGGCAACTGACTTCACAATTTTAATTCACTTTAATTAGCAGTGCAATAGTATTGTAGTATAGTAGTATTTGTATTTTTTTCTAATTCCTGCTTAATTTTGATGTTTTTTTTATTCTTAACAAAGAGCAAAAGAAAAGAAAGGACGCTCCCCTGAAGATTCACACAAGAGAACGGCACAGGCTGCAGGGGATGCAGGCTTTTCTTACATATGCATCAAAGAAATCTGCTTTGAAAAGAGAACATTTTAACAGAAAATACCCAGAGTGGAGCTAAACACTTTAATGGGACACACAATTTCCCTTTGGATTTAACTTGACCCGCTCAAGGCCAGAAAGGCTCAGGGTTTTCCATGGATCCAGCCTCGGCTGTTGCCAGGAACGACAGGCATCTGACATTTTTTTCTTTTAAAACACGAGGAATCAAAGTCACCTCCGTCGAATTTAAATACCAGTTCAGTGACCAGGATTCAGACAGAGCCAACTTTTGGTCTAAAAACACGAGGGCTCTCATAATAAACCCAACAATGTTACAAGGTTAATGGGATGAAGCTGTGAGGGAGATTATGCAGGATTATGTAAAGTGAAGCGCTAATATGCTTATTGTGCACACTTGCTGTATATTGATGAGATTACTCTCATCGCTGAATAGTGAATAATTGTAAAACATTATGCTAACGCGGGGATGTTGCCACTTAACCACATGACCTGTAGCTTCTGCATCAAAGTCACTTATCAAACACCTCTCCCATTATAATTAACCCTAGTGGTAGAGTATGGCTGATATGCTTGTGTTAATGCCTGACGAGAACACTACAACACCACATAATATCCTTGTGACTAAGAGATAATAAACAAATTTTATTCAACTAAAATGAAAAAAAAATCTTGAATGCCAGGGTCAATGCAATGGATCAAAGCTTTCTGCACATTTTCAAAAGTCTCGCATCCACCATAGATGGTGCAGCAAAACCTTAACCTTCCATGAAAGACTCCCCAGCTCGTGGTGCTTTTAAACAACGGCAGTGCAAACAAGGGCCTTTGTCCTTGATTTGCGTCTAAATGATCTATTTGTGATATTTCTTCTGAACTCTGTCCAAACTGTCTTTGGATCTGGTTCAAAAGACACGGCTCAGAATAAAATAAAACCAGTGTCCCTGATTATATTGGCGGGGCAGGGCAGGATGAGGGGTGGGGGCGGTCACCCAGACACCCCCTTCAACCCCACCCCAGGAGAGGGGGGGGGGGGGTCCATGAAGAGCCACGGTCACGTCTGGCGAGAGTGTGAGTGGAGGAGCTCGCAGCCAGACGGTTACGCCTCCATCTGGGACCCCTGAATTAAACATCAGCGAGGCAGACGGGCACCCTGCCGGAGAGCTTGAGGGACCAGGGACTGGGGCCAATTAGCCAGTGCCCAGTCTATTTAGACTTTACCTTGTAGCCAATTAAGAGGGGATCAAAAGGGATTATCAAGGTCCGATATGACATCAGGCAGGCTGAATGCAGTGTAAAAAAAAAAGAAAAAAAGTAAGTGTCAGCAGACGACTCCGACACTCTGGCTTGATGCAGCTCACTTCCTCTTCTCCAATGTCTGGTATGAGCAAATACTGCGAGGGACGAGCCCAGAACAGGAAACACATTGGAGAGCATCGGCAGGAGCATTTGAAAACAAGAGCAGATGTCTTGGTCTAGCGCTGTTGAAAAAAAAAATAATAATAAAATAAAAAAGATTCCAGTCAAAGTGATTTGTAAGAAAGAACAAAAGGGACTCAAGTGGTTCGTATCAGCAAAGAAGCGTCTGGATTTATTTTAGTCTTGCTCGTCTTTACAGGTTAACTGTTATCTGAGGTTCCAGGACTGTACAAGGGAAAACAAAGGGTGAGCTTTAATGGAAGTGGGGCCCACAAATGTCCCTGAGGTGCATCTGCGGTGATGACTGTGCAACCTTTAAGTATCAGGGCAGAGACGTGCGGCAGTTTTATTGTTTTGGCAACAGTCCAGCAAATTAAATTTGAAATGAAACACCTGCTGTGAGACAGTGTGTACACTTAGGGCTATAGGGGCAGGCTATTTATTGGATATGGATGTAAATATTCTTACGATGAAGATTAAAAGTGCACAATAAAGCGTGCAGTCGTATCAAATCCAAAGACAACATAGGAGGAAACTGAGAGCTTGTGCGAGGAAACTCCAATCCGTCGTTTCAAATGTTGATGGGAAAGCCGAGTTTTGCTCTTTGCTGCCTGCGACTCATTAGTGCACGGTACTTGTTGTTTTGTGAGCCCTTAAATCCACAGGCGCACAATTAATGGGAAGCAGATGCGCCATCATGCAACTGTAGTGGCCTGTTGTGGGTTGGGGTGGGGTGGGAGGGTGGGGGGGTGGGTGGAATGGGGTAAACCAAACGCTGATAAACTTCTTTTCATTTTCCAGGACGCACTGATCTCTGGCCACCGGTGCCGTCGAGTTCCCCCGCTGACGCCGGGACGGACAAAATAAGGCCAAAAATCGAAAAGGAAAAAGAAAAATGAGGAGAAAAAAAAAACTAGCTTTATCGCTAACTGCTTCCAGCTGAGCACCTCTTCCTTGCCAGGTAGGGCGTGGGCAGAGGCAGCTGTGCCGGGAACGTATACCTGCCTTGGCTCATGTCAGCGGTGATAGAAAACACCGGCGGACCACATGTTCCGCTCCACCGTCCAGGAGCCACACATTTACGCACGTGTTCCCATTTGTGAGCGGGGGAGAATAAAAAAAAAAAAAAAAATCCCTCCATGATAAAAAATCTTTAACAGCATTTGCAACAAGGAATTCATTGCATTTGCCGTTCGGTGACGGGCCCCCTAGGAATAGTTAACATTCTACCATCAATCTATTCCCCGAGGCCGGGAAAAAGAAAAGTGTACCGACGGTGAAACGAGGAGAAACAGGTGTTCGTCCTGCGCTTGAGCGTCTTTGAAGGTGCTGAGTATCTGCAGGAAGACAGGGAATCACCGCTAACTGCGCCGCAATTTGTAGTTGTGCGGCACAGGGACGAACTCCTTTTGTGGCAGCGAGCAGCAGTGAGAAGTCATGACTTAACGTGGCAGCGGAAATCTTTGGACATGATTCAATTTGGATTCGACAGCGCAGCCTTTGTCTCTAATTGAGTGCCGTTGCCGAGTCAGTCAACTGATGGCGGCAGCAGCACAAATGGATTTGCCGGAGGCTTCTCATTAGGCGGCCGCTTTATCAGGGAGAGGGACCGCTGACCAAAGACAAGACACAGCCCATTTCCTAGTCTTTGACAGGCCGAAGAATAAATAATGCGAGAGCCAGCGGGGAAATATTTGGGAGATGATGAATCTCGGAACGCCTTTCGGAATATTTCATTAAATGAACGCCGTCAGTACCAGACTGTTGATTTACAAATATTGAAGGAAGTGTGACATCCATTGTTCCGTCGTCAATCGGACTGCAATATATATTTATATTTTATATATTCCAAAATGGAAGGGAGAATAACAGAGGTCACAGTAAGTCAAACTGCACGTCTGTCTGCCTTGCTGTAAATGTATGTTGAAACAATTTTGTATGTTTCTCTCAGAAAAATAAAATGATAAAAAAAAAAGAAAATGAACGCCGTCTTGCTTACAATACGATATTATCCAATGTCAGATCTGCCCTGGGCCTGACCATAGACGCAAACAAAGACACAGTATGATTTGTCTTCTGCTTGTACTTGTCACATCACCTACTAAACCTGGAGCTAAAAACGTTGTGAAAAAACGGATGTGACCACTCAGTTTGTTTTGAAGGTGTTTGTACTGTTGTTAGGACTCTGACAACTATCCTGCACCTCAGTCTGAGGTCAAGGGGGAGAAAGCCAGCATCCTCACTCTGACAACCACTGGGACATATCCAGTGCTTTTTCCTTTTTCGAAAAAGGGGAAGTTGGAAACTGATTTCACACGGCGATACTTTGACCACAACAGTTTTGCCATCACGCTCCTCAGATGTCATTTCACTACCACCACAGAGGTCATGCAAGCATGACGTGCAATTTCTAAATATATACATATGGTTTTTTTGGTTTGAACCCTTTGTCGTGAGCAACGGCTGTCACATGACAGTGAGCTGTCTTGACGCCAGAGAAGCGAGAGCGGAGTATTGACAAAGAGCGGCCCCTTCCTGCCCTAGATTCACTTCTCTTTGAAGAGCTCGCAGCTCATTCTGTCTGCGCCATTTCACACTTTGACTCGGTCGCTGTTTCTCTCAGGACACTAAAAAAACAGTGGACTCTGTTTCATGCTTAAATTGTAAACATTTTTTTTTTGTGGACTCCAGTGTGGCATGGCGCATTTTGTCCACCTGCTTGGAGTCACCCTTCTGTCGGGATTCATCAGCCTGCTGGCAGCAAACTACTGCGACCTCCACGCTGCTCCGGGCCAGAGTCTGGCTCTGCCCTTTGCCTTCCACAGACTGAACCAGCAGCACATGGTCAGATGGACTCACAACAGCACAATCGTCTTCAACAGAGAGAGAGGCAGAGTGTCGAAGGGGAAGGAGGCCGACGTCGCGGCTAACGGCTCCCTGCTGCTGGCCGACCTGCAGGCCTCAGCTGCAGGGTTTTACCAGGTCGACGTGCTGCATCCTAACGGCACGCCGGCAGACAGCTGGAGCGGCCGCCTCTGCGTGGAGGAGAGGGTTCTGAAACCTCGGCTGGGTTACGCCTGCGACTCCCGGTCGGCCGTCGTCAGTCTGGACTGCTATGTCGCCAACCCTCAAGGTCTGGACTTCCAGTGGGCACTTGACGGTAAGCGCTTGGAAAGCGAGAGCGGACAAAGACTGAGCGTGTCGCTGGCGAAGCTGCGAGGCCGGGGGAGCTTCACGTGCAGCGTGGCAAACAAAGTCAGCAAAGCGGAGAGCGACGCCGTCCGTCCAGTTTGCAAGAGTCCGCCGCCGCCGCCGCCGCCGCCACCGCCGCCAACCCCGATCCTGCTGTGTTACAAAAGCATAACTGTGAAGGCTGTATTCGCCGGAGGGGCGTGTCTCATCCTACTGCTGCTCACCGTCGTCATCGTGCAGTGCTGCAGCTCCAGTAAGCGCGGCAGAGGCCGGGTCAGAGAGAAGCAGGAGCTCGGGATGGTCGCCATCAGCCAAAGGGAGTCAGGGAGCGTCGGGCCGGAGTACGAGACAATGCACGCGATGGCAGGGTCGCTGCCCCTGAGCACGGAGCCTTCAGCCAGGACCTGCAGCGAGAGGGTTTCTCAACCTGACTCAGCCAAGACTGGAAACAGCCCTTCGCACCTGTCGGCCACGGCTGAAGTGAAGCAGCCTTCACCCGTGCCGAAGCCGAGGACCAAGACCGCCATTTGACCAAACACCTACACGATTAACTAGCAAGTGGAAGTGGACTGGGGACCAGGACAGAGACTTTTATGCAAACTTAAAAAAATGAAGTAAGTTGAAAATGTTTTATCACCAGAGCTGAACATTTTCTGGGTTTTTCACTTTTTGTAGTTTGGTACAGAAAGCAGTAACAACAGTACAACTGTTCCCGTTTGTGTGTTTTTGTTTTGTTTTTGTTTTTTTTTTTTGTTGTCATTTTCACTTCAAACGTGGTCCTGTTTTTTCTCTGTTAAAGTTTGGTTGTGCTTTCAGTTTCACTTATGAAGACTGTGACTATGTTCTCAATATCAACTGTGTGCTACACGTTGCCTGCCTTATATATTGAACTTTAGAACCGCAGAGCTTTGGCAGAACTGTTTTTAAATAAATACAGGCAGAGGATAAGCAGTTTCAGAAAGGAAAAATCACTCTACGAAATGGGGAGGCTGCATTTCACACAAACTGAGCACACATTTCATGTTTGTCATCATCAAGTACGATTTAGTCATGCATTTTTCTTCCCCGAGTGGTGTTGAAGGAAGACATACTAAGACCGACATTGGCACAGAGCCGCGTACGCAGAGTCACCGTTACTGTGACTCTGTGTTTACCACAAAGACTTCCTGTCAGTTCATGACTGGCGGCACCAGTCAGTTCCCCCAGGAACTGACTGGTTTCGCTGAGTTTCAAGAGCTGTCACGTCACATCTCTGGTTTCAGTCGTCTGACACTGGCATTCGCTGCCGCCACTTTAAACCCTCGTGATGGTCTTTGTCGAAAGTACTGACACGGACTCAGAGATTTTGCCATACATTCTGTAAATATTAAGGTGGTTCGAGAATTCAGTGCCACAAGACAATTCATTATGTGCAACAACAAGAGAATACTTGGACATTTTCTATAGCCATTTTGTCCATCTCATGTAACCACCATCTGAGAAAATAGACGGTTTCTAATCACAGTATAGGAGATAACGGAACACTTTTCCTATCAAACTGCTTCACATCTATCAGGCCTGGTACAAAGTACTCATCACAAGTTGCAATGACTGATCCAATATCTCATACACGTCTGTAAAACAAGTTCTAAGTAGCTCAACCCAGTCAAAAACAAGCCTTTGTTGCGAATTCTTACACGTCAGCATTCTTGCCCTCATTAAAATTTGCTTGCTTGCAAGCAGTTATTAAAAGGGGAGGGGGGAATCAATGGAGGAATGGATTAGCCAAGGCAAATATCTTTTATCTCCAATGGGTAAATGGTAATCCTGACATGAAAGTGTTTGCTATCTGGCCTAATGCTGTGTGACAGCCACATAATGGAATCCCCCTGAGCATCATCGCCTAAAACGTACAAGCCAATGTCATCTTTTGTTGGGCCCCTGCTCCGCTCCTGCTCTCTGTACATGGCTGAAATTTCAGTCCAGCCGGCAGGGATTTGGCCGCAAAGCTGGTATCTGCCGCTGGAGCGACGCCAATCGTCTTTCTTGAGAAACGCTGGAGATTTTTGGCCGGCAATCCGTCTCGTCACTTCACTTCCGCTGGTTTAAAGTGTCGTGTGGATGGAGAAGCTGAGCACACGCACGTTGGATTCCAATTTTGTCTCGCAAACGAGGTGGGCAAATTTTCAGGGGACCGACTTAATGAAACACATCTTCGATGCTTTTACCAGATCTGCTCTGGAGTTGAAGGTTAGTGCACTTTTGTTAGATTGTGTATTTGACGAGTTTTTCTAGGTAGGGAGACCAATAGCATTCACCTCCAGTTAAAGGAAATGTATCAACTCAATACGTTGGCAATGGGCAGATTTGCCAAAAATGTTGAACTATCCCTTTAACGCGTGTTGGTACAACGCTTGCCTTTCAAAATGGAAAACGTGACATGGTTTCCCAATTCCCAAGATCTTTCCTGAGTTATTTGCACTCTTCCATCTGAGCATTTCACACTTGTTTCACACACCCTTTTAACACCACACATGGAACAGCTCGGGAATATCTGTGGCTGCCTGCAACACACGTTATCCAGTCTCCCAAATCCACTTGGGGTGTCTTTGCCTTCCAGCATGACGTGATTTGCATCAACCAAACAGACTAATCTCAGGTCTCACTTTGTGTAGACATTTTCAAGACAAACATTGGTACAAAAATTGCGTTAACAATGAGTTTCCAGGTTTCGAAAAAGAAAAAAATGTAAACGGGTAAAACCAACTGCTGACTTCTGAAGTGAAAACCTTACCGGTATCTGCAGTGGATGTGAAGGCAGTGCAGGACGAACAGCAGGGCAGACAAGATGTTCTGATTTCTTGAAAGAAAAGGAAAAATAAAAGTCATAGAAAACAATATGAATACTTAATAATCATTGTAATGTTTACCAGATATGAAGAATATCATTAAGACTTTGAAACAGCAGTCAAAACATGTTGACTTTTTTTAGTTTAACTGAACTTATGTTAAATTGTGAACTGTAAATGATAAAACCAAAATAAAAAGACCTTGATCAAAAAAAAAAAAAACATGGAGACTTTTTACAATTTAGATAATCATATTTCAGTTGCTACCATTAGTGGGGTATTTTTTCTACAATTTTGCATTCTTATCGGACATCATCATGCATTTGCACTTCCTGGTTTGGCGCCTCAGTCCAAAAGCCGAATCCGATTTGAGGGCATGTCTTCAGGGGTTGACTGAGGCATGACAGAAGGATTGAGCCTGTGTTCTCTGTTTGCTATCCCTCAATGAGTGCATCTCACAGCTTGTCTCCATCTTAGGCTCTGCTCTGAATTCGAGCCGAAGCCCACATTGAGGGGATGAGCCTAAACAAACATTCCAGGGGAATCAGCTGGATTGGACAGAAGAAAAGGAGGGTAAACTCCAGCCCGCAAACGATGTCAGGCAGACAGGCCTGTCATTTCCAGTACAAACGCAGCTCTGTAATAAAAATGCTTCCATCAGCCAAATTACCCCCCTCCCATGGCCCTGCACCTGATATAAATCAGATGGGCCAAAAATTCCACCTTCTGTTCTAATAAGCATCTTGTGCATCGGCCCGACGTTCGTGCTAAGATCAAACGTTTCCATAGCATTTCTTGGAGGTGCGCTGCTAATGCAGACCGCTGTGCACTTTGCACAAGAAGTTCTCTCTGACGTGTGGGGCAAAGGCGTTTAAGATGAATCCGCGAGATAGGTGTAATACCTTTCAAAGGGAGACCCAGAGGAGATCATTTGGATAGTATGAAGCCTTTGTCTTTGGTCTACGGGCCTATCTAGAAGAATTGCTCAGCCTCATTGTTCGTGTGGGTTCATGCAGGGATAACAGCATGTCAGTAAGGGGCCGCGCAACAATAGGTGAAGATGAGAGAGGTGTAAAGGTGTGACGGAGGACTAAGAGCGCAAGATTTTGCTTTGGCTATGCAGGGCCTATCTGATGAAGGATCAACACAACTCCAGCGTCCTCGCTGTGTGGCCTTGGTGTTCCTTTGAGGCGACGCTGCTTTTTAAAACATTTTTTTTTTTTTATTGTCGAACACCCGGAAAATCACCTTGAAAAGTACTTTATCAACAAAGCAGATAAGAGCTTTTGATGGCACAAATGATGTATGCTTGGGATATTCTCACTGCTGCCATAGAGACAGGTTGAGAGGGGGATTACACCGACAGGAGAGAGAGAAGCATTACAATATCTCGTAATGAGAGGTAAATAAATAACTGCCAGCACTGTTATTTATTATGTCTAAAAATACAGAGAATATAGGCAGATTGCATTGCAAAAGAAATGAGAACAAATATATGATTAGTGTCAGTTATGGAAAGTCAGAATGCAAAAGTGTCTAATGAATTAATCCTGACAGTCTAATTAGAACACTTTCCATCATGTGTAACGAGTCCTCTGGGCCAATTAATCCCACTCAAATCTTGTCTTCATGGCAAGTGACAGTCTGCTCAGAAGTGGCCAGTGACGCTGCGGCGGTGTGCCAGTAAATGTGTCAAAGCAGCTGGCTGGTGTTCACTGCTGAGCTGCTGACCATATGGAGTGTTAAGACGGAATTACATTTTATGAAGACAAAAAGACATAAAAATGACTAATGTCCTGGTGAAGTGCTTGCAACCCTCTCTTCAAAGATGATGTCAAAAATTAAGTGGTACATGCAAAAGTTTTTGCCAATATGAGTGAATAAAAATGTCTAGGGTAATGTTTTTAAAGTTGAAGTAAATATACATTACTTCCTGGCAATGCTAAACTCAGTTGATGGTGACAGCCTCTGAGTTCTTTGGGGTTGACTCAGAATATATGACTTTCTGAACGATGCTTCAGCCAATTTACAAGAAGAACCGGATTCTAAACCACCAAAAATGTGACTTTAATGGCCGCGTTCACAGTCTCGAGTGTGAAACGAGACAGACATTAAGCATGTATCCTCGAAATTGAAACATTAGGGACGACACTTGCACACATTGAATGAGATACTAAATCAAAGGATTATGGAGAAGCCAGAAGTTAGGGCCACTGTGTATACTTTTGCGCATTCAAAAATGGTAAAACACAAAGTCAAGGCACAAATAACATTTATTATACACTAAAATACAAAACATTATTCAGTATTAACATGATGGCAGCCATTGCAGAGATAGCACAAAACAAACAACAACAAACAAACAATTTGTCCCTCAGAACTGAATATTCTTATGACTGTTGGAACAAAACTCCTCCTAAAACCAGCCTTTCTGCAGAGCAGCTGTCAATAGTGGCGGCCAGAGGGGAGGGTGTGAAGCATTGGTTGAGAGATGAATAGTGTTAAAAGCAAACGGCAAAGTGAGATTAGAGGTTTTTGGCCGGTACCAAAATGCGGCTTCAACTGCTTTTTGGCTGTTAAATAGACAGATAGAAACAAAGGAGAGAGGGGTTCTGCGTCAGAGTATTTTGTGGGTTTTTTAGATGGATAGCTGGCTCACCAAGGACTCAGGGTAGGATTGAATGTAGGACTGAATGTAGGACTACTGTGTATACTTTTGGTATGAGGGTGAGGTTGCTCATGTCATACCCAAGGACACCATGATTATTTTACTGTGGAGGGTTCACAAGGGGTCATAGGCTCCAAACGCTCAAGAAAAAACAAAAACACGATTTCACGAACCCGTCTTAAAAAAAATTCGCTTTGACAACTTTGTCAACTTTGTCATTTATCCAGACCGTCTTTTCACGGGCGATCTGTGCCATCTCCGTGGTGCTACGTTTGCTAGTGAGCTGCTACTTTTGTAAACGTGCAGTGCTCCAGGTGTTCTCCCAGTTCTTCTTCCTCTGGGGAGTAAACTTCATCCTACATGGATTTGGGTTGTTTCCAACGTCTCCGTGTAAACAGGAATATTTTTGAAGACAGCTTTGTGTAAATGCGTTTTTGAGTTGTTGTTGTTTTTTTCCGAGTGTTTCCAAAAATTTCAGATTCAAAAAAATGCTGTTTCTGTGAAAACGGGGCCTAAGTTCGAGCTAATCAGACCTATATTTCCAAGCTCGCTTGCAAACAGTGTGCAATCAATTGTTGGGGTGTCTGTGTGTTCCTGGTGACATCATATCTCCCTTTGACAGATGGGACCAATCTACACGTCTTGGGTCCAAGACCTATTATTTTGTCAAGTGTAGAAAAAAGCCACTTCTGAGGGCAGGCAGCCTTTAAAGGAGTGATGGATGTGGGTTAACCCCATCTAATGTAGGGTTATGGCTCAGTGCAAAAGTGGATATAAATCACTTCCAAATGGTCCCAACAAACACTGTCAAATCAGACTGATAGTATCTGTTCTGTCTGCGTCACCACTAAAAATACCTGGAATATCTGCCAGCAATTTAAATTCCTTTTTATAAATTGTATTACAAGTAGAGGAAAGTAGTGCAGGGAACACACCAGTACAACAGTGCCCTCATGAGGTCATAGTTTAGGAAGTTTAGTATGGAACTTGTGCTTTAGTGACTTAAGTTTAAGTTCTATAGTTAGATGGGCTAGATTGCTAGATCCACAGCTGGACACATTATTGTAACACGGGTAGCAATACAACCAAAAGAAAAAATCATTATTACTATTATTCACAGATAATTTTATCAAAGGATGTTTGGTGTGGTTGTTTTTTTTTTTTGTGTTTTTGTTTGCCTTAGTAAACTGAATTCAATAGATGTCATTGACTTATTTTATTGAATTCATACAGTTGCTAACCCACATGAAAAAAACAAGTACATAGTTGTAAGTGAGGATGTAAAAAACATTTATTTGCCTAGCTGGAAACATCAGGCTATTTGTTTGTAAAGCTATTGCAGCCAATAAAGTGTAAATGACTAAAAGCCATTCTCAGTCATTAATAAACACATCATTTTGGCCAGTAGAAAACTGCTGTGGGTGCACAGCATGTGACTTCTTTTACACTCCCATGTGGACGTAAAAGTGGGCATTTTGGTTGGAATAAAGTCATCTTGTTGTCAGTGGCAACAGAGAGACAGAATAGTGTCTCTGTTGCCCTGTACAGAGTGGACCTTAGGCCTCTGGTCAGTGCGACACACTAGCCAACAAAGGCAACATTCTGCAAAGAGTTTTAATAGTGACTGTGCGTAAAATCCCCGGAGAGCACATTGGACTGGCACGTAAGACTGTTTAAAATAATTAGCTCCACCGCCACTGTTATTTGTTGTCTTGCCTGCTGCTGGCCAGTGGTGGACAAAGTACACAGCTGCAGAACTTAAATCCGAGGACAGAGCCACCTGGTCAAATGTTACTTGCAATGTAGACGTTTTTAGGCTTGTTGTTGACAAGACTTCTAAAAGACTGAAGGAAAAAAAAAAAAAAGGCAAAGTTTCATTTAGGTTATCAGTCCAAAAAGTTCAATTCTTCCTCTGCCTTTCTGTCCTTGTTTCACCCCTCCTCCTCCTCCTCCTCCTCCCTCCTTCTCACTACGTCCTCCCACCTCCTCTTCTGTGTCCTCTCTTATTTTCTTCATATTTCCATCTTTGAAGGTGTGGCATTATTTGCTTGTAAGGCCCATCAATGCCCATTCTGGGCCTTCGCTTCCTGATTGTGTCTCAACACTGATTTGTCCTCAGATGTTAGTGATCCAACGGCACTGGGAGGTTACACTGACTGATCTGTTGCCTCTTAGCGCATAAAGGCTGATATGAAAATTCTTGCCGTGCGATTCCCACATCCAGCAACCTAAACAAAGGCACTCAGATTATTCCCCCTCACCACCGCACTACATGTGCATGTAGTCAAATGGCACATACATGCAGACCTCCAGAGACCCAGAACTAATCCCCCTCATAGCTCCTCCAGCTGGACCAAGCCTATCTCCAGGAAGTCGGCACCCTGAGCAAGTAGGTGGTCAAGGCCCCCGCGTAGGCTTGCAGCCCACCGCACATTGCATGCAGCTGTTACCACGTGGATTCTCTCGACGTGTAACACAATACCAACAAATGGCCTCGTTCAGTCTCATCCAGTTAAAGTCAAAGCCGATGTGCTGCCTTCAGGCCCGCCGTTGCTGACAGCACGGTCCGCAACGCCTGTGAGGCAGCGCCGACAGCCCCCAGTGATTCCCTCACCGGTGGGCGGGATGGCTGCCGCGTCTGCGTGCTGTGCGTCCTCGCGGATTTCATGGACCGATGTGGTTCATTGACAGATGACACCGATACTTTCCAGTGCCAACTGTTCCAGCATTGCTGCACGGGTGATTTACTAAGTGAATAAATCAGTGTGGAGTGGGAAGTGCGTGTCTGGGCCTGCTACAGCGACATCGCTTCGTGCATTAACTTACACCGTGACCAAGAAGCTGGTTGCTTCAGCCAACTCTATATATCCGTCCGCAAAGGAAGTGTGGAAGAAGCCAAGAAGAGGTCGAAGTCCATCAGCAGCTCGGGTACAACGTCAGGATGCTAGCGATCACTTATGTTTAGCTTTGGCGTCATCTACTGGTCAGCTGCACAACAGCAGCAGTTGTTCAGATGGAGACTCAGAGGCGATTCTCACGTTTCATTGTGTTGTTATATGTTACAGCCATGGCCGTAACTAGTTTTACTATTTCCTGTTGTTTTTCTTCTTTTTTTAAAAAAAAAAAAAAAAAATTATACAATGTTTTGACTTTTGGGTGAAGAAGAAGAATTTATTTATTTACAGCGAGGTTCTGATGAAGTTACTTGGCATTTAAAATAATGTGTTATAAAAAAAAAATTGATCGTAACCTTATGTCTTATGTTTTCAATAAAGCATTCAGGGTTTTAAAATCTACCTGCCAGCTGCTTGAATGTGTGACAGCAATAATATATAAATGGTCTTCTCAATATTTTATAGCATGACTCTGAAAAAGTTGTTATTGTTCAGGATAACTTTAATGAAACTCTTAAGTGGCCAATATGAAATTGTCCAATATGAAGTTTGTCCCAATAGTGAAGTTTCAAACTGACTGGTCCAGGGTGTCATTGCTAAGACAGTGGGATCCCAGCAGACCCGTGACCCTGCAGGAAAATATAGAAGATAAACCAGACTAATTTCAAACGTGGCAACTGTGGCCTTCCAAAAGGTAGTACTGTGCAGATTAGACAGCCTTTGTAAATAAGAATTTGTTCTTAAATGCCTACCTGGTTAAAATTGAGATGAAAAAGCAGTATTATTTGTCACATTTGTATTAACTGATCATAAGTTTGTCTGTCTGTCTGTCCTTTTCATGTACTTTCAGCGAGCTAAACCCTCTTAGAAGATTCAGCCAGCCCTCCAAAACTCCAATAATACATAGCTATATCTGAGAGGACCAAAAGATAATAAAGATCCAGTCAACATCATTATGTCATTGTGTATTTGTGTAACTGTACACTTTAAAACACTAATTATTTTTTTATTATTCATAAATAAGTGCTCTTTGTTTTTTGTTTTTGTTTTTGTTTTTGTTTTTTTTGCTTGCATGCTTTGAACGCTCACATTGTTTGTACCTCACTTCAAAACCCTGGTTACAGCCAGTTCATAATGTGACTAGTATTTGTAGGAAAAGCAAACAACTACAGGAAGAATGGACCTGTTTTTTTGTTTTGTTTTGTTTTGTTTTGTTTTAAAAACCACAACAAAATCTAACACAGTAACATATTCATCAATACAAATAATAATAATAATAAAAAGACAGAGCTCACTACCACCTCTTATTATTAAAGTAGTCTTTGGTATTCTGTTATTTGCAAAAGTTAAAAATGAATTAGTCTCAGCTCGAGGACCATAGTTGCACGGTCTTCTTTGATGCAATAGGGGGCACTGTTAGCTCATCCTTCTCTGGGGCTATAAATTGCGTTACATGCGACATCACTGTCACATCGTATCGTACTATAAGCGGCTCAATATGTTTTGCGTTAAATCAGATTTAACGAGATTTTGTTGTGGTTATAATTCCCCTACAGAAGATGAATACCTTTGAAAAGCCGTCACCCGCCGGGCGTCCTCTTGACAGTAATGGCTTGTGGCCTGTAAACAACACAGGGCAATTTAACCTGGGAGAAAATCATCTGAGCTCATGACTTTATCTGTGTGCGCGCTCTTAAAAAGCAGGCCGCAGCTGCAGATTGCACTGGAATGTCTGCGCCTCGCCTCAAAGCAGACTCATGCTTGCCTGATGGTAAACATCAATCATTAGTGTCTTTTATGAGGATTCTCTGCGCAGCTTTGTGTTTTTCGTCTCCGTCATTAAGGATGTCTGGTTTATGCACTCAGCAAGTGGGCCTGGGGAAGAGCTTTCCAGTACACGCCGTCCGCCGGCTGCATGGGATGGATGTTCCGCTTGGGAAACAGTTTTTGAAGAGAGTTGTTGTCATGCTTCGGGATTCCTCCAAATCCTTAGATTAGATTGTAGGAAACAAGGAAGGCGTCTTGGCCAGGAATCAAAGCGGTGCTCGAGGGACCAAAAGTATCTGTTTTCATTTAATGCACAAAGCTATCTCTGTGCACTCTGGGCTCTGACAAGGAGGCTTGCATAAGTGTTTTTGCCCGTCGCTGAACTATCACTGCTTTTATTAGCGGGTCGATTGGTGGCATAATCCCCTCAGAAACGACTCTTGACCTGATGTTTTAGATGCTCGATGCTCATTCTATGAATTGACCTCGCCACGTGATGAGTCATGGAAAGCTCCAGCTGTTTCCAAATTTTTTTTTTTTTAGCATCAACATTGACTGGTGTTTACGCGTCTCTCCAGAGGGACTCAACTTGTGTGAGTCACGCTGTGGAAATACGAGCCGCGCACCTGGCGAGTCCACATGGAAGAGCAGCGCGGCACACTGGAGCGCCCGCCCTGACCTGACCCGCTGGCCTTCTTTATTAAGCAATTAGTTTTGCTACGGTGAGAGCAACCACCTGAGTCTTTGGCAGGGTTCAGGTTTTTGTTTTTGTCCCCCCCCCCATCCGAAGGTGTTACGTCACCTGGACGTTTGACCTCCTAGAGGGCTGAATCTCACTCGTGTTGGCCAAACCTGAAAGCAGAAACTGAACTGAACCAGCTGAAGGGTGAAAATTCCCCCACCTTTAAGTGTGTTTTCTGTTACAGTGGCATAGCAGAGCTAAAACTCAAGCAAACTAATTTAGCTTCTCAACTTAACTGTGTTTTCAGTCTTGGAAGAACACAAAAGAACGACAGATCCGACCGGTTCTTGGTCCGTATGGAAATTATTTAAAAATATATCCATTTTGTGAATGCCTGGTTGGTGTATCTGTTTTTCACTCTGTCCTGCCTGCCACCCTGGCTCACTCTGCTCCTTTCTCTCTTTCTCTGTCTCTCCTCTATTTTTGTATTTCACCCCAACTACTCATAGGCAGATGATGGCCCTCTGGAGTCTGGTTCTGCCCTAGGTTTCTTCCCACAGGGGAGTTTTTCCCAGCCACTGTCACATCTTGCTTGCTCCTGGGGCCCGGTTGGTTCTCTCTGATTGTATAAAGCGCTTTGAGACGCCTTTGGTTGTGATTTAGTGCTGTACAAATAAAGTTTTATTGTATTATTATTATTTGTTTAACTAAATCAGCAGCATATAAATGAATTGATGAAGGCTGGGAATAGAAGGATGATGGAGGTCCAATGTCTTCAGGTATATATACAGACACACTCACAAAGGGATATAGTCTGAAGTGGAGATTTTAAGCCCCACCAAAACACCTTCAGTTGCAATTTGGTGTCAAGACTGTCAAATGAAAAATGCTATCTGTAGCATGCTAACATGGCACAACAATTTAATAAGGCCCAGCAAGGTAGAATGCTTGGCAATGTAGGACGAAAACAACCTGTGAGTTTCTGAAAAGCATCTCTTTAATTAATATTATTATTTTACAGTGTTAGTAAAGTAACACAAAATACAGTATTGGTAGGATTGGTAATCATAGCACCAGAATCATCATTCATTTCTTTTGTACAAGCTACATACATACTAGGTACTTATGATTCTTCTTTTTTTAAAAACATCTTTGGATAAAGCATGGCAAACAAACACACAGTTCCTCTAATCAGTATCAAGGCTCATTCAATATTTAGCACGCTGTTTACAATTCAAGTATGAATATTAAAAAATACACTTATACCATAAGTTACAACTCTTACTGGTTATTACATTAAAAAACAAAAAAGAGGATTACATTTCTACAAAAATTTATGGCACATAGTGCATCAAGTATTATTTTTCTGATACAGACCTCATAGAACAATTGGCCATCATACTGTATATATATGCACGAGGGCCAAAGGTGTTTCTAGCTGCTCATTGACATTTTTATCTTTCTTTTTTTTTCAAAATAATCAGCCATTCTTTAAATCAACAAATCCTGCATTTTCTGAGGAGAGAAAAAAAAGGATCATCTGCACCTATCTTCTAACTTTGGTTAAGCTTAATGCGAGCATGTTATGTTGCTTAATAGCTGTTGTAGTGGTCGTGGCATGACGAGTATTTCATGAGGAGTTAGGTCACTGCCCCGCGACAAGTTTTCAGAAGCCTGACAGAACTGCAGCTAGACTTTTCAGCAACGTTAATATGGAGGATCGTCGCATAACACGTCACAGGCAGATTACACATCTGCTTAAGAGCCTCGAAGCCAGTGTTTTCCTTCCAAAGGTCAGAGGTAATTCCAGTAGTTCAAAAGCACCATTAGAAAAGATCCCCGTTTCAGGTTAGTTGTTAAAAACTAAACATTTGCGGAAGACAGAAAAAAAATTCACATCAGTCAATGGCTTCACCGCCGGTAGTAGTCACTGTACCTTACAGAATAAATATGGTCAGACATAAATATATTACGACACGTATCTCAGTAAAGGATGGATGCTTGTGAGAGGTAGGGCTTGCAGGTGCCTGCGTGAGGCTTCGTGGAGGATGTGAGGTGAGACATTGCAACGGACGAGAACTCAAGAGGACTTGTTTCTGTACAAAACAGAACTTCTATACTTCAAATGCATGGAAATATTAGTGGCAATACAGGGGGTTGAGTAGTTCCAAAGTCCGATTTTTGAGCGATATCAATGGCCAGCGGTAGCTTCAAGGAAACACTAGTTGTAAAGTCGCTTTTACTCTTAAAAGAAAAAAGGATTAGATGATCATGAGATTCTGATCTAATGTCTCTATTAACAGAATCAAACCAATGAAGCTGTTAGCTAATCATAGCTAACCACAGATACAGCAAGACCGAAAAGACGTGGAGCTGACAGACCCAAATCATCCTGACAAAGTTGCTTTGATCACACCTGAAACACTAAAACATGGTTCGGTTAACTGATGCTGAGATTTCCAGCAGTTGTCGACGAGTGGACTGAGTTAGTTTTAAACAGGCTAGCTGCCTGCGCGTCTGTATGTTCTGCCAGGCTAAGCTAGCATGCTGCCAGTGTTAGCTGCAAGGCTACAAACTGAATGCCAGCTGACGTTTGACACAAACACCCACAAAAAAAATGATTAGTCTCAAGCTCAAACTCTTTATGTTGAACTTTTTGTTAGTCCGGACTGACGGCTATGCTCAACAATTGTACCAACAACACTGTGTTTTTCCAGTAGTTCTCTTTTATATTAGCCTAGCTAACTATAACACCGCTTACATACTGTGCTTTCCAAAGCATTCGTCTCGAGAGGATTGCACCAGGTAAAAGACGCGCGCAGTAGAGATATTTGTACGCCATTCCACTGACTGCACGGTCAAACTAAACATTTACAGTCTTGCTGTAAATGTATAAATATTATTATGCCACGAAAAGTACATACAATTAGATAAGTCTCAAACAGCTTTCTATTCATATACAGTATATATAATACTTCAAGCAAAAGTCTGCTCTGTTTTTTTTCTATATCTCTGTTGTAAAGTTTCTTCCCCCTGTTTTGAAATGCTTTATCCCTTTGTATGATGCTAAAAACAACAAAATGCAGCATGAGGAAAAAACAACATGCATTGTTGACGTTCCAGACAAGTTCGACTGTGGCGTTGGTGGCAGGTGAACATGAACATGAGGCAAACACGAACGCAGCAGTGTGAAAACTGATCCTGGTCGTGCTGAACTGCAGTAGTACACAGTTCCTTGACCGCTTTTAGCTGCCGTTAAAGGGACGTTAGCGCGAGACGATTGTTCCTTCCAAATGGTGGCAGATGACGGCTGAGTCCGGGAATCAAGTGACTTAGAGGCTCCGGGCGCCTGGGTCAAGAAATGGAAGCTCACTGGACTTGGAGCAGTAGGCCGCTGTGAGCCTGGGGAATGCACTTCCCACAGAAACCGCCGCAGCGTCCGTAAATTCTTGTCCCGTCCTACAAACGGGGGACAGAGAGGAGAGAGGAAAGAGTGGGCAAAGGGCACTGAAGAATGGACGATTTATAAATGTCAGCGGAGATTCCTCTGCGCTGAATCAGACGGAGTTACAACGCGGCAACTCGGCTGACATTTCGCCACAGAGCTGCACAGATTCTCCCCCCGGACATCCCTCATTCACCTCGCACAATCCCTTCCTTCACTGACGCCTTGGTCGCGGCTCACCTCTGATCTGTGGACCTTGACGGAGACGTAGTTGCCCTGCGATGTCCACTTGGTGGCTTCAGACACTTTGAGGCCGGTGCCGATCAAATTAATACTGAACTGGCCCTGGAAAGAGCAGAGTGACAGCCATTTTTCAAATCTAATGCAATAATGGCAAAATGAACGATACACTGAATGCAACAAAGAGAAAACGCTTTGTGTTTGGACAGATCAGGTCTAAACTCATGTGCCAACAGTTTTGCAAGACAAAAATTAGATAATTAAGTTATGATAAAGTTTTACACAGAAGACTTTAGGTATTTTGGGGCTCTTTTACAAAAGTCGTAGCCTTAACTTGGAACACATGGCAGCAGCTGTGAGCTGAAGCTAATGAGCTCGGTATCTGCGTCTCTGCCATTGGTGACGTTCCACCCACCTGTGGACACTTGGCTGCGCTGTAACAGTCCCCCGCCGTGGCGAAGGGCACGGGTCGACCGAGGAGGGTCTGGGAAAACTGGAGATCCGTGACTGGTGGACGGACGCAGAGACACAAACATGGAGTCAGAGTTGTGCAACGGCGGAGGTAAACAGAGAGCGAACGCAGCTGCTCAGAGGTAAATAACCAAGCGGAGCTTCGGCAAACCACAGTTTATGCAATTACGCTTCAGCGCAGGGCGGATGTGACATCGCCAGATGTTTGATCTCCGCACTTTGAACTCCATCCAATTTCTGCTTCATTTATGAGAGGTTGGAATAAGAATTCAAGAAAAGGATTTTTTTTTATGCGACTGTCACACCGGCATCGTCCCTCATATCAACCGTGACCAAACTCTGAGTTTGAAGGCTTAAAGGTCCAGTATACAAAATTTGTCCTGATTTATGATTTTCTATCTAAAAATGTTTAAAAGTAAAAGCTTCATATACTGCTGGTAAACACATTAATAAAAGTGTATACTTGCAGTACAATACACAGTATGCGCAGGCCACCGTAGTTCACTAGCAAGCTCGGGAGAGGGAGGGTGGCCGAGTGAGTGCTGCAATCTCTAATCTGTCCACTATATGGCAGAATTGGCAGAATTTTACACACTGTACCTTAAAGCATCACCGATTCGACCAATTTTTGTAAAGACGGCTGCAGCTACGCACTCGTTATGCTCAGGGAGTCGAGGTCCAGGCGGACTTTGTGGAAGAGTGTGTATCCTGCGGCCGAGTAGTCATTCCGACAGTCGCAGTCCTGCCGGCGGCTGCCGTTGTACGGACACTCGAAGGGATTCAGCAGCCTGCGATGGGACACAAATCAGAGGGCGCCGGTAGAAAGAGCTTGTGGTTACACAGTTACACAGCGGTTAACACATTATACACCATGTCATCCGGTTGGAAGCGGAGCTGAAGCCTCCTAGCGCACCTGTTGCCGTACACCTCCGAGTAGTTGTCGGTCTGGCCGCTGCGCAACGTCACGTACTCCTTTGGGAAATCAGTCTGCATTTCCGCACAGTAAATCTGAGGCCAAACGACATTGACACTGCTGGTGAGGGCCTGCTGTGTGAGTGAGTGTGTGTGTGTGTGTGTGAAGAGGCTGTTCAGACAGGTCAGATGTACCTGCAGGATCCGGGACTTGACCCGCAGATAGTACTCGCCATCCATCCTCACCCCCTGCCTCATCTGGACCTCTCGGCAGGAAGTGAACAACTGGCCTGTGGGAGTAAATCATGGCGGGAAAAGCAATCTAGTTTTTAAATGTAGAACTTCTCAAACTCAAATTTCAGAGCAATTATCCAATATGAATAAAAAACAGCTGTCCTGGAATGAAAAGGTGTGTCCACCAGAAGGAAACCTGGTGTATTCTAACACATGGTGCTTCCAATCCTCCTTGGATTGCATGCAAAGTGAATATTGTGCAGGAATAGACAAAAAAAACAAAACTTTACTTAAACTTTATTTCCCTACATGATTGGCAATAATTTGTGTCGCCCTTTTAACTTTTGGCCAGGACACCTGCAGCAATTTTCCTGATACCAGAAAAATTGCAAAAGCGAACAATAATAAATCAAACAATCTAACAATTATTTTTTCTGCAGCCTGGATTTCCTCTCCAGAGATGCTGAAACTCTTCCGCCGCTGCGTTGCTCGCCATCTCTCCTCCTCTCCTCGTATCAGGGATGATTAGCCGACGAGTGTGAATACTTGAGCGCGGAACTGGCTGTCACCCGAGCAGATCATTTTAATTCCAGCCTGGCCTGACTTGGCAGAAGCCAAAGTCGGGAATGGGACAGTCCAGTGCGCAAGCACTGGAACATCAGAGTTGTAGGGGGTGTGAAGCTGCAAACCTTTGGCCCGCTGCCGGCTTTTGACAGCAAGTCGATAATGAAGGCTGGCCCGGCCTCGGGCACACACATGCACACGCACACACACACACTCTCACATGCACCCCTCATCCGTACCGCCGTCTGTGTTAAGCTGCTGACTGCATATTTATCGTTCCGCCAAGTAATCAGCTGGAGAGGCTTTGAGCCGAGGTCTCCGCTCTGCCTAAATGTGTTCAGGCCAAAGCCCAAAAAAACAACTTGTATAAACACAATCAGAAAACGGTGTTGGGCGCCGCAGCACAGTCAATTTAATGGCACGAGCGCTTTGGCGGATCACGGCGGCGGGAGCTCGGAGGAGGCTGAACGGGGCGTCTGGTGTGGGCGGAGTTTGACTCACACTCTCGGTCCTGACAGGAGGCTCGAGACTGGGGTCGCTCCGGAGGACGGCACTGCTTGGAGGGGAGACCTTTGGACGTGACGCACTCCACTCGCCGCTCCTTCACCCCTGCGCCGCACGTCTGCGAGCACTGGTTTTTGGCACACACACACACACATGGGGAAGCGGTTAATCTCGCGCACACAGGAAGCGTCGTGGGGGACAATGAGCAGACGAGCTGAAGATGGATCCAAACGTGCAAACTGGGACTTTTGCACATTGGCAGGAAAAAAAAGAAGAAAATAAAAAAAAAAAGCTCAAATTGCCACAAAAAAAAGAAAAAAGAAAAGGAACAAAAAAAAAAAAAAAGCAGCAATTAACTGGAAGAGGCAGCCGCCCGACGAACAAGTGCTTTTCTGTTTCACCTTGCTCCACGGGCCAACTTTCCAGTAGCTGGTGTGCGGGCAGTCCCTGAGGAGGCACGGCCGCGTGCCAGCGGGGGGCGACGGCGGGCAGCGGGAGCTGGAGGAGGGGGGGCGGGGAGGGAGAACAGCCTGGGGGGAGGAGGAGCAGGACACAAAACGCTGCTGGAAGCCCACGCCGCAGCTGGCAGAGCACTGAGGAGCGAGCACACACACACACACACACACACACAGTTACTTGCAACAGATTGGAAGAATACATGTTTGCACAGGGCTGAGGTAGATTTCATTTTATGGCTCTCGCTGGTAACATGTTGGTGCAGATCATTAAAATCCATTTTATGAGTCACGATACAAGAATTGCAACACTGTGAATCCAGTTTCATTAACCCTTTAAAATGCAGACCGTGGCTGTGATCGGCAGTTTGAGTCCTTACACTGTTGTTCTTTAGCTTTTGCTTCTTTCTCCATTTTGAAATCAACTCTTTGTGACGTCACAAAGGGCATTAAAGACCTCTCCCAGTTCCGGACAACACACCCGGAGAGGTTTATCTCATGCAGTTTCCTTGCAAACATGTGGAACGTCCAATAAAGCAAATGGCTAAAACCCAATTCCCTTCTTTTTGCAGGAGGCTGAAAACAGAAGGCACATTTTTTGGGGGAGCTAATGAATCCTATGAGGCCGCTCCACTGGAGTCACCCTAAATTAAAAATAAAGGTCTGAGAATGGCTTAAATGGAGCCTTGAATGTTTTTCTCTTCACACCCGACAATATTTTCTGCTTTTGGCCGGTGGAGATTCCTTCCTACCTGTGACCATTCCCCGGTGATCCACGTGTAGCGGCAGGGAGCGGCCGCGCAGGGCTGCCGGGCCTGCGGCTGCGACGCCGGGTCGCAGTAATGGTCCTGAACGGGCCTCGTCCCCAGAGCCACGCAGGCCACCGTCCGGCTCCGGCTGCCGTCTCCGCAGGTGGCGTTGCACTGCGAGGAGAGAGGAGACGGACGTGAGCCAAACCTGGCACAGGGGGCAGTATTGTACCTTTTTGACACCCCACATGGTTGCAGGAGACGGGGAGGAGAGGGGCGGGGGGGTTGAGGGCTGAGCTGCGTGTGTTTTTGTGCGCACGCTTGGCATGAGGAGCGCAATCGCATCATGTGCTCTGGTTGCCGTAAAAGATAAAAGTTAAGCTGCGACCCCTTCAGGTGCATGGCTGGTTTATAGCAGCGCATAAAAGACATGTTGTAAACGGCATCCTAGCATGGATTCATGCTAAATCAAGAAAAAAAAAAAAAAAAAAAAAAAAAAAAACGGTACTGGGAGGATTTTAAATGCGTGTCTTTGGTCTTTCGAGGAGAAGCTGGAGACAAGACAACACAAAGACCTGAAAGCTGCAAACATTCCTGCAGCTGGGAGGCAACTTGGTGCTTCTTTTTTTTTTTTGTCCCTACATGGCGCCGCCTCTTCGGAGGATAAGACACGGGACATGAAAGTGAAGACAAGTGAGCGGGTTGGGGTGGGTGGTGGGTTGTGTGGGGGGGGGTGGACAGTCACGGATCAGGACAAAGAGGCGGCGGGGCAGCGCACGTCAGATCCACTGATGGTTATCAACAAAAAGCCCTCCGGAGGCCCTGATCTGCAGGTCGCCTGTTTAATGGTGCGGGGAAGAGAAAAGATCTCAGCCAATAAAAAGCCCTCAATAAGACGCTTCAACATCTGCTCATCTGTCTCATTCAAGGGCGAAGACAAAAAAACAAAAAAAAACAAAAAGGGAGGCAGGAAGAGAGGAGAATGTGCCCGCACTCACTTCCTCCCACTGGCCGGCCAGCCAGGTGTACTGGCTGCACTCTGCAGCCTGGCAGGGCCGGGCGGCGGCGGGGCGCTGCCGGGCGTCGCACAGCTCCTCCCGGACCCGACCGCTGCCCCGCAGTCGGCAGTAGACGTCCCGGTTCTGAACGCCGACGCCGCAGGAGGCGGAGCACTGCAGAGGGACAAGGGGACAGGAAACAACACACACACACACAGTGTGAAAACACACACACACACACACACACGGTGTTCGCTCAGCTGAGCGCACAGCAGATTTTTTTTGTTCAGTTGCGGAGGGGGCTGCATCCTGTGACTGTGCTCTGTGTTCTGTCCTCGGTCCAGAACAGAAACTCCCCCTCTGCTCTGGAGACTCTGCACAGAGCGAAGGAGGAGGCTTGGAAGGTTTCAGAGGCTCTGCAGACTGACCGGCCTGAAGGGAGGCAGCCTGCGAGCTTTCTGGCCGCGCAGCGGGACTTTGATGAATGAATGGGTGGAGAAAACCGTCAGTCGTCAGTTATTAGGTTTCATTCCGTCATTAACTGTCGTACGTCCGAGGGAGCAGCAGTGGGAAAAGTGCAGCATCGGGTGTGAAATCAAGTCAACCTGCTCTTATTAATATTCACACAATTGTGTGGAGGAAAAAAAATCTGAACTTATAACAACTTGAGTGGTTTCAACCTTGAAGTCGAGCAAGAGCTTCGGATTCTACGGTATTTGGACAACTTGTGCATTTGTGAGGCACTGCATTGTCTTGAGCCTCCAAGTGCAGTTTGTTTCAGTGCAGTCATCAACATCTACACACATTCTGCACGTGCTGCACGATGTTCTGTCCAGCTCGGAACTGGATGTTATAGCCAGAGGACTTTGTCCCAGAGCGCAAGAACTGCAAGCATTTGGTTTTCTCATTTTGTCTAATTAACAAAAGACAAAAAATCATTTCAATGTGTTTCTGTACCTCTGGTGCGACCAAAACCTTTTTGAAACACGCACACAAAAATCTTCTGGCAAATATTTCATGACAATAAAGTTTTAAGTGTGTCTGTATTTGTAATAATGTGAATTTTAAGTGCAAAAGCGAGGCTCACCCGTGACACTCACTTCATGTCAAGACATTTTAGAGACCGACGGAAACGTGTGAAGCGCTTTGCTCTTTGCGACACGCACAAAAAAACAACCGTCCGGCTCGTGCCTCGCTCACCGCAAGCACGTCTCAGGGTCACGCAGAGGTCAGTCCGCAGCGTCTCTTTGATGTTGCGCCGAGGGCAATACCTGCACACCGTGCACGACTCCGGCCTCTGCCACAGGCGGCAGCGCCGGGACTTGGCGGTTTGACGCAGGAGGAAAATCGCAAGGAAAAATGGAATTCTCCAGATGTGCCAGGGCTGTCCGGGCGCAGCCGGCTGTTATCGTCAGGGGGGCGGGGGGTGAGGGGTGAGGGAGTGGGGGTGTCAAAGACTCGAGTTTGGAAAAAGGAACAAAAAAACTAAAGCGCAGGGAAACTAATCTCTGCATGTAGCGGTGATTTTATCTTCCAATGAAATCCAAAAAGCAGGAAATGGGAACCTGCTCGTTCATCGGCATGAGCTGCTGCTGTTTTATTGAATTTAGAACGTCACAAAACCACAGATGGAGAAAATTCTGTACTCAGTTCATTACTCCCGAGAGGTCGACTGCGTGCAAAAAGGGCCATTTCACCCAAAAACACCAACTGCAGTACACTCACTCAACTGAGCTAAGTGGTATTTAGAGGAGGCCGATCGTATCCAGCACTGCTGGTGACCGGGACTGAGCAGCAGAACCAACTGCCCCGGCCGGTGGCTTTGTGCATGTGTGTGCGTGTGTGTGTGAGTACTGCACTTTCAGAGTTGTCACATGCACGCACATTAAGATATGAAACATGTCTTTCTGCTCCGCTTGAGGATTTCACGGTCGCTGGTGGTATGCGGAGGACGATGATTGCTTCCAGACACCAGCAGGAGTGAGAGAGTGCAGGGTGGGGGTGTGGGTGGGGGTGGCGGTGGGGGAGGGAAGGCACAACCGGCTCTTCACCGAAAAAACCTCACGGGATTTAACGGCTATTTAGCAGCAGCACGTTTTTCGGACGAGAGGTGCAGAAGATTCTCAGCATACTGTAGATTTCTCAGCAAACAAAGAGAAAGACGACTTTTAAACCCAATAATAGACTGTTTGTCTCTCTTTGGGCTGGCGGCAGTAGATCGTTTGCATTCACAATAGAGCTGCGTTTTTGTTTTTTCACTGTTTCACATGAAGGCGCAGTTTTATTTTTAGATTTCAAAAAATTTTGACTGACACTGAGAGGTTCTATTTTGAGGAACAACCAGGAAACGCCATCCTATTCATGATTGGCTGAACTAGAGAGAACAAATCTCATGGCACATATTCAATGTGACTGACAGAAGGTTCGTCCAATCACCTTTTTTTTTTTATTTCTTAAAGGGGGTGACGCCTCCTTTGTTTTCCATGTGAACCCCTGACGGACGGGTGAAGTATCTCCAGTGGAAATGTCAGCCCAGTGGCGACCCAAGTGGAGTCAAGAGACGACGAATCTGAACCAAGGCAGTCAGTCAGTCAGTCAGACAGTCAGACAATCAGATGGTCAGTCAGACAGGCGGGCAGGCAGGCACATTTGGCAGCAGGAATGTTAATGTGGTTGAATGTCTGCTGCAAGGTCCATGTGGGCTGTTGCTTGCTAGCCTGACGTTTCTGACGGTTTCCCCCTGACAGCTGCGTCCCGATCCAGCGGGCGGCCCCTCTGCCTCTCCCTCTGCCTCCAGTCCACCCGGCCGCTGGCCATAAATCTTCCTCCGCCCGGCGGGATGCGACGGCCGGCCTGGCGCAGCGCTGACACTCGTCTCGGTGGGCATCCGCCACCGGCTGTGTGGTCGGCTCCGCCGTGACTGCGACCTCCAAAGCCCGCCTCCTCCCTCTCTCTTCTCCCACTCTCCCCTCTCTGCCTCGCCAGTGTCCGGTTGCACCAGAACCTTGGGTCGGTTCCTTCGTGGACTCGTGCGCCTGCTGTCCCCTCCTCCTCCTGCGACAGCGTGGGAGGCCGAGGCGGCAGCGTCGACCCTGCAGCTCCTCGTGTTTACCGCTTCCAGCGCTAGCAAACGGCTAATTAGCAACACGCAGCGCACGCGGGTCATCATCTGGTGTGATTAAAAGGCTCGGATGGGAAGGACTTCCTGCCACACTCTAAACAACTGTCTCCACCCTCCACCGTCCCTCCTCCACACTGAAGCTTTCTCCAACATCTAGATGTCAAGTGCAGGACGCTCGCGGCTCTGCAAACCAACGGCTTCACTTTGCACTTGAGGAAGTGACACTCACGGCTGTGAATGAACTGAGCTGTGATTGGACAGCTGCTCTGTGTGTACACGTCGTACATCTGCGTCCTCTGGGGGATGGGGGAGGGTGTGTGTGTGTGGGGGAGGGGGTGTTTGTATCTGCGTGTCAGCTTTATGCAGGCAGTTTGTGTGTGTGTGTGTGTGTGTGTGTGTGTGTGTGTGTGTGTGTGTGTGTGTGTGTGTGTGCGGGAAGAGCAAACGTACCTCCCTCCACCGATTGGCCTTCCAGCTGGGACACCCGCGGGCCCGACAGGCTTTCTGGGTCTGCGGCCGAGGCAGGTGGCCGCAGTGCTCGTCTCCCACCCTGGTTCGGTTCCGCAGGACGCAGGCGACCTCCCGCTGTTTGGTGCCGCGGCCGCAGCTCACCGAGCACTGGTGTGGGTGGAGGAGGGTGGAGCAGGGAGGAGGGATGGACAATGGAGGGAAGAAGCAGAGAAAAGTGGGGCGTTTTAGTCTCACGCTGGCGACTGTCATCAGAGAAAAGCAGTCTCAGATTGGAGGAGGGATTGTGGAAGCTGTTCGCAGCAGCCGAGACACAGAGAGAAAAAACTTCTCAACTCAACTTCAAAGTTGAATTCTGTGGCTTCTGACGAGCTTTGGAGGCCGAGACATAACACGCAACAACATCCACATCGCGACTGGTTTCAGGTGCAGAACCGAACAAGCAAATGAGCAACACAGGGGTCTCCACCAAAACTGTTCACAAGCTGCTGAATCGAGGCAGAGAGTCCTGCTGGTGAACCGAGGAACTGCAGCCTGCCGCAAGGTTCGAGGTGTCCAATCATCTGGTGCCGATCAAGCACCACTTCAGGGGGGGAAAAAAGCTTCAGGGAAAGTAAAGAGAGCTTTAAGAGGTCACACACATTGACACACACACACACACACACACACACACAGACTGGTGGTCACCATCAATAGGAAGAGTAGATGTGTGAATTGAGGACTTGGTGGATTCCCCTCAATGACTCACTATACAGGCCTTCTTACTCTGACTAATGAACTGCTTTTATTTTCTGAATGGAGAATCAGAGATGCTTTCCAAACACATTAAATCATCATCAGCCTGTTAATTTTTTACTGAGGATTCTCAACTGGGAACAAGCAAAGCGTCTGAAGAATGGGACCTTTCCCAAGTGGACGGACGCCACGATGGAAAAGTCGGGCGTTTGGCCGGAGCTGCGAGGTGAAAATGTTCTACTGGGCTCCGTCCCATGAGGCCAGACGGCAATTAGGGTGCCGGCTATTTCTGCTGGACGAGTGAGCGCCCCCGCACAAAGCCACCTCTAAAAATGGGCTCCGGCCACCGAACACACACAAGACGAGGAGAGTTACAGTTTGTCTTAGCGTATTTTCCAGTCCAGATAATCAACATAATATTGCTTTGTGCTCTAATTATGATCTCAGAATGTTGCGTAACTTGCGTAATTTTTTTGTGTGTGCGTGTGTATGTGTTTTCTACAGTGCAACTGCAGCACAGATCATACTACAGACAAAGAGCCATGACAAAAAAAAAAAAAAAAATAAAAAATGAATTCCAACCAGTTTTTAAGGAGCTGGAGCTGAACTTTTCCCTCCTCTGAATCTCCTGCAGCTTTTTAAAGCTGCTTCCAACAAAAAGCTTCCCGGCCTTCTTTGTGAGCGCGGCCACAGGCTTCTGCCTGACGCTACACACATACACGCATCGTACACGTTGTAATTACCGAGGCATTTTAAACACAGGGCCGGCTCAGCTGACGGCGGAGGGGGGAAAAAAACAAAAAAAAACATCAAAGCTGAGAAGCCGGAGCCGAGCAGAGCTGCTCAGTTTTCCAGGAGAGCGGAGGCGGCGTGCACACGCAAACAAGCGAGGAGATAAGGGAAACTCCCTCCACCTTGGGACAAGAGCAGGGACAAGGCAAACATGTTGGAGCGGTGGGGAGCGATGACGAGGTGGAGGACGGCTGGCTCCTCCTTGAAAAAAAAAAAAGCAGGAGGAGGAAAAAAAAGGAAAAAAAAGGAGGGAGGAAGAAAGGAAATCGCAGCCATACGGGCTCCGCTGCCGCCCCGGCTGAGCCGCGTCTGCACTGCCGGTGGTGGCGGGACGACTCATGGTCGGTCGGTCGGTTGGTCGGGGGGTCGGATGGGGGTCGGTTGGGGGTCTTCTTCCCCACGGTCTGTCGGCCGTCCGACCGGGAGGCTGAGCGGCGGGACGGAGAGGACGGAGGATGAGCTGGAGCTGTCGGAGCGGCGAGCAGGAGCAGCAGCTCTTCACTCAGCAACACCCACTCAGGTAGGACCCCCACCACACCACCGCCCCCACACTTCATCATCATCACCATCATCATCGGCATCAGCCAAATCACAACCAGTAGGCTTGGACCGCTGCTACTGAGAAGCTCTGAGGGCGTCTTGCTCAACCGAAAATGCTTTTTTTTTTTCATTATTTGGAAGATGCATGAAAGCTAAAGGTTTGTCGTTTAAAAAAATCTTTCCCCTTGATTTTCAAACAGGGTTTGGTTCTAAACAGAGAAGGCGCATGTTTTTTCTAAACTTCTACCTTGGTTGAGTCCTGGTGAGAATTCCCAGGACATTTTTTTTCCTTCGAAATTGACTTTTTCTCACGGGAAAAAAAGGCCACAGTGCCGAGGACCTGCCCTCCCTTGTCGTCCCCTCAGTTAATTTCACGTGATTAGGCGGCCGTAAATCTCACGTAATCCGGCCCTCGGTTCATCTGGGCATAATGTGACCCACCCGGCCACCCCGGCTTTAGATTTAGTACCATTTTGAAAACAGGCCAAGTAAAACAGCTTTAGTTGAACGAGTTATTCTTACTCCCCCTCCCTCCCCTGAAACCTGGAACTGGCAGGGAGGAAGAAGAGATGAAAAAGAACATAAGGAAAAAAACGACTTGGGAGCTTTTAATTATTCTGTCCCGTTTCCTCCATAGCTGCCTTCAACATTAAGTGTTTTCTTTTTCTTGAGAAACCGGATTTGAGCAACTCTCCATGACAGTTTGATCCAGTTTCCCCGAATCCTGCATGAAATCCACAGATTTCTCAGACAGAAAAATGTTTAAGGGCGTCTGGACTAAAAAAAAAAAAAATGCAATGTCTTTGTGTGCCTGCAGCTCGCAGCTGGCCGGCTCCACCCCTCAGGTGCTTCTCGCCAAAGGTAAGCCAGCAGGATGCGTGCACGCAAAAAAAAAAAAAAGCCCCCTGGAGGCCGAAGCCGGTGTGGCCTACAAAGTGAAGGTAAGACGTCCACCGAGCTCCGAGGAAACCCAATCGCCTTTGTGCGTGAGAGCCTGCGTTCAGTCCGAGTGTCGAGCGCCGCAGCCTCCCGCGCTTGCAGGGAAACATTCGTTAGCGGCGCAGCTTTAATTAACGAAACGCCGCTGGATTTTGCCAGACGGCTCGATGGAGACGTCAGATTTTGAATCTGTGCTCGACAGGTCGCGATGAGTCGCAGTGAGTTGCACGGCATGCAACAGCAACAATACAACTGAGAAATTCTCTCACAGAAAGACCGACTGAATCTATGAAAGTTCTTTATGGTGCTGCAAGGTCTGTGGGTGCACGATGATGTGAGGGAATGAGAGAGAGAGAGAGAGAGAGAGAGAGAGAGAGAGAGAGAGAGAGAGAGAGAGAGAGAGAGGGAAGATTCCGATGGCATTGCGGCGCCGGAGCGTTGTAATGCCGAGCATATGGCAGCCTGAGAGTTCCATCCAGCCTTCAAAGACGCTGCGACAAGAGCCGACTTGCCGGTGTGTGTGTGTGTGTGTGGGGTGGGGGGTCGGGGGGGTGGGTTGGGGTGGAGGGGTTGGGATGGGGGGAGTGCATGTTGTCACGGCTCCTTGGTGCACTGCCGTGTTGTGATGCTTAACGCCACGGGAGGAAACCAGCTTCAGGAGGCTGCACGGGCAACGCAGACAGTTGCCGGCTTGTTTGTTTTTTTTTGTTTTGTTTTGAAGGAGAGGCGCTCAAACTCACAGACCCGACATGCTATCGGCATGGCAGCAGATGGCTAGAGTTGGCAAGGAATGTCCAGAGAGCCGTAGATCTTTTCAGACGGCGTGAAATCCCATTATTTGTGAAGGCGACGCCCCTTTTTGTACCGTTGCGAGTTACTGGAATGAATGTTAAACATTTTAGATGAAATAAAAACAAGTCCTTTATTGCATGTACGCAACAAACACGTCTTGACTTTTTAGCTCATTCTGCCACGACCCCCTCGTCGCAGGCAGAGGCTGCCGGGACGTAGAAACAATTTCCGGGCGCTGTCAGTGCAGTTCCTGCCTCTGATTGGCTGGAGTTAAACGCACACGCCCATGAAACAACCCCGTCGTCCTCCTCGTGGTCGTGGTCGTACGAAGAGTTAAATAAACAGAGCAGGAGAAGGCATATACAGTTTCCTCCACGCTGTTTCCTTTTTAAGTCAACACCACTCAGGGTGGATACAGCGAGCGGCCATAAGTCAAAAGCAAATGACAAAACAGAGTTTTTACGTCTGTGTAAACATTCCACGAGAGGGAGGGCTTTTTTTTTTTCTTTCCATTACGGTGCAGATGGAGAAAGTGGGACAAGTGTCACAGGGAGGAAGTAAAAGGGTTCAGGACCCCGAGGAGAAACTAGAGCAGAGCAGCCGTGGAAATATAAAATGTTGACCTTTGACCCCACCCGCTCTGATCCAAGCCCTTCCGGTTTCCACAGCTGCTTTTGCGATCTGTCATCGCCGAGCAGCGGAGTGGAGGAGAGGAAAACACGACCTGGAAAAGCAGAGCTTTGTGCAGCTTCTGCGGCAAAGAAAGGATTTTTTTTTTTTTGCTTGGTTTTTATCCCTCCACTGCATCTTCAGCTAATCCATCCTTAACATTAGCTAGTTCACAGAGGTAGGTGTTCAAGAGCTTCCTTCTAAGTGAAGAATCTCTGCACGCTCTCTTTCAGTGCCCCCAATTGTCTGATCTCAGTTAAGTCATAATTTGCAGTTCACATTCTAGTGAAGACTTGTCCAGGGTGCCTTCGCCCAAAGACTGCTGGGACTCCAGCAAATGTTTGAAAATCTGTTGAAGAGCTCAGAGACTCCAGCCAGCATCGAGCCAACCGCTGGAGTGCCTAAATCTGACATTTCATGATCAAATTTAGTGGTTTTCTTTGTCTTTTATTGACAACACAAAGATCTGCCCAACAACGACTAAATCTTGAACGAAGCTCCAAACAATACTTTAAACAAACATAAAATGGAGGCTTTTTTCTCTCCTTTTAATATCAATGCCATATGCAAAAGCGGTTAAACAAATGACTGCGTGCATCTAGGCCGCACCAGCTGCAGACTGACGGGCTGGAATTCCCACACATCTGCTGAGCAGGAGCATGCAAGGGGGGGCCGAGCATTGGGGGGCGGGGCATTGGGGTGGGGGTTTTGGCGGAGGCGGAGCTGGCAGGTACGAGAGCAGCAATCAGGCAGAGCAACACAGGCAGCGACAGATCTCCGGGTGCAAGAGCCGGCAGTCTTGTTTTAGTTGAGTCCCTATTAGAGTCCATTAGCCCCTCATTACTGGAGCAGGTCTAGAGCCGACCGCCCATTAAGGCCCTTCCTGTAGAGCCGCCCTGACAAGACTTCCCACAACCCCCCATTCCAGAGCACAGACGGGTCCAAGACCAGTGTGTGTGTGTGTGTGTGTGTGTGTGTGTGTGTGTGTGTGTGTGTGAGCGATTGGTCTAGTCTGGTCTGGTCTGGTCTGGTCTGGTACAGGATGGGATGGGTTGGGATGCCACCCCTTGGGGGCTTGAGGGATCTTTTAAAAAAAGCCACGGCGTGGACTTGAGGAGAAGCAGGCGAGCTCGACCGGCTGTCTGGCAGCGAGGCCCCGAAGTTTGACGAGCCGAGAGGTCAGACCAGAGTCAACGCTGCCAGACTCTCAAAGGCCGCCTTCCCTAAATTCACACCAAGTACATCTGCGCCCAGGACACACAGCAGAAAATAACGCACGAGCATGACAGATGAGCTTTGATAGTTTCATCTTTAAAGGTTTTTACAGTATTTTCTTTCCACAATGACATTCAGCCCTTTGTGACATCACAAATTTACATACTGAAGCTGAAAATAATCTTTGGCTCCGACTGTCAGTTCAATTCCAAAACAAAAATTGAAAAAACTGTCACTCTTTCCTGAAAGTTTGTACAAATAAACTCAATTATGGAGATCAGCCCTCTGTGATGTCACAAAGGGCACCAATACCCTTGCTCCTGTCTTTGACCACACCCCCAGGCGGCAGGTACTGCTACTGCCCTCTGAGACCACTTTGTATTCAATCTCCTGCCAAAAAGGTAGAAGGTCCAACAAAGCGTCAGTGTAGTCCTGCAAGTTTTTGTTTTTTCAGCAGGAGGCTGTAAACAGAGGGCTACCCATGCAGTTTTCTGGGGGATCTACAGAGGTTTGTCGTGAGGTATGCGTGTGAGGCCGCTCCGCTGGAGTCCGGCCCATCTACTAGCAAAACAAAGACACGGAAATATGAATAAACACAAGACATTGAAGCTGATGTGAAATCCACCCTGTCATCCAAGCCTTCTGAGTCCTCACAGTCTCTAATTATTAATAATTGCCAATGCCTGCAGCCACAGTGTTTGACTTTTTTTTCACGAGCAGGTCGTCAACGCCACTGTTTTGCTTTCTCTCCAAGGCCGAGACGACACACAATCTCGCGGCTTGGGTTCAGACTGGGGCCGTGACGAGAACCAATCACGGAGCTGACCCACCGCAGTCCAACCGGCGGCGGCAGGAAGCGCGAGCGCACTGATGTCACGACCGCCTGACCCCCTGGGTGACCAGAGAGGAGCGTGTCGGCGCCGTGCATGTGGTTTTTATTTGAAGCAGCGTGATTAGCTTCCAGACTGCCGTCCGGCGCCGCCCTCCTCCACAGGAAACGCTGTGTTTTTGCAAGTGACAAACAGGCATAAATTACCAGCGCGGCTCCTCGGCCGCCAATTAATCACATGCAGCCGCCGCGCAGTTTGACACTAGTTGGCACAGTTGATGTGGAACTTTTGTGTGGTGATCTGTCGATGATTTGTGCAATAAATGCCATATTTTGTGTGTGTCTTTTCTTTTGTCTGCATCGCAAAGGGCTGCCTGCGTTCACAGAGACTCGCTTTGATGTTAGCAGCTCAGGAACTGAAAGTGCAGGAGGGAGAAGAGAAAGAGGTGCAAGCAGTGAAGAGATGGTAGAACTAGTTCATTTTGAATGGACGCACCAAGGAAGTGTTGGCCATTGTCAACGCTTTTGCACTACTAGCAAAATAAAACTACTCTGTCCAATGAGACATGTGATCCAATGAGACATGTGACACAAAGTGAGTTTTTAACAACAGCCTAACGACGCATTTTGCAGCTAGTTGCTAGTGAAGGATTTTGAGCATGAGGTCAACTTCAGCAAACAGCATCTTAAAACACTAGGCCTGTGCCAGAGTCTAAATGATGAAACAGGAATGTCTACTTTTTTTTTAATGAACAATCCCATACTTATTATTTTAGTTTGTAATATTTCAAAAAAAAAAAAAAAAGATAAGAGGCTAAAAGTAACACAACTGCGGATGCTGATGGATGAGCGAGACTAAATTGGGAGTAACTGCCAACAGAAGGTGAGACGCCCCCTGCAGCAAATTGGAAGTGTGAGTTGAGGTTTTGTGTTGCAGCTCCTCAGCAACTTCATACTGTAGCACATTTTGTGTTTTGGAGGGAATTGTTAAATCATTTTCTGGCATGAAAGAGTTTACGTGCATTCGGTTGAAATGAAGTTCCTTTCTGGACGATAGTTTATGCCGCGCTGCTAGAAATGAAGCTTTTATCATGATTAATTTCAGCGCAGAGCTCAGCGATCAACTCCATTTATGGCTCATTAGTTTGAGTGTTTGCTTGGATTGCTGCTTTATTTTGAAAAGGCAGACCAGATGTTGAATCTCTAATTGAGACAACGGGCCAATATTAATTTTATTTAGAAAACTCCTGCGTTCTCTTGCCCGGCTTTCGAATCTCCGTCCACCACATCGACTCTCGCCAGCTCCCATTAATACCGGTTATATTTCCAGAGAGAAGCAGCTGTCAGCCAAAGCAGCCCAAGTCCATTAATGCAATGGTAAACACATGTGAGCCCAAGTGCAAATCCAGACTGCGTGCGTCGTCTCCCGGGAGACGATAAATATGTTAAACGCAGACAAACGCACGGGAGGTTTTCCACTCTGGAGCGTGTCGAAGGTGAGTGAGGCGCAAGCTGACCATTGTGTATGACTGTAAAAAAAAATCTAAATAATTCACTTATATTGTATATTAATGAATAGTGTTGTTATAACATGTTGCAAGAAATTGTTTCTGTGCTCAATTGATTAAAGGTTGTATAAAAAATCCTCATATTTGTGAAGCAGTCTGAGTTATTTTGTGACTCCTTATCTCCTGACACACATAGTGAGACGCCCAACAGACTCAATCTGACTTCTCAGACCTAGACAAATTGGGCCCTTCCACGTCAATACTTTATCCATTTAAGAAAAAAAAAAAAAAAAAAACGAATGCGTGCTTTTGCCTTTCAGCGTCACGCTGCAGTGAGAAACAACACAAATGTCACAGTTATGTCTCTTTAATAGGCTTTACAATGGCGAGATAAAAAGCTAGTTTAACATGTTTGCGTATTTTATGCACGTGGATGAAATAAATAGCAAACAGAACAAGAACAAACAACAACAACGATGCAAAAGAAAACCAAAAGAAAACAAAAAAAAAAAAACGAAGCAAAGTCGAGGCGCCGCTAAGTTTTTGCAGCTTTTCACCAAAAGCACCGACAAGAAAATGAAGCGACGCGTTGTGGAAATCGGGGTTTTTTTTTTGACTGGCATACGTACTCCCACACTCACCAGAGCGCGTGTAAATATACACACACACGCACACACACACACACACACATATATATCGAATGAGAGAAGCAAAAGCTTGCAGACGTACCCACTGAGAGGACAGTGACACAAACACGCACACAACCGCAACACTTCACCTGGAATATGTGTCATGTTTACTTTGCCATTTTCCAAAAGCGCAACACCAAGGTTAGCATTGAGCGCTTCAAGCAGTTAAGGAAAGAAGAAGGAAGAAGAAGCGATGCTTGCAGGGAGGCTGCGAGAGCAAAAACCGCTGCGACCACTTCAGATCGGCCCGACCGAGAACTTGGCCGCAGGTCTCGGACTGTATATGGCAAAAGCTGAGTGAGATGCCGTAACTCTGTTACTCAACCCTAACAGGGCTCTTAAACCTGAAAGAGTAACGAGCGCTTGAAGGGCTGAGTCTCTGGAACGTCTCGCGGTGAGGCTCTGCGATGTCGTGACGCAGGCAGAACGAGAGCTGCAACAACACGGCTTCTCCGCAAGCTAATCCAAGCTAGCATCGCGCTACTGTTACACTTATGAAAGTTGAGAGAGACACAGTGTGTGTGTGTGTGTGTGTGTGTGTGTGTGTGTGTGTGTGTGGGACTCTATTTAATGCTTTGAATGGCTTTTTCATGTTAATGCTTAGCAGGTTGAATCTGGACGACCAATAATGTCGAGGTAACCTAAAAACAATGCTAACTTTGCAACCAGCAGCAAGTAGGTGACTTGTGATTTAAAAAAAAACCCAAAACAACAAACCACAAACAAATAGTTCAAGTTCAGTGTTACATCAACCGGGACACGACATTTACTGTTCTACTGTAAACATATAAATAAGTTTAACCGGTAGAGAGGAAAAAAAGCTAAACAAAACAAAAGAAAAAACAAAAACAAGAAATCCTTCAGAGATACAAAAAAATAAAATCAAACGTCTAAGAGGAGTAACACAACGGTCCAGCGGAGGTATCTGTGTGCTTTAGCGTGTGAATGAAGGGGCGACAACGACGCTCGCTGAGAAAAACAGTTTGTGGTTGGACGAGCTGCACTGATGCTGCCTACACTTCACCAGGAAATAAATAAAAATCCACTCTAAGCCTGAAAAACATGATCAAACTCCGTCTTCATGATACCGACAATGCACCACTATATAAGGTAAAATCAATTCAAAAGAGTAATTAAAAAAAGCATGCAGTAGCACCATGTTATGAGAAGGTCACAAATACAAATTGCTCGTGCCCGCTGGCTCGGCTGCATCACAGTGAGAACCAGGTGAAGGAAAACCTGCTGCACCGCTAGTATCAGCAACATGAAAGTTGCTTTGTGGTATAAGGACTGCATCGCGTACTGAAAACATGACATATAAAGAGATATATTAAATTGATTGAATTATTTAATGATAAATCACCTGACTTCAAATGAGTTTGGATTTTCTTTTGGTTTTGCAGAATTTAATCATCAAATTTTATTGACAGTTTGATTGCTTTTTTTTGTTTTGTTTTGTTGCTCTGAAAAAATAATGACGAGAGATGAAACAACTCTTATTTGCATTTCAATGGCATTTTTCTTTTTTAAAAAAAGTATAAAAAATAGCAGTTTTTGAAAATATTTTCCACTGTACAAACTGCATTTAGAGAGACAGGAAGACGTGAGAGCACCAGTCATGAAAAAAAATTAAATATTGACCAACCGGCGATATGGAGAGACAGAAACAAACAAACAAACAAACAAACACATTCATACTGTACAAGGATACATATACAAAAAATACACTCATTTGTTGCTGTTCAATAAAATTCATAATATTAACTCTTATACACAAATATACACTTGTGTACTTCGGATAAAAGGGGGGAAGGGGTTGGAGGGGTGAAGACAGCATCGATAACAAAGGAACGTTTACTTCACGCCTCATATATGCAATAAATATATCCCAGAATTGCGCCTTTTTACGAGCACATGGCTTTTGGCCGGACGCCTCCGTCCTGATTTCTAGGTTTCTAAAGTGGAGCCTTGACTCAAAAACAGGGCCCATGTGTTTTTAATGATCCATTAAGTGGAGCAGCATTGTTGTTCTGTGTGTGTGTGTGTGTGTGTGTGTGTGTGTGTGTGTGTGTTTTTTTTTTTTTTCTCTTGTGATTCTAATCGGCACCGAGCCACTGCAGGGTTCATGTGGGTGGGTGGGCTTTTTTTTCGGCCAAACTGTGCCTTCGAGAAAAACCCTGCGATTGTGTGTTTTTTTCAGTTATGTTTTTTTGTTATTATTGCCCCTGCTGTCCCCCCCAACCCAAAACACCCCCCCCCACACAAACACACACCCTGCCCTCGACAAGTCCCGCAGTTTTTTTTAAGGCTGCGAAGCCGCTACAACCGCTCGGTACGGCACACGGCGAGTCCACCACTCACTCACAGCGGCGTGAGGTGGGGGAGGGGTGGCGGAGGTGGGGGTGAGGGTGAGGGTGAGGAGTGTTGGAAGGGGAGAATGAGTGAGCACTATCGTACCGGCTTCCAGGGGCGGCGGTGCCAGGAGGCGGAGCCTGGGCAGGGCTGCAGGTTGCACTGCTCCATGTCGGGCGGCTTGTCCAGCACGTCACAGTTGTAGTCGTTGAGCCGCTGGCCGCTGGGCCGCTGGCAGACCACCAGGCGGGTCCTCCTGCCGCCGCCGCACGTCTGGGTGCACTGGCGGGGTGCGAGGGGTGGGGGAGGGGGGCAAAGTTAGCCACTATTTTGATGTGACGGATAGAATTCTTCCAAAATATCCTTCGCACCTTTACATGTTTCAAGGTAAACTTGCGTCCTCCTCGGAGGGTCACATGGGTGGTGTTGTGTGACGCATTTTGTCGTGACGCCAGTTGATGAAAGACGCCGCACAACACCACCCGACAAAAGTTTACGCTGAAACATGTAAAGGTACGAAGACAACTTCTAAAGATTTTGTGTGTCTGTTATAGAAGAAAAATACGAACAATCCTTTCCAAAATATGCACATAGGTCCATCTGGCAAAGAGCCCATTGAAAACAAGTGGAAAGGTTAAGAGGCCTGTTCAAAAGGGGATTGGACAAACCTTCTGCCAGTCCTCTCTGAGGTAAACCAATCTGACCATTTTCATTGGCAGTATTGAAATCTAGCAAAGGCGAGTGAACTGGTTGCCACGTGGCTCGCTGTGATGCACGGTGCTGTTCAGCTAAACTCTCACCAAAGCCGGTCGGGACTCTGGTGAAAACATGTTTTGAAAACATGTTTTCAGCAGAGCACAAAAACCCTCGGAGCCTTTCTCTCTAAATATTTCAATTTGAAAAAGCCATCGCAGTTTTGGTTAAAACACAACCGTGATGGCTGATCTCCTCAGCAGTCGCCCAGACTTTCAGCGGCCCCTTCTCTTCTGTTTCTTCTTCTGTGGTTTTTGAAAGCGCAGGTTGCAGAGCCAACTGCTCCTGTCGCAAACGAAACTAACGCTGGCTACACAAGCGTGGTGTCGCTAGGATCGGCTAGAGGATGTTTTTGATTGGAGCTCGGCAAGATGGATGCATGAGATTTCAGACAATCAAGAAGTAGGAGAATTAGCATTAGCATTAGCATTAGCTGGTCTCCTTCCCAACATCAATGGGGCACTTTCTGACTTGAACTGATAAATTCAATTTTAATTTAAAAACTTTGATTAAATCAAAGTTAGCAATTGTGAACAACACCCATGATTTGCTGCTTAAAAAAAAAATTGGTTTTGTTCCATCCACAGGCCGTTCAACTCCTCACGCTGGATTCGCAGGGGCGTGGCCAGAGCTGAGCCACAACCCCCAAACGTCATTGCTGCAATGTAAATGAGAGTGTTTGACCAATGTCTTTACGTAGGAAAGCCTCTGACTTTGGTCAAAAACTGCAGGCAGAGCAAAGACAGGCCTGCTAAAGGACTTGGACTGACAGGTGCGTTTGTGTGGGAAACACATTCACCAACATGTGGAGAAAGTGGTCAGAGTCTGATGACGCCTCACCTCCCCCCAGACGCTGTAGTTCCACAGTGGGCAGGGCCCCGAGTCGCAGCTCTTGGACTCGGCTGGTTTCACCCTCTCGTCGCAGTAGCTGTTGCTGCGGCCGTCGGCGTCCTGGCAGACCACCACCCGCCTCTGGAAGCCCCCCGCACAGGTGCTGGAGCACTGCGGGGCACACGGTGCAGAGTGAGGAAGTGAGCAGGGAACAACAGGTCGGCGGTCATGTGGAGGTCACAAGCTGTCATTTCTGGTTTTGTTGGGGGTGGGGGGGGCGCCCAATGCCGAGGGGCCACGCCCACTTTATTCTTCTCGAGAAGCCTCTTGGATGATGGTCTCGCCTAAAAGGCTGAAGGAAGCACAGCCTTGAACGCCAACACAGTCTGCGTCCAATCAGAGATGACACAAGGCCGCTGGTCAGTGGGAGCGCTCTCTCTCTCAGGGTGGGAGGGAGGTTACGGAAGAGAGCGAGTGAGATGGAACAGAGAGGCGTTCCTTACTTTGGCTCGAGCAAGAAGAGGAGAAACCAAACAGCTCCTTGAATCCCCTGTCAGTGGTCCCCAACCTTTTTAGCCCCACGGCCCGGTTTAATGTGAGACTACGGCATGAACACGGGATTGTTGGGGGAGGGGGCGGGGGGGTTGGGGGGAGAGGTGATGGCGATCGACACTCATGTTGCTCGCTAGCTTGCTAGCTTGTGGGTTTAATCTCGCGGTAACGTATCAGATGACCGAGACAAGCGCCTTGACATGCGTCAAGAGTTGAGCGTTAGATGGGCGTAACGGAGAGAATCCGCTAATTTTTCAAAATTACCGGTACCAAATGACCCACGGACCGGCACGGTCCATGGCCCGGTGGTTGGGGACCACTGCCCTATATGACTGAGCTTAAAGGTGAAATAAAGAGTCCTTTGAAAGCCGTCTGGTAGCTGACTTGTGGTCTGAACCTATTCTAACAACTCCCACAATGCATCATCAGACGCCTCCAAAATGTATAAACACAAAAAGATAAGGAGAAATCTTGTTTTGGAATGCAAAATTTGCTACAAATTTCACAAAGACAAGGAATCATCGTCAACCTTCCTCGAATCAGCAACAAAGAAATCGCTCATGTTATCGTAAGCGTGGGATTTCTCTGAAAAATTATGCGAATTCGTACTGAAGAATGCAATCTGGTTAAAAAGCAGAAAAATAACTGGTTATTCATAGCTTCAAGGGGGAAAATAACTGGTAGAAGCTATTAAGTTATTGGTAGAAGCTACATAAAATAACAACAATAACTAAAGTAAAGCACTGGCAGTTGTGCTAACACTGTTCCAGGTAAACCAACAAACAGCTGAATGTGCAGAAGGAAGTTGGAGGACAAGGCGGTGGAGGGGAGAAGGGCAAAGGGTCTGGGGGAATTCAGCCTCCTGTGTCGTGTCGGAGAGGAAAAACATGGGAACACTTGGTGTGAAATGTGGTAACTATTTGTCGGCTTTGCTTAGCGCTATCGAAGGAAAGACTGGATGAAACCACTTTGACGACTAAACACGCTGGCAAGCACACAAACAAATGGGAGGTCACAGTGCGTCTGACACGTTAAAGTGGCTGCTGTGCGAGCCAACTGCAGCTGTCTGTGAGTGGCTGTTAAGATCAGAACTTCCTCTCCATGTGGGGTGACGGGGGGATGACGGGGGGGTACGGGGGGCGTCGGCCCAGGCTACATTGCAGCAATTTCACGGTAAGATGAACGGCAAGAAACAGTCGAGTCAACAGAACAACAAGCGGCCCGTCCACACGCCACTGCACCTTTTCTTGGCTCGGGGCGGCTGCAGACTCTCTGCGGTGAGAGCCTGATGAGTATCGGGGGTTTTTCTCGCTTTTCTTGCACTGCTCGTTGCAAAAAGAGACTCCGAAGTGTTGCACACATTTCACATGTGCGTCAGAATCAACCTCCACCGCTACCACCAACCCCCAGGTTGCAGTTTGCAAAGCGCCTCACCATACGCCTGCGGCCTCCTGGCCTGAGAGATGGACCAGGTGCAAGCAGACAGTTATTGAGCTCAACAGAAGGTGTTTACAGGCGCTCGCAGGCTCCGCCCCCGACACCGACAACAAAACCTGGGCCTCCAATATGGCCGCTGCCCGGTGGTGCACGATGCCCAACATCTTGAATTATACTTGTGTGTATATCGGGGCCATCAGAGCAGCAGCTCAGTAGTGTCATTTCCCATCATGCCTCTGTAACTCACGCGATGCATCAGAACGTATAAGCCAATCAGAACGAGCCAAACACAGCTTGCGGGAAGCTGTGACGCCACATTCCGAATAAACTCTGTTCTAGGGATTTTCTGGCCTTTCAAATTTATTTTTTTGATTTATTATGAACCATGTTTCAGGTTGGCTAGACTTTTGTTTTCATATTGCGGTCTATAGGGAAAATGCCTTTTGGAACTAAAATGATCTTTTTTCTTGCAATACCAAGGGTGGCCACTGGGGGAAAAAAATCAGCAAGCCTGCAGAGCTAAGGTACGACATCCAGCTCTGACAATACATCTATGAATACACACAACATGGACCATATATAGTAATAATTCATAAGAAAAAAGAAAGCAACCTAAAGTAACATAACATAAAAATGATGTCATGGTCAACATACTGCTCCCCAGGGTCCCGTCCTCCACTGGTTATCGGCCGAAGGGACGTTCCACCTGCTGTGGCCCGGGTGGCGGCCCGGGTCCTGCGGGTATCCGTAGGGCTGGTTGTTGACGTCGTGGTAGACGGAGGAGGAGCAGGCGCCGGCACTGCACTCCTGCTCCGTGGACGGCTTCTCGTCCGGGTGGCAGAAGGACGGGTCGACGGGCAGGTGGTAGTTGGAGCAGTCCACATGCCGGGTGACTCGGCCCACGCCGCAGCTCACCGAGCACTGGGGGGAGTGAGGATGGAAGGCAGACTGAGCGGGACTTCCACGAGGCAGGATTGGCAGATTTGCAGAAATCAGTACGAAAATCGGAACGTAATTGGAATTTTGTTTGGGGCGGGGAAAAGCGATGACAAAAAAGTGGAAAGTGTCCCAAAATGAATTATAACACAAACATTGATTGCTAGTATCTGCTTCCAAAAGCAAAACTTTTGTTTTTTTTTTGAGGTTCAAGCAGGTACTTGACCTTTTTTTCCTGGACAGGCTGCTACCTGCCCTACACCTCTGTCCTCTGGCTGCTCGGAATGGAAAAGAAAACACTCCAAACACTCAAGAAGATTAGGAAAAAAGAAAAAAAAAAGTTGCAAATAAAACGAACGGGGAAAAAAACGACCTTCTCACATGGACGAGGAATTCCCTGCTGTCTGCTAATCAACTCGCACTTCTTGCAAAGCTGAAAACTTGATTGCGCAGCTTTACTGTTGTCTCGCTATAGTACAGAGATCTTCCATTCATTTCTCTGACACAACGGTTTCCCAACTTCCAAATCAGCCCATTTTTCTGGACTGGAAACACACATCGAGCTCAAATCAGGACATAATGAAGTAAAGACTTCATTCTTGGAGATACTTGACTGTGGCTGATGACATGATGAAAAGGCTGCACGATAATCCCAGACAGGCCTGCTGGCCCTGTAATGTTGTCATCATTGCATGAATAACACAACTTGGACTCTCTCACGATGGCCAAACAAATACTTTCCTGTCGACGCTCCGAAAAAAACAAAAGACAAAACAATAAAAAATCTTAGGAGATGATTTTTCTGAAAAAAAAAACAAACAAAAAAAAAGAATAGGCCTATGGGCACTGAGACCCCCCACTCAGCTGAAGAAGGATGCTCCACTCACTGGGGACCACTCGCCGGCTCGCCATTGGCCGCAGGGGCTGAAGCAGGCGGACAGCTCCGGGGGGCGGGGCAGGTGGGCGCACTGCGACTCGTCGGCCACTCCCCCCTGGGCGTCTCTGCAGCTGACGTAGCGGGCGCGCTTCCCCTTGCCGCAGGACACCGAGCACTGGAGGAGGAGCAGAGCAGAAGAAGTGCTAGGAATCTGAAGGTGGTTCTGGCCGTTGTTATTTCTGTTCTGTGCAAACACTTCGTCCTGCACCCTGCAAACATGGAGTGGTTACTTCTGTTCTTATGAGTCGTCTTTCACATTTGTTTTTGTTGCCTATTCATGTTTAGATATTTTATTAATTTGATGCTTTTCTTTTCACCTGTCTTTTTATTTATTTATTTTCATTCTTGATGAGAAATCAGATAGAACTGTCAAGCAAAAACGAAACTCGTGCTAAAATCGAGTTCCTGAAGCTGTTGTCGCTTGAAGTTTCCACTGAAAATGGCACATCTTTCCATTTCCCCACAGCTGCTTGTTTAAAAGGGAGCTTTCCCTGCAGTTTATCACGACTTCATTACATCACGCTCAGCAACAACACATAAAAAATCTTACACTTCTCCAAGCCAAAGGAACACGTTAATGAAACACATCGATGGTGGTTTTGGGTTTTGGTGCGTGCGGAGAACGAGGTGTTTGTGATGCGCACTCTCGCGTTGCCGTCGTCCTGCAGTGACTGAGCTGCTCGGCTCTCAGCCGCCCTGCAGCTCGCCGCGCAGTCACGTGGCTGCGGCTTGTGAAATATCCTGTGATAGTCAGCGACGCTCTCAGGAGGACGGCGGTGCACCAACATGTATGTGTGTGTGTGTGTGTGTGTGTGTGTGTTATTCCCGGGACCACACTGGTGCTGGCCCCTTTTTGACATGTGAGCTCACTCTGACTCTGGGATTGACAGACTCCACTTCAGTGGTTTTTAAAGGTGAAATCTGCTTTTCATTTGTCGACGGCACGGAGATGGCCAGACTTGAGGTGCGTGCACGCGCACGCACGTGCACGCACCTCAAGTCTGGCCACCTGGGGTTAAAATGTTGCAGAACACACTGTTACCTGTGTTGTCTGCAGAAAAAAAGTGTTTTCATTTTAAGTGTAATGTAGCCTGCATGCTAGCTTCAATGAAAATCTCTGTTTGTGGAGCTGAATTCTGTTGAAGAAGAAAACATATTAAAATGCAATTTGAATGGTAGTTAATCATACCAATTTTTCAGCAATTTTACAATTTTGTTTATTTTTAGACCCAGTGGAATTGATTTTGGCAGACTTTTTATCTTAAACAATTTGAATCTCTCTCGCCAGTCAGTTAACAATTTACAAATGAGGAAAGTCCATCTTTCACTTCTGTAGTTTGCATTGGGAAGGCCTTGTTTCTGTGCCAAAGATGTTGAAGGTTGAAGGTCCAACCAAGAGCAAAAGCCAAAACTGGACAATTTCACACGAGGCTGTGAACAGAGGGCTAAATATGCTAATTCTAGAGTAGAGACTTTTTGGGGCTAATTAATCACGCAGGGCTGCTCTGCTGATCTGGGACCAGTGCGGGACCTTTAAAAAGTCTTTGCAATTTGCTTTGCTGTGTCACTTACTGCCGTCCAGGAGCCGTATCTCCACTGGGTCAGGAACTGGGCCGAGTTGTCAGGCCGAGGCGTGCTCTGAGGAGGAGGTGCACGTGCACAGGGAGGCATCTCGCAATCCTGAAAAGAAAGAGAAAAGAAACTGAACAATTACTGCAAAGCAATGCTGGTGGAGGTACCCCATAAAAACCCAAGGACTTTGAGAAAACCAAACAGCAGTGGGGACCTCAGTTGCAGCAGGGACCAAGAGGCCCTGCCCACCCTCACTCTCATAAAGTGCTCTTATGTCATAGAGTTCAATCACTCAGGGATGAGGAACGTCGCCGCCGCAGCCGCCTGATGGTGTTTGTTCATCTTGACACTGAAACGGGTCACAGCAAAAACTGAGTGGGCAAACATCTCGAGAGCACGCTGGTGTTCACTGGGCTGCAACCTCTGTTGCACGCACACTTGAAACTGCAGGCGCTCCGGGACTTCACTGAGGGTTGGTAGTCTGAAGTTTTTTGCTTTTTTTTTGCAGGATTTTGCATGATCATTTTGGAAAAATACCATAATCTTCAACAGCTACTTTTTTAGGAAGGTGAAGGAAGGTATATCACCTTCAGTCTCTCTTGCAAAACCTTGACATATTTCACATATATAGCTACAGCACATTTCAAATTGACTGATTTTATGTGGTGACTGGTGTTTATGAAGAATGTTGGCAAAATCAGAACGAACGGCCACGGCTTTTGGCAAACTGGCAGATGAAACTGCGCTGTGGATACCAATTTGCAACCGCCAGAATGAATTAAATCAACAGAAGTGGGGAAAAAACACTTGTTGTTCCAGGACGGTACGCTGACCACGCCCACCTGACTGTCTCTGGGCCTCAGGGCGGCGTTGCACTCCCTGTCGTCCACCGTGTCGCCGTAGGCCCCCGACACACACCTGACGGCTCTCATCTGGTAGCCGTGGCCGCAGCTCACCGCGCACTGGGAGGGTGGGGGGACAAAATAACACACGCACAATCACACACACGCACACGTATTAACGCAGGGAATCTCAAAAGTCTAGGTGAGCAAGTCAGAGCAGATGACTGAGGTGGGTAGCACACGGACACACACACACACACACACGCACAGGCACACACATGCACACTCAGCGGCCACTTTATCTGGCAGAGCCTGCGAGGACCTTCGCTCTTGGTGTTGTGGGTTCAACAAAGTTCACTCCGATTCTGCTCCGTGCTGATGCAACGACTTTAAACAGTTTAGTTTTCGGATGCATCTCTTCCTTCAGCATCCGAGCCGAACAAAGTGGCCGGTTTAGCGAGCGTGCACGTGCACCCGCGCGACCCTTTGCCCAGTCTTTGCGTGTCGGAGGCGACCCCACAGGGTGGAGATTGAAGACCGGAGGACAGGAAGTGTGTGGCGGGGAGGTGGGTTTATTTGAGCAGCCAGTTGTAATGGCACAGGAATTAAGCCGGCAGATAAATTCCAGCTCTGCAAATAGGTCCGGGCTCGCGGGAGCGCGGGTGACGGAGGGGGGTGGGGGGGTGACATTAGAGACTCCGTGTAAACACCAGATAGATGTTTAAACTGAGCCATGAATGACTAAAGGACTCCATTCATTCATGTTTGTGCTTTAGCCTAACAGGGCTGAATATACAGAGGAGTGGGTGAAAAGCTCGATTTGGGAGCACAGAGAGGAATATATATACATGTGTCACAGTGTGTGTGTGTGTGTGTGCTGCGTGCATTGTGGGTCAGGTTTAGTCTGACAGGATATGAGGGGAAAGTGAAAGCACTGCGGAGGAAATGGCAGCTGGAGTCGGCGCACACTCCTCCGTAACTCGCAAGCCCTATCGGATTCCTTGCGCGCGCACACACACACACACGCGCGCGCGCGCACGCACGCTTGAAACGCACATTCCCACACGCTGCATTCATTCCCTCTCTGACAAGGCACACATGCGCACGCCAAACAACAGACTGGAATCCAAACAAGACGAGCCGCACAAGTCAAACTCTACATCAAGTCACCTCGCCGTGATTGATGTCAGTGTGCGTGTGTGTGTGTGTGTGTGTGTGTGTGTGTGTGTGTGACTCACTGCTCCCCACACGCCGACCTGCCAGGACGCACACTCGGGCAGCTCGCAGCTCCCCACTGCCGAGGGTTTGCTGGACGGGTCGCAGAAGTGGTCGCTCAGGTTTTCCTCTCGGCCTCCGGAGCTGCAGGACACCTGCCGGTGCCGCATCCCCTTCCCACAGGTCACCAGGCACTGGGGGTGTGGGGGGGTGGAGAGAAAGAATAGAACAGACTTTATAGTCTTGCAACAACAGAATTGTTACAAAGCCACCATCATGCTAAAAGAAACACAGCAATATATAAATGTACTGGTCACACTGGTCTCAGCTCCTGGTTCTGAGCGCTGGAGAAAAGGTCCCCACCTCGCTCCACTCGCTGACGCTCCACTTGGGGCACGGCTGGTTGTTGCACGGCTCCGTCACCAGCCGCTGGTACTCGCCGCACTCCCGGTCCACCAGCCGCCGGCCCAGGTTGTTCATGCAGTAGGACTCTCTGCTGCGGCTGCCGCGGCCACAGGTCTTGGAGCACTGCGAGCCAGGAAGAACGCCAGTGTCAGTAGTGTCACTACTGTGTTACTGCTCTACGGGCTGTTACGGCTAGTTAGCATCACTAACTCTCCCTCTTCCGACTTTAACAATTCCTATAATTGAACTGGATCCTATTTATAGGATGTAATAAATAATGTTGACTCATCTGCAAACAGTAGACTACCACTGGTATACTGAACTAAACCTAAACTAAACCTCTTAACACCTTGACAACTACAGAAACACAATCTTTCACTTCCACTGGTGACTGTGGTGTCGTACTGATGACGGCATTTTCCTCCAGCCGTACCTGCGACCAGGCGCTGTACTGCCAGCTCTTCAGCAGACAGTCGCCGTGACACGGCTCCCTGGCCGGTGGTTTGCCGGAGTTTCCGCAGGCGCCGGCCTCCACCCGCTCGCTCTGCCGCTTCATCAGGCTGTACTTCATGCACTGCAGGTCTAGGCTGCGGAAGCCCGGCCCGCATTTAGCCGAGCACTCGCTTTTCCCGGCAACGTGCCACCTGTGCCACAGGGGAGTGAGACGCTAGTTAGCTCGTTAGCGATTAGCAAAAGTTGCGTACGCGTGTCTCACGTTCATCGTTGAGTTCAGGGCGGAGGCGAACCTGATCTCGCAGTCGGTGTTGCAGGGCTCGGCTACGGCGACGGGGCGAGGGAGGCGCTCACAGCGCTGGTCCGACACTTCCAGGTGGTCGCTCTTGCGCACGCACACGGCCTTCCGCCGGCGCTCACCTGCACGCACACGTAAAAAAAACAAAACACAATTCTTCATCCTTTGTTTTAAAGCAACACTGGAATAATTGTTCTACCTAAAAGTGTTCTTTTGGACTATGTTGTTGTTTTCAATTTATTTTAAAATTATATACATTGTTTTTACAGTAACACAAGCACCAACTTCAACTCCTTTAGCCTGGGTCTATGGACTGGCTAGTTAAAAAAAAAATGAAATCAAGCCCCATCATGACCGCGATGCTTAAAAGTAAGAAAATTGTAAAAAAAAAATCAAGAACTCAAGTCAAACACACACACAAAACAAACACGTGAAATTTGTAAAACGTGGACAGTATCTGACAATAAAACCTGAAACTACTTTCAGATTGAAAGGAAATGATGGGAAATTCTCTCTCTGTGTGCAGTCATACCCTGGCAGACGCGGCTACACTCCAGCCAGGAGCCCGAGGGATCCCACACAAACTGCTCCCTGTGCTCCTCGATGGGGATGTTGAAGGAGTACCGGACGTCCGGGTTGTAGAGGTTCCCCACGCACAAGACCTGCGAAATCACAGCACACACACACACACAGGCATTGAAGGGGACAGCGGCTCGGATGCAGGGCCTGGCGGCGGGAGGAAGGCCTCCACCCCTCCGTCACCTGCAGGATGAGCTCCTCCTCAATGCGCTCCGTGCAGTTGATGCGCTCCACCTTGGTGTCGGAGCCGCTGTACTCGATGGTGGTTCCCTTGAAGTTGATTTCCCTTTTGAACATGGCCACCACAAAGTTCCCATTCAGGAGGGAGTTGGACTGGCTATCAGATAATGCTGCGGCAGCGAGAGAAACAAACAAACAGACATCAACAACATGGAAAAAAAATCCAAAATCAAAAAATCCAGGAAGGGGTCCAGCGTTAGGAAGGGACGCCGGCTCTGCAGGCGCCGCGGTCCTGGGAATGTTTACAGGACACGGCGTCCATCATCTGCGACTCGGAGTTGAGTAAACAGCGTTTGGAGATGCCAAGTCATTGTTCTGCAGAGCCGCCGCTGCACGATGAAAAGCCTTGTGGCACTAAATTGTGGGTATTTGAGCCGGGATTCTTTCAGTGACTCATCCTAATGACAGTGAAACGCAAACAAGGCCGCAAACGCAAACAAGCGCACACACATACAAATAACACAGTGGAGGAGGTTGGGGGGGGGGGTAAACACTGACATTTGGCAGCGGGGCAAAGCAAAGAGCGGCGTCCCCTCCCCTGCAGCCGCTGACAGTTAATGCGGTTAATTACAATCTGAGCCCCGCATGTCGAAACAATGTGTGCGATCGAGTCTCCGGCCACCACTTTGTTTACGCTTGACTCGGCGCCGCGTCGGACGCCAGCGGGTCTCGGGGCTCAGGAACGGGAACTGCGGGGTCTGGGGACGTTTCCACAATCATCTACAGATTCCGCTTGTCACCGGTGACGCTGCGCAGGGACGGAAAAATCGAGCGATGCTTCGGGAAAAAAAACAAAAAACACAGGCGCCACCAAAAGGGCAAACATGCAATTTGCTCGAAGCGCGATGGATGCAAAGCGAGTCTCCTCCAGAGGCCTGAACGTAAAGAGAAAGTCAGCCCGTAACTTTGGAAGCAGTGAGCGGCCGAATGAACACGACGGGACAAAGCTGGTTTTTTGGATTAGAAGATTGTCAAAAAACACTGGAATCTTCTTCTGAGGGATTCGAATAAACATCCGTCCTTACAGTTGGCAGGCGCTGCTTTTAGAGGAACCTGGACAACTTCCAACACCAACCATGTTGGGAAGGGACTGCAGGGATCGCAGCGCTGCAATCTGATGTCTCTATGTTTCTTTCTTGATGTTTTCCACATTTGAATTCAAAAATGTTCCGCTGTTATGCACCAATCATACAACTGCATCTTGCAGCAAGGAGCCCTAGCTTGCTTACCCAACTGCAACAATCCTCTTGTACAACTATTGGGGATGTGACAGTATCATCAATTTTGGTTGGCATGAGTTTCTTGGTGCTTATTGGTTTCCATCAGCCCATTCACGCACATCATGCTTGGCACCCTTCTTGCTTTTACCGTACAGAAGCAAAGTGAGTTTGCAGATGATCCAGCGGTTTCAGAGATGTTGAGAAAATCTCAAACATGATTTCAAATTAAAGTTGTGACATTTTCCCGTGAGAGCCCTGAATCATAGTAGGGGAGTTAAGAACCACTCTGGACTAAAATAGACATCAAACTGAGTCAAGCGAAGACTCGTGCGGCAGGCAGCGTCATCATGGGTGCTGCGGTTCACCTTTTTCTCTGTTTAACAACAGACTCCAGACACTGAAGCCCAGAGTGACAGCACTGCTGCTGCCGATCCAGGCCACTTGCAGACACCAGTGACCGACTGACTGACTGCTTCTGGGAATCTTTCTCACCGCCACGACCACCACGGCCGCTACGACGCCCTGCCAGATGTGTTTTTCTGTCAAATCCACTTAAAACATCTTGAATCTGACCGTGTGAGAAAAAAAAAAAAAAGCCACCCTCACAACTTCAGCAGAAACCTCTCTCTCTCTCTCTCTCTCTCTCTCTCTCTCTCTCTCTCTCTCTCTCTCTCTCTCTCTCTCTCTCTCTCTCTCTCACACACACACACACACACATTTACATCCCCGTGGGTACATCTGACCCCAGAGCCCTGATATCCACTTTCATGCGGCCTGGGCTCCACATGCCTCTAATTAGCACCTATTGCTGCCTCATTTATCTTTCTCAGGGGTTGACACTCCATTTGCTTTTGCGCAAAAAAAATAAAATAAAAACTAAACCCCCCCCAAAGAAAAGAAGAAAAAAGCCCTGAGCCTCCCTCTCCGCTGCGACCAGATGCAGCGACGCCCCTCCACGCAGGCTTCCTCTCTCCCTTATGGAAACACTTTGACCGCGACTTGGCCCGAGTCCCCCCCCAATCCCCTCGCCTCCCCCACTAAAAGCCTCCCTCCACGGCTCAGGGTCACACCCCCCCGACCCTCCCAGTCTGGGTGGTTTACGGTCATGTTAGGGGATAATGGCATTGACCTGCGAGATGAAAACTCACGGGGCTGCAATAAATACTTCTCAGCTCGGAGCTGCTTCCATTTCCAGCTCGCAACCGATCCGGGCCGACGCACACACACTCACCGAGGTAGTTGTCGTCTTCTGGCTTCCCCGAGTAGCTGACCTGCTTGATGTCGATGTTGGTGGCTCCGGCCGGGATCCGCACCACAGTGTTGTAACCTGGAGGAGGAGGAGGAGGAGGAGGAGGAGGAAGTGAGGGGAGACGGAGCAGACGACATGAGAAAGTGAGACGGAGGAAGGCGGCAAGCCATGCACGATGACAGCCGCTGAGAGTTCCCACCTTGACGTCGCTAATAGTTTCACCATGCCGGCCGCGTCGCGACTTGGAGATTCTGAACAGTCAAACTTGGAATAAATACAAAAACGTAGGCCGAGTTCCAGTCGTAGATCAAATAACCTGCAGGAAGCCTCGATTCGGCCTCGTCGGGCCCGGCCATGAAATGATATGTAATTATTCCCCGGACCTGCGTTTGGCCCCGCAATTACCACACTGGCGACTGGTGTCACATGATACACAGAAATGGAATTGAGGGAAAATAAGAGGTGAAAGTCAAGGAGGGACGGAGGAAATGATGGAGGTGCCACGTTAGCGAGCGCAAATTAAAAACAGCGAGTGGAAGCGAAGGAGAACCTGAAGTGAGGTTGCAGTGAGGCAGACCTGCTCTTTGCGTCAATACAGGTGCTAATTATTATGAATGAAAGCACAACGCTTATTTATTTTCACTGACTTTGTTTAACGACCCGTGGGTGTGTATTTTCTACTCGCTGTCAAAACCTCCCTGAACATTTTACTGACTTTAAACTTCTACTTTTCTACCACCACACCAACTCCTCCAATCCCATGACACATTATCTTGCCACTTCACTTTTTCACCTGGGAAACACTAGATGGGGGCTGGGGGGTGGGGTGTGGGGGGGGCACTCAAACATACATGACGTCATCCTGGACGGTAACAGCAGACTTTGACTTTTGCTCACAGACTCAATGGAATGAGACGGAAGGTGTGTGAGCTGCCGTGATCTGATGGTTCCGCTGACACCTCGGGCCACTCGGGGGCAGCACATGGTTTACACATCATCCTCCCGTTGGTCATGAAAGGATGCGCACAAACACACACACACACACACACACACACACACACACACGCTCCTAAACGTAGCAGGACACAAAAAGTCTTTAAGAGGCCGCGGGAGAACTTTGAGACTGAACAGCGCCACCGCTGACCACACACACACACACCACACACACACACACACACACACACACACACACACACACACACAGTCGTCCATCACCACAAAGTGACCCAACAGTTTACACACACCCTCAGGGGAAGAAAACACAACTGCCGTGAGGAAACACAAAGGTTTACCTCAGGCATGTTTCTCTCTGCCGCAAACAAGACGAAGCGTGATGCAACAGGAGGCTGCAGAGGGGAACTGCACACTTTCACAACAAGCCTTACAACAAAAGTTCTTGGTTATTTATTACGTCTGATGTGAATTAATCTAACCCAAAACATTTTTTTTTTGCTGGATTTCTACATACATTGTCAGTTTCTGGCCACATTCTGTCGTAACTTCACACGCAGACATAAAATTGCAAACTGTGCATAATTGTATTTTGACATGGATGATGACTTATAATAAATCTCCTGCAGATCTAATTTAAAGTAAACAATGGAAGCCTGGCGCAACGGCGGCAATTCACGATTCAGAGAGGAGAAATCATTTGTGCCAAAACTGCCTGGATAAACACACAACCAATCAGGGGCCAGCGAGGGGAGCTCTGGTTGTGAAAACAATGCCTTCTAAGCAGATGTTTTAGCAACAGTATGACTATCGCCTCAATGACTGATTATAACAGGTGCGACACGGCTGTGATTGGCTAACATTAACTACGTCGCCGAATGAATTATGTGTCTAAAAATTAAGATAACTGTAGCATTCAAGCTAAGTAGAACATATCTATGAACACTCTCTTCTACTGTATTCAAGTGTATTTAATGTTACTAATTTCATTATTTTTAAACACAGTGATTCCTGAGAACAATCAACAATCGTGTTTCATTGAGAAAAAAATCCCACTGATATCAATCTTTTTTTTTTTAAATGCTTGATATTGCATGTCTACTGTTTTGCAGTCTTGGGATCTGCAGTGGGTGAAGGTAAAGATGGCGACGGACGTTAACAGTTAGTGCGACGCAAAACACTTCAACACAAAATAAGCTGCTGAAGTCATGCTAACGCCACCGGGTGAGAGCAGAGAGGCACAGAAAACTGTCGGATGAAGTGGAATCAGGTGGGCAAAGACGGAGACTGGCAGAGGAAAAAAATGAAGAGCACTGAACACTACTTTTTCTTCTGCTTCCTCAAGTTAGAGCCTGATTTTAACACACTGGGGGGGGTCTCGGCCAGGAGGAGTACAGTGGGATGGAGACGCCACAGCTCAGTGCCAGTCGAACGCCACATGTACATCACGGAGGCCACGCCCACTGCTTTTTATCGCTAATGCTTGTGCTGTGTTTGTAAGGCTGGGTCCGGAGGAGAGGAATTGGACACAATCAGCCATTGGCTCTGAGCTCGAGTGGTGCTGCATTAGGCAGAATTTTTTTTTTTTTTTTTTTCATGTTTATTCTTTTTTAAGGGAGGGTGGGGGGGGTGATCATCTGTGACAAAGTGATCTGGCCATTGTTCAGTCAGAGGAGCTTTTGAAAGAGAACAGAGCTCCATCTCTCATTTGGCCGGCTCAGGTTTACGTCTTTAAACATAACCAGACGTGACATCAGCGGCTAAAAGGAATGAACTGATGATAATAATAAAAAGGAAAACCTGCCACAGCGTTGCCGATGTCTCTCTAAGATGGTATTATTTACTGCTCCCGGGCTGTTTGAGCAGTCTGGGACTCACCGTACTGGGCGTCGTTGAAGGTCCCTGCCAGCGTTTTACAGGAGGAGTTGTCGCCGCCACACACGCCGCACTTGTCGTTTCTGGCCTTGGAGTTGAGGACGTGGTCGCAGCCCGCTTGCTAAGGAGACACAACCCATTTGCAATTACTAATGACTGGTTGCTTCAGGCCTCTTTTTGTTTGAAGATGATGTATAGTTTTTATCTGTGGACTCAGCTCTTGTCAAAGGTAAATGAAGTTAGTGTAACTACTGTGACCTCCTGGAATTTGTAAGATTTGGATGTAAAAAAGTCAAAGGTTGCATATTTTGAATCACTTTACCAAAGTTAAGAGCAACACTAATCTCTATCCTGCCAGTGAGTGCATTAGTAGTGTACATTCATTGCTGGCGACACCTTTCAAAAAGTCTGCGATAAGGTACACACAATACTGAATCAGCCCCTAATGATGTCATAAGGAGGACTTACACCTCTCCCAGTTTAGTGGCAACACCCTTCAACCACGCAGTTTTTGTTTTTTTCTTCATACTTGAAATAATCTTAATACTGAAAATATATGGCTGGTTTTGAAACATTTTTTGTTAATCTAAGACTCTTATTTCAAATCTTTAAATGTTGTAAAATCTGCTTCACCAATGAACTTCCCAGACAGAAGTCTATTCTTTACTGCTTTTGCTTTTTCAGAAAAGTTTGTGGTAAAACCCAGGATTCCAGATATCAGACCCTTGTGATGTCACAAAGGTCATTAATACATATGTAACCCCGAGCTGGTTGTTAGTCCTGTCCTTGGATTCACACCTAATATGTGGAAGGTCCATCAAAGCATCAGCTTCATCAGGAGGCTAACACCTAGCATTTTTAAAAATGCTAGGTGTTAAAAATCCTGCATTACTCACACCGTCAAATATGTTGTTTTTTTGGATACTACTAATAATGCAAATCGTGTTTTAAGATGAAGTGAAAAATTAAACATGTGTGTTGTGCATCCTTGTTCACCGACCCTGCAGAGGCCTTGGACGCAGATGTCAAAGGTGTCTGGTCCGCACGGCGTGCCGTCGATGACGCGGTCCTTCAGCTGGTAGTAGGCCGTCGTCCCGGCCACCCGGCAGAAGAGTTTACAGCGATCCTTCATCAGAACTGCGGAGGGAGACACCAGACAGGTGAACAAATAAGACAATGTAATAAAACAAGATCACACAACACACATTTGGTTAGACTACGTGGGAGAAAAGTCACAGCAGTAATGCAAAACGTTTTGATTCATATATGTTTTTCTTCTCATGGCACTGTATATGCTGCTGTATCTTTTCAAATTTTCCCAATGTAGGAGAACTAAAGACATTCTATTCTATTCTGTGATAATCTCTATTCTAAAACACAGAAAACAAGCTGAAAAAGTAATTTTTCTATCAACTAAAGATCAAGACGGGGCAACAACAACAATATTGATGCAAAACAGAACAACGCCAAAGCACAGCAACACAACCTGTGTGAGCAGGCAGTCAATGCAATCAGCGGTGCAGCCCGATGAAAGTCACTCGACACTCTGAGCGGTTTAGTGAAGGTGCAACTGTACTCACTGCCGCTGTACTTGGGGACCCAGCGGACGGTGGGAGGTAGACCGTTGATGTTGAAGTGCTTGCCGTCAAAGTGTGAGCACTGCTCTTCGCGGAAGTCCTTGCGCCCCTGCGGACACGGCTCCGTGTTGCACGAGCGGAACTTCATCCTGCGACCCACGCAGAACCTGCCGCCGTTGGTGGGCCTGGAGGGGAGAGGTCACATGGTCTCAGGTCAATCCTTAGGAATCTGTTGGCTTCTCTGTTTGCACTTAGAGAGAAAAGTTTACTATAAATATGTTTTTCTATTCTATTCTATTCTATTCTATTCTATTCTATTCTATTCTGACACTATTTTTCTTTTCCTTTCTCTGATTGGATCACATGTTAAGGCTCAACCCCAGTTGGCCACTAAAGTGAAGTGCTGGGTTTGAAAAGAGCTTTGTAAAACAATCGATGGGCACAGCGACTTTTTCAGTAGTGAAGAATTATCTGAATATCTTCTGCCTCAACTTGGTTCTACTAGGATAGATAGATAGATAGATAGATAGATAGATAGATAGATAGATAGATAGATAGATAGATAGATAGATAGATAGATAGATAGATAGATAGATAGATAGATAGATAGATACTTTATTCATCCCTATGGGTAAAATTCACAAATTAAGATCACAACCCTTTTTCTTTGAAAAAAGAGATTCAAAAAGATCTGTAATCTGAGGCCGATGGCTAATGTCAACGCTAGCCGAGTGTCACACATTTGTATACATGCTAATGCTGTTTTCCGGCTTCTGCTAAATACTGAAAACCACACAACAGCAGTAGAGGACGACATGTTTCTGCTCTGGTCAAAACACAGCTTATGTCATGAGGTCATCGCTTGTCCCATTTCACCCACCACCCCTTCTTGTGACTCGGTACGGACGGCCAAGGTGTGTGGGTGAACATGCGATATGGAACTGGGCCCCGGTCTGCACGCTCTCTCTTACTCAGGCTTGTTGCAGTCCCTGCTGTTGCTCCGGGTTCCTCCGCCACAGGACCGGGAGCACTCGCTGTATGGCCCCCAGGGGCCCCACTCTCCATGGACCGGCTGCAGGTCCAGCGGCTTGCTCACACAGATCCCGTGTCTGCAGTACTGCGTGTAAATAGACACAAGCACAGACACTGACTGTGAGGCCCGGTTCTTTAGTTGGAAGCCCAGAGAACAAACCGGAGGCATCTTCAGTTTACAGATGCAGTATTTAGGTCACAGGCAAAGCAAAGCAGCGCTGGACTGAGAGTGACAGAGCTTACGCAGGATCTCCATCAGAGTGAGCCCTGCTGTTCAGGTGTAATTCAGTTATCTTCTTGGGCTGAGACTGCCCCCGTACACAGGTTGGACTTGGCCCATCCGGGTCTCATTGGCCAGTTATCTCTGAAGAGAACAGGCCGATCACTGTTCCCACAGATTGACTGAAGTGTGATATGAAAACGTGTGTGGCTGCTGTCCTTGAGGCGTGTATCTATTGTAACAGCTCACGCTCACAAAGAAGAACTTGTGGTTACCACTGGCTCCTGTATATTAAATTGACATACAGAGTCACAGAGTTATGATTTAATGAGGATGACTGGTAATCTAAAGTAAACATATGGCCAATTGTAACATAGACCATGTTACAAACTGCACTGACATTTGCCGTGCAAAGGGCAGAATTAGCGTGCAGCTCAGCTGGGAGCGGCGTCTCTTCAGATCTCTGGTTGTTTGAAAAGGGGAAGGAAAAAAAATCCTAATTCAATTGGATTGTTTACTCTGGTGGAAGAGACCCAACTCCACCAGCTGTCCAAAGAGAAGTGAGAGTGGGAGGGGCCAACACGAACACAGGCAGCAAAACACAAGAGGATCCTATGATAAAAAGACAAGTTTTGAAAATCCCGCTGAAATCAGAACTTTTCGTCTTGATGCTCGCGTGCACGTCTCCTGAGAAACCAGGAGATAAAATCGAATGAACGGTAATAAATCTCAGCAGGGTCGCAGCTCTGGTTTTACAGCATCACACTGTTCAATGTGTCTTGAAAGGATTCCGTCAAATCTGACTTAATTTCATTTTCTATTTCAGTCATAAGCAAACATCAAGATTAAATCATTCCTTGCATCATTTTTACTTACTTCATTTGTTTTTTTTCTTCATTGTAATTTCATCATTTTTATTACTTTCAGATTTTACATTTGTATGGACGCATGTTTTATCTGAGACCCCATCCACCGCACTGGACTGATTCTAAATTCACGATGGCACCGAGCCATTCGTTTCCATAACCGAACTATGTGCACCCTCCAAACTAACCCCTGCTAACGCCGCTTTCATAAGAAAAGCACGGCAGGGCCACTTCCTTTTGTGTGTAACCAAATCCCCTCGGCCGCCGCCGAGATATCGGAGGGTCCTGTTCGCTGCAGGAATGCGGGACAAGACGGCGTCTGTCTGGGTGAACTGCCGCCTGCCGCCTGGGCACACAGGCCTGGGGAGCAGTGGCACCACGATAAGGAAACTCTAGAGTGGTGATAACAAGGGGAACAAAGTTCATTACCGGCCCCTTCGCATCAGGAACTTGTTTCCCCTCGTTCAGCTGCGTCTCTGCTCAGGTACTGCCGGACAAAAAAAGGGGGGTTGAGTGTTGTGCATCAGATTGTCCAGCTTGATGCGTCTGTCTGCAAAACGCTCCAGTTCGAGCCGGAGGGCCAGCGGACTGAATACGACCCGCCGTGTCTCTTTATTGGGCCCAGAAGGAACTTAAAAGATGTTGGGTTGACTTAAAATTAAAGCTTATCTTGCTTGAAAGTGTGACCTTGAGTGTGAACTTCATCTCCCATGATGCACGTGAGGCTTGAAACCCACTCGACTGAGCAGCAACCGCTAGATTCCAGTGTTGCTGCATCAGCAGTTTTTATTATTTGCAAGTGGAGTTGAACATTTTTTGAAAAAGGAAAAGTTTTGAGCAAAGTTAATGTCATAATATGTGTTTATATTTGATTATATTTTACCTTTGTTAATGTCTTGAAAAATCTGACCTTAATCGATGGAGTAATGAAGGTTCTTTAATCGAGTGAATGAATGTGTTTGCAGTATCAGTAACTTAAATAAATAGGAATCAAATGGAACAGCTGCCCTTCAATAATATGACAGCAGCTGCAACTAGGGCTGAACGATAAATCGCATTTGAGATAATATCGCAAGATTTTATAAGATTTTCTAACCGCAAAGATTGCGATTTGATTGACGCGAGTTCCGGTCACATGACTTGCGAGCGGCACGAAGCAAAGCAATGCAGGTGGTGAGAGGAGTCGATGCTGCGACGAGCTGGACGGGCGGAGCGACACGCAAGGAAAAGGTCTTCCTGGTTGCCACCAACTGCTGGCCGTAGTTTAGCAAAACAGTGTCGGGAAAGATTAGAAAAAATGCCGAACGACTATCGAAGCACCAAGGACCACAACAGTCGGAGTTGTCTTCGCTGGCAGCGGACCGCTGCCTCGTAAGTTCGCACCTTATAGCGATTTTAACGCTGCTAGCGCGTCAACATCGGTTGAATGAAGCTGTTGCTGTTTTGTGCTTTGTGTGGACCTAAACAAAATCATTCCAAGCCCTATTAAGATGTCTCGCAAAAAACAAAACAAAAACACTAGTAGATAAATAAAGGGTCTTTCATATTAATTCATGCTTCATTTAGCTTTTATCTTAACATTAGCATAGCCTATAAAAAAAGAACAATTTGTGTATATTAAATCTGATATGCTAATTATAATACATATAATTTTTTTGTTTGTTTGTGGAAAAATACATGAGAGAAAGATAAAAAAAAATAAATAAACAAATTAAATGGCAATTGCAATATTGAGGAAAAAATATCGCAATTAAATTATTTTCCATAATCGTTCAGCCCTAGCTGCAACAACCTCTTCCAGGGCAACTTTCATTCATTCATTCATTCATTCATCTTCCATACCCGCTTATTCCCGAGCTCAGGGTCACGGGGGTCTGCTGGAGCCTAGGCAACTATTAAAAGGTTAATGAAAATGTTAAAAAAAAAAATTAAAAATCTGAGACATATCTTTGTACAAATCCACCACTGGAGGCACGCTGAGATCCACTCTTTAAAAAACGATGCCAGCGAACGCCGCAGGTTCTGCTACTTTAACAACGAGTCCAACACGTCGAGTGCACACCTGCAAAGGTGCACGTCAGCAGTGGCACGTGCAAAACATGCAGAGAGAACTCTGTGGCGGGGGTACCACCGCCTACCACTACCACCGACCTTGTGTGTGTGTGTGTGTGAGTGTGTGTGTTTTGCGGGGGCTAATGATGGAGTGTAAAGTGTGTGTGCAGTGACAGACAGCTGTTAGCAGCTGCAGGGGCCACGACTGCACTCGCTGCAAACACACATTTTCTAAGCGAGGGTGGAGGGGCTGGAGGGGGCGACCTGCTTGCAGGAATGGACTTGGTTCAATAGATTTGATAGATTTGGCGAACAAAAAAAATAATTCATATAAAAGACGCTGAGGGGGATATGATGACAACAACAACAACAACAACAACAACAAAATGGTTCGCGAGTGAAAAACGGATTCTGGGGGCCAAACAGGTGGTCGGCCACACTGACTTTCCTTTTCACTGTGCATCCTTCCTCTCCCGGCACACACACACACACACACACACACACACACACACACTTGTTGTCCCCTCACGAGGGGACCACCACCGAGCGAACTAAGCAGGACCCACCGAACTGTCAAACACCAGCTCGAGTGTCTGTCAGGCAGGAGGAGCAGCAGCAGGGACTGTGTGAGAGGCATTCCACCCCCTCGCCTCGCTGGCACCCTGTGTTTACAACCGCTTTGTTTGCTTGAAAAGGTGATGTGGGTGAGAAGGAAGGGGAGGGAGGAATGGAAGGCGGGGGGGGGGTAGCGCAGTGAGGTGAGAGAGAAGAAGAGAAAAAAAAACATCTGTGTGAGTACGAGCAAACGTGAGTGTGTGTGTGCGTGTGTGTGCGTGTGTGTCAAGCGTGAGAGCCGCCGCTCGCAGTCTGCAGGCATCTGGAGGCAACACTCCATTCCAATTAGCCGCCCGCTCCCTCTTAAAGGGCCGCGCCGCAAAACAAGGCGGAGGTGAAAGTCACTCCGGGTGAAACCTCACTCTGTCTGAGATTGACACCCCTCACCCCTTCACCCCGACCCCTGGCGACCCCCCCCAGCAACCAGCAACATGGCAACACAGACTTCTGAAGGTCTCGTGAGAAAAGAGAAAAAAAAACAAAACAAAAAACCCTGCAAAAACCTCATCCAGCTGCTGCGGAATGTGTTTCCAATCAGGAATCTGGCCCAGACGCACGCCACGACAGTCGACGGGGCGGCAAGCGATACCAACCGGGTCACACTGCGACGCACGGCGACGCCCGACCGTCTGAAGCGCACGTGGGAGTCGCAGCATCTGCTCTTCTGCTGGCTGCCTTGGAAGTGAAGCGCCCTGTAATTGGCAGGAAACCGTCATTTCTGAAGGCCAAGCCATACATCATGGCAGGAATGAGAAGGCAGGAGGGAGGGGCGGCTGCGGGGAGGTGAGGGTGAGGGTGGGAGGCCAAGATTCCGGAAGCCCTTTCATTTTGACACGGCCGTTTCCAGAAAGGCATCACCTTTCATGTCTTTCTCCCAGCTGCCGCTCCGAAAGCTCCCTCAGAAACTGGCTGCCGGACACATTAGCAGGGACACCGGCGGCCTGATAAAGTGGCGTCGGGGTGGCAGCCGCCCAGAGATGCGACTTCACCCAGCAGAGGTTCCTGTTGACGTTCTTACCCGACTACTATTGCCCGTTTTGACTTTTGACCCCTCCTGGTCCCCAACCCCACCCCCCCCTCACCCCCACCCTCCCCACCCCCCACGTCAGTGCTCACTTTGAACTTCAGCGAGTTGTCTTCACTTCAGGGCCGTGAGTGAGTCGCTGTCGCCTGATTGGCCGTGATCAGCACAACACTGAGCCTAATAAAGTGGCCAGTGAGTGTGCGTCCTGCTGATATATCAGAGACACTGTCAAACTGGCACATTGATCAATGACACTTTACTGCCGAGACCGAGACGCCTGTTTCAAGGATGTACAAGGAGGGAAAAAAGTAAAAAAAAAAAAAAAAAAAAAAACACTTGAAAGGTGTAGGGTGCAAACGTTTATGTCTGCTGTCACACATCTGCAACCCAGTTCATCTGAACTCTACAACTGCACGACTACAGTACAGGTGATGCAGTCGAAGCCTTTAATCTGCAGGATTTTCATTCCCGCTTCAGCACAACTCTGACAGCAAACTCTCACGTTAACATTAACATTATTACACAAAACATTTACTTTCAACTTTGAACAACAACAGCCAACAACTGCGAACAGATACAAAAAACAGCCTGAACTAAATCAACCAAGTTGATCGAGAACCTCAAGTTTTTCTTTGAACGGGAAGCAACTCATGTCTGACTTTGTGGCTCTTGCATTATTGGTCAAAGACACATAAATATAAATAAACATTTTAGACCTAATGTGGCATGATAAATTGTGTATTGGCCCAAGGTTGAACTCAAGTCACTTTGCAGCAGACACGACACATCACACATCACACATCATTATCATCACTTCTACCAGTAAACCAGCAAGCTGGCAAGTGCACAGAAGTCGGGCGACAACGGCGTGAGTGTGAGACTCCTGCAGCACAGTTAAAGATAAGCTGAGAGTGACACGAATATCGACCTCACAACTCCAGCAAGCACTGCCTAACACACACACAGGAGTTACTCTGGATACCCAGGAGTTTCTTTCTGTGCATTGCGACTGCACAGAGAGCATGTTACAAAATGCAAATGAAAACACACACAATCTCACACACACATACAAAACACACACACACACACACACTTGTTCGGGATTCCTTTTATTAGCAATAGAGGGGCAGGCCACTCGCCCGCTCCCTGGCAGTGGTGGTGTTGGTGGTGGTGGTAGTGGTAGTGGTGGAGGTGTTGGTGGTCGTAGTGGTGGTGATGGAGGTGATGGAGGTGATGGTGGTGATGGTGGTAGTGGTGTGGTGGTGGTGATGGTGGTAGTGGAGATGTGGTGGTGGTCGTGGGGGTGGTGGTAGTGGTAGTGGGCGTGGTGGTGGTGGTGGTAGTGGGCATGGTGGTGGTGGTAGTGGGGGTGGTAGTGGTAGTGGTGGTGGTGGTAGTGGTGGTAGTGGAGATGGTGGTAGTGGGCATGATAGTGGTGGTGGTAGTGGAGATGGTGGTAGTGGGCATGGTGGTGGTGGTGGTGGTGGTGGTGGTGGTGGTAGTGGTGGTAGTGGAGGTGGTGGTGGTGGCCATGGTGGTGGTGGTAGTGGTGGTAGTGGAGATGATGGTAGTGGGCATGATAGTGGTGGTAGTGGAGGTGGTGGTGGTGGGCATGGTGGTGGTGGTAGTGGAGGTGATGGTAGTGGGCATGATAGTGGTGGTGGTAGTGGAGATGGTATTTATAGACAACAAGTGCTGGGATGCCCTCGTTAGTGCACAGCCCACTGGGCTGGATGACAGACGTGCCGCCGAGGGGGTCATGTGACCGCATTACTCGGTGGGTTGCCCCGTGAGAGGGCCCGTCGAGGAAAAAGGAGGAGGGACGGGAGGGGATGTAAGAGGGGGGGCACGTCACCCTCTTTCATACCAGCTGTATACAAACAAACTTTTCCCTTTTTTCCCCTCCAACCCTCCCTCTCGGAGTACGTGCCTCTACCCCAGTTTTTTTTCTTTATTTTTATTATTGGGAGGATGGAGAGGAGGGGGGGGTGCTGACCTCAATTAGTCTGTGCTGTCGCTTTGTGGTTTCATAACCTCTGATGGAACATAATCAATAAAAAAAAAAAACTGAAGCCCTTCTAGAGAAAAAAGCCCAGGAGGTGACAGGAGGAGACATCAGTCCTCAGCAGAGACGACCTTGTTTCTTTCCCCCCTCCATGTAATTGCTGAGAATGACACGGCAGGCTCTGGTGTAATGATAGGCCGAGTTGAGGAGTTCTTCAAAGCGGGTGCGACGGGGGATGGGGAGGGGGTGCTGGTTGCTAAGACAATATCGGCCCGCTTGTATCTCCCTCCTCTCCCCCTCCCAACTTGCCCTCCTTTCCCCCCACGGAGGCCCTCGGCTGTAATCCCACAGATCAGACACACACGGATACACTCACACCTCCAGGACGCTGCAGACACCTCGGAGGCAGGAGCACGACCCCAGACCCTGTAAAAACCCCTGCAGACCTCAACCTCATGACTCCTCTGTAGGAGCCGAGAGGGGGCGGAGATGAAAAAAAAAGGAGAAAATAAAATAATAATGATAATAATGATAATTGCAAAGCAACCGAGTCGAAGCAGCTGAAAAGGCAATGCAAACCAGCAAAAAGGAGAAGAGGGATCGACTGCTGGTTTTTTGTTTTGTTTTTTGCCAAATTATGGCTTTTTGAAGGGGAACACCGAGACGACAAAAACACTCCACACCAAAGCAGCACATTAAAGAGCTCTGATGCAGGCCGGCCGACACGGTGCACCGGCCCGCCGTCTTTCAACTCGTCTTACTTCAAACAAGAACCCAGGACTCACCCCCTTCCCCTCTCCCCCTTCCATCAAGATGAAACCAGGCTATAAACACAGGTGATGTCAGCTGAGGAAGCTAAGAAAAAAGTTCTTCAACTGAAAATAAATAGATAAATAAAACAAGCATTCTGGCTCACATCAAAAGCCAAGAGTTTCCTAGGAAGAAGGATGAAACATTTCTATGAGAACACGTTGGGTTTTAATCGCACAAGGTTGTCCGAAAAAAAAAAAAAAGTACAAAAAAAGTACTTCAATGTGGTGGCGGCTGCTATCTCATTTGTTTCTCCTCATTGGAGCAGAAAACAGTGGTTGTAGTAAAAAATAAAAAATAAATAGTCCCCTTATCTCTCTCCATGTTTTCCCTTTTTTATTCATTTCCATCTTCCTTAATCATCAAATTCTTATCGTGAAAATTTGAGACTTTCCACTATTTCCACTATTTGCAGCCACTATTTCCGCAGCGATAGCATGAAAAGTTCCCTTTGCTTGCCGACTATTGCCCTTTAGCCCTTATCTAGAGGCAGCTTTTTGTAAAAATATGCTAACTATTAGCTTGCACGACTGGGTCATTGAGTTGCAATTTTACTCTAGTTGACATTGACATGGCAAAGAAGAAGAAAACAGTGTTGCTAACAGACTAGCTTGCTAGTTTAAATGGCTCAACACAAGAAGAAGAAAAGGTCGCTGCTAACAGACTTGCTTGCTAATTTGAATGGCTCAACACAAGAAGAAGAAAACGGTGTTGGTAACAGACTAGCTTGCTAATTTAAACGTCTCAACACAAGAAGAAGAAAACAGTGTTGCTAACAGACTAACTTGCTAGTTTAAATGGCTCAACACAAGATGAGGCTAAGATACAATTCCGCTTGGAGCGTGAAAAGCTAGCGCAGGAAGACAAAACGCTGGAAGTGCGATGCCGCTGAAGAAGAACACACCTGTTAAAGCAGCTCCTGACCTGGAGCGAGGGGGCCTCCCGCGCTAAAATCAGTGTTTACAGTCACCCAATAAACACCACACATCTACTATAATCCAGCCGAGTCAGCTCAAGTTTGGCCTGAAAGGGTTCGTCGCTCATTAAAAAGTCAAAGTTGTCGGTGTGACCGTGACGGTCCTCTCCCACCTGCATGCTGAGAGCGGTGTGGGAGTGGCGGTCCCACGGCCATCCGCCGTGCCGCGTACCGTCTCCAGTTGTTGTAGTTGGATTAAGACGTTAGCCATTGCGCGTTAACCTCTCTCCTTCCCTCCAGACTCAGGAAGGGTGAGGAGACGACTGGGCTCCGAGTGTGGCCGCGAAGGAGAGGAAGCCCAGATACAAAAATAAAACAATCAGAATCAGCATCAATGGGCAATTTTGCACACAAATTTGCCTTTCAACAGAAGAAGATTCAGAAGAGAGTTAGAGTTAGTTCTTCTCTCCAGGCCAGTCTGGTCTTTCCAGAAGGAAAGGTAAAAGAAAAAGTAACGAACTACAACAGTAACAAAGTTCAGCTGCAGAAGGATTCAAGTGTGACATGAGTGCAAATCACAGAGTTTGATTGACAGCAGTGAGGGAGAGTGGGACAGAAGAAGGGAGAGAAGAAGTGGGACGCTCAGTCCCACCACCACTACCTCCTCCTCCTACCTCTTATCCTCCTCCTTCTTCTCCACCTCCTTCTCCTCCTCCTCCCCGTCCACCCCTTCAGCCTCCTCCTTCAGCCTCTTCCTCCCACACTTCAGAACCACTGATGTGAGCTCCTTTGTGAGAGTGCCGGCAGGCTCTGTTACGGCCTGACCACTGACCCACTCACCCGCCTTTTAAAGAGGTTTTGGGGTCACGGGTTCAGAACAAGGTGACTCAACTGTGAACGGTGGGCGGCATCCTCTTTCAAAGGGCCCGCGTCTTCACCTTTTTCCCTCACAAGACCACCCTCCCCCCCTCCTCCTCCCCCGCCTGCCGCTTCTTTCTCTTCTTCCTCCCCCCCAATCCCCTCTGTCTCTCCTTTCTTTCTCGGTCTCTCTACCCCTGTCGCTCCCCTGCCGCTCCTTCTACCCGTGTATCCTCGGCCAGCGGAGCCGCCGCTGTCTCGGCCCTAATTAGCATAGCATCCCAGAGCGAGGAGAACATGAGGGCTAATGGGGGGGCAGGGTGGAGGGAGGAGGGGATCAGGGGGGCCCCTCGTACCAACGCAGATTTTCTAACGAGGGGGCTTCAGCGCAGCGCATTGACACGCTTTCAGGGTAATGGATGATAAATTATTCCTTTTTCTCGGTAGAGGAAGCGGAGTGAGAGGGGAGGCGGGTTCGGGGGGGACATCAGGATTCAAAGTGACGCGGCAGGGAGACTTTCGGGGTTTTTTTTGTGTGGCTAATGTACAAGTTTAACAACAGAGGCGGCGAGGGAGGAGAGAGAAGATTGTGATTTTAACCCGGTGTTGAGAAATGTCTCTGATTTCACTGCAGCTCAGAGCTGATGATGGCCGGGCTTTTCAGAGTGAGTGCACGCTTCTAGAGCAGCAGCTGGCAACTTAAAACTTAAAATTTCTCATTTTCGGATGATTGCAGTGCCGTCCCACAACCTCGGCTGGTTGTGCGGAGGCCTTAAAACCCTGGAAGCAAGCATCCGTCACATTCAACAAAAGAAAACTTCCTTTCTTTTTTTGGAATTAAATCGGGAGAAATTCGCCGGTGCATCCGCACACATACCTTCCCACGTTCGCAGTCCGTCCCGTCAGCCATCGGCATGTGTTGTGTGCGACACCCTTTGTGGTCCCCCTCTGCGCTCGTGCACCACAACCTCTTGCAGAGGATCTGGAAGGGGGACAAAAAAACAAAACAAAAAAACAACTGTGACAAAAAGAAAAAGAGCTTCAAACCTCTGCAGAACAGAAACTGTTTCTTACCCAGCTGAAAGAGACAACATCAACTTTATTCTTTTTCTTTGCCTTTTTGTTACCTCCTGTTTGACTTAGAAGCATTAGTTTCCGTACATGCTTTTAGTTAATTTGCTAACTGTGATTTTCCACGCAGCTGCCGAGGAAACGTCACAACGGCACAAGAGGACACGGTGGCTCAGTTGAATCCACGTGAAATCTCAGGTTAAGCCTCCTGACCGGTGACAGGGCAAGGAGATAAAAACATAAACATGATAAAATGCACCATCATACACAACGTGAGCGGGCCAACAATGAAATGTAATCTGAAACAACAAGGTATAAATTATGTCACAACACGCAGTCTGTGGCTGAGTGTTTTGTGTGCAGGCAAACAGGCAGTCAGAGTGTGGGAGAGGCCTGGCCGCCGTGTTCACACACACCTGATTATCTCTCAGACTCGTTTTGGGGGCCATGTCGTCTGAAGGATCTGCTTGTTGCCATGCTGACTGTGTGCACTACCTCAGAAATGGGACCCAGCCTCTCCGAGGCTGATTGGCTGATTGGCTAAATACGTCCTCATGGACACAACAGTACCATTAATGACGTTGGATCTTGTGTGTCTGTGACTATGGCATATGTTTGTTATCGCAGTGTGGGATCAAAAGGAGAAACCTGGAAGGGTCTGCTTGTTGCAAACATCAGGTTTCGCGTGAAGGACGTCTTAAAGTGGCTAGACACTGGTACGTAAACCAAAACAAACCGGCTACCTGCAAAGTTCTTCCTGAAGCTGAGTGCTGAGTACTGCATACCCTTAAGTGCAGTAGGCAGGATGCATTTATCATATGTAACCCCGTGTATTGTACACTGCAACTGAGAGAGCAATAATCAAATCATCAGTGGTGGATAACATTCCATTTCTGCTGACCCAGGTGCCTAAATGTCGGGGGTGGGCATATCGACAGTGTCGATACCAAGGTGAATACTGTTTTCAGATTGATAGCTGTGTGATGAGGTTGATACTTTTGTAGCAGTTTCTCCTCTCAACATCCGGCGCATTACTCCGACTCTCTCACAGCTTCTCTGTCTGAGTCCGTCTGAGAAAACAGCAAAGTCCTCTCTCTCTGTCTGTGGTTATGAAGGATCTACAACCTGACTTCATTTTTCACAAATATCTCAGTGTAATGGCAAGGAGTTTTCTTACACTGTTGCTTTTTTTTGGTCATTTTGCACCAGTGACTTTTTTCTTAGACAACTATGTGTAGTGAAAGGGGAATTATTTTATTACCTTTATACTGTTAATTGTTTTGTGGTGTAGTTAGTTAATTAAACCATGTTTATTTGCCTAAAGTCTTTGTTCCATTTTTACCATGATCATAATCGACTAACTGAATGATAATAACATAGCATTTAAATAAAAAGTATCGGTATTGGCAGTCCTAGCCCTGTATTTACTTCTACCCACTGATACCAAAATCCCCAGAATCGCCCACCCTAAGAAATGCTCAACCTGGTCGAGTTCCAAATCAACCAGCAGTCTCGACTTTCTACTAATAAGTCAGTGGGCGGACCTACCATGTAGGGGCAGAGTTGGGAACCGGGTCCGAACATGAGCTCGCACTGTCTGTTGGCATTGTAGATCTGGCCAGGCAGCAGGGTGGGCAGCTCGTAGGTCCTGCCAGCGGGTTCATCCAGGAGGCACTCACCATAACCGGTGCTGTGGCGACAGTGAGAAGGTCAACAAACCAGCAGAAGAAACAAAACAATAAAAACAACAACAACAAAAAACACACAAAAACAATACAAGGAAAAAAACAAAAAAAAAAAGTGGAGATAAAAAAAAAAAAAAAAAAGGGAGGATTTCCGGTAGATAATGCTCATTTACCGGACCCCCGAAAAGCATCAACACGCGTCGTCATCTTTTCTAAGCGCGAGGTAAACACCTGTCCGTCACCGCCAGCGACCGGTTCTCCCACCTGGGTGGTCCCAGCGATGCCGCTTCGCCTCGGCTGTCTGTTAGTAAATGCTCCGGCGGCAAAAGCCGAAAAAAACATGTTGTGATGTAGACGCCAGGAAACCATGGATGTATTATAAGAGCTGGATACGAGGACTGGAAATATGGCGGCGTGCCGATTTTTTCCAGTGGCCACTCGAGGTACTACAGTAAAAAAAAAAAACATTTTAGGCCCAGGCATTTTTCCCATTAGACCGCAATACAAAAGGCCTCTAAAAGAGCTGACAGAACGACTGTGACCTGAAATGTAGTTCGTAGCAAATATTTCTATTGCTGATTTTTCAGTCATGGTCTTTTAGTCTTTCAAAAAAATGATGAAGAAAAATAACTAGAAAAGAGTTTTATATTCCCAGCTTGACGTCACAGCGTAGCACGCTGCTGCTGTGTCTCGGCTCGTTCTGATTGGCTGCGACCTGATGCATCATGGCAGTTACAACGGCATGGTGTGAAGTGCGCATGCTCTGTGGCGCTTTCTAATGTGGAAGTCAAAAACTTTTCTGGCGTATGCGCTGGCTGAGCAACTATATTGAATCAATGAGGGCCATATTGGGGTCTGTGGGTCTGCAGGGAACTCTGGTGCTGGTGTTACATTGTTTTTTGCTACCAATCAAAAAATGCTACTCTACTCTGGAGTTTCATTTTCATTTATTTGTTTATTTACGTATTTTTTAGGGAGAGGGATATGGATCGGCCCGGTTTTAGGGGATTTGATCAGAGATTTGAGTTTTTATCAGTATGAAGCAGCAGTAGCAAAATTCTACAAAGTAAAAGAATTGGGCAGGGCACTGGCATTAACAACGGCTGCACCCTGAAGCCGGAACGCAGTCAAAATCAAAAGAGGCGGAGCTGGGATGAACGAGTCGCACCGAAGGTCCCGCGCAACTTGCAAACAGACGCCAGTCAAACACGTCAGCGGCAATTCTTTCTTCCTTTTTCGGTCCTGTTTACTTTTGAAATGGCGGCGGGGGGGAAAAAGGAAACTGTCGCGTACAGATGTGTAATTACACAACATGTCTGCGTCGCTCTGACAAATTTAATCCACGCTTGAGCTGCTCAAAACACCTGTTCCGCACCAGCACCAGCTGACGGGACAAAACCCGTAATTACGCGGGATTACTCCGAGTTAGCGTCACTTTGTTTCTTTTGCCCTTTCATTTCCAGCACTGACTTGACAAAAAAAAAAAAAGCGTCAGAGGGAAAAGGTTACATCGAGTCGCTGCTGTTTGGATGGAAAACTGAAACTGAAGAGCAGCTTGTCAAAGAATCACAAGACGAGCCAGTGTCTTTCAACAGCTGGTGATCTGGAGCCCCAGAATCTAAAGGAAATATTATCAGGGGCCGTACAGAAGGAGGTGGGGTCAGCCTGGTCATTGTTTTTGTTCAATGAAACAAAGGGTTTTCGTCTTTTTTTTTTTCTTTTTTTTTTATTCTATCTACAAATTCGAGACGTGATTCCATTTGCTCCCGGTGTCCAACGCAGCGTTTCTCCTGGCTGCCTGATCCAGGCAGGTTTTGATCCATCAATCGATGGGTCAGTCAGTCAGTCAGTCGGTCGGTCAGTCAGTCAGTCGGTCAGTCAGTCAGTCAGTCGGTCGGTCAGTCAGTCAGTCAGTCAGTCGGTCAGACCAGTCAAACAGCAGTGTCTTCTGACGTGTTCAAACAGACTAACTTCTGGACTGAGAGCAGTGGGCGCTTCGCACAAATTCTCGTCTTTAAAAAAAAAAATAGTCAGAATGAATAGAACACACTTTTTTTTACGTCCCATCGGAGCTTGAGACGACTGCACCGTTTCAACACGCGGCGAAGGCGACCAATTAGCGGGCGGCTGCAGCCCGAGGATTCACTGTTTAGTTTTTTTATCGGTCGATCCTGAGGGCGGGGATGGAAAGGAGCGGCAGCGCCGCAGAGGGGAATGAATAGCTGCTTTATGCTCTGGGGTTGATACATAATAATGGAGAGACAAAAGGGGCGGGGCTTTCAGGTGCTGTCTTTCTTCTCTGTCGTCGATTGAATCCAGGAGAGGAGGCGGTAAAAACAATACAGCACTTGACCAGCTGGGGCCGCTGGGCCAGAGTGGTCCAATCTCAGTGCTGGTTTGAATCTGTGGGCGGCTCACTGTGGAGGACACACTCTGCAGGCTCTTTGCCACCGCCTCCGCTGCTCCCACACACACACACACACACACACACACTTTTTGGCGAGTTGCGTTCACTTCAGTTTGCTGACGTGAGCATCGTGCACTTCCTCCATCAAGAATCCACGGTGCAGCCAGCCACGCTCTGGGGATGCACTGTTGCCCCAAACATTTGCTTGCTAAAGTTCTAGCAAGAGAGTCGTGACACAAGAATCAACGCCACACCAGCACATTCAGGACCAAGTGTGTCTTCGACACAGCTTTGATCCCAAGCCTCACCCATGACTCACTCCCACAAGCTGGCTTTGCACTGGAGCAAGAGGGGAGGTGTGTGGACCAAAGAAGAAAAAAACACCTTGCTGATGTCAGGGGTCAGAGGTCAGAATGGGCAGACAGACTGGTTGGAAGCAACAGTAACTGAAATAACCCGCTGGTGACAGCCGAGGTCTGCAGAGGAGCAACCAACCGCTTCGACCGCGAAGAGCCGGCCACTTTATTAGGTTCACGGCAAGAACCGGGTGTCCCTAATAAAGCGGCCGGTGAGCATATAGTGCACAGATGGAGGCGGAGTTTCTAAGCAGAAAAAATGTTGTTTTCATTAAAACACTTGCAGGAGAGTCTCACAGCTGAGAGCAACAGAAAATACAAGAAATGCGCAAAATGAAACCCAATAAATCTGTGCTTATTTGGTAACAAAACGGGAAGCAGCCTTGCCATCGGATGAACGAATCCCTTCGAGTATTTCAGCCTCCTCCTGCATCCTCAAAATAATGACCAAAAATGACATGTAATCATTATTGAGCGAGCTAAATAGCTCAAGTAAAGTAGTTGTTAGTGAGCAGCTTTCTGACCCGGTAAGGCTGCTGCTGCTGCTGCTGCTGCTGCTGCTGCTGCTGCTGCTGCTGCTGCTTCATACTCCTGTCATGGGGCTTGTTGGTCAACGTGTCGACCAGACCATCGTTGATGTCACACTCATTTCTTGGAGTTCTCGTGTGGAAAAGCGGACGAGACTTTCCGACGGACTGAGAGCCTCCTTGTTTTCGGTGGACTCCTCCGCACGAGGCATCACGTAACGCCGGAGCGGAGAACATGGGGACGGACGCGATCGACAAGGCGACTCTTTGTGACGATCCAAAAAAGAAGAAGAAGGAGAAGAAGAAGGCAAAGATTAAAGGGTCACGTCCAAGCGAGATCTAATTATAAGTGGCATTTCCCAACCTGAAGGGAGCCTTTCAGCAGCAGCACGCGGCTCGCTAGCTAGAGGCCGTCGCCAGGTTTCCGCAGGCTGGTCACATGACCAGGGCCACGCCCCCCCCCCCAGGCATCCTCTTCTCGGGAGTGCGAGAGAGGCAGCTGAAGGTGGTAGGGAGGGAGGCAGGGAGGGAGGCAGGGCCCCAGGGGGTCAGCGGAGGAAGACCCCCGGACTCAAACAGGAAATAGTCTTTCAACGCCAAGCAATAACAAGTCGGCAGAGTTTACGCTGCGAGCGACCTTGTCTGCGACGGGAGGCAGGAGCAGACTGTTGAGCCGGCCACATCACAACAAGATCAGGCTAACGGTGGGGAGGGGGGGTTGAGAGGGGGGAGATGAGATTGAGTGGATGGGGATGCGCCAGTGTTCTTTCTTCTGCCAGCTGATTGGACCGTCCTTCATCAGGTCTCACGGCGGCTGAGAGCCAGTTTCAAGGTCACCGTCCTCTTTATTTTCTCTATCTCTACTATCAATTTTTAGACATTTTTAAGTTGGATTTTGGGACGAAAATGATGGAATAGTTTGGAATGAATTTGAACACGTGAGCAACGTCAACGTCACGTCCGCAGCTAGAAAATCTAATAAATAAAACTGATGGAAAATGAGCAGAACTGAGATCTTCTTCTGCTCCTGTGTCTGGCCACCATAGCAACGTTCCGTTCATACGAGCGCACAACTTGTCACATTGCACCATCCTCAGTCAATTCAGATTTAAAAACATCCCGACTTCCCCTTCGGTCAGATGACAATACAGTGATTGAAACTCAGTGGTTCCTCCGTGCCTGCGGTTGGAGCCATAACCGCAATATGATCAGAACTTCCTGTGCAGTGCGGCGAGGGCGGGTACCTACTCCAGAAACTCGGTGATGTATTTGCGGCTGCACTTGGACCAGGACCAGGGGTTGGTGTTGTAGTTGAGGGTGGGGGCCATGATGTGGTACTGGGGCTTCATGCCGGCCTCCCGACACTTGGGGTTGTCATCATGCGGCATGTTAAACCTGGAGAGGAGGCACGCACACACACACACACACACACACACACACACACACACACACACACACACACACACAGACTGATTATGAGCTGTCTAACGTTGCGGTTGCAGCCATCAGGGTTAATGTCACACGATGTAAGCCCACCACACACCACACACACACTTACACACACAAACACCACACACACACTTCCAGCCACAGTCACATCTGCCAGTGACACCACAACACACACTCCTCGCCTCTCTCTCTCACTCTCTCTCGCTCTCTCACCCACTCAAACCAAACAAAATGAAAGTTAACTGTCCAAAATAACACAACTCAACTCAACACACCTCAACACAACACAACCTCCCCCCCTCCCCACTCCGCCCCAACAAAGTTCCTCTGGCTCTTGGCTCAGCAGCAGCGCTCATCATCTGCTCATCCACAGTCACGGTCAGCGACGCCGGCTGTGATGGTCTTCAGCTCATCCGTGAAGGGTCAAAGGTCGCCATCTCACATTCTCAGAGGGATTAATGCAAAAGGGTAAAGCGGGGGTAGCAACGCTGGCGCACACGTGCCGCACGAACTCTCGTATTCAGAGCGTTTCCAGCGTGCGTGGAGACACGAGGCACTCGGAAGAAGCCGTCCGCTGAACCCAAAGTCTCTACGGACCTCAATGTTCTGATTCTGATTCTGATTCTGATTCTGATTCTGATGTTTTGTGGTCCGAGTGGTTTTCAAAAGATTGTTCAAAAAAAGTTTGTCTACAAAAGCAGTGCCTGGGTTCACTGGATCCACGCAATGCAACTTTGCCGGCAGGCAGTTTATGAGACTGTTTCAACGGCGCTGCATCTTACGGATGCATAATTGTTTTCTTACTAGTGGGATGTGGACAGATTACACAACAGCCATCACAGTCGGGTCCAACTGGGACTATTTACTGGAGCGATCCAAAGAAACGTTTTGCAAACACAAGTCATACACAGCCACATAAACAGCAGGCGGACGTATCAAAACACCTGCATCCGCTTTCATCAAACTAATGTGAAAATAAAAAAAAACACATTTGTCATGGATTGTAATCTGATTATTTTAACTAATCACAATTTAGTTTCAGACTTTGTTGTAATCATAATCCTAATAACAGAGATAAAACACAAGAAATGTGGTCAACAGCACGACATGGCGTGTGCGTGTGTGTGTGTGTGTGAACTCTTCCAGGTTGAGTACAGTTGGCTGCGTCATGAATGGAGAGGCTTCGAAGCGCAGATGTCCCATTTGCCGCAGAGGCTTTTGGCTCAGCCTCATAGACACACACACACACACACACACACATACACGTGTGTGTATATATATCTATATACACACATACGCAGGAGTTGTGGTGTGGTGCTGGCGGTGGTGCTGGCGGTGGGGGGGGGGGTGCACATGCAGCTGTATGATGTCTGAGATGTTTACAACAGGATGTGGGCCAGCGCCGGGCTGAGGGTCAATCCATACAGCCACATAAACACCAGCTAGCTAGCATGGCTGGCATGAGGCCCACCCTGCAGGGGCTGCGGGCCTGGAGGCAAACATCCAGGGAATAATTACAGTAAGCCTCTGGCACAGTAATGAGCTCCGTACACACGCGCGCACACGCACACACACACACACGCACACACGCACACACAAAAACATACGCGTACACACACACACACACACACGCACGCATCAAGCTGTTGGCTGACGCTGACAAAAGCAAATCCGGCTCAAACGCCGCTTTTTCACTCACGATAGCGCGCAGGTGCACCGGCCACCAGACAGCGACAGGCGAGATTTAAGCTGCACATAAACTGATTGAAGGGGAACTTTGGAAAAGTACGACTCAGCTTTTCTTTCCCCATTTACCCGTCACGACGAGGAACCGGCGGAGGAGTTCCAGATACTGGATGACTTGTCTGAGCTGCGAGGGATGGGGGGGCTGGAGGTAGGGGGGGGGAGAGCTGGCTGGCTCCAAAGCAGGGAACCTTTTAGTGCGATTAGGTCATAAATCAGGTGGAGCTCACCGACTCTCTGTTCTTTCTCCAGTTACGCATCTGAAAAGCTGAGTCAGTGGCCGCCAGACAAGAAGCTATTTCAGGGAGAATGCAGCTGCTGGGCAAAGAGGCTAAAAGCTTCATCACTTAAAGTGCGGTCACAGACTTTTGGGGAAGCAAAAAAGCGCTTTGGGAAAAAAAATAAAAAACAACAAAAAAAGCAAAACAATCCTGCAATCAAACGCTCGCGATGCATCTGCCACGACAGCAGCGTCTATGCTGGCTTCTTTAGCGGCAGCCTTTGCTTACTCATTTCACGCTAGCTTGCGACTCTGAATTGAGGCTCTCACTCACTAGCAAAATGTGCAGCGGCGGCCCCGCTGCCGACAAGTTGTTACAAGGCAACGTCAGGCTGTTTTATTCACGACCCCGGTCACCCGAGCCTCGCGCCATTGTCCCAGCGCTGGCTCACTTTGGTGCCGTTGCCTTTTAAAACAGCTATCAAGTGACCTGGGCTGAGAAATCCTGGCGGCGGCCCATTAGTACTCACACCCTCAGCCTTCAGACACCTGAGAGAAGGCCTCCCGTTCGTCAGCGGGAGCCTCTCTTTAATCTGCAATCAGTGCTCAGAAGAGCATCTTTCATTCACACAAAACAAAGCCCCGCAGGATGCTGCAAGGTCGGAGCGAAAAATCTCGAGATCGCCAGGCTACGAAGGAAAGGCGACGTGATGGAATGACAAAGCAGAGGTAGAGAGGAGGAGCAATTCTTTGTATTCAGGGGACTTCTATGTACGCTAAAGAGCAGCGATATACCTCATATTAATGGAACTTCATTAAGTTGCATTGATATCAGATTGTTGAAAGAATTGAAAAAAATTACCCCTGACCCCTCTCTCCCTCTCTCTCTCTCTCTCTCCTCTGAGTTTCGACCACATACAGGGTGACTCACCACCTCTTCAGCAGCCTTCCTGTCTTAAAGCCCAGCGTTTTATTAAAAGCCACGTTTCTCACTTGATTATATTTTGCACCTGCGGCTGCAGCGCCGAGGCCTCGATAAAAGCCCTTTTGTTGAGTTGTCAGCAAGGGGTTGAGAGCATATGTGTGTGTGTGTGTGTGTGTGTGTGTACAGTATGTGTGCATGTATATGCTGAGGGGGCGGGGCTGAAACTCACACATGGCCCAGCTCATGAGCGATTGTGAAGGAGGCTGAGATTCCGTTCTCCTCGCTGATGGAGCAGCTCCGGTACTGGTCGCACATGGTCCCCAGCTCGGCCAGGCCTGCGGGGTCACGCAACAACAGACACACACACACACACACACGCACGCAGGTATTTACTTTAAAAAAAAAAAAAAAAAAAAACTTAAAGAAAGAAAACACGTTGCTCTCCAGTGTTTAAGGCGATTAAAGCCATCGAAAACTTCTGTTCTGTAAGAGACAGATTAGCACCGCCAGCGACCCCCCACACCCCTCACTCCCCCTTACCCACTGCCTCCTCCCTCTTCTACCACTCCGTTCTGTCACTATAATATTATTAGCTGACAGCTTGCCATAAACTCATTACGCTGCACTTTATGAGCTGCAGCTAACAGAGCGGAGTGGGGGGGGGTTCAGCACGACGTGGCCCGAAGAAAACAGGCAAAGTTTTTACCTAAAGTGTCGCACTTGTCCTTTGCGCGGCAGATGTCTTCCCTGAAAAGAAATGAAAGGCACCATCAGGACTAAAGAGCTGAGCAAAGCAGCGTGTCACAAGCACACAGTGCGTCTGCACCTTGTCAGCGAACTCCGCGGAAATGAGAAAGGTTTGTCTTTTTTTACGTCTTCCTCCTCAGAAAGTGTGCACTAAACGTTGTAACGGGTTGTTCACCTGGTGATGAGCAGCGCCGTGTCGTGGTGAGAGGGGTGACTGTCATTCTGGACGTTCTGAGTCTGCTGCCACACACAGAAGTTGTGGAGAGTCGTGGCAGCATTGAAGCTCACCGTGGGTCCTTCCTGCCTCAGGAGAAATAAAAAAAATCAGTCAGGACGAGTCCAAAAAACTGGAGCCTGAAATGTCAGGCGAGTCATTTCCTAAATCTACAGTACAACATCCACTGTGGAAAGAGCCAAAGAAAATGTTTGTGAATTCTGTGGGAAAATGACTAGAGGTGATTGCACAAACTCTGATAAATCAAATTTCCATTTATGTATGTATGTATGTATGTATGTATGTATGTATGAATGAATGAATGAATGAATGAACGTATTTACTTATCTATTTATTTACAACCTACTAGTTCCTGGGACCACGGTAGCACTTTACTGTTCTTTTTTATCTTCTTCACAGAAAAAAAAATCAGTTCAATTCCATTCAGTTCAGAACGTCACTCTCTTTTCCTCTGTGGTGTTTTTTTTTAGTGGCAGCTCTGACAACTGAATGGAAAAGGACTGTTTCGTCAATACAAAGACAAGCGCATTTTTTAAAAAAAAATGAAGACAAATATATATCCGATAAATCCTACCTATGAGTCTATTGGCTGTGGGCTGGAATTAGTCTATTTATTAATAACTGGCAGAGCACACCGATCCCTCCAGCAGCTCTCCTGCTCCCGCCAGGTGTGAGAGTGAAGGGCTGACAAGGCCGCCAGTGTCCTCACCATCAGAGGCACCTGCGCCCCACCCCACCCACTTTCCACCGTCACCGCACCCACCTGCTCGTTGTGGATGACGATCAGCTTGACGATCACGATGTTGATGAGGTTTCCCACGCTGGGGTCCTTGTACACGGCCGCTACCTGCGAACGGAGAAAAAACACACAGACAAAAAAAATGCAAACCTCCACAAACCTGAGCCAGAGGACACACACATGAATGATGAAAAAACGAAAAACGAACAAAGAAAACTCATAGGCTCTCAGGGAAGCGGTGCTCAGCTCAGCTCAAGTGGGGTGGGGGTGGGGGGGGTTTCACCTCTTTCACAATGAGCCAAAAGGAAAAATAAACCCAAACTTGGTCGCCGCAACAAATCAAATTCAACTCTTTCTCTCTGTGCCGGCGCTGGTCTCGCCGTTCCCGCGGAGCCCCGCTGCACCGGGCCAGCCGTCTCCTGAGGCCGTGTGCGGCCTCCCTGACAGGAACTCATTAGTCCACTGTAAACATGTAGCTTGTCTCGGCCCGAGGCGCTGAGCCACTGAGCTGAACCCAGCCCGGGCGTGTCCAGGGAGGCTGAGAGGGAGCCTGTCCTCGCATGCATGCGCGTGTGTGTGTGTGTGTGTGTGTGTGTGTGTGTGTGTGTGTGTGTGTGTGTGCGTGCGTCTGTTTGTTGCGTGCTTCTGATGTGGTCCTGTAATTTATAACATTTTAAGTCACTTAATTACATTAAATCTTTGGAGCTAGCCAGCCAATCCATTATTACATTGAGCAATTATGCACTACACGGGTGTTGACAGTGTGAGAAAGGTCAGAGCAGGGATGTGATTGGATGAACCATCTGCCTATTAAATGAACCAGTCGGGTTTGCTGCTGCTAGCTTAGCCCGCTACTGGAGTGAGTCGCTGCAGCGACTTTGCGCTAAAGGAAAATAATGTGTGATCTTAAGTCAAACTATAATGTTGGAGTTTCTCTGGGTTCTGAGCACATTTGGACTCAACTGTCAAGGTTTTTAAAGAATTTGGGTCATTTTTGTTTGTTTTTTGCAAACATCAGAACAACAGCAGACCTGGACCACCTGCGTGAGGACGGTTGTTAGTCGTATCACTTCCAATTTACACCCAGTCAGTGACAGTTTGCTCCCACTACACATTCAGCCTGGGCCCAAGACAAACACTCCGCTGTCAAACATTACAGTCCTGCTAGTTACTGAGTCCTCCGGACGCCCTGGCCGTCAAATCTGTTTGGCACACACAGTTCAGAGCGAGTCAACCTGTCCGTCTTTGACTCACAGACTTTTCCTGATTCTCTACGGACTCAGCCAATCACGTTACTACCGTCATGACTTGCTGAGCAACTCCCGCCGGTTCAGGTACGGGACTCGGAAAGAGGTCAACGTGTCAGAAGTCAGAATTTTCCAATCCACTGTGTTCCACTGTGGTTTTAAAGCAGTAGCAGCAGCAGCAGCAACAACAGGACGCTGCGGTTCCAACAGGGTTCAACAGCAGTGATTTCTGCAGGAGGGTGATCACACTGAGGTAAAATCTCCTACTAGAAACTGTGATTTCCTCCCATGTATCACATTAGATGGGAAGAGTATTAGATCCATAATACTTTCCACAATAAAAGGTTGGGAGACACACTTTCTTGGGTTCTCTGCAGGTATTCCAACTTCCTTTCACAGCCCAAAGGCACAAGTTTGTCCATCTCTGTGCAGTTATAAACTGGCCAATTGTCCGGGGGGGCGTGACCCATCTTCACCCTCAGACAGCTCGGTCAGGCTCCAGGGACCTGCCCCCCTGACTTCAGGAGAAACCCACACTCTCTCACCAAGACAGCCACAGAATATTTTTTCAAAAATATAGCCATTCTTATGAATTTTATTCACCTAAAAAAGCACAAGGTAATTTCTGAGACTTAAGTCTTAAATCCTGCATTTATTAGACCTCCACCTGAAGCCAAAACTCCTCAAAACCTCACCCCTGTCGAAAACACGCAGTGTGAAAACTAAAAAAAAAAAAAAGCAGTGAGGCCAGAAAACGCAGAGGTCTAACCTAGAAACAAAACACTGTAAGGTCTAAATAAGTGAGAGAGAAAGTGGAAAAAATTTTAGAAACAGTATTTTACTTACTACTGACATGATTGTTAGGATGTAGTGCTCCAGGTTGCGTCCGTGGTGCCGCGTCATCTTGGCGTCGGCCGTCACCATCAGCTCCACATAGCGAGGGTAGGACAGGAAACGCTTGCGCCGGCGAGAAGGTTTGCCACGAGCGCCGCCCTCGCCGCCATCCGCCCGCCGCTGGTCAATGACGGTCCTGAGGAAGTCCAGCTCCTCACTGACGGACCCTCGGCCGCTCTCAAACATAACCGGCCGCTCGGATTCATCTGGTCGAGGAGAGAGAAATCAGCATGAGAGAAAAGAACGAGGCTGACTCGGTGCATCTTGTTTTGCAACAAGTGGCTAAACATGGTATTGCAGCTACTAATTCCCAAGCTGCCCCGATGGCCCATTCCAATGAGAAACAAAAAAGAATAATAAAAGACATCTGTCAAACCAATGACAGGACTCTTCGAACTGAAAACAGATTGGTTCATAGGCGGAGCATCTGTGTTATTGTTTTATGGAGCCTTACAAATATTGTTGTTTGTTCACAAGAACTTGTGAAGAGACTTTGACCTCCATAATAAACACCCTAAGGAGCTGGAAGTTTTATAATTACAATAGTCTCATTGACTGCAATAGCATCTGGTTATGTGAAGGACATCACTGATCTCAGCAGCAAAAACGACACTGCAGTGAAAACACTTTGGGGAACTTCAGTGCAGTTTAATCACTTTGCTGGACTAAAGTGCATGAGTTTGTTCAGAGAGCGCCTTCCCTCAACAACAGTGGAGAGTGCAGGCTAATGGTTAGATACCAATGGAAATAACAGAGAACTTATCATGCAAGTTACAAGCATGGATGACGTTGTTAAGTTGCAGAGACACGCAGTGAGGATTTCCCTCTGGCAATACTGTAAACTCCGACTGCAAAGGTTAAGACAGAAAATCCAACTACAGCGTTTTATTAACTCTCTCTGGCTCCAGACTGCAGAGTGGCAGCTCTCAAATTATCCCGAGAATTTACAGCCATGAATGGATCGTTAACGTAAAGCAGATAAAATGCAGACCACGACGACGGCGGCGGCGGCGGGCGGCGGGAGGAAAAAAAAAACCTTAGATTCACGACGCCAGACTGAAAAGCGTCCTGCTTTCAGTGACTCAGACTCTTCCTACTGGAGTTGCACATGTAAAAAAATAAAAGACGCGAGTCACGCTCTTTGAATTCTCCAAGCAGTGACAGACGGGGGGAGGAGGTCAAGGCAGTCGTCACCGCCGTCCACGTCCACGGGGGGAGATTTAGTACAGAGCAAAAAAAAAAAGACAGACGGCGGTCCGGCTACTGAGCAGGGAAGCACCTCTGGCCGGGCAGGGACGGATCGTTGTGCCATCATCATTTAGATTACGGATGCACTCGTCAGCTGACTGTCTGTACAGTGTCAGAGTCAAAAAGTGGCTCAAGCCAAGACCAAGAATTAAGAGCATCAGATGAGTTTCCATTGGGTTTGAGTGTGTGTGTGTGTGTGTGTGTGTGTGTGTGTGCAGAAGAAACAGGCCACCTGAGGACAAAGTGCAGCCCGACTGGACTCGGCAGTGTTGTCCATACATGCAAAGCAACATGTGATAGTCGGAAAGAAAAATATTTCTTTTGTAGTTTTTGGCTGCTTGTCAAGTGGGGGAGGGGAGGATTCTTAAGATCCGCCGAGGGGGGCGGTTGTGGTGGTGGTGGTGGTGGGGAGGGGAGCGGGTGCAGAAATAGAGCCATAAAAATGAGTTAGTACGTTGTGCAGACACACAACACCAGTGTTCTTCCACGAGATGTATCGGAAGTCAACTCGGAGTTTCCACGCAGTGGAGACACAATGTCACAGTGTTTTAAATCGCAGGCCTTCAGCCGTTTCAAACCCAGTAACCTGTGTGGCACGACAATACAATGAGTTTTTGGCACGAGTTGACTGACTCCTCTTCAAGCTGCAGTTTCTCAAGAGCCTCCTTGGTCTAGAATCACAAATCATATTTGTCTATGATATCAGAATTCAAAACATAAAGTAAATCATCATAGGATGATTGAAATATGAAGCTCCTCAAACCAAATACACACACACACTGAACTTCGAACGTTACGTTGGACTCACTTTTAAAAACACGGCAGTCAATCACTATTTATTGATAGTGCTAGTCTTTCTAATGCCCGAGGGCTTATCTAATAATCTTATTTAAATTTCAAACTACTACTTCTTTTAGCACCAGTCTACACAGTAGCATGGTTTCCGGTTTTACCAATGCTAAAGCTGCACCTTGTATGCTACCAAATATTAATAAAAATGAAAAAAAAAAATAACATACGTGTTTTAAAAGTGAGTCTAACATGAAGTTTGAAGTCGAATGGGTGTGTATGTGGTGGGGGTGTTTTTAAATTGCTAATATCTAAATAACAAAGCAAGCACTTTGGAAAAAACTGTTTATGGTGTTTACATGAGTGGGCTTGGTCTTGGACTCGAGTAAAAGTCAGGCCAAAACGGTAGTTTGAAAAATTGCACTACCAGCAGGGGATGAAGGTGAGAATGAAATGACACAGTAATGTCGCTTTGCTTCCTCAAGAGTTCTTAGAGGTGGCCAAAATATTGGTTGCACTTTGAGGCAGGCGGCGAAGAGAGATGACAACCTTTGTTGCAGGTCGGGGCCTGGAGTGTTCTGTAATGATTGCTGTCACACGGAGGGGAGAGCCGTGTAATCACGGAGGCTGTCTGTCCATCCAACCGTCCGTCCGTCCATCCGTGATTCTACAGTTCGCCAACAGTCAGTCTGACCACCTGACGTCACCATCCGCTTCATATCAGTTTTCTACCAACACTGAATTTTCATTTAAATTGTGACCAAATTCCTCTCCATGCGCTTGCATCATCAGTTCTATGCAATAAACAGGAAAGCCAGGGGGGGACAAGTGCTTGAATTCAGATATGTGCTGAAAATATGGAAATAAATTGGCCACTGCTGCAGTCGGATCAGATTTGCGCTGTGAAACCCAGCAGCATATCACAAAAATAAATGCAACTTTGCTTTGTTTTCTTTGGGCTTATTTCCTTTTACAAAACTAAAAAGTAAAAGCTTGAGTCAGCACTTGTGTTGTTGTTGTTGCAGCTGCGAACCAGTTAAGGCAGGTGTACATCTGCCCCAGGTATGCCAGGTGTGGACCACTTTAAAGAAAAACAAACAGTCAGAAAAAAATACAAAATCAAGAGCTGGAGGTTCAATCCAGGACCGAATTCTGAAGTTCCTTCTATCGCATCCACCACTCACATCGCAGATGAGCCGCACATGTAGGAGGGAAAAAACAGTCCAAGTGGAAATGAATCATTGTAAACCGAGACCAGAAAGAGTTGAGAGGATCTAAGATTCATCTACCAGCTGAGATGAATCTGTGTCGCCATCAAGGGAGACGGGCTCTTTTGTGAGATCCTGGAAGAAAAAAAAGAATCTCTCTGGCGGCCCGACAAGCTAAAGCCCTTCAACAGACTCATCACCTCAGACGGTCCGACATCAAAGGGATTATCAGTGCACAGAGCACAAATATCTACATCGGGCCGCCATAAAGTGGTGTTAAGTCGCCCGGTGCAAGCGAGTGTGAGATGAAAAAAAAATAAAGAGAGACAGACTGAGAGAGAGAGAGAGAGAGAGAGAAAAGGTGGAGGTGAAGAGAAAAAAGGCCTCTGTTATAATAGCATTTGAATCAGTGCAGATTAGCCACACACAACCTTTTTCCCTCAAATCTCCTTAGGTTCAAATCCTTCCCTCACTAGGTAGTGAGCCGCTACTTACACCATGAGAAGACAGGGGTGATCGCCCTGATCGCCCTGATCGCCCTGATCGCCCCGACCGCCCGACACACAACAACACCCTCTTTGGGCATCCAGCTGGGAGAAAACCAGCTAGACGCTATTTGCGAGGTCTTTTGACGAACACAATCCAGCCGTGTGACGCAGCTCAAAGAGCTTCAGCTCTCCTCTTTCTTCTTCTCCTTGTGCAAAAACAACACAAAAGATGCCAGTGCTGCATTTGTGTGTGTGTGTGTGTGTGTGTGTTTTACTTATAACTCTTCAAGCTCTAGCCTCAGAGCTGCAACAGATGCAGACCACTGACCTTTTTTTCACAGTGCTCCGCCGACTTCAGCTGCCAAACTTCAAAACCTCTACTTTTTTCATCCGCGTGCCAAGAAACTGTAACTCAGACACTCACCACCGCCGCTGAAACTGTTAACACCGGGTTTAATTACACATCAGGCGCGTCTGCACGTTTAGACTCATCCGTCATCAACATTCAACCGCATTTTTTTTTTTTTACAGGTCTCACATTGTGCACCTTTAAACGCACCTTAAAGTGCGTCTCTACAGACTGTCGGTGAACTCCTCGCAAATGAGAAAAAGACCCCTTCCTCTCGGATGGTGTGTGCTTGAAAAGGCAGTTGTGGAATTTTGTGATGTCACAAAGGGTCCAGAATTTCAGAAGTGTCTGTTCCCACCACTTGTGGCCATGTTGTTGTTGTTATTGTTTTCTTATGCTCTTCAAAACAGGCAGAAGGTGCATCAAAGCACAGGAAGAAATTTAAGGATGTGAAAATGAAAAAGGGAAAAATACTGGACCTGCGACGCTCGTGGATGCACTTCCTGCATCTGGGCCGTTCGCCCGACTGTCCGAAAAGATAGCGAAGCTGCGGGCCAGATCAAAGGGCCGCTCTCTGACTCTCCCTCAGTTCCTCCTGTCAAAAGTATCAATGCCAGGAACCCCGACAATGGGGAACACACATTGCATTGTTGAACTAATTAACATTCTTCGTGCGCGGCTTGCCGAGAGTTAAAGTGTCCCGCTCCCCCGGGTGCCAATTAAATAGACAGTATAGTCAGTCTGTGATAGGTGCTCCGCCGGCCCTGCGGAGAGCCAGCCGGCTCGCTCCGGTTATGGCGGTTTTCGACTGACAGCGCGTCTCAAGATGGAGAAAATTGTCGCAGACAAGAACACAATTAAGTGCAATTCTGCGGCTAGACGGCGAGAGGCAGAGGCATCTAATTGCTGCTGCTATCACTGAAGACAGAGAAGAAGAAGAAACCTTTAAAAGTGAAGCGCCGTGGCTTTTTGACCTCGCGGGAAGACGGCAGCTCACTCACAGACTTCCAGTTGTTGTCTGCAGCTCGGAGACACATGATGAAGACGAAGGCAGAGTATCAGACCTCCTCTGCAACTCCCCAGGAAGAAAAGAAGCTATTGGCTGTCCTAAAAGTTGCTAGAAGTCGCTCAATGATGTAATCATCTCATTTGCATTATTGTTCATGAGCATGTCACTGTAATGGCCACAGTAGGGCTGAGTGAGAGAGGAATAAAGTTGTGGAAAAGATTAATAAATATGTTTAATATGTTTTCCAATTAGAAATTAACTTGCTTCTGAGAGGAAGGAGACACGATGGCAATGACTTATCTTCTTAAATGTGGTTTGGTTTTTAAACTTTATGGTCCACGAAGGAGTCTACAACAAGTAAGCATGGCATCACAATTAGTTGCAGCTCAGAGAAATGACACGTCGTTTCATATTTGAGTTACCAAAAGTCTCCAATAGCAGAAAGAGTTGCTTTTAAGAAAATAAAAAAAAAAAAAAGCTGGATTCTGAATACTTAGCCAACTTAGCAACAGAATCACTAAGTTGGCAACACTAGTTTTATGAGTGACGGACCTAAACGGTACTGCACTGCTTTATCTAACTGCAAATCACATTTAGAATTGACTAATGATAACAAAAATAACATTTGGGAAATGAAAAGAATTCCGGCAGAGCGTCTCATTCCTTCACTTGGTCCACTTGTGGATGCAAACACTGATATTTAGCGGCGACCTGGGGCGCGTCAGGCACGGAGGAGTGCGCTGCTCCGTCTGACTTGAGAAAAAAAAGGGCGGAAAATTTGCAAAACAAACAGCTAAAAAGGCCAAAGAAGAAGTGGTGCCCGAGGCCGCGTCGACGGATAAAGCATTTGGCACCGAGCGGGCGGCTGAATGGAATCCAAGTGGAGGGTATTTTTCCTATACTTGAGCTACTTGGCAGTAGCCTGGATTGTTGTAAGAATCTGATTGGAGATAATGCTGCTCCATCTGACTCAGTCCCGGATTGTATAACGACCAAAACAAACAAAAAAAAAAATCCTTAAAATGAGCGGACCATGAAATTCTACGACTTAGCGTTTGAGTCCAAACTTGAGCCGATTAATTCAAGAGTTCTCGACGGAGGCAGTGAGAGCCAATGAAGAGACAGGAATCCAACACCCAGGGTGTTTTCCCCTTCACCTCTAAGCTTTTTGGAGCCACTTGGCAATGACTTCGAGGTCCGACTGAAGATTGTGTTCCTCCGTCCGACTTCGGCCTGGATTTTTTTCAACTGAAATTGGCAAAACAAACAGGCGGGAAAAAACCAAACAAACTGATATTTGGTGGACTTGAGCAGGTGACCTCACTGAGTCATGCTGAAGGACAACGTGGGTGGACGGAGGTCTATGAGTCGACTGGAATCAAAGTCAAGATTTACTTTTCCTACACTTGGGCCAAAAATTATGATTCATATTTTAAAAAGAAAGAAAAACGAAAAAACAGAACAGCATCGTATTGCTTCACCACCCCTTTCCCCCAGTGTTTAACCTCATCAACCTCAATTTTTTTTTTTTTTTTTTGGTCCCCCAACTCACTATATGCAGATTGAGCCGTTTCATTTTCAGAACCAATTTAAGGCCAAAACGTTGGACTTAGTTTTGCCTCCACGCAAACAGAAGCAAAGTGCAGCCAGAGCTGGCGAGAGGTTTCCACCGCCCGCATCCCCAACCGCTGACACCCCCCACTACCCTACTCCACCCCCGCTCATCCCCAGCGAGTGAGAATCTGTCAACCGGCTGTCTGTCACCCGGCCTCACCTCCGACTGTCACCCAGCGCCGCCGCCGGGCCATCCGTCACTGTCGCCCGGCGTGCTCGAAGCGCTCAGATCTGCCCCTATTTGTCAGGGAAGCGGCAGTAGACAGTAGACAGCGGCAGAAAATAGCCCCAGCTGGAATCTGTCACAGGAACTCCCGAGACAACACAGCACGGCGGGACTGAAGTGGGCGGCGGCCTCGGGCCGGCGCCGACACATGGCAGCCATTAGAGCCGTGAAAGGTCCAGCGGCGCAGCTCAGCGACATCCCACCAGTGTGTTGTCTATCTATCAGGTGGAAGCCAACTTGATTTCATTTAAAACTTGAGTTTTTGTTTTTGTTCTTCTGTTGCGTTTGCAAAACTAATTTTAAGAGTTTTTGCGCCTGAGGCCTCAAAAAAAGAATTTAGGCTCCAATTCAGACACGTATTCGACGCCCCCAAGTCTTAGATTTCTTGATGTGTGAAGGCAAACAGCACTTTACAAAGCCACTTTAGAGAGCAGGTGTTGAGGAAGAGAATGGCAAACAGTGGGTGATGAGGGGAAGCGGTTGCAGGGGGAGGGGTGCAGGAGCGCTCAAACAGGAACCAAAGAAAGCAGCTTCTCACTGCTCAGCTCAGCAAAAATCCTTCCAAAAACCGGTTGGGACGCCTCGTCCTCAGAGTGAGACGATGTTCACCCCTCAGGGATGTAAACACTCCAAAACACCGGCTAAAACGCAAAGCACATGCACACAAAAGGCCAAATCGTACTTTCTTTCTTTCTTTCTTTCTTTCTTTCTTTCTTTCTTTCTTTTCCTGACCGACAACAAAAGCTACTTCCGTGGGGGAGGTCTTGTTTGTCCGGGGGGCCACAGGGGCCTCGGAGAAGCCGAAGCCTGGAGGAGGCAATGGGGGATGGGGGGGTACTCCACCCCATCACGAGGTGAAAGAAGGTGTCGTGGTGATCAACACCCATCCGTCAGTCACATCCCTTCCAGGCTGCCGACCACTCCTGACTGACCCCTGAGTCAAGAGTAAGAAAACAACAACAACAACAACAACAACTACAACACACAGAAACAAGGAGTTTAATGCATGCACAGAGCCAACTGAGGCCCGACAAACCGGGCCAGGAATCCCAGCAACCGCACACCTCCAGCGGAAGAGTGGGGGGACGGGGTGGGAGGGGACACACTCAAGGTCACATCCACCCGTCCAGTGAGTGACTCCATACAACCAGAGAAGTGAGGTCACAATCAACAAGTGCCTCAATTCACATACATGAAAGCGCAAAATACGGAGGGGGTGAGTCGGGGCAGCGGGGGGGATGTGAAGCGGGCAGCGATTCAAGTCGGCGAGTTCAAAACCCAGGCGGGGGAGGGCATTTCTTCCATGTAAATGAACCCATTGACCAAAAAAACCTGATGCTAGCATTTGAACTAGCATGTATACGCAGTGGGCACCGAGGGGAGAACCCTATACAATGATTGTGTTGAGGGTCAGGGGGGCACAGGAGCCATGTGTGCCAAGTATTGCGCCATCAAAGCCGCCTGTCACATCGCCGTCGCCCCACCACCACCACCCCTTTTCCCCAGTTGGCCATCAAGAATTCAGTGGGGTTGGTGGTGGTGGTGGTGGTGGGGGGGGGGGGGGTGGGGGGGTTGAGAGTGGGGGAGGGGGGAGTGGTGGTGGTGGGGGGGGTGTTGCTCTGGGAGCCAAAAAATGTTGCCGTGGGGTTTTTACAACTGCTGATGTCTGGCTTTCAAGTTGCTCCCACTGGATTTCGCCCCTTCAAGACGCCGGACAGAATGTGTGTGAAGACACACAGCCCAGCCAATGGCTATTCAGGAAAAGAGAAAAAAAATAATGAGGGGGGAGGAGGGGGGACCAGAGTGGCGTCCCCCTCCGTGTCATGTCGTGCCTCAGCCTCCAGAACAGGGAGGAAGAAGACAGTGCGCCCCCATCTGCGGCCGCCCTCATCCTCGGGGGTCTATCTCTGTCGGGGCGCGGGGGGCTACGATGGGTTCAAAGACAGGCGTCCCGTAGGACGTGTCGCCAGAGGAGGTTTTTCAGAGCCTTGTTGTTGTTTCGGCCCCCGGTTTGTTTCATCCGAGCGGAGCTTTTAAGAGCCGCAGCACAAATACAAAAGGGCTCCGGCTTTGACACATTAATCACCCGCTCTGCAGCAGCGGCAACCTACACCGCCGCGGTATTTTAAACACCGGGCCACACAGGTTGAGCGACGCCGAGATCAAATTCAGATTCAGATTGATTCCCTTTTCTTTTTCTTTTTTTTGAATGTCACTTACATCACGCTGATTTGAAGTGAAAAACATCCCGACTGAAGGAGCTGGTTTCCAGCCGGCCAGCGGGACACACAGGGAGAAGCAAAGTATCTGAAGACAGATACTGTCATGCTGCTGAAATAACACAAGATTGTTTTTTTTGTTTGTTTTTTTCTCCCTCACTAAAACTTTGGAAAGTGCGCCACTCCCACTGACATTTTAACAGGTAGCGGCAGGAGCTCCGTTCACAGGTCAACTGTTTGTTCCTGTCACAGTTGACAAGCTCAGAGTTGCAAAAAAGAAATGAAAAAAAAAGTTCACCCAATGTGGAAACAATCCAGAAAAGAGTGAGAACGTCCTTTTCCTCTCCTTTCAGCACATGCCTGCGGAGGTGAGCGCCGCCTGTACAAACTCTGGAAACTCTGGCGGGCTCGACAGAAACAGACGTCCCAGTCATCGCTCCGGCACTGGCCGTCGTGTATCCAGGAAGAAGTGAGACGTCCTATCAGGGAGAAGAGATTATCTCACCGCCTGTAATCTCTCAGCTGATACACATTTTGTTTCCGACACAACTTGTTCCGTCGTTCTCCTCTCGAAATGGTCTTTCGTTTTGGAAAGATGAACAAAGAAAGAGAAAGGGGGAAAAAAAAGTGAAGCCAAACAAAAGTCTCGACTGAGGGCCGGCGGCTGCCTGGCTAACAGATTGTTAGCTGGCCATTTGGTTGCATTCAAGATGTCCAAAAGCTCCGGGCTCGGACTGCGACTCACGGTTTTGATTTAGGAAAAGAAACAAAGAGTCAAAAGATGACGGATCAGACAAAGACTCGCTTTTATGGCTCCTGCAAAGTCAAGATCCTGGGAAAAGGACTTCACTCCCCCACCAGCTCCAGAAGGCCCCGCAGACTATTATCTATATGTTGCGATAAATCTGCAGCTGCTTGTTTCCGGAACTTGTGAATTTTGTAGCTTTTAGCACAATAAAAAAAAAGTGAATCGGGTCAAACAAATGTTCTCAATGTTGTCGGAATGTTGTTGGGGTTTGTTGAAGAAAAATTTCAAGTCCTCATTCAAAGTTTGCTGTTATGGTGGTTGGTACTCCGCAGTACAATGAGTTTTACAGTAAGACTAAGTAAGAGCACCAATAAACCACCACCATTACAGCAAACTTTGAATGAGGACTTGAAATTTTTCTTCAACAAACCCCAAGAGCTTTATAAAAGTAATACACATAATAAAGCTTCGACACACAACGTCCAAAACAAACAGATGAGACAAAATTTGTTGAAGGAATGCAGGGAGACTAACTACCGATGAGACTCAGACAGAAGGCTGGATGCAGACTGGAAGCAATGCACCTCAGAGAAGAGCTGGAAGAGGGCGGTGGGGACAGTGTGGGGACCTTAGTGACTCTTACAACTGGTCCCAGTGACACGCTGACGGAGCAGTGGGTTTGTTTTCCACGTCTTGCCAGCATTGGCGCTGTTGCCGGGCAGAAGCATGTCCGTCCGCAGTCATGACAGGATGATGCAGCATAAATCTGTATAGAATAGTCCACCTCGATCTTCCCTAACCCCCGCCCGCCCGCCTCACACACAAACACAAACACACACACACACACAGCTTGACATGGGCTTTGTGTAAAGATACTTGTTCCCAGTCAGTTATTTTCTTCTCACGCAGAAAATGTGCAGGACGTAAACACATGTGCTGTGTAAAAGGCCTTTGTTGAGATAAGAGGTCCGGTGGCACTGTGGTGAGACTCTCAAGATCCCCGGGTTCCTGCGCGTGTGCTCCTGAGCCCAGCGGAAGAGCAACGGGACGGCTCTGCGCTCTCGAGTCTTCGTTCTGAAAAATCCAAAAGCCAGGGTCCGGTTTGAGCGCTTGGAGGAGCCCCAGCCAGTGTTTACATCTCACCTGCTAGTAGCAGCATGCACGGCGCTTCTTCCCTTAAAAAGACAGGACGGGCCTGGAAGTCTCAGCTCACCGAGGCCTTCAAAGAACCCATTTATCACGGCATCTGGAGAGGGTCGACGGGGGGAGGGGGGACAGGTAGGCCTTGTATCTGATCAGAGGCGAGGAGCTGCAGCCTGAGACACCTCAACGTCCTAATCCAGGCCCACGGGCTCCGTTTAATCCTGCTGCTGCTGCTCATTGTTTGGCCGCCTCCCTTTGACAGACACCCGAGGTGTCTTGGATCCACGTGCACATCCGCAAAAGGCGCCCAAAGGCTCTTTATTTTTTTATTTTTTTTGCCCTCCCTTGCACAGGGAGTGTTTTCAGCGTGCAGGTAACGACAAGAATTGCAGAGTCATCAAGTATCTTTCCACAGCTGAGTGGATATTAAAGGATTATTATTAAACTACGAATTGTCGTAATTGTTACGGCCGACGTTCCCAAAACATCAGAAGTCAGCCAGGGCTCTCGCCCACTCACTCCAGGGTTGGGGGGGTGGGGTGGGGGGGGTCTAGGACTGGGGGTTAGAGGAGCCTCCCACTTTCTCTGTTTACCACACACAGGCTGAGAGAGCAGGAAAAAAGGGGCCAGAGCGTATCAAGGAGGTACTGGCCCCGGCCCCGTCGCGTCACTCCGACTTCTTTAAAGTGCTCGACGTGCACAGTGAGCAGGCCACCGGGACGACAGTGCCCGACTTCACACAACAAGCAAATCAAACTGTACGCACGTAAAAAGATTTATTGCACAGGGGCGACAAAGGGCCGCCCACGGAGCTCCAGAAGAGGAGCACTTGCAGCAGCGGGCAGGCGGGTGGGTGGTGGGGTGGGTGGACTCCCCTCCGTCACCCGGCTCTCTGTCGAGGGCCTCTCCACCACCCAAAGGCTCGCACCATAAAAATTCAAATGGATTCATGGGGGCGGGGAGGGGTGAGGAGGGTGAGGAGGGGTGAGGAGGGGTGAGGAGGGGGACTTTTCATACGAGCTTCCAAGCAGAAAAGCTCTCCAGTCTCCAGCTCTTCTTTCTACTCCAAACTACCATGGAAATGATTCCTTCCCAGTCCGAGAGCCTCAGACTGGAAGCTTCATCAGAGCAACACCAGGCAGCGCTCGAGCATGTGTGTGCGCGCGCGTGTGTCTGAAAGTTAATGATTTTCAGTCAGTTCTCCTCAACCAAGGGTGGAACCATGTCTCAGATCCTGCGTGCCAAAAACCACGACTGAGCATCAATCAACATTTTAAGACGGCGTTTAGCGCAGCGGCTCGGGAAGCGAACGTGGCTCCGAAATCAAAAAGAAAAACCAAACCAACATGAGACAGAGGGCGGTGGGTGGTTGACACACTGGGCCAGTCTGTTACCTGAGGCAGCGCAGGACTCTGTGTCGTTGCCGCCTCGGGAGACGTTGTTATTCCTCTGGTGTCGGTAAACCAGGTGAGGTTTGTTGTGCTCTTCGTCGTATTCCTCCCCCGCAGCACTTAAGAGAGGCTCCAAGAAGTATTCGCCGTGCTGCGTGGTAAAAGTTCCAATCTAGGGAAGAGAGGAAAAGAGAATGGAATGTGTTTGAGTTCCTCTGTACCACTGGCATTGTCACTTTTTTTTTTTTAACCTAAAATCTTTATCTTAAGGATTCTTTTACTTCTTTATCTTAATTTATTTATTTTTTATTAAAATTTATTTTCATTCTTTTACTCTTAATGCACTTTTTATGAACTGAGTGCTGATGACTGATTGCGCAGTTGAGAAACTAAATAACATTCGGGTTAAAAAAAAATAGATAAATAAATAAACCATCTGTCTAGTTAGGTCGTCTTTTTTGTTTGTTGTTTTATTATTTTGCCAGAGGTTTGAGGCCTCATCATGTCACAGGCATTAAAAGCTGCTGCCGGAACCCCCAAACACACACACACACACACACACACACATCAGGCTGTGAATAAAAAAATCACCCTCCTCCTGCACAACCTAACATTGTGTGACATCATCATACAAGGACAGGAGTCACTGGCAGCAGAATGCTAATATTGATTTGGAAACTCAGTTATTCACTCAGCAGTAAAAAAGCCCAACTGTGTTTTTTTTTCTGTGGTAATTTCAAGCGGCCACAACAGGATATTGGGATGCTGGAATCTAAATCTTTTTTTTTTTTTGCATTCCACAACCGTCCACCAGGAGTGACGGGAGCGCCTGGCAACGAAAAACACAAGGGCAGGATACGGAAAATCCTGTTCAAACGCTTTCCGCGTAGCTTTCCTCTCTCCTTCTTTCAAAGAGTGTAGGGTTTGTCGAGGCGCACAAACGTGATGCGGCCTCTCATGGTGGCACAGCGAGGCTGTGACGTGGGAAAACAAGAAAGAGGAAGTACTGAGAGTGTGGAAAACCTGTTTTGTTTTGAGTTCTGTCCTATCATCATTGCGTCTGTATTTGCAAAGGCAATTCCGCTGCACACGGCAACAGGCTCGTGGTGAGGAACCTGCAATAACCACATTCGAGTGACTGAGTTATGAGAGATTCAATTATTCTATTCTATATTCATTATTATTGAGGTAAAGTCACAAGTCCCTACTTCATTTGAATACTTCAATTTTGGAACAAAGGCCAATTAAGAAGACTAGTTTAGGGCTGGGTTCCAAACTTTGATACATTTGTAGCACCGACCAAAATGCTCCAATAATATCAAATATCAAATAATTCATCATCTTTCAGTTCCAAAATCCAATTTTCCAAGAATGTTCCAATGTTTTTCTGTTGGTCTTAAAACATCTGAAAAAAAAAAAAAAAAGCATCGTTGTGGAACCGGTATCAAAACCGAGGCATGAAAATTGGCATCGTATCCAAACACTGTGGATGATACTCAGCCCTACAGTACTTTGCCATAACATGTCATATTCATATCAGTGCACAAGCTCAACCACAGCAACCCCCTATACCAGGAAGTAGCAGCTGCGTGTCTACCTGGTCCTTTAAACCCATCATCCGCAGTGGTCTAGTATTATTCAGCCGTCTACAGTATGGCTGAGCCCTCAGTGGTGGTGTGGTGCTCGGAGAAGGCCAGCCAGACAAACGCCCTTTTTAGTCAATGGAGGGGGGGAATAGTTCTGGTGTTCCCTAGCAGTGGCTCAGCGGCAACACTGGGCGAAAAAAACAAAACAAAACAAAAAAACATTTGATCCGACACAATGGCCGCCGTTCAGCAGTGGGTTGCTGAAGTGGGACTTACAACTGAGGAATTCCTGTTGGAAGTGATGTCACTCTGGTGACAATGAGGGGAATGACTGGTGGCCTACAACTGGCGCGATGGTGTCCCACAAAAGGCATCTTTCAGACCGAGCAGGGATGCTGAATCATGCGGCGGCGAAGAAGCGCAGCTGCGCTCGGTCTCCGAGGTTTTACAGGGAATAAAAAGGTGCCGCAAGCCTAGTTGCAGGGAGTTGGGGCGGGAGGGGCACAGTGCCCGGTGCCAGAATGAAGATAGCCTCATTTTTCACCACACCACAACCATTATGCAGGAGAGTGCGAGCGAGTTCCTTCAGGAACAAACATTTCCCACGGTTCAGCCAATCCCCAAGTTCCACAAAAAAAAACAAAAAAAAAACCCTATTGGCACTTGTCTCATCCTCGCAGCGTTGCTGCCTGTCACAGCTCACTCTGAAAGGCCAAAAGCCCTTCAACCCTGCCCCCTCGCCCCCACCCTCCCCCCCAGCCCTAAATCCCCCCGGGGGACAGCTTGGAGCAACGCTGGACGAAAGGGGAACAACTTGCTTTTTCCAGAATGACCCTTTTGTTTTAGGGCTTAATTATTCCTTAATGACCTCATCCCAACAAAATGTGCCTGGCCATTAAGCCGCCCCCGCCCATCGGATACGGACGCATTTATGACCCAATAGCCTCTGGTGTCGTCCCCATTGTGCTGTCATTCTCAATGAGTGATGATGCGGATAAGCAACAAAGATTGCTTGAAAAAGGATGCAAACATGTTTGGATAAGCGAGTCATACATCAAAGTTGGGCAGAGGGGCAATTAATGGCTTATTACCCCGATGATCCCGGCACCTTAAAATCACCAGAGGCACACAATCGAACCCCATGCAGCGGATTTCTACCTTCTGTCTCCACGCACAACTCGACGAGAACGAAAAGCATCGGCTTGGAGTCGAAACAACCACTTCGTTAAATCCAAACGTCGCGTATAGCGACAGGAGTGCCGCCTCGACTCGGAGAGGCCTCCGCGTGCAGCTGATTGACTCCGCCGCGGCGCTAATCCTGATACTGTACGCTCCAAAATAGAGGTTGTGTCGCTCAGACGGGATGCGGACAGAGAGAAGACTCCTGTTGCCGAGGCTGCGACCAGTCCCCCAGCCCCCAAACCCCCCCCACGCCAGAATGCGACCGGTGCGTCCGAGGTCAACGCCCCTGTCAATGAACCAGTGACCTGGCATGACCCATGAAGTCACTTCTTTCAGCACTTATCAGATTCTGTGACACAGGAGCCGGCGGACAGAGGAATGTGGGCATCACGGCCCTCACACGTAATGGCAGTAAGAGGGCTATAAAGCCATTATTACCCGATAACTCCTCTGCACCCCACCCCACCCCCACCCACACACACACACACACGCACCATCAGGTGTGTTGACGTGATGAGGAGCTTGGCCGTAAAACAAACAGCTGTTTTTGAATGGAATGATTACGCGTTGGCTTTCAAAGATGTAGCCAGAACTCAGGCCCGGAGGTCATCACACTACTGATGCACACCGGGACTTTCAGTTGTAATTGCTGCCAAAAATATTGGAAAAACTGGGTTTGGAGAAGAAAACATTCAAAGTATACAAAGAAATTCTAGCATCCATCAGGAACTGTTTTAATTGAGAATTTCAAAATCGCACATGTAATTTGGTGAAATAAAACAGCCCTTACAATTTCCGCTGATACTTTTCCTTTTTTTTTTTTTCCATACTGGAGCTGATTGAGATTATTAGCTGTGGCATGTGGCTCAAGAGCACTCCGGCTCTCACTTGATGGTGCATCCTTCACTCCTCCCTCCCCCATCCCACCCCGCCCTATCCCGAACCCCAACCGTCACCAAGCACCCCTGTGTGAATGATGCCTTGCAGTGCACTGGTTTCTTGCACGAGAAGCGAGAGTCAACTTCAAAAAAAGAACAAAAAAAGAAACTACTTCAAACTCCCAGGTTCCTCCTTCAGCAGGCTGCACGGGGTGACAGGGTGCATTTCCTAGCCCTCTGATGGAGCCACACACACACACACACACACACACACACACACACACACACACACACACACACACACACACTCACCAGGCCGGTGCACAGGCTGAAGACGGCGGGCTGTCCCGGCTCGCCGTTGACGTGTCCGCGGAAGAAGCAGTGGCGCATGTCGCCCGCGTCGCCCGCGTCGCCCGCCTCGCTGCCGTTCCGCTCCGCGCCCAAGTGCACCACCGTGTACGCGGGCGCGATGAAGTCGGCGTGCGCGCTCAGGTTGAGGTGGAAGCGCTCGCCGAAGGCGTCGATCCGGTAGTGGACCCGCCGCGCGGCGTCCAACAGGTGCTGCTCGCCGAGGCTCCTCCGCCGCCGCCGGTAGTGCGACTTGCGGGGGAAAGACTCGCCGAAGTCATTGAGCCGCAGCGGCGTGACGATCTCGTACGATGACAGCTGCCTGACGAGGCTCTCTGGAGGCGAGAAGGGGGCAACATCTGCGGTTTGTCCGTGACTGAAACATTTCACCGTTGGAAAATCAATAAAGAAACGAACTCAGCAGACGCCACTGTGGGAGCCTTTACCTTGTCTCGGATGCAGTCGGTGTTGCAGGGTGTCCCGGACGAGCGCTGACAGATGACACATCAGTCCAAGCAGCCAGATTGCAAACTGCATGATTCCCCCCCAAAGGCTGCTCGTCTCCAAGGCGGTCGCCTCTACCCTCCGTCCGGTCCCGTCCCGTCCCGTCCCGTCCCTTGCCCTGCCGTGTCGTGCCGTGCCGTCCGGAGCGTCTTTACCCTCTCGTCCTCTCCCGTGTTTGTCCCCCCGCGGCTCGTCAGCAACAGGTCGGCGGTTCCGCGGCGGCGGCGGCGGCAGCAGCGGCTCCTCTGTTGTGCGGCGCGACTCTCGCAAAGTGCATCGGCCTCGTCATCGCATTGCTAAACGTGCGTCCAACTGCCACGAGTTAATGCGAAGGCGAACCGCTTTATGGGACATTCATCCTACCTGGCTGCCGGCTGGCTGGCTGGCTGGCGCAAGAAAGAAAGGGAGGGAGGGGAAGGAGATGAGGGGGTGGGTGGGGGTGGGAGAGGTGTAGGGGAGGAGGGGGCGGCGAAATTGGTTGCTAACCTAAAATTGCAGTTGCAAAAAAAAAAAAAAAAAAAAAAATACTGAAAAGGAGGGATCAGTGCCAAGTAACGCTTTCCCTTAGCCATCCCTGGAACACCCGCCCCTGGAAGACTCCTCCAGCCAATGGTGAGGGAGTTCGCCGCGACCACCACCACCACCACACTTGCATTGGGGGGCAGTGCTGCGGCCGCTGCTGCAGGCAGCGCTGCGGAACCGGACTGCAGTTTAAAAATAATGTTGAGAAAATCCACCGTAACACGGTGTGACAGCCACACAGCGCAGCGAGTGTCGACGGTGGTCGGTTGGGGGGGCGCATGTGCAAACACTTGGCGTGGATCTTGACGTGCAACTCTTCATTTGCTTTAAGTGTGACAGGAGTAAGGAAGAGATCGTTGTCTGTTTCTATCTGTGAATTGTTGAAACTGTTGAGAAACTCACAGGGAGGGAAGAAGCAGTGTTGTGAGCAGTCGAATTTTGTTGTGGCCAGTTATGCCACTACAGCGTGAAAAAAAAACCCGCAAACAGAAGCTGTTCAGAAAACGCGTTAGTGTTTGTATGTATGTGTCATACAATGATGACATGAGCCTTTAAGATGAGCTGTAACAGTGGTAAAAGAAAAAAAACCTATGTTTTAAGATAAATTGGACGAGTTATTTTTGTTTGTCGTCATATGAATAAGTTGTGGGAAGAAAAAAAGAGGAAAGAAACACTGCAGGTTTAAATTGTCTCCTAATGTAGGTGCCAAAGATTGATGAAAAGTGCTTCCTCACAGAGCTACAGTGTTAGCTTATCAGTGTTTTCTGTCTCTCGGCTGAACTACATAGAAAAGGGGAAAGTGCATCATTAATTCCTTCAGCTTTGCAGAAAAAAACACCGCTTTGGAAATCTTCCCCTTATGACATCCCAAAGGGTACACACACACTTCATGTGTCAGGACCGACACGCTAGCTTCATTCTTGCAGCTGCCTTCTGTTGCCTCCTCTGAAACACGTGGACAAAGCCAACGAGTCAGATTTAGCAGGAGGATGTAAACAGGGGGCTAAATGTGCTCGAGACCTACATTATGTCTTCCTGCTCTGCTGGTGTCCACGAAAGAAAAAGAAGAAAAAAAGATGTTTACAAAATGAGAACCTGTTTTGGTCCAAATGTAGGTTAGAATGAAACAAACAGCCCAAATTAAATGCGAGAGTTAAAGAGCCGCTTTGCAGCGTTTTGTCTCTCGTGGGAGAAAAAAAAACGGTTTGCCGATCGAGCGATAATTAGAGGGCATCGTGCGCTGTTCCTCACCGTCTTCCCGTTGGAGGACAGAGACTTCCTTGACCATGATGTGGTCAAGCTTCTCGTTAATCATCGGGCCACGTTAAAAAAAAAAAAAAAAAGTCCTACACAGGGCTGACGGACGTGTGAATGGCCTCTTGTTTTCCACGTCCTTTGAAGACGGATGTCACAGCTTTGTGAGTGATTAGACTCGGTTGGCTTACCGGAAACACTTTTGGATCCTGTAAGCTCTTTCCTTTTGACCAAAACACGTCCAAGCTCCAAGTCATGGCTATTACTCTTTAAAAGGATCTCTCTCTCTCTCTCTCTCTCTCTCTCTCTCTCTTTCTCCCTCCCTCTCTCTCTCTCTCTCTCTCTCTCTCTCTCTCTCTCTCTCTCTCTCTCTCTCTCTCTCTCTCTCTCTCTCTCTCTCTCTCCCTCCTCTCTCTCTCTCTCTCTCTCTCTCTCTCATTTAAAATCACGGAGTGGTCAGCAGTGGACCAACCAAACTGCTCAGCAACTTTTGTAAAATATTATATATTATATAATATATAGAGAGCTAAAGATAATAAATATTCATCATATTAAATCACGATTGTTGAGCATTGCAGGATTTTGACACTGTGCAATGGGAGTTTCTGCATTTTTTGTTTTTGTTAGAAGTTCTCTACATAAGTTCTCTAATGTCTCCCTGATGTGGATCTGGTTTAGCTTCCAAACTCTCTGGCTGCCTGCAAAGCACCAACCCCTTCCATCAGACATCGCTTTGATAAGACACATTTGTCCGTGGAAAATATACATTATAAAGAATACACACACACGTGCAGTATATACGGTAGGTATTTAAGTGTTAGCCAAAAGAAGTCTTGGTGTTTTTTTCCTCCGCATCTTCGGCACCCTTTGATGTGCGGCGCTTTGTTTTGGATGTACTGGACGGCTCGTTTAGGGGCTTCAACTCATTTAATCTCCACAGGTGCTCAGTGAAACATCCCCAACTCCTGCCAGATGTGACGAGCCGAGTCTCTACTCTCCGCTGATGAGTCAGTCCCGGGGTTGTTATAAGGCACTCCATTAAACCAGGAGAGCAACTCTGATCCTTCAAACATTATCCAGTAGAAGACCCTTCCCTCCCCCACCACCACCACCACGCACACACTCACTCACTCTCCGATCTCATAATCAACTCAAATGACAATGTCCTGACCACAAACTTCCTGTTTCCTGCGGCTTTTTGTCCTGTGATGGCCATCAGAAAACAGCCTTGAATCAGGGGTATTTGAGACAGTGGGTCTTTTTTTTGTCCTCTTTGGCCCTTGGCGACGGTTGACCCGTCGGGGTCGAGTGAAAGAGGAAGGTTAAGTTTTTTTTTCCTTGGTAAAAATAAGGACTAATGACAGAGGATGTTTAGGGCTAAAAACCTCAAGAGGTGAAGAGAAAATCTTTCATCAGAACACCTTTCATCAGCATCATGAGCCTCACATTTAATAGTTGTCGTTCCATTTGCAGGAAGAGCTGCAGCACACATCTTGGTGTAATTAGGTGTCCACTGTGAGCATGCACATATTACTTTTTTGGACTTAAGATAATATAATAATGTAACATATGACTTAGCTGTTCAGAAAAACAAACCAAAAGAAAAGTAAAACACACCAAGATTGTGTTGCTTTGCGGCAATCAAGTGCTATCAAGCTGTATCATTTCAAATTCAAGCAACTTCAACAGCTCATTTATTTTCTTAACCCAAACACCAACACATGTTGGGCTGTTGTCTTTAGCTCAGCCCAAGTCATACAAAGCTTCTTTTATTTATTTATTTTTTTAACAAAAAGTAGCATGTTATTTTTCACAAAGCAGCTTTTGACATTTAAGCGGTTAACAGCCTTGCTTTTATTTGGAGGTAAAAAGTGATAACTATTTCCTAAAAAAATAAAAAACCCTGCCACAATAGCTTTTGGTGTTGACAATGAAACGTGATGCAAAAGTTCCTCTCGGTGAAAAAAATCCCTGTGTTCCAGTCAGCGGCAGATTCTCATGTACCGACGCTTCGGGTGATTTATCCTCTGCGGTGTGACTGCAGCCCCTCCACTCCGCCTCCTCAGAGGACGGGCCCGAAGGTTCTAACAACACCGGAGCCACTCAGCCTCTCTCACGGTTCAGCGACGCTGAACACCCGTCACAACAGTCATCTATAACTGCTGGGCTGCACCTCTGAGCTGCAACTTCAGGCTCAAGATGCATCTGGTGCAGAAAGACTCTGGAAGAAGGCATTGAGATTGAAGGTTTGCATTTAGAGCTTTTACACTGTACTCAAGATTCACTCCATCCGGGTTTTCAAACATGAATGTGTCAGAGAACTTCCCCATTGTGTCTTATCCTCTTCTGGAAAACATGCTCTGATGTCACAAAGTGATAACCCCCCTCGCCCCCTCCCCGAGACCTTCTTTTTCTCTCCTACCACAGAATTAAGACATCATCATCAAAGCATCAGTTTCAGCAGGAGGCCAGAGTTTGTGGTGAGGCTGTAAACAGAGGGCTAACGACGCTTTGGCTTTGTTTGCAGATCTTGAACATCGTCTTTCGCTCTTCATGTAGAAAGCAGCGCTTTTATATTAGGAGGCTGAAAAATTGAGCTGAAATTGTTGCTATTTGTGACATGCACGTGTATTTCTTTAGATGATGAGTCCAGCAAAGGTCTGAAAACTGTTGGAATGGGATCTTTCAGGGTCTTTCACCTTTTTCAGACTCCATCCCTCACTGGTGGAGTTGCCCTCGACTCCACACACTGGACATACGACTCTCACCTTCCTTGCTCACCCCCCCGCCCCCCTGCCCCCGCCCCCCCTGCCCCCGCCCGTTCAGGTGCTCCTCACGCTGCGCTGATCAAGGAGCTCGGCCACCTGGGACTTGTGCAGACTTGCCCACTCGCAGATTAAGGCCCCCGTCGTCCGTCACAGTCTTCCCAGCGTTCCGCCGCTCCGGCCACGGTGTTCCATAATCCGCTGAATTCCTCCTGCACCCCCCAGCCACCCCCTCCCAAAAAACTAAACAAAACAAAAAAAACAGCGGCCTGTCAGACCTTGTCCTGCCCCCCCACTGAGGCAGGCAGCTGTGGAACAATGTCCCAACGATCACCGTCGTCTCAGTGACGGCTTGCCGCCGCCGTCGCCATATGGGGCCAGGAGTCGGTGACAGCGGCGGCAGTGGCGCTGAGGTCGGCGGCGTCAATCTTAGAAAAACGAGGTCCTGCAGCTACTGTGACCGTCCGTCTGACCAGCTCTTGTTTTGTCACGGCCGCTTCGTCGTAGCCGCCCCGATTGCATCACTGAGCGGCGAGGCTGCCGAGTGACCTCAGAAGAAAGACCCGCACGGTAATTATCATTTACACTTTACGATGCAGAACACAACAATTTCCAGGAGTTAGCCCGTGAACTTAAATAATCATTAAAGTTCCCCGCTCCAGCAATGGAAGCCGCCTTTGATGTGCTGTGTTAATAAAACACTAATAAGGTCCTGGGGCTTTTTCTGTGTTGGAAAATAAATAAATAAATAAATGAATACATAAATAAATGAATAAGAGTTTGAGCAAAGTTGTCCATGGTTTTGGATCTATATTTACGTAAACAGCTAAAAAAAACCAAAAAAAAAACACTTCTGTCAAGTTTAGGTTTGGCAGCTAAACCGGCAATTTTTACACCTCTTCAGTTTTGTTTCAGTCGCTAACACCCCCCCACCCCCACCCCCCAAAGAAAGAAAAAAATACCTGACACCTTGCAGTGTTTTCACATCTGAAGCCCAGTCCGCAGATGGGATCGGGCTTCCCGACACCTCTTTCACACCTCGACGGAGGATTTCGGGTTTATATCCAGACAGAAAAAAATCCTGCCCGCAGCAGCTTGGACTGGGCTGTTGAGAGCAGCTCTGAGATTGACAGTGAAGCTGCGGGTCATAGAAGCAAAAACACGGAGCAGGCAGGGGCTTAAGATCAGAGGAGGAGCTGGGTGGTGATCCCCCCCTCCTCAGCTGGTAGTGGGGGGTATTGTTACAAGCAAAACCATGTTGTATTATTTGTCATCACCTAACACGTCCTTCACATAGAAATGAGTCATTTTAAATTTGTCTCGGAGAGAAAATGTTGGTTTAATCTCTGAAGTCGGTGCTTCACGTCACCACTGACGCTGGATTCAGACCCTTCACGTACTTTCCTTCTAGTTCTAGTTCTTAACAACATCCGACCGCTGACTGACTGGAACGTCCTTCATTCCTCACTGCCCCACTTTAAAAAAAAAAAAAGAAGAATCTTGACTGTTTACATAGCGCGTGAGTTCCATACAGAGATAATTGCGCACACCGCAATCGTTATTGTCCTCCAGGGACGGAAAACTGCACTTCAGCCCACCAACGCAGAACACAAACTGGATTACAAATACAAACGACTCCACGCAAACACGCTGCGTTGCATAACACAAAAAAGGGAACAAAATAAGAGTGAGACCAGAATAAAGGAAAATAAAAATAGAACGGAGCGGTCCAGGTTTGCGGGTCGGTTTGTTTGCTCTGTTCAGAATGCCAAGTACATTTAAGAGGAAGGACTTTTGACTTGAACACTTTAGTCTTCAAGACTCTGTAGCGCCAACCTGTCTAAAGGACCTCGAGCAGAAGTGACCAAATCGAGCACAAAGGTGGAATGTCAGGATCCTTGGGTATGTGCGGTGCGGCATCCCAGCAGATCTAAACTCTGCGCACCGACCGCAGCAGTGACAGCACCCAGCAAAGACGCGGCCAGAAGATGATCCAGCACCAAGACATTTGGAAGGCTTCAGCAGAGTAACTGGAACCTTTATCAGTGCTCGGTTTGTGCAGTTAAACACACTGCTTTGTTTTTTTGGCACGCTGATTTTCCAGCTGGTTGTTATCACACCGCTGCTGCAGAGGAGATTCACAGTGTGGGTGAAACAGCCACAGGTGCTAAACCAACTCAGGTCGGAATATTCTGCACTATCATGGAAAAGGGGAAGAGGTGTGAGAAGGCTTCCTCGCCGTCCGCCTGGGCTTCGAATAAACACTCAGATATAACATTAAGATGATTATAGTCCTCGCTTATGGAATCAGGCTGCAACCAAACCACTTAAAACCCCATGTTGCCTCCTTCATTCTCTCTTTTTTAAAAGGAAAGTATAGATACACACACACACACACACACACACACACACACACACACACCATGCTTCTTTTTTTGTTTTTACGCAGCAGGTCCTACAAAGCAGCTCAGCAGTAACTGACTCATGAATGAGGCCTGAGCTGGACACGTTCAGATATGGGACAGCAGGAGATGCACCGCGTTGTTCCATTCACACAAAGTTCCCAAGATTGTGGTTTTTCATTCATGTGGTTTGTTTTTTTTTGGCTGGTTTTTGTTTTCATCACAGTAGCTGGGCGCTGCTCAAATGAAGGTAGGCACCTGTTTTCAGGTGAAACCCAAGAGACAGTGTTCTATATGTGCATGTCCTCCTTCACTCATTGTTCGCCGACAGTTTTTTCCAGCACCACATGTGAGCTGCATCAGTCAATAAATAGGTTCAACCTTGGAAGCAACCGCTATGAACCATTTCAGACGCCCTCATCTGCGCTCGCTGACGTCTCGTCTTATCCCCCGAAGGGCCGAACGCTAAGTTGGCTCTGTTTTTCATACCAGGAACTGGATTAGATTCCACAGCTAATGGGGACCATGGGGGGATACAGAAAATAGAGGGAAACTTGGCAGACAAGTTCTGGTTAGTGTGTTAGTGCGAGTCAGGGTGGTGGTGGTGGTGGGGGGGTGTTACTGGGATAATTCCGGTGTCGTAAAAAAAAGAGCAAAATTAACGCCTCACGTAGCCGTATCAATTACTCTGAAATGAGGGGGAAAAATAAATAATACAGTCGGGGGAGGTGAGATCATGTTTTAAAGGCGAAACCGGCTGAGCAAAAAAAAAAAAAAAAAGATGGCAGAGGAGCCGAGTCATGCACCGCATTAAGACATCACACCCCATAATAGTCACGCAGAGTGGACAGGATGGAAGCCACGCAAGGCCTTTCACCTCCAAAAAGTACCCGCCTGCAACCATGTGACTGTCTGCCAGCGATTAGGTTTCCTTCAGAAATGTTTCCCCCTCTGCAGTTGTCTGCAGGCAATCAGGTAGCCATCGTCGAGATGGAAATAGTATGTGTCGGAGGGATTTTTTTTGTTCTCACGCATTCCACTCCAGCAGCAAGTTAGAAGGCTTTTAATTTCTTACAAATAACATTTAAACATTGAATTTTTTTACTGTGAAACATTTTGGGGAGCATGATGCTGAAGAACATAAGCAAAATGGGAACGCTGTCTGCCAAAATCCAATCATTGTAATTATTAAACAATGTAAAACATTTGCAACCGATATGATGAGCGTAGCGCACTCGGCTGACCGGAACTCATGGCGTTGGAGCTGAATGTTTATCCAGGAGGGTTTAACCTCGGCTCGGTCGTTTTGCGATGCCGCTGCTCTTCGCGGTTCCACCGGGCGAACTAATCCTGTGGCGATAACTGGCAGAGGTCGAGGCCGGGACAGCTGCCGATCGGAGGAGATATTAACAGCTGTGAACTTTTAAGATGGCCGGGACTCAAGAGATTCAGTGACACGCCAGACGGGAGTCCAGAGATCGCTGTTGCTGTTGCTACTCCACTTTTAGCGTCATGTGCACAGCAGCCGTACGCTTTGGCCAGAGAAGAGAAGGCAGCCTGAGCCGCTCTACTCTGCTTCGCAATGAGCATCGAACACACTGTAGCCCATCCCTCCTTGGTCTGCGTGTTACTATTACAGTTAATGAGCAGTAGGGGGTCTCACAGTTATAAGACTAGTGACTGTTTTGATAGTGCACTCACAGGTCTTGGCAGTTCCTTGGTTCCTTGAAGAGCAACACCTAACTAACTACTGGTGGGAGGAGCCCCCAATATTAATATGATAAAATGCTTAAATGTTCCACTACTGACCTTTGACCCCTGGGAAAGCTGACAGATTTCTGGCCTCTCTCTGATCAGCTTGTGTCCTTGGAGGACGTCAGAAGAAGAGCTGAAGTCATGAGCTTGACGGTTTCTTTTGTTTGAGTGGGAGACAATCGCACGTCGTCTGCTCCTCCTCCACCTCGTCCTGGCAGAAGAAAAGAAAGCAATTAGTTCCCGTGTGTCCATCCGTCGAAGACACCCCACCCCACCCCTCCGCTACAATTAACCCGACCTCTGACCCGTCCCACAGACCTCTCTGTGGCTTTTGGCGGAACTCAAACAGCGGCTGTGCGGCATCACCATGTGTGCATACCACAACACACACAGAGTTTTCAACTGGGCAACCGGGTGAGACCAGTCAGGTGTTCCACTGCTGGACAGATTACTCACTTTACTACAAGGACTTGACAAGTATATAAAGATATGGACAGATATTTTCAAATTGGGTCGATTATTTTGAAAAAGATTTTGGGGAAAATCTGTCACAAAGACTCGGCTAGGCTTCAATGAATCAGGCCTGTCTTCCTCTGGTAGACTTCGTCTTGGGGATTCTTGTTTTTACCTGTTGTCACGTTGTCTTTATCCCACGTCTTTATTTTTGCCTCTGAGGGTGCGGCGTCTTCATACATCTGCCGGTTCTCCTGCAGCCCTCACTTCCTCCTTCACCGAGTTCCTCTGGCCAGTCCAGCTTGTATTTGGATCCAATTTCGATTTAAGTTGGGGCAGCATCATCTGCTGAGCACCTGCATTTTGCTGTTATTTGTCTTGTCTTGTTTTGTTTTAAGGCGAGTTCTTAATTGAATAATGTGATTTAGTTGTTTCCTGGTGAACTGGCTGCATACCATCTGCCTGCTGAGTACTTAACGGATAGCTTGCATTGTTCCCCACTTGCAAAACAGGCAATAATGTGGTATAATGCATTTTTTAACATTAAAAAAAGAATGTCAGGCATCCTAATGTGGATTTTTTTTTTTATTCTGCTGTTTCATAGGAACTGCTACCTCGCCAAGAGCATGAACAGTGAATGCGTGCACTGCAGGAAACGCCCTTCCAGAGCTGCACAGGAAGATCCCGCCAGTTGTTCACCGTTTGTTGGCCCAAGTGTGCTAAAGCGCGGCTCATCCTTTCACACACCCTCTGAGCTCAGCGCTCTTCCACACGCTCACAAAGAATCGCTGGGCTCTTTGCCTCATTTCATCCCTCTGCAGCAGGATTAGGGTTTTTTTTTTTTTTTGCACCTCGCAGCTGTTGTGTCGCGCACGCAACATAATGTAACGCAACCTCCCCACCCCACCCCTCACCCTCCTCCCCGGGTGGACGTGCGCTCACACGCAGGTTGTGTGTCTTCAAGCGTTTGGAGGAGTCGTGCATGAAGTTGGTCTCCAGAAAGTTTTGTGAACGCGGCCAACTGCTTCTCGCTTGAAACCCCTGAACCTTCACCTCCTGAAGGCTTCAGCTTATTTTTTTTTGTCCAAGCTTCGTGGTCGCACTACAACCACGCTGACATGCGCTGATAAAGCCACACGGTGTGAGATCTCTGGCTGGGCCCGCACACTGTGCTGCAGCGTTGAGGTGCCCACTGATGAAGACCTGCTTCTCCCACAGCAGCGAGAGCAAGTCGAGCTGCAGATAAGCCTTCTTGAGAGATAGCGGGACATCTAAAATTAGTGTTGCCAGGAGTCTCCACGACAGGGCGGCCCGAGAGTTCACACCGAGCGCCGCTCGTCTCTTTGTCCATCGCAGGGGCTGCACGTCTACAGCGTACACAATCGCATGTTAGATGGAAGGGTTCATTACGTTCACGGGTAGAGAAAAATGTGCAAATACATGAAAGTTTCCACCATCTGCTCTCAGGAAATAAACATTCTGATGGTGCCAAGGTTCATGTTTTTGGTTACGTTGCATTCTGGTGATGCAGTCGGCCCTGTTTTTTTTTTCGTTTTAATGCGATAAATTGATTCTCTTTTCTTCTCAAAAAGAAGAGGTTTACAAGTAATCTGGGTTATGGGCAATGTGGAAGTCCACAAACTGCATTAAAATGGCAATAAAATTAGCTTGTTTTGCTTCATATTGGTCACGTTATGCAAAATTCATTTTGAAATGCCTTCTGACAGTAATTCCTGCCTCTAGCCTTGTCAGTGAACTCTGGTCTGCACACTTGTGCACTCCTGATCAAAATCTCAAGACCAGTTAAGAAAGAGCAAGAATTTGCATTTTGCACTGATGGATCTAAATAAGTTTCTAAGTAGAGCTTCAAAATGCAAAAAGAAGAAATGGGAGCAAGAAACCAAAACTTTTGAGCAGGAAATTTATTGAAACCGACAATTTAACTGAAATAGGCTATTCATCAGCTAATCAAAAGTTTCAGACCATCGCACAAAAAGCCCGAAAACCCCCTAAAAACAGAAATTAAAGGGTAAAAAAAAAACACACTCAGTAATGAGTAGCTCCAGCATTCTTACTGATCACTTCAAACATTTGTTTTTGGCATACTTGATGCGAGTGTGTCTAGAAGACTAGTGGGAAATTTGCGCCAAGTGGCAAAGATGGCTTCACAAGGGGCATCCACCGTCAGGAACTGATGTCCACATTTGTAAACTCCCCTTGCCATCCATCCCCAAATGTTCTCATTTGGATTTAGATCCAACTAGTGATGTTATTTCCTGGAAGAAGTCCTTTGTCAGGTGGGCATTGTGAACTGCAGCATTGCCCTGTTGAAAAACCACCACACAGACGAGGGCCCTCAGTCATGAGGGATGCTGCAACATCTCCACAACTGTTTGATGCCCCTGTACAACCTGAAGCTCCATTGTTCCATTGAAGGAAAAAGCACCCCGGATCATGATGGTGCCCCTCTACTGTGCCGCATAGAGAACATCTCAGGTGGCCTCTCCTTGTCATGCCAGTAACGTTGGTAGGACCATCAAGGTTCATTTTTTTCTCATCAGAGTATAAAACTTTCTTCCACCTCTGAATGCCCGATGTTTGGTGCTCCCTTGCAAAATCCATACAGAAAATTTTGTGGAGTTGAAGGAGACGTGGCCTTTGAAGACGTTTTTTGTTTTTGAAGCCCTTCCCTTGTAGATGCCGTCTGATAGTTAATGAGCTGCAGCCAGCACCAGTAATGGCCTTAATTTGAGTCGTGGATCGTCTCGTGTTTTGACGGACAGCCATTTGGATTGTCCGGCTCAGCCGTTTTTTTTTCCATAACCCTCAGGATCTTTTAAAAATTTCAAAATGACTGTCTTGCTGCGTCCAACCTGAGCAGCGATGGCACGTTGTGAGAGGCCTTGCTTATGCCGCTCACCAATCCCACCACATTCAAAGACAGTGAGCTTTGTTGCCTTTGGCATTAAGAGATCTTGACAGAGTGATTACTTCACAGAAAATTCATCCAAATTCTTGCACAGATTTTGACTTTTAAAGGTTGTGGTCTTAAACTTTTGATCAGCTGATGAACAGCCTATTTCAGTTAAATTGTTGTTTTCAATAAATTGCCTGCTCAAAAGTTTTGGTCTCTTTCTCCCATTTCTTCTTTTTGCATTTCACATTTTGAAGCTCCACTTAGAAGAACCTTCTTTAGATCGAGCAGTGCAAAATGCAAATTCTCGCAATCCCTTAAATGGTCTTTAGATTTTGATCAGGAGTGTACCTCTCACAGGTTAGCGACAGCACCACCAGCCAGGTGTTGATGTTGCTCAGTCTCCTGAGATCACTTCATGGCCACCAGCTGTTGTCTGTCTGTCTGTCTGTCTGTCTGTCTGTCTGTCTGTCATTTCGTGGGAAGGTACTCACCTGTTGTTTAGGGCTATTTTCCCCAAAGCCCAAAAGCAATAAAATTTCAAAAGCAATAAATACATAATTGAATAGGTCTGTGACATGACTTCAGGCAACACTGTCAACTTCTTGTCCTCTACACTTCAGATCCCCGAGCTGTGACTGTGTCCCAGTCCATTTTGTTTCCTGGTTCAAAACCGAGTCTACCTGCAACCTGCCAAGAAATAGAAAAAAATGAAAACGAGTGCAACACCTGCTAATCAGCTGTCCACTTATCTGGAGATATATGTAGACAACCAGACTCCATTGCTCGTTTATTCACGTTATCAGCGTGTGTGCTCGTGTGCGAGCTTGTGTGCGCCTCGCCTGTATGCAGTCCAGATGTGCATGATTTATGTTTGCTGCAGCAAAGTCAAATCAGACGCCAGATTACTGTTTAAGGCTACTATCTTCGACGTAACTTCAAAAGGTCCTGCATCCACATATCTAATCTTGATTAAATACCGCCACAGCGAAGACCTCCGTGCGCTTGGCGTCCGTTTGGGCCACAGTTTTGTCGAGGAGTCCTATAATTTGATAGTTTGACTTTGCCAAAAAAACAAACAGATGTAAATCTCGCGCGAATGTGAGAGCGAAGAAAGACGTGGTTCCATAGCGAGAATCCCTCTCTCGCCGTCATTGGACCTTACCAAGAAAGACAAGGACAAGACAAGTAGGGAAGTTATGCGTTTAAGCCCTGCTCCACCGGATCAAGTCAGTCACAAAAAAATCTAGAAAAGAACACACTGTTCTGCCAGCGTGTACCGTAGTGCTGACCCTCAGCAAGTTCACAGCATCACAGGCTCTGGAGAAAGCTCTGCTTCCCCCGCCTCCTCCTCCAAACCTTCATCCACTCTGCAGGCAGAGGGAAGAACTCTGAGGCCTGTTTCAAATCCAAAACTGTGTAAATCTTGTGGCAGGAGTCCATGAGGCGGTGCAGGGGAGGGGAGGAGAGGAAGGGGGTGGTATTGGAGGGGGTGAGGATAGTGTTTGGAGGATTAGCCCCGGTCCAGGTGGTCTTCATTTAGCCCCCTACCCCCATGCGGGGTACTGTGACCTGCTCTACGAACTCAGCACGTGGTCATCGCAGCTTCGACGCGGCCTTGGCCTTTCGTTCCGCTTCTTTTTTTTTCTTTTCTTTTTTAAAAATACAGTTTGCAGTTTGTAAGTGAAACTCTGCAAGCAATAAAGCTTGAAAATGCAAACGCAAAGCCTATTTCTCAAGTTGCCTCTTTTTGCAACCTCTGTAGCAGTTTCTTGGAAGTTAGCGTGTGAAGCGTGGTCAGAAGTGAAGTCAGCAGCTTTGCTGAGGAGAGTTGTGCACTTCAAGTGTTTCGACCTGGAAAAATACTATTAAAAAAGTCAAGTCAGAGTAAATTCATTTATATCGTAGGTATACCGACCTTTTCCAGCCCCTTGAAATCAGTGTGCCAGGTACAAACCCTGCGCTGGTGCGACTTAGAGTTTGAAGTTGTGTAAACAGGTCTAAATGGCAGGCAAGCTGGCGAAGATCTAAGAGAGACTCTGATCAAAGGCACCTCCACATGCAGCCAGCGTCGGTGCTCGCCGTTTGTGCGCGTCCCACCACGAGATGACAGATGCAGATCAGTCTGCCGCTGCTGCTGCGGTTCCCCTCCGAGGCCCCTCCATCGCATTTCGAAAGTCTCTGTTTGCACAACACCAGCCCCCGGGAAGCGCACTCACCTGCACCACAGCTCACACAAACACCTCACATGGGCCGCTTCCACTCAGCTGAGGCCAACACGTGTACTCAAACAAGGCATTCACAAAAAAGCGGATCCTCGGCCGACAATGAGGAACATATCAGCGAGAGGGGGAGACAAATTACTCTGCTTCAAGCTGAACGGACAAGTGGCATGTGAGTGACGGACAAATTGTCAAGGTAGGGGCCTTTGTGAGTAAGACACATTTATCCCCGACACCTCTCGAGCAAACAAAGGCTGGGAGGAAGAAGAAAGAGGATCGGTGAAAGAAAGAGAGGAAGCCTGAGGCGAGGGAGTGGGGGTGGGAGGGGGGGCATTGCTATCCCCCGGTGCGGCTTGCCCCGCTCGGCAAGAACCGTCTCTGAAAATCTCCTCGACGACGACCTCAACGAAAAAGAAAAAGAAAAAACGGAGCAAAGTAAATGTCTGTCCAGGAAGTCCAAACTCCAGCGGAGTTTTTTTCGACGATTATTGTTTGAGGTGACATTGCATGAGAGCTGCTTTTGGCCGGGCTGCTTCCTTGCAGTCCAATCCCGGGTTTAAAGGGACCACCCATTAGCCTTGCCTGAAGAAATGCCCATTCAGTCACGCCGCCTATTCACTCACCGAGCTGCCTCTCTGAGTCTGTCTTGCTGGGCATGGAGCTGGACGAGGAGGTGGGGAAAGTGGAGGGGGGGGGTGTCCAGATTTCTAAAAGGGGATATCTGGGGAGTGATGTCTGGTTGCTGTGGGCCGCTAACCGGGACTGATTGGAGGGGTGGGGGGTGGTGGGGGGTTAAGGGGGTTTCCTGCAGGGCTTTGACTCGCTCCGGGGCCGTGTCCCGGAACAATCGACAGCTAAAGCTCCGGGGGAGGGGGGCAGTGCTTGGTGAGAGGGTAAAGGTTAGCGGTAGGGTGGGCGCACGTTGTGCACGACGGTGACAGTGACACTGACGTTGACGGCAGCGCACAATGCGGCAGCAAGCAGCTGTGTGGGAGGTGACAGCGGGGTGACGAGGAAGGCTGAGCACGGCGGGCGCTCCACTGACAGACTCTCTTGGAGCAGAGTGCCACAGTGAAAGGGACTTCAGTGGAGGGCCAAGCCACGGGGTTTGCTGGGCAAGGCACAAGCAGTCAGAAAGTGTGCGTCCTGGGCTCAGAGTGAAAATGTGTTTATGTGTCCCTGTGGTCGGGTTGAAGAGGACGGTACCTTGGACTGGACGAGCCACGAGGGATTGGACCCACCTGAGCTTGGCCTCACGTGTTTCGCAGCATATTACAGTTCCCTGTGTCCGTCTGGAAATGTGGCTCATATTATAGGGGGAAGGAGTAGCTCGGCGCTACACAGCAAGACCGGAAATTGATTCAGACTGAGCGCATTGAAGGGAAAGATCTAATTACCAGACAATTCATCGGTTTGGGATTCTGGGTTTCAGTCGATTGTTGTGAAGGTGCAACCCCCCAACCCCCCCAAAAAAAAATTGAAATTCCTTGATCAGATTAGAGCCTGATGAGATTTCCTCCGCTTACCTCTATACCACTGGAACTTGGCCCAGTTTACAATGCGGCTTGCGTCACAGCTCACGCAGCTGCAAGACATCTGAGAATCTCAGCGCTGCGACCGATGAAGGTGTCAAGGAAGGGCACCAAAAATGGCAAAACAGCGAAACAAAGAAATCCTTCAATTCATTGTTTTCCTGAAAGCATTTATGCAGATAGTACTTAGTACTTAGTATTTCTTTTTCACTGAGTGATGCTCACCGTGCAGATAAGGCTCCTGCTTGCGGTATTTGGAATGCGTTTTATCAACAAACAGCCGGAGGGGGGATGCTTCCGTCTGACTGTTTATCAGGGGGAACAAGCACAGGCAGTCAGGAACCTTCACGAACACAGTGTGTCCACTGAACTGTACAGGAGGAATACTTCCTTGCAATAGTGAACAGTGAACAGGTTTGTTTTTCCTGCCCTTCCTGATTGCAGGGTCAGCGAGTGCGTGTGAAATACATCCGTTTTCTGTGGCATAATGTGCCAGCGCAGCAGAAAAAAAACTGTGTTTTAAAATAGCCAGGCTCATCCCAGGAGTGGTTCCCCAAACAGAACACCTCCCTTCTTCCTTGAGCTCGATGGGGCCCGGAGAAGGAGCCCCAGAACTCCGATAACTACCCCCATCCATTCACTGACACACTGGTTCATATTTTTGTGGAGGTCCATTGACTTTCTCCTTTTCAGTCTCCCTTTAATCCCTGGGTCTGTGTCCTCGGTGGCTCTCTACAGAAGGGCTATTATTCAGGGCCTTATTACTGCGCCCCTCACGGCTTATCTCCTTCCTGGTGACAGTCTTTTCAAGCCTCTCCCTAATGACCTGGGGAAGCTCACATGCTCAACTTCCCAGGGCTGCGAGGCCCCGCTGATGTCAGAGGGGGTGGCCCCCACGCAGGGGCTCCTGGTCCTGCCAAAAGAAAAAGCAAGAGAGGAGGCACGGAGAGGCCACGGAACCGCCGACGCCTCGTGCAAATTCACGCTTCCCCCACATCTGCTGCCTCCATCTCCCCCGTGCAGGTGACAAAAGCCCAGCCCAGAGTTGAGGGATGAATCCTCCAAGGAACCGGGGGGCCAAGAGGAGTTGCGGCCATTCTGATTAAAATGAGCTCAGGAGCTCCACAAGGGCTGTGTCAAAATCTGTTTGGACGAGGTAGCGGGAATACCTGTCCAGTTGAGTTGAGCCCTAAACATCACGTCACGTCAACGACAGTCTAGTTCTCACTTCTGGGCAACAGAAACATCATTTTTTGAAAGTAGGTGCCATATTCATGTGCACATTGGATGATGCATGATGACGATAGGACATCTCAAGATGTTTTCTTTTGAAATCAAATCTTCTTTGTCTATTTCTAGATGGTGCAAGTGGGCAAACTTTACAGTGATTTCATTAGTCGAATGGTCCAAAAGTCGCTCCTCCTCCAGAGTCGCCCGCTGGCAGGGATGTAGCCTTGTAACCTTTGATTAAGAGCCAACTATTCAGCTGCATCAAGACAGGAGAGTGGTTTAAATTGCCTTCATACCAGTGAAAGCTTTAAACTCTCTCTCTCTCTTTACACGGACCTTCTCGTTCCTGTAAATTAAGAGAGCGCATCTGCAGATGGCCACGCTGGTTCACTTCAGAGACAAACTGCCTCGGCCTCCCCATTATTCCGCCCCGGCACCAACACACACACAACACAATATCACACGTACCACAGCAGCTCCAGCTGTTTTGTGGCCACAGCTTCGGTAATTCACATGCAATTAGGTATCACACATGTGCTGAGGCGACTGCTGCGAGGTTGTGATCTGCTTGTTAACGGGACTGTCAACGTGTGCGCACCCTCTAATTATCATCACCGTCCTCAACCATGTGGCGTCTCTGCTCAGGTCCCAGAAAGACGCGGCCGTCCATGAGACTTGTATCCCAGACCCTTCAGGGCACAATAAGCTGACTGCAAGTTGGGTCATCGGAGGCCCGCACGCCGCTGGCCCACTGTTACACAGGGACTGATAAAATTGTGCAACAGGTGTCTTCCTGCTCCTGCACATGGCACACAGGCCCGTCGGGGCCTCTGGGCTCATGGGGGAAACGACCGTCCTCAGTGGACATATCTGTGAATCGTAAAGCACTCAAGGCTTTGAGAGAAAGACGATGAACTGCTCCAATTAAGAGTGTAATGACTTTAGTGAGGCCATTTACTGCACAAACAGAGGGCGCATGCTGGGAAGGCCCTGGAGGAAGTTCTGTGGTCCTCTGCCTGTTTTTTATTTTTATTTTTTTATCTCTGCACCTGTTTTTTTTTTTTTTTTTAAAGTGCTGTCTTATATATGCCCATCTGGTCAACCGCAACAGCTGCACAAAAAAATGTGCAGATGTGCGAAATATGCCGCATTGTGCATTAGTACAGAATGCAAAAAGGAAAGTCTGTAATGTGCTTCCACATGCACTTGAGCGAGTCTTGAAATGTGATGAGCTAGAATGTAATCACAGTGGCAAAGAAGCACCTGACTTGTTCCCTTTGTCTCCACCCAACCTCCAGTTTTGGGGAAGAGAAAGACACCTGAAGCCACCTCTAATTAGTCCGTCACACACATCCCTCCTGCCTACACCTGCAAAGTTAGCATGGAAAAATAAAACAGGCCCAGGAACTGAAAACCTGACAACTTTTGACGATTTAAATGCAGGAGCTCTACTGGTGAAGAAACGACAGTCTCTGGAAAATGGGAGACTTTCTTTTCCCCCCACAAGACTGCACACGCTCCATATGATGTCGCTTTAGCCACTTCTGAGACGGCGTAAGGCAAGAGAGTAAAACATCCCCTTTCCCAGGCTCGCAGTCTAACATTTAGAGGGACCAATGTGGCCAAAGTGCTCTATAAATAACACTTTTCCTTACAAAATGTCAATTTTGTGTAAGTCTAATTATGGGTTTAAAGAGGGTTTTAACTTTTTTTCCCCCCTGAGGCTATCTATATATCACCTCAACCCTATATATTGTCTTCAGAAGGAATATATATCCATGGCAGGGCACTCACAACACTCAAATGGAAAAATCAGTAATATGGCAGACATCCCACCCCATTTTACAAACAGCCAATCACACTGCGCTGCTATATATATATAACCACAGATGACAGGCATAATATAGAACATCTCTGAGTGAGCTAATTAATTGAATTTTCATCTTCCACAATACAGAACACCACTGATCAAGTTGTGTAAGTGAAGTGAGATATTTTTTTTCTCTTTGTTTATTTGAAAGGGACAATAAGCATTAATGAACATCATTATGTGAATAAAGATGTAAATGCATCAGAGTTAGCAAGCCTGCTGATTAACATCCGTAGTCCCTTGGCAGGTAAAAGAGAAGGAAAAATAGTAGTAGTACTAATGGCAATCATAAACAAAGGGGAGAGAGTAATACACATTGGTCATGCACCCTGGCTACTTTGGCTGAATGGTTAGTGCGCGACTAATACCCGGGAGTCTTTGGTTCGTAGTTTCTGGTTTTCTCAGAGAACAATGATGGATGACTCTGTTGAGTGGTTGACACGGAATCCAAATTGCATGGGATGCAGTATCGCCCTTGGTCAAATGTTCAGTTTCAAAAAATAGAATGTTTGATTGACAGATTTACCAGATGTGTAATCGGTCGTATCAGAGAGTCCTTGTGTGCTTTTAAGAAGTTGGTGTCCAAATCATAATTTTCCTTGGCTTTAGAGCTGTTCAGTGATCCTATGATATTGGCTTCTTCCATTTCAGATATCTCCTCTATCTTGAATATAGGTTGTAATGCTGATTAAATATCATCAGTCGGGCCAAAGATAATTAACTTGTGGGCTGGATTTGAGTTTGATACATGTGTCATAAGTGCTTTAATTTTCATCAGAAAATTATTACTACTGTATTTTATGTCATCAGAGGAGAAAATGTTGTTCCAGTCAAGTTCCTTCAAAGCCACTTCTTCTTGCTATGTGTGGCATACTATCAGATGTAGTTTAAACTGTTTTAGAGGAACTATTTGGTAAGTTTTCTTGTGGAAAGAAATCCCAGTTTTTGTTAAAATCACCAATTAAAATGATCTTGTTTTTTTGTCACATAAATTAAGAAGTGCTTTAAGTTGTTCGTAGAAATCCATCTTACGCAGGGTTCACACTGGATGTGGAAGCGCCGCGTAGCGCCCTAAGTTCATTGATCAGTAATGATCAGTGAACTGAGGGCTGCCGGAGAGGTAGGATTTAAACCAGTTGAGGGGTGTGTGAGTGATGCCGATAGAGAAGAGTCTGTCCAGGAGGATGGTGTCGAAGGCTGGACTCAAGTCAAGCAAAATGAGGAAGGAGAAGATCGTTGGTGATTTAGAGGCGTGCTGTTCCAGTACGGTGGAGAGGTCGGAAACCAGACTGAAACTGTTCAAAAAGATTATTGTGAGAAAGGTGGAAATGGAGCTGAGAAGCGACAGTTTTTTCAAGAATCTTGGAGAGAAATGGAAGATTGGATATGGGACGGAGGATATTGAGGTCATTCAGATCTGCGCCAGGTTTCTTGAGTATTGGGTGACAGCGGTTGTTTTGAGGGGTGAGGGAACAATTCCAGTGGTGAGGGAAGAATGGATGATGAGGGTGATGAGAGGGGAAAGAGAGAGAGAGGGTGATGGCTTTGACAAGAGAAGTTGGGAGGGGGTCTAGCTGGCAGGTAGAAGGTTTGGATTTTTGAATCAGGTCAGTGGTATCGGAAACTGATGGCAGAACAAATTCTGAGAGTGACTGGGAAGGGGACTGAGAGGGAAGAGTGGAAGATGAATCGTGAGAGGAGCTGGGAGTAGGTTGTTGGTGGGTCTTGTGAATTTTAGTTGTAAAGGAGGATAAAAGGGTGTTGCAAAAGGCAGTGGAGAACATCTGTGGAGGGAGAGAGTCAGGACCATGAGTAATATTACTAAGAAGTGAGAACAGTCTTTGAGTTTCCTTCATTTGAATCGATTAAACCAGAGTAGTAGGAGGATTTGTCCTGTGAGATACAGTTCTTGTAGTGGAGAACATAACCATATTGATAAATTTCATTGTTCACAGTGAGACCAGTCTTACTGTAGAGTTGGCGTCCGTTGGATGTGAGCTGTCTGAGAGCTGGAGTGAACCATGGAGAGGAGCGGGTAAAAGAGAAGGATCTGGTTTTAAGTGGGGCAAGATTGTCCAGGAGGTCATGGAGGCTGTTGTTGTAGTGGAGTACCAATTCATCAGGGGTGGAACAGCTGTCAGCGTGGAGGGAGTTGATGCTAGTTGAGAGAATGTCCAATTGGGAGATTGAATTTGGAAAGTGTAAGGTAAACATTGAAGGATACCAGCATGTGATCAGAAAAGGAGAGGGAAGCTGTGCTACAGTTAACAGGAGAGAGGCTAGAGCAGCATATTAAATTAGAGTATGTCCTTTTGAATGTGTAGGGAAGTTGATATACAGTATTGCTGAAGTCCAAAGCTGTCAATGCAAGATAAGAAAAAAAAAAAAGTTAACTCCAACACATTCTAAATTGATAATGTTAAGCCACTCCAAGCTGTTTCATTTTAAGTGGTTTTTCACATCCAAAAGGACCCTCAAACCTTTTCCCTGAACTCTGTCCCTGCTGAAAACATTGGAACCATGCATTGTAACAACAGCTTCAGTTGAACAGGGTGACAACCATCTTTCAGACAAGCCCAAAAAAAAAAAAAAAATCAATATTGGAATTGATCATTAAGTGCTCCAGTTGTTCTATTTTGGGGGTCAAGCTCCTTACATTTAAGTGGCAACCAAGTAGACCTTTTCTTTTATAATGAGGGTCCCATATTTTCCTTTCCTGGTTTAAAGTTTAGAATAATTTAAAAGACCAATGTTTTTCATTACTGGGTTTCTATAAAGAGGGATTTTCCCTTGTTGATTTTAGTTTGTGAAGTGACCTGTCCTAATGAGTGTGTCAGTCCTGGTCTAATCTGTGCGTCAAGTGAGTCCGGAGAGTCAATAGGGGTTAGTAGCATCTGGAGCCTGCAGGGGGCGCTGAAAGAGGCGATGTCCTCGGAATGCTCCGTGGAGGAAGTGGTAGGCACTGAGGAGGGGATGTGTGAGAGGCGTTGTTTGTACAGTATGCCGGATGTTGGAGGTTAACGTGCGGCTTCCTAATTTGATTGGGTGAAGTCTGTCAAGACCAACGTATTGTAAATCCAGACCTGTGCGTCGTGGAATACTTCGCCATGGAAAAAAGAGGGTTTAAAACACAATTCTGCTGCAAGATTGGCATTTAATTTCACCAGCAATCACATCTTTACTGTATGTTTTTATGTACAATTGTCACGACAGAGCACAGGGTCATTTAGATGGCCTTGCCTGTTAGGACTTTGTCTGTATAATCCTTTTAAAATTTGGTATTTGTTTTATTCCCTGAGGATAAAAGAAGGCAAGCGCTAAATGTTAAGTGATACAGCAGGCTGTGAATTGTGCCTTCTAAAGCCTGAAATACACCTCCTCCCTCCCTCCCCAGTCTAGACTCCTGCTGCGATGGATCCTGACAAGGCCGGCGGAGCTAAAGAAGAACCCCAGGATCGCTTTCCTGCTACGGCAAATACAGGCATCAAAGGGGAAGCGGGCGGGGAGAGGAGCCCTCTGATACTGAACGGAAAAACTGTTTTGACATCCAGGTTTAAGTAATTATTGGATTTGGATGAGAGGGGGGGAATTCCATCCGGTGTGAGGAAAAACAAACAAAACCGGAGATTGCAAATTATTCCCGGGAAAACGCAGGAGTCCCGCTCCTCGCCCCGGGGGCCGGTGCACATTACATCACGGATGCGTGGAACAATGGAAAAATGCAAGTTGGTACAGTGCAGGAGAGCCTCTTAGCTCCCCCCGCAGGGTCAGCAGCAGGGCAGAAGAAAGGCACTGCACACGAGGGGGTGGAGGTGAGGGGGGCAGCTGACACGAGTTAATGTAACTCTGCCAAATAAAAACAAGATGTTGTGGGTCTACCACCCAAAAAAACAAGTCTAAAGTGGGCTAAGTGGATGCGGAGCGCGTTCCTGCCGGATGAATGTGCAGCCGCTCCGACACACGAGCGACTGTGACTCGACTTGTTCCACATCTTCTGTGCCAGCGTTTTCTCTAATTAGAAATGCAACGCAAAAAAAAAAAAAAAAAAAAATGCAACATGTAATCATGACCTGGGAGGCACTAGTCCTCTTCCAAATGCAGGTGGAGGCAAATACAAATTGTACTCGAGCAAACCCCCGGGTTGGAACAGGCAGATGGACGGACCGCATGCGGAGAGCCCCGGGAGAGAAAAAGGAAAATTGTGCAAATTACTGCTTTGCATTTCACCTACTCATCATTTTTTAGCCGAGCCCCATTTCATAATGAGCATCCACGGACAGAACGCCACATTCAAACTGGCACTCAGCAGAAGTTCAGGGAAGTGCAATGGCAACATTCAGCCTAATTTACAGAAGTAAGAGTGGATGCTGACTAAGTGGATTTTTATGCTGTAAAGACGGGTGGTGTTTGCGAATGTCAAGAGGTTCAGCCGCAGCCTGGACTCTGGATGCTAATCTGGATTATTTTTTTTTGTGTTAAATTTGAATTTTCCTCCATGACTAAACCAAACAGATCTGGATTTGTGGTGGTATCACGTGAGTCGGTGCTACAGTACCCCTACCCCACACCCCCGGTCGTCCTTCTTCTGGCTGGGCAATCAATCAGCGTGTACCTGCCGCTAAGGAAAACAAAACATGCACCTCGCCCTTTTGACCCGCGGCCTCAAAGTACATCAGCCATAATGACACCTCTTAAGAGCGCGGCAAGGAGCGACTGCTCCGCTACCTACACACTACAAACTCTGCACATACCAGCCGCCACCCCCCTCCACACACACTCGCCTGGCTCTGGCCAAACCACACAAACACAGAGTGCGCCGACCTGCTGTTGTCCGCTCTCCGTCACACTTAAAACATATGAGCCATAAAAGCCCCCCGGTGAGTATCTCTCTCTCCCAGTTTGCAAACTATCTGGAATGCCTCAATTTGTCTCCCTTGACCCCCGAGGGGCCTTGCGGTGTGTGGCATTGTGTGTTTTTACGGGGATAATATAGCTTTTAACAACCGCTGGTGTGCATTCTCTGCTTCAGCGATGCACATCAAACCCCCTTGCTGGAAAATCACTGATCTGCGGCGACTTGCTGCATCCAGCCACGGACTCTGGTGACCCTCTGCAGCAAGATTCCATCTGCACCATGCGGTCGGCACTTCCTAAACTCCTCACAGCTACGGCCTCGGTCTTGCATGTCTTGAACGATGCAAGATCTTTATCTTACATTTAAAAGAACAATAAAAGTGAGTATGTTGAAGAAATATGTTTGTTTATTGCTGATTGTCATTAAAAATAAATATTCATGTTAGATTTTCTGTTTTGTTTGAGTATTACAAGGAAATGTACCTAAAATAAAATGTGACTGTCATTGTTGGAGGACAGCTATTTTATTTTATTATTATTGTTGTTATGAATGAATATGAATGTTTTGCTATTTATTGTTTTTTTAAGCTCTTTGTAAAAGTATTTCTTTGAGTGAATGCGCAGATAATACAATATTATTCTTCTCTCTGTTCCCTTTCATTCAGGAGTTGGGAATGTTAGTGTCTAATTGTTTTGTTTTAACTGAATGGATGAAAATTTTTTTTTTAATTAAAAAAATGTCTTGTGCTTGCATGCTCATGGTGAGAACCAGAAGCCAGTGCAAGGCACAAAAAATGGCTGAGGTGGTTCTGCTTGAATGGCTTAAGTTGGCGCATGGCGCCGGAAGTTTTTGAAAAGTGGCTTGCACGGTGCACAGAGACAGCAAAGGAGCTGCAACCTTTGGGTCCCTAATGTCCCCTCACTTCTGGGGGACATCTGCTGCCCTCAACGCTTAATGCCAGCCTTGCAACATGCGGCTTAATGGCTTTCAGGTTTGTTTTCTTCCTGTGCCATCTAAGACCTTCTCTTCATGGCGACTCGGCCTCAAATTAGCTAAAGCCTTAAATTTGCTGCTGTTATAATTGGACGGTGCAGCAATTACAAATGGGAGCGAGGTTTGACAAAGGGTCAGCGTCGCTCCTGCTGGAGCAGTTGTGACTCAGAGCTCAATCGAGCTTTCTCCGTTTGCTCCTTTTGCGTCTTTTCTCAGTGCAAAAAGGAGCAAAAAAGGGAGGAAAAAAAGTAGCAAGTCCTTGCAAAGGGAGCAAAGGGTGTCATCCGAGCCCCTCCACACTTGGAGGCCTGCATCGCTGATAGAATCTGACCTTTATCAATGGAATACAAGGTGAGGCATTGCAGATTCAATGGTTGTATCGTGTGTGTATCTTGATGAATTTTAAGTGGTTCTATGTAAAATGTGGGTGGTCCTGATGGGCAGATACCTCAGGTCATCCTAGAGGGCCGGCCTATTACTAAAGAGTTTTCTAAATGGGACAAGGATCGATTGGTGTCTGAGAGCGCAAGCCAACACCAACCCAAGCAAGTTCCAAGTCGTGGCCTTTTCTTTTTAAGGCATAACTGATGGATCAAAGTTCACACACCTGAACATGCAGTAACTTAGATTTTCTCTTAACTAACTGTTAAGCTAATAGCAACAAAGGGACTAAAATAGGATAGGTCATTATTTGCATAAAAAAAAAAGTAAGCTAAGTCGCGATAGCTATTGTACATATAGTCTCTAACAGGCAGAGGTCAGCTTCTGTGTAATGTATTTTGTAATGCAGAAGATTTACAGACTAACAAACTGATTAGCTTTGGGTTTAAAGGGAGGTTCTCAATAAACAAATCAGGGGGCGTTTTGATGGAATAAATTGTTGCAAAAAAAATGCCAAAGTGAGTGAAATCTTTTGTATTCTCACAGCACCGATAGCACCGGCTGCAGCCGTTTGTGCTCTTCAACCTCTGTTTTCTTGACACGCCCAGCAGTGAGTGCTTCTTTGGCCCGGATTTGCTCTGGTCCCAGCGACCGTTGTAATGATAATCCCCGGCCTGTCATCTGCTGAGGCTGTGAGGTTTCCCAACGAGAACCGCGGCCTGTGTTTGCAGCTCGCTGCGTGGACTTGGCCTGACACTCGTCTTCAACAAGCACCTCTGCCCTCAGCGTTTGATCTACTCTTCAATTACACCATGTAGCAATCATCTCCGCATCCCAAAGGTGGTGATTGAAGTTAAAAGGATTCACACCGATAATTTGCCGACGCATGCGGCGACGTCAGGCGGCCACGTTTTCTGAAAGCAGAGTTGTTTTTTTTCTTTTTTACGACTTGGTTATTTTTGACTCTTTCATCTGTAATTGCGGATATTTTATTTTTCCGCTTCATGTCCGCGCCCTTTCGCGCAGCCCCGAGCTACGATGACACCCTCAGGTTTACACGTCTGCTAATCTTTTCGGAAACGGGGCCCCTCTTGTGCACATCCAGTAACCTTTCTTTAAGTGACAGGTTTTTCCAGAGGTGTAGAAGGGGCAAAGTATGAGTGACTTGGAATCTAGTGGAAAACTGCACTCAAGGGAAACACCAAGGGGCTTAAGATACACAAATATAACACATGACAGGATTAGCACCTCGGATAGAATTGCATAAGAATCTGAAAGTGACTGATACTGCCAAGGGAATTTAGGCCTTACAATAAAGCCGCTTTGAATCAATATCACCTCCTTAAAGTGGACATAAAACACAAAACATAGTTATCATAATTTCATAAACTATTACATATGTTTTAACACTAATGGCAAAAGGTATTTCAAAATACAGCCATTTAAGTTTAGCTGTTAAACCAACGGGCGGCGCCATTGCTATTGTGTGGGCAGACATGACGTCACGGCATTGTTGGCTGAACTCGTCAACCCAGCGATCTTAACTGGAAATAACTAAGAATTGATTAAAAATGGCAGGAAATAGAAGCTAAGACATAAACGAAAAATGGTCTAACTTGCCAATATCAATGATTGGTTGAATAAACCTAATTAAAATGTCTATTATACCTAAATCTGTATCTTTTCCAAGCACTTCTAAAAACATTAATATTATATTTAGCCAGTTCATTTGGAACAACAGAAACGCTAGACTCTCACTTGAGTTATTATTTTTGCCTTATGAAAGGTGAGGACTTTAAATGGTATTAGTGGGCCACCCAACTCAGTTCTGCAATGTACTACTTCTCTTCATCCACACCACCTGCTTAGGTAAATATTGAACAAAAATCAGTTTCAGATTTGCCCATAAAGCAGTATTTATACCCCTCAGATATGAAGACGCTGAAAAAGCAGACAAGAAACCCTTTCGTGAAAAATATAATATCAGTATGGTATGCAGCGCATAACTTTGTTGATGAAACAATAACTGTCACAATTTACTCCAATTTACGCCTATCTGGGGAAATGGACAATTCAAACCAGGTAAACTGGACAGAGGATTCAAATCATGGGCAGAGAAGGGAATTGAGATGGTCTGGAACCTTTATTTTGATTGTATCCTTCTCAGATTTGATCAACTGTAAAAGTCTAATCTGAATCAACTTTGTCAAGTATAGTTTAGTGTAGTTTTTTTTTTCAAACATTTGCAATTAAGAAATTTTCTAGCATCAAAATACAAAACAATCATGGCCACACCCCCGCTATCGATTGCTGAGGAAACTGCTTATAATTTGGCTGGTAAGAAACACATATCTAGATTTAATAACCTTTTAGATAGATTAAATGCCTGAAGAACAGACACACAAGATATTAGTGAAGAAGACTGGGGAAGGGCATGTACTGCCTTTTATTTTATTTCATTTTGTTCCATTTTATTCTCATTTTTATTTATTTATTTATTTATTTATTTAATTTTGCTTTATTAGTTTGATGTCGGTCGTCATTGTGTTTTTTTTTTATTATTATTCTTTTGTGTGTGAATGTGTGACTGTTTGAGGGGATATATATACATATGTATATATATACATATATATATATATATATATATATATATATATATATACTGTATATACATATAAAATATATACATATATATATTACACACACACACATATATTTGTTTGTACAATTGACATAAAGTTTGAAATGCACTTGAAACTTCAATAAAAATATTGTTTAAAAACACAAAAAGAAACCTTTTACAAAGTCAAGTTAAAAAGCCACCTCTTATTCCAAAAATAAACAAACAGAAAACTACTGAAGCGACGCGGTAATTTTTTTCTGTCACACGTCTCAACAAAGGAGCCATTTATTGCTGTACCTCCCGCACACAGGCGGTGCGCAGCCATCCACCCTGTCCACCATTGTTGTGTGGCGTAATCCACAAGAATCTGCGGCGGCTGTGCTCAATCCTCCATGTCATCCTCAGACAGCATTATCCAGGGCCACTCTTATTTATAGTCCACTAAACATGGAGACTTTTGCTCCGGATAAAGGATAAACCCTGCCAGGATTAGAATGATTCAGCAGTTTCAGTCTGATTTATAAAAGGGCTCGGGAGCCATGAAGCCCCGACGTCATCCACGCACATGACAAAAAAAAAAAGGCTTTCATTTTAAGAGCTTGGCAGTGATTACACGGTAGGCCAATGGTTCTTGGCTACTGTATGGTTGAGAAATAACATCAGGCCACAACGGAGAAGCTGTATGAAAATGGAAAATGTCTGGACCCTTTTGTGTCTCCTTCACTGCATTTGTGCTGCCGACGCCGCCAGAGAGCACATTGTCCGCGGATCGTCTCCTTTATTTCCCCTCTTCAGCTCGTTCCGCGGTGCAGCCATCATCCATCAGCCTGTCGTGACAGGTCCTCAAGAAAAAAATAACAAAAAGAAGAGAGATGGGGGTGGTGGGGGCAAGTCAGGTGGATCATTGTTTTATAGCTGGAAGAATAAACCACCTGTGGCGGCGGCCGTTCTTTTGATCATTTCTTTGCCATCCGTGAGCACAGGATATCATGGAGGTCGTTGACGTCTTTGAAGGTCATTGTGAGCCGTCATTTGTGCCGTTTATCCTTCTAAAGGGCTTTTTTTTAAAAAGAAGAATTAGAGGGACGAGGGAGAAACCATGAAAGGTGGGAGCGGTGGGGGGTGAAAATTCAAAACAAATTGGGAAGCGTTAAAATTCTTCCATTGTGCGCCGAGGGCTCAGGCAGATTAGCGTCCCGCCGGCCCACCTGCGCTCCAAAACCCCCTCGTCACGTCTTTTCACAGCTCAAAGAAAGAAAAAAAAAAGTTTCCTGCCGATTGTTTACGTTTCTGGCCACTTCTTGTGGAAACTTGACACACGTTGGCGACGCAGTTGTCAGAGGCTTGACCCCTGACCCCTGGCTAGCCAATCAGAGCCCACCGTCGCCAACGGCAAAGGAAATCTGTCTTACCGTGTTTTTTTCCACCGAAAGACGAGGTGAATCAGTTTGTTTCCTCCCACCAGGTCCGTGTGTTGGACTTCCTGCTCAGCGATTCGTTTTAAATGGCGGCGGAAGGCCTTCGTAAAAAGAAAGAAAAGAAAAAAAGCGCGCGTCGCCACTCTCTTTGTGGCGGCGGAGCGATGGATTAGCGCTGACGAGCGCTGGCTTACAGGCTCCCCGCTGGGATGTCAAAGGGCAACGCCAGCTCCTTTCTCCCCCAGACTCTCCATCGTGGTGGTGGTGGTTCTCCGGGGTTCACCGGCGAAGGAGGAGGTCGGCTGGAGGAGGACTAGAAGATCTTTTCAGCGTGAATGGTCGCTGCTGCACTGCCGCCGGTCGCCTCCTGCCACACACACACACCCACCTCCTCGACCCCACCAAAACCTGTCCCCATGAATTGCGGCCCAGTTTTATCTTGGTACAAAGGGATCAGCACTAGACATCAGGGTACAAACAATGGAGGTTAAAGGCTCAACAGCAAGAAAACATCCAACCATCCATCCAGCTATCCATCCCTTTTCTGCCACTTATATGGAATGGGATCGTGGGGCAACAGTTTCAGCAGAGACACCCAGACTTCCCTGGCCTCAGTCACCTCCTCCATCTCATCCGGTGGGACCCCAAAGCGTTCCCAGGCCAGCCAAGAGACATAGTCCCTCCAGCGTCTCCTGGCTCTTCCTTAGGGTCTCCTCCCCGTGGGACATGCCCGGAACACCTCCCCAGGGAGGCATCCAGGAGTCATCCCAAACAGATACCCGAGCCCCCTCAGCTCAGGGGCTCTACTCCAAGCTTCTCCCGGGTGACCCAGCTCCTCACCCTGTCCTTAAAGGTGACCCAGCTCCTCCCTCTGTCCCTCAGGGTGACCCAGCTCCTCCCTCTGTCCCTGAGGGTGACCCAGCTCCTCCCTCTGTTCCTGGGGGTGACCCAGCTCCTCACCCTGTCCCTAAGGGTGACCCAGCTCCTCACCCTGCTGTCCTTGAGGTGACCCAGCTCCTCACCCTGTCCCTGGGGGTGACCCAGCTCCTCACCCTGTCCCTGAGGGAGAAACAGCTTCTCAACCTACCCGTAAGGGTGACCCAGCTCCTTCCTCTGTCCCTGAGGGAGACCCAGCTCCTCACCTTGTCCCTGAGTGTGACCCAGTTCCTCACCTTGTCCCTGAGTGTGACCCAGCTCCTCACCTTGTCCCTGATGGTGACCCAGCTCCTCACCTTGTCCCTGAGTGTGACCCAGTTCCTCACCTTGTCCCTGAGTGTGACCCAGCTCCTCACCTTGTCCCTGATGGTGACCCAGCTCCTCCCTCTGTCCCTGAGTGTGACCCAGCTCCTCACCCTGTCCCTAAGGGTGACCCAGCTCCTCCCTCTGTCCCTGGGGGTGACCCAGCTCCTCACCCTGTCCCTGAGTGTGACCCAGCTCCTCCCTCTGTCCCTGAGGGTGACCAAGCTCCTCCCTCTGTCCCTGAGGGCGACCCAGCTCCTCACCCTGTCCCTGAGGGTGACCCAGCTCCTCACCCTGTCCCTGAGTGTGACCCAGCTCCTCCTTCTGTCCCTGAGGGTGACCAAGCTCCTCCCTCTGTCCCTGAGGGTGACCCACCTCCTCACCCTGTCCCTGAGGGTGACCAAGCTCCTCCCTCTGTCCCTGAGGGTGACCCAGCTCCTCCCTCTGTCCCTGAGTGTAACCAAGCTCCTCCCTCTGTCCCTGAGTGTGACCCAGCTCCTCACCCTGTGCCTAGGGGTGCCCTAGCCCAGCCACTCTACGGAGGAAACTCATTTCTTCCACTTGTATCCGCGATCGTGTTCTTTTGGTCATTACCCCGAAGCTCATGACCATAGGTGAGGGTCGGAACATAGATCGACTAGTAAATCGAGAGCTTTTTGGCTCAGCTCTTTTTTCATCTTTCTTCACCACAAAAGAGCGGTACATCAACCATGTCACTGCAGATGCCGCACCAATACGATCTCACGCTCCATCTTTCCCTCGTGAGGAAGAACCCTCGAGACACTTGAACCCCGCCACCTGAGGCAGGGGCTCTCCACAGACCCAGAGAGCGCAAAACAAGTTTTTCCAGTCAAAAAAACAAAAAACAAAAATACCCTGCAGAGCCACTCTGAGCTTCGACCACAGGAAAGTGAAGCGTTGAAGCACAACACTAATCAACGCAAACATGTCAGTTGTCCACAATAGAGCAGCAGGTGTAATGCCAAAGAGAGGACTCGACAAACGTGATCATTATTGAGCGATTTTTACACAATTCGTTTTTTCATTCCCTGGATTCCCCCTTACCAAGTCACATCCATGTCCTGGACTCCTCTGCCACTGGTGGGCGTGGCCTAGACGGCCCCTTGATGGCACCGTGTCAACGCGGCTGCTTAACATCTTCAGATGTGGCTCCTTATTAACAGCGAGCAGCTGGCAGGGAATCAGGGGAAAACCTTTGTTGTGCTTATTGGGAGTTTGTTTTTGTTTTTTGTTTTTTAATTAGTCCGCGTCTTCATCTTCAGGTGAGCACCTCCACAGGGGGTGGGGAGGGAGGGGTGTGTGGGGAAACACCGACTTAAAAAAAACCTCTCCGAAATAATTATTCTTTATTTTTTTCATGTGTTGCTGTGTTGTGCAGCGAGAAGTCACTCGCATGCCAAGCTTCGAGTTGCGTGACTGGTGGCTCTCAGCCAGATACGCTAGAAAAAAAAACCAAAAAAAAAACAGCCATCTAACAAGTAGCAGTGGGAGGCTGAGTTCACCCCCTCACTCCCGCCTCACCCCCGCCTCACCCCCCTCCTCCTCACCCTCTCCTCCTCACCCTCCTTGTCACGCTGGTGCGCACGGCTGGACGGATGGTTTTTGGGAAGGTTGCCAGAGATTTCCGAGGGCACCGTTAGAGGGCAGCCCCCTACCCTCGACCTCTAACCCCCCTCCCCCCACCTCTGACCCCGCTCTCCCGACCTTCCCTCAATACCCCCCGCCCCCACCCCCACCACGATCCCTCTCTCCAAACTGCCGGAGTGCGAGGCAACAGCGAGCCGCCGCTCAAGACGCCTGTTGGATCACCGAGAATACTGATGAGTCCTTGTGTGTGTTTATGTGTGTGCATGTGTGTGCATGTGTGTGTGTCTTTTACCCAGGCCTCGGGGAAGGGCCTTGCAGATGCCAGTCGCCGTTGCCCCGCCGCTGCTCCAGGCTCAACTACCACCTCCACAACAGTAATAGAGGAGAGAATTCAGAGGCTGAGATGATTTCTGGACTTCTTCTGCTCCACTGGGTTCCACATTGCATCACCCAGAACCAACTCTGGCCTTAAAAAAGTGTTTTCTAGGAATTTCTCTGTACCCGCTGGCTTCTAGTCCCAACTTCTTTCCTGCACGGCAACTGTGGTTACTGGTGGCTGCAAGGCACTACTGCCCTCTATCTGTCATGCGAGTAACTACAGGCTCATGTCTCACTCCAAAAAAAGAAAGAAAAGAAAGACTTAATGGCACGCTTAAGGCTTGTAGCGTCGCACGGCCGTCCCTGTGCAAATTGTGCAGCAGAAATAAAGTTCTTCACAGATTTTGCACTGCACAGTTTGTCTGTGTGTTTTTTTGAAATACAAAACAAAAAACAACAACAACAAAACATGGAACTCGCTCCACTTTCACAGACAGAGCCTCAATGTCCACCGGTGACACTGGGCTAAAAAGCCTTGTGGGCACACAGACTTACACTGAGGCTTCTCTATTGGGCCCTGATGCTGTGCCCAGACCCCCCATTGATCCTCTCTGCCCCCCCTGTCGCTAAGAGCGGGTCCTCCCATTCACTTGGCTCATTTGAATTCCAGTGTGCGAGACCCCTGATGAGCTGGGGTTGAGCTGTTACACCACACCACAAGACTGCTAATTAACCCGCACCACTGTACAACCATGTGACGTGAAGGTGAGTCTGGCAAACTTTTCTGCTGAGCAGAATTGGATGCTGCTGCTGCTGCTCACAAGGGAAGATGTGCAGGTAGGAGAGGAAAAGCAGCTAAGCAGGATTCCATCATCTGCTGGTGCTGCGTTCCAATTGGCTGTGAAATGCTGCCTTCTCTGTCAAAAGCTGTTTAACGTCCCAGCTGAGGTAAAATCCTGTGTAGAAATCCACAGGAACAATCCAGCTCGCGTCGCCCGCAGGCCCACAGCACATCTCACAGCTCCGACTGCAGGGACTCGGCACACACACGCGTTTAATTTGGGCAGCGTGGGAAATGTGGCGTTTGGCAAATTCATGCCTTGCAGTTGCGGCATGTGCAAATCAAATTGTGCACTTCACTTCGAGTCCGCAGGAATTGTGTAATTGTGCATTTCTGCTGTGATAGTGGAGCTGGAGCTGCACAGGGCGACCAGCGGCCTCTCTGCCCTCACCCCCGCCCCCTCCTTGTTTACCGCCGCGGAGGGAGCCCTCCCCCAGACGTCATGTGACCCGCTCTGACGGCTTCCTCCACCTGTGGAGTTTCTCACTGCTGATGTGAGCCACTCTGGCACTTCTATTGCCTCGGCCCTCGCTCCAGAGCGGCGGGGGACTTCCCTTTCATGCTCGGCCTTGGAAACCTCCTTCAACCCCCCTCCCTCATCAGATCCTCCTCCTCCTCCTTTTCCTCCTCCACTCCTCCGCCTGCTCTGTGTCTCCTCTTTGCTTTTCCTTCTCCCTCCTCCACTGACACACTCTCCTCTTCCTCCTTGGCCCACCTGTTCCCTGCATGCGTGCCACCTCTGCAGCTCTTGGTTCCTGAAGTAAACAAAAGGCAAGGAGGTAAGGAGACGATTAGGGCACTTCAAAGTCTCCGCCGTGCAGGTGTGAGGGCCATCCCTCACCAGCAGGCGCAGTGACACAAATGCACACGCACACACATGCACAGCATTAATCTCCCCAGCTCAGTGGCTTGTGCTCGCAGGCCCTTGTCAGAAAAACACGGCACTCCTTTGAAGGTCCCTCAGGCTGATATCACTGCCTTGCAAACGCTGCACCACACTTCAAAACAGAACGGAGGGCGCACACTGACGAGCTTGAAGCAAACAAAGTGTGCACACAGGAAGATTTTTTTTTAATTATTCTTCCTGTCACCGACAAAATATGAGACTGGACAACAAATTTGGCTCATAAATTAAGGATTAATGGGCTGGCTGGCACATGCTTAGAGTGGTCTCATTTCACGCTTTGTCAGAAGCAATAAAAAAATCCATTCGGTCAGAAATGATGGCCCAGGATTGCATTAACAATGAGTTTTATTTTAGGGAGAGTTGTCACAACCATCTGCATGATTTCTCAATCCACAACAAACAAACAGTTTGGGTGAGTTAATCAACTCTGAGCACTGAGTGCTTTGCTCGGAAACAAGAGTGAAATAAAGTTCATCACAGGGGGCTTGGGGGGTTCACTAGTGACACAAAAAGGATTGTTTGTGCCTTTGGTGTGGCTGATGTCGGCCACATGCTACACACTACATGTCACTGCTCTCACAAACAGCTCAACAAAAGCAATCGCACCTCGATGAATTCATATTGGGTTTAAAGACTCTAAGATTCTAAGATTGTGCTTTTCTCTCCGTGCAGCTCCGCATCGTTTCCAGATGGCTGTGGGAGTTTCAGTACTGGCGTGCTTGCTTTGTGGTCCTTGTGATAGATGACTTTCCCTCGGCCCTTCAGACAGAAGTAACTAAAATAAAGTGCGTCCAATGCTGGAGGAAGAGCTGCAGCCATGAAACAAAGTGCCTTCATCCTAAAGAAGGACCAGCAGTGTAACTCATACATAACATTTGCCAGAAGCTCAATAGTAACTCAATTATGTCAATTGATAAAGAAGATTGAATATATATTTTAAATCTAATTCACCATTTTATGCAGCACAATTCCAGCCTCACAAGCTGTGCAGTTTAGTTGGCTGAGTGCTCTCAGCCAGCCTAAATTGAAATGCATTGTGGATGATTAGACTTCCATGGAGTTCAATGTGGACATTCGAGCCCTTTCAGAACAAATCTTTATAACTGCTAACCCCTATTACTTTGCCTCTAGCATCACCATTAGGGCAACATTTTTTATTTCATTTACAACAAAACTTGTTTAAATAAATAAATAAATAAATACAAAGTGAACCATGGCCCTGCGATGAACTGGCGACTTGTCCAGGGTGTCACCCTGCCTTCGCCCTAAGACAGCTGGGATAGGCTCCAGCAGACCCCCGTGACCCTGAACAGGAATAAGCGGGTATAGAAAATGAATGAATGAATGAAAGTGAACCATGCCTGAAATTCAGTCATGTCAAACATTTAATGCTTTACTTAACCCAAGTGCCTGCCTGCACAACAATAGTTTTGTTCTTTAGAATCATTTTATATTCTCATCATGCAATATTTTACTACATTGTTCTTTTATTATGAATGCATGGGGGCCTGGGGGGAAATAAGGATTATCCAACGCCTTTTGTAGTGCTACTGTGCAGCTTTATTTCTGTTTTTTCACCCAGCAGGTGTATATATTGTGTCATTTTGTTGTTGTTTTTTGCCACTTGGAATATTTTGGCAGACCACTGAAATAGAAAAATCAAACTAAAGAAGAAAGAAAAAATAGACATCCGACATTGAATTCCCCTTCTGGCCCACAAGAGGGCACTGCTTCACTACCATCTAGAGATGAGGCGTGACGAGAGTAGAAGACAGTATTTACGACTTTATCCTTTCATTTTTTATTTTTTATTTGACTTATTGGCTTAGGAAGTGTTTTTATTTCTCTATTAAATTGGTCTTTTATCACAATGAGACATACCGTACCTAACTTCCGGGCTTCTCGATCCTTGCTCTTCCGCATCAAAGGCGGAGACTGAAGCCAGCTGTGTTACGTTTAGGGAAGTTGCCCAATAACGGAAAGGCACATTTTGAAGCTCATGTTCCATTCTAACGTTGACAAAAACTGGCCATTATGTCGGTATAACCCGAAATTCAGATTTTCATAAACCCGTCCGGGTTGCTTTTGTCCGCGTCGTGACATACGATGGGAACTCCAGTCACTTCCGGTACATACATTCGCAAACTTAGCTACAGCGTCCGCCGTGAGTTGTCCGATTACTTGGATCCGCAGGACAGGTGGAAAGATGTGATTACTCTCATACGGAAGCCGAACGGGGACTACAGGTATTCTCAGCATCACGTCAGGTATGTGGCAAATAAATAAATAAATAAATAAATAAATAAATAAATAAATGAATAAATAAATAAAGTCCGATATGTGATGAATTTACAAGTTTTGTTATTTTGTTTGTGTCTCAGGAGGTTTGAAGGTCTGGTGCTGCAGGGGAAAAGTCCCACACAGGAGCTACTGTCTGACTGGGGCACCACAAACTGCACAGTGGGAGACCTGGTGGACATTTTAAAGAGCCAGAAGTTGTGGAGCGCAGCCTGCTTTCTGCTTCCTGGTACGGTCAGGGGCAGTCCCCACTTTCCCCCACCCCTTGCCATCAACAAACACACACACACACACACACACACACACACACACACACACACACACACACACTGATCACAGCCAATATGATTGATATACACACTGGGAAACGCCAACAATGAACAAAAGTTTTCTTTCCATTTTCTTCTGTAGAGGTCGTCCCAGCAGAGACACAGCTGGCCTCACCACCACCACCAGAAGCACACAGCGCCCTTCCGACCCGACCGCTGGGTGGCACAGAGAAGCCGGTCATCAGCTCCAGTCTGCCGACAGAGAGGCTGCTGGACAGCAGGGAGACTGGACACACAGGTGCACTTTTATTTATATTTGCTGAGTTGATGTGTGTCATTTTTGAGTAGTCCAGTTGGGTTTTTTTTTTGTTTTTTTCTTAAAGTTGAGCTGACATGGGGTCAAGTTATTCATACACAAGTGTAGTGCACATAGACTCAAATGCTAAATGTATATTCCTAATACAATTCCTAAGCGTGATTTTTTTTTTGTTTTGTTTTGTTTTATTTTTTACATTTATCTCTAGGTTTTTCCACTGTCCCGTACAGTGAGCTGATCCAGATAACGGGCAACTTTGACGACCGCCATGTGTCCGACGGCGGCAGCAGGATCGGGGAGGGGGGCTTCGGCACCGTGTACAAAGGCATCCTGAATAACAAAGCCGTTGCCGTGAAAAAACTTGTCCCCGTAAGTCCCGTTCCTCGCTCGTCACTCTCGCGCTTTTCCTTCTTTGCAAACTCTCGAAACTCACATTGGGACCGGAAGGAAAAATGAAATCTTGTCTCCCCCCAGATGGAAGACGTCCCTCTGGACGAGTTGCGGGTTCAGTTCAACCAAGAGATCCAAACTCTGACGGTGTACGTCTTTGCTTTGTGTTCAAGTCTTCAGCCCGTGTTCTGTTGCCACTGTGTTTCATCAGCAAAAGTGGAGTTACTTCGGTGCAAGTGCATCATTTGTTATCACACACTCTCTTCATGAGTGATGGAGGCTCTTTTTTTTCTCAGCATAGTTTTTCAATTTCCAACATTTCCAGTAGCATCAGAGCATTTAGAGGACATTCAGGTATCCCCAGAGGTTTGCTGCATGCATTTTTCTTTTCAGAGTGCAGGTGTGATTTGAAGAGTGTGTCCGTGTCCTCAGGTTGAAACACGAGAACTTGGTGGACATGGTCGGGTTCTCCTGCGATGGGCAGCACCCGTGTCTGGTGTACCCTCTGATGGCCAACGGCTCTCTGCTGGACCGACTGGCCTGCTTGGTGAGTGGCGGCGGCGCCTGCATCAACACTCACTGCTCTCCCCAGTTGACTCGAGACAATCTGTGGGGGTGTGTGTGTGTGTGTGTGTGTCTCTCATCACTTCAGCAGGGAAGCGCTCCGCTGTCCTGGCAACAGAGGTGCTCCATAGCCGAGGGAAGCGCCAGAGGTTTGGACTATCTCCACAGCAACCACCACGTTCACAGGGACGTGAAAAGGTACTCGGACCTGCTCCTCCATCCGTATCCACGCTTTTCAGACGAAGGAGAGTTTTTTTCAGTCTTGTGAAAAATGTCTGTGGTTAGGCCTAAGAAAGGTGTGCGGAAGAGGATTAGGGCCACAAGAAGAGGAAAAAAATTAAGATAGATTTTTTTTCAAGTTTCCATTTCGAGAATAAGTTGAAATTTCGAGATTAAGTCGAAATTTTGAGAATAAAGTTAACGTAAAAAAAGACGAAATTTCGTGAGTAAAATCGAAATTATAACAGCCACTGATGGCAAGGCCGCATGGCTTTAGTTTGTCGTAGCCATCCATGCGCTAGAGCGCATCGCGTCCTTAGCTTGGATAATGCCTGCGCCTCAGACGCCCATTTCCAGCTATCTCGTTCTGCATGAAGGTGGAAAACTCCTCCAAGTTTGTCTGTTTTATTCTTCTGAGCAGATGTAAAGCTCAACAGCCATTTCAATGTCCTAATACTTATCACCACACTGGGTTTGTGTGCTAGAAGATCAAGCATTTCCTTGTTATTAAACCTAATTTTGAAGTACAATTTCACAATTTGTTCCACAGAAGACAAAGGTGCACAAATGCCATAAATTGATCTTGAAATTCTACTTTATTGACAAAATTTTGTCTTTTGTAATGAAATTTTGACTTAAAACTCGAAATGAAAACTGAAATAAAAACCTCCTTCCTGTAATATTTTGTTCTCTTCTTGTGGCCCTAATGCTCTTTCGTAAAGGTGTCCTAGCTGGGTTGATCTAAAACGCTGAGACACGTCTCTCATGTTTGCAGTTGAGCGGTGGCCTCGGTTCTCAAGTCTCACAAGAAAAAGAGTGGGAGTGGTTTTCAGGAAGTAGAATTATTCTACCATATTTATGCCGACATTAAGATATATGTATATACATAGGTATAGATTTCTGTTCGCCAGAAAACATTACATAAATGAGAGACAGCTTAGTCAAACTGACTTGCTCCTCCTGTGCCAAACCCCCTCCCCGTGTGTGTGTGTGTGGGTGCGTACGTGTGCGTGTGTGTATGTGTGTGTGTGTGTGCGTGCGTACGTGTGCGTGTGCGTGTGTGTGTGTGTTTGCCACCATGTTTCCTTCCCTTGCTCCCTTGCACTCTGTTCATACTTTCGCCTCACCTCCTCAGCGCAAACATCCTGTTGGATGAAAGTTTGGTGGCCAAGATCTCAGACTTCGGTCTCACCAGGGCGTCGGCCAAGCGCACATCGACCACCATGATGACAGAGAGGATTGTGGGTACACGGGCGTACATGGCGCCGGAGGCACTGCGGGGAGAAATCACACCGAAATCGGACGTCTTCAGCTTTGGAGTGGTAGGATCTCTGCTGACATAAATGTTTTTCCGTAAAATATTCATTTTATGGTATCTTCTTTAGCTCATTTTTAGCCCTATGTTTGCAGCCCCCTCCAAAATGTTTTGCTAAAACTGAGGCTTAGTTTGGACAAAAACGAGGTGGTCCCAGAGGGCGGAGCCAACACCTGGCTCGGGTTGTTGTTACTAACCTGAATGAGGTTCCCTTTGTGACATCACAAAAGGCTTACATTCATAATTTTTGTGTTTCTGAATATACATTATGAAAACTCTGCAGGCTGAAAAAGTCAATGATACACTTTTATCTGTTTGCATAGAGACACTCAAGTGATTTTTGCATATTACGGGGCCTTTAATATGCTTTTAAACGAACCAAAGCTCCATGTGTTACACATAATATCCACTGATGAATGATTTATAGCAACACCACGTAACAGAGACTGCTTGACCCCTTCATTTCATACACGACGGGGCTTGTATATTTAAAAAGAGCAGCTGTGGAAACACTACAGCTACTGTGTGTTAACTTGCTTGGCACATGGTGGAGCTAATAAAGGCTGGTTTTTGCTTTGTTTTTTTTAATTTTCACTGTGTTTCTCATGTATGTTATTAACCGCGGTCTCTCTGCAATCTCCAGGTGCTGCTGGAAATATTATCTGGACTGCCGCCAGTCGATGAAAACCGTGAACCGCAGTTCCTGGTGAGCAGCACAAGAGGGCCCTTTTTTACTGCCCCATCTGTCAGACTGGAGTTTATGATGCAGGCTCATCGCAGCCTTCGCTTTTTTTTTTTTTTTTTTTAGTTAATAAAGGAGGAGTTATAAATTCTTTGCAGTTTATTAAAGAGTGAAGGGTTTGACCCCTCCCCTCAGCCAAAGTCAAGTCCCCCCAGCATGTAAAAAAGCAATAAAGCTCATTTAAATTCCTCAATATCCTTCCCAGGTGAAGGCCTTTATTACTGCCCCGGGTCACCTGAGGTGTGACCTCTCGTCCTCTCTCCTCATTCTCCCCTCTCACAGATGGAGGTGATGTATCACATAGACGACGAAGACGAGGAGCTGACGTTTGAGGACTTCCTGGACAAGAAGATGGGCGAACATGAGCCGAGCGGAGCTGAGACCATCTACACGCTGGCCTGCAGCTGCCTCCACGAGAGGAGGAACAAGCGGCCCCTCATAAAACAGGTATGGCCAGCTGGACTGACGGATTGGAGCGGTAGGTTAGGACAGGGGTGGGCAAACGTTTTGGCTGGTGGGCCACAGCGGGTCCAGAAATTTGACAGAGGGGAGCCTGGAGCAGGAGCGGATGCATGGAGTGTTTTGGTGACCAACCTCATAGGAGAAAGATATATCATAGGATGTGTAGAAAACATGCTAATGTCAATTGAAAACGATTGAAACAAATGTCTTTGAAGCCCGACGGTATTTAGCTCTTTATTGAAATTACTCCTAAAACACCAAAAAATGGATCAAATGCAGCTATTTTATGACCTACTTACTATTAATATAATTTCTTTAAGTTCAGCCGGCTTAACAGGCCATATATGGCCCCGGGGCCGATGTTTGCCCATGCCTAGGTTAGGAGCATCTGCTCCTCACCTCACCCTGATACAACACTGATTTATCAATGTCATTTCATTTAGAGCAATTTCAAGGTTGCTAGAAAATGCAACCTTGTGCCAAGAAGCTCCTGGTAAATGTTATTACATCTGAGATAAGGATATATATCACGACATAGAAGCTCCTTGGAAAACAACAATTTTTAAATGGAGGTATTTTCTGCTACTTGTTTTTAGTGCTGATCATTCCTGTCCCATCACCAGGTCCTGTTGGAGCTTGAAGGAGTTGGCAGGAGCGCCTCACCAGACTTATATCAAGCATGAGGAGTCGCACCCGGACCCATTCATTCATTCATTCATCTTCTATACCCGCTTATTCCAATTCAGGGTCACGGGGGTCTGCTGGAGCCTATCCCAGCTGTCTTAGGGCGAAGGCAGGGTACACCCTGGACAAGTCGCCAGTTCATCGCAGGGCTGTTTTTAATCAGTATTTTTGATATTGGTTTACTATATTTGAAAACCTCACATTAAGCCAGGATATAAAACAACATGTTTAGCCCTCTGTTTGCAGCCTCCTGCTAAAAATGATCCTTTGAACCTACTGCATGTTTGGAAGGTGACAAAAAAAGAAGGCGGCCTGAGAGGCTGGAGGTGTTATCACCAACCTTAGAGGGGTTGTCAGTACCCTTGGTGACATCATAAACATTTGAGAAGTGAAGTGAGCTAAAAAGTAAATAAAGGACGTTTGTTGTTTCCAGTAATTTCATCATTTAGGAAAAACAAAACATTAAGGAAGTGAATTTTGCTCGAAACGAGACCCTGAGCTGTATCTTCTCATGCACTTCATTTTTGAGAAGTTGTTACAGACAAGACAATCAGTTATTCTACATTGTAAAGAAAGATATGTTGAATAAACATGACAAAGCTGTATGATTTAAATATTTTATTTGTCTTCATTAAAAGAAAGATCTGTAAGAAAACAAATAAGACCGACATGATTCTTTTATTTCTACCATAATGACGATGAATGAACATGGAGGGACGTTCCCTTTCCAACATGAGGTGAGCTTAGTAGTTTGTCTAATATTAATCAGTAGATCAGTGGGTGTGGTAGTTTTCCCTTTTCTTGTCCGGCTGCTCGGCTCCGCCCCCCGAACCCCCGACCCCACCGCCACAGTTGGACTCGCTTCCTCTCAGTGAAACATGAGATGTGCTGACGTAATATTTCTGGAAGCCCCTGTTCTTTCCACCGCGATCCTCACAGACACTGACAATCAAACACGACGGACCGGATCGTAGAGCATCACACAGCTACAATATGTACATTTACAGCACTTGCATAGAAAAATAAGTTTCTCAGCAGATGATTTTCCTTAAATGTAAACCACAGTAATATCAAAAAAGAAGTCAATTGTCTATTTTTTTTCCGTCCAATATAAAATGCAGTGTTAAAACGAATCGACAGACGAATGGGATGTTTTTCTTTTATATATATATATATATATTTATATATATATGCATGTACTTTGCTGCTTTCTGAGCACCTTGTGCAAACAGTTTTGACACAACAAACACGGCGTGACACAGAAGGAATGCAAGTTAGGAACGAGAGTGCGTGAAATTTAAAAACAAAAAAACAAAACAAAAGGAAAGATAAGGGGGGTGGGGGTGGGGGGGGATTCAATCCTATTGGCGCAAGTTCACATTTTCTCAGATCTGGCAAAACCTGGAGCTGGGCAAGGTGGTGGATGGCCTGGTCCTGCGCTAACATACACGGACGTGCCTCCATTTGGCTCGCTACAAATGGAAGGTGTGAAGTGTGTCGCTGCTCAGTTTGTCCTTGGCGTGCATAGTTTGGTGAACTTGGTGGGAATTATTCTGTTTTTTTTTACCTCTCTTGTTCTTATTCTTCAAAACGATCGTTTCAGACGTGACCCTAAGCCCCGACCCCTCCCCTCCCCACCCCACCCAAAGCAAAAGGAATGTTCCAGTGTGGAACGCGTTCGAACCGGTGGAGGTGGCGGCCGGCCCGCTGAGGTCTGTTTTTTTTTCCTCTCTTTTCCTCTTCTCCTCCTCTCCTCTAGTCCTCCTCCTGCTCCCCGGGGGGTCGGGTGATGCGGCGGTAGCCCCTCGTGCCGCGGGGGCCGGAGGGCTTGGCGAAGGCCTGCTTGTATGCCTGCTGCTTGGGATGCACCTCGTCGTACAGGTAGTCGCTGGTGAGCTCGTTGCCGTTCTCGATCTCCAGCTGGGAAACAGCCACGACCATTAGGACGGAAAGTCACATGACTGTCTGTCTGCCAACGCATCCACCTACCCATCATCCATCCACGGTTTCAAACATCCAACCATCAACTTCATTCAAACATTATTATTTTCATGATAGATAAATAATAATAATAATATGGAAATAATTAAACAGAGATTAAGTCAAATTAAACCAAGGCTACAATCACATTTCGTTTTTTTGAGCCAAATAATTTTTTTTTGTCTTCTGTGTCTTGACTCTTTTATGAGTCACTTTTCTATGAATTAAAACTTTCTCAAGTCTCTCGTGTCACACACGACAAAAGACTGAACAGCGCCGCCATCGCATTAACCGATTATGAAAACAGCTCAACGTCACTGACAGACTACAGTCTCAGCAGTTTTAGGCCCCCCTGGCGACGTGAGAAATTGCCCAAACTGAAATTTCTTGCAATTTGAACGATGCCTCCTGGCTTAAATAGAAAAAACAACACTGAATAACTAAACTACTTCTTCCCTACTGTTTTTGTGGAGTTTCCCAACGTGGGATTAATAAAGTAAATCTATCTATCTATCTAAATTCACTGAATAAATACATTAAACATTCGTGTTAAACAGCAAGACCTCGGCGGACAGCACACAGAAACGGGCTCTTCTCACCTTCTTCTCGATCTCGATCTGGTGTTCGTTTTCCACCATTTCCACCAGGTTGTTCTTGCAGCTGGAATACAGCATCCTGTCTCGGACGCTGCACTTGTACCCAGGCATGGAATAAATGAAGACTGCGAGGCAAAGGAGGAGACAGGTGGAGGAGGAGGAGGAGGAGGAGGAGGGTTAAAACAAGGGGAGCAGAACAACGCTGCAGGACGCTGCTGCCCATCAGAACGCACCTGTGGACTCGAGGTAGTCGCCCTCGTGAGAATGTTTGTAGAGGAAGATGTGGTAGCGAGGCACGTCTGCGGGGACCCTCAGCGGCAGCTCTTTCAGCTCCGTCGGCTCGGTGCTGCACAGCCGAATCAGCTCTTGCTCATGGTCGACTTGCTGCAGGTGGAGCACAGAGAGAAAGGCCCATTTCTGAATGCGATCACGTGACAGAAAAATCCCAGTTTCAACAGTTCACCAGCTTGTGTTACTTTGCCACACAATGGAAATCGCAACTTCTGTCTAACACTAGTTCACTGAACTAATTAACACCAAAACAGGAACATTTACAACCCCCACAGAGCGACAAACATCACTGTGGTGTCGCACCGACCCACTGTGTGACCGTCGGCGGACAAACACAACGCGACCCGCCTGCTTTCTTGAAAAGCTTTCAGGGCAACAAACACAAAGCGACTGCGGAGCCACAATTAGCCTTTGTCCGTTGCGCTGATCTCATCATGTGACATGAGCCCATTGAATTTCAGTGAGAGAACAGAAAGACTTTGAGGGATCTCGCTGTAGAGAGCGAGTCAGGCTAATTAATACAAATTATTTATTTAGCAACCATTTAATTAATTAAAGGGTAATTTATACAAAAATTGTATACACAGAGCAACAGGGAGCTACAGTTAAGGTTTCAATTTTAAGTTGCAAAATGCCCATCAAAACATCAGGTAACTGGCATGCTGATTGGAAACTGACAGTTGCGTCAAAGCATTTTTATCACCCGCTACTTTTTTTTTTACACAGATCTACGAGCGGTTGAGCGATCGTCAAAGACAAATCATATTCCGCAACGAACGAGCACCTGCGTATTTTCAAGTCACAAACTGGACCAGTCATTCGATCGGGCCACTACGTCAGCTGTGGCTGCTGCTCCCGGCAAACGACCTGTATGTTTGAGAGCGCGAGCTGCTGCTTTATGCCCGGCGTCTCCTTCGTGGCCTCGGATCACTTCTTTTGCCGCCAGTTGCCCACGCCAGCTTCTTGCACCTGGCTCTATGAGTGTCTGGCACCAGCTCCTGAAAGGCTTGCCGTCTCCACCCCTTTCTTTGAGCCACGTCCAGAGCCATTAGTTTTTAATGTCCTTGTCAGTCAGTGAGGACGTCCTCGCCTGGTTTCATGAATTTGGTCTTCATTTTTCCTATCTGGTTTCGATGAAAGCACCGGCAGGTGGTGCAGGTGCTGCGTCAAGCCCACTCGGAGAGAACGTTCAGGCTACAGGTTAACTGGGAGGAGAAAAACTAAGTGTGGCCATATGCAGCAGCAATTTATGCTTAATTTTTAAGATGCATATATGTGTAATTTACGACCAGTAATTACTGACTAACGCTGTTCGGTATTCACCCCCCCGCCCTCCAAAGGGTGTCTTGAACGCAGCATCAACTGCTGCTAGATCTCAACCAATATGTGTGCCCATAGTTACGGTTGCTAGCCTATGGTTGGACAGTAGCAGCTTGAGGGAGGGGCCTGGCAAGTTTGTTTTTTGGTGTGTAAGTGATTTTTTTATTTTTTCTTAATCATAGTCAAACGCCACAGTTCCGGCACGGCGCTGGAATACTTTGAACTCTGTATGTATACATTTTTTTGCAGCCGTGTGGAACTCACCAGTTGTACGTAGTTGTATCTTTTGTTTCTGTACTGTTCAAGTGCTGCCTGGGCGTCTGTGTGCAGCGGGAAGACCACTCCTTTCAGAGTCGCCTTCTTGCTGTCCACGCTGATGTCCGTCTTCACCTGAACACAAAAGTCAAAAACGCCACTTTACATTTTCCTTCACTCACACACAAACACCAAGATGCAGAGCAAAAAGCTGCGTCTTTGCTGATAAACAAACCCAATGAGACCAACACAGCATTGATTTGGCATTTTGAAAAGATACGCATTACTAGAAAAGCACTCACAAATTCCAACACATAGAAACAAAACTACAACCTGTAATATTAGATTAGCTTGCATCGACGTTTTGGCCGACCGGAGATCAACATGTTTTTTCCCCCTTATTAGCAGAACAGGTTTAAATCCACCTTTTGTGTGTGAACTCTGTCATTATTGCAGCAGGTAAACCAGTGTGTCAGCAGCCTGAGCAGCTTCCCACTGAGGATTATGCTGGGGTTTATTTGTTTGAGTGATCAGAGGGTGAAAAGGCTGTCGGCTGCCACAAGTGGCTTCAGCCGCGACGACAAACAAGGTGCTCGTATCTACGGCAACAAATCAGGCAGGAACGAGAAAGCTTTCGGGGAGGAGGAGGAGGAGGATTACGCTGATGGATTGCATCTATTTTTAGAAACCCTGTTCCCACAAAATGTAATGCCTTCGTGTGATGGCGCCCCCGGTGGAGCTACCTCGCATATCAAAAAGGGGATTGCGGCCCTTTTATCCATCTGCTTAGTAAAAGGCGGGCAACTCCGAGGCACCGCCATCATAAATATTTCAAAGCCTTTTTTTTTTATTCTCCCTCATCTGGGCCAGCACAGATTAACGCTATATCATCCGGCACTGACAGCTGGACGGGCAGAGTGGGCACAAAAGGAGGGGTGGGGGAAAAAAAATCCATTTACTCTGCTGCCTTTCACTGACCAGATATGCAGAGGAAGTGCAACACTCAGAGCACGTCCATATATGGTCGGGCAGAAGGTTCTTGTTTATGCAAACAGAGGGGCGCAATTATAACATTTTCTTGGTGAAAACTGAGAGGGCCTGTTGGAAAGAGGCTGGGCTCACTGCAGACAGTGCACGATGCTGAATGCACTCCATCTTTCATCTCCAGCCTCCGTCTTCAGGTGCAGCGGCTGAGGAGCAGACTTCCCTCCGCCTGCAACGCGCTGTTGCGACGCTTCGGCGTCTCGCTGAAGTGTTGCTGCTCGGAGGAGCCATGTGATGCAACGCTGGATCCGGCCTCTCTCTCTCTCTCTCTCTCTCTCTCTCTCTCTCTCTCAAGAGAGAGAGATAGAGGCGGGGCTAATGCGCTGATATGAGGTTTGCAGCAGCACCATTTCACTCGTGTTGGGAAAGGCGGCTCAGAAACGCAACCCACTTGACCCTGTTTGTTTGTGCGTGCGTGTACCTCGGTCAGCCTGATCTGCCTGAGCTCTTCCTCTGCGGCAGTCAAGGGCTGGGGAGCCGCCAGCGAGGCCAAGTGCTTCCTGTATCCGTTGAGAGTCATCTCTTCCTGCAGACCACAAACACCACAGCACGTATCAGCACCGCCGGCAGGACTCCGCTGCAGTCGCCAGGTGTGAAAACTGACCTTTGTGGTGGCAAAAATCTCATCCTTGATGTGGCCGCCTCCAAACTCTTTCTTCAGCGTGGCTCTGGTAGCAGCATATAACATCTTGTGACGCACCTGTTGGGATTAGAAAGTCACAACATTGTGCTGAACACGTTCGTTTCCTGCACGTTTCCTGTGCAAAGGCTTTCAACTTCCTGCCGCCCTCCGAGGTTCCGCACCTTGCTGATGTGATGTTTGCACACAAAGTTGACTGCAAACTGTGACATTAGAGATGACTGCACAAACAGGTGTTTGTCAGCAATCTTTCCTCCACTCTACTGTGGCACCATGTCCGATATGATCCCCATTTTAAGATATGTATTTCCTCAGAGTGGGATGAGCGGCCTTGCATAATGCACCATTTAAAAAATATACATATAGATCTCCAGAAAACAGCATGTTTAGCCCTCTGTTTACAGCCTCTTAGCTTTCTGCCTAATGTACTGTTGGACCTTCTGCACATTGAGACGGAGACAAAAACAAGATTGTTTCAGAGGGTGGAGCCAACACCTGGCTGTGGGTGATGTCACCGGGGACAAAGGTGCAGAACTGCTTGTGGCAGTTAAAGTGGGGCTAAGCAAAAGAGGTAAAGGAGAACTTTTTTATTTCTTTGGGATTGAAAACTGAAGAAAGCAATGTGTTTTTTTTTTTTACTTAAAATAGGACCTTCAACTTCTGCTGATCCAATAAAAGACTGAAAAGACTGAAAAACGATGATCAAAAACACTCAAAACACACAAAACGCCACCAGTGATGAAAACAGAGTATAAATTCCTTCTTGTCAAGTTACGAGTTACGAGTCAGATATTAGCTCTCATTTTTCCTCAGGCAAGCATGTAAAAACACACCCAGGCCACTCGGTTAAGTTTGAACGATTTAGCAGCTTCCAGACAAGCCTAAACCTGAGGAGTGGAGCTTGGAGCTACAGCTCAGGAATGCTGCTGTCTGTTATGTCAGTCAGGTGCTGAATGGGAGCTCGGAGTCTCTGCAGTTCCACTCTATAACATGAGATATGACATTAGCGTGCGTCACTTTTCCGCTTGTCCAGAAATCCTGGTGTGACGGTGTGTCATTGCTATTTCGGATCACAGTGTGTTCAGTCTGGACAAAAGCTTCTTCGGGTTTCAGCGAGAAGAGATCTTTTTTTTTTTTTTTGGGGCGACGATGAGCCATGAACTCAAGATGAATGAAAAGAAGAACGGAACAAAACACAACACCAGCACGAGAGAGAAGAAAGCAGAGAAAGACGTGCGTGTGCTTCCAAAAAGCCACGAAAGAGTGAATTCACTGCGCCGCTTTGAGGGAAAGCACCTAAACCGGCCCGTGTTTAGATTACAAGAGGTTAAATGAGTGCACTCATGTCCATGATTACCAGCTTGGCTAAACAGAACAGTTGTGTTGATGTGGTAGCCCCACCCAGCAGAGGCAGCCACGGCCTGGCGCTGCTTCTTACCGAGGACTTGTCCGGACTGTAGGCCAGCAAGATCCACTCGTGGCCCTGGTTGTTGGACGAGTCCAGCCGGTAGAGAATGTAGCAGGGCACGTCGTCCTCCAGCAGGGGCAGCACCAAGGCGTCGAACTCCTGGTCCCACTTCTTGGAGGTCCTCTTGGTGGAGCCCAGGGTCAGCTGCTCTGGAGGACAAAGACAAAGTTCAGCGGCGCCCCTTTTCAGGCTGTTGGGTTTTTTCGGGTGCTCGGCTGTGAGTGCGACTGAGGGACAGCGCTTTACCATCTTCGATGACGATCTTCACGACTCGGTACTGGTCGCCCCCTCTGGCGCTGGCAAAGACGTCCTTCACGTCATTCCCAGCTAGAAGAGGACAGAGTCGGCAGTCAGACTCAGTCAGGAATGTTGTGATATGAGATATGAGAATTGTACTTTAATTTGTCTGCCCTCTGTGATGTCACAAAGAGCAGACATATCTCTTCCATGTTCCACCGCCACGAGAACCTGACAGAAGACTAGCTTTCGTCTCAGTTTCAGCGTCCCCTTTTAGCAGGCGGTGGAACCCGGTGTTGTTGTTTTTAGCAGGTGGCTGTAAACAGAGGGCTAAACATGGCGTTCTCTCGACCTCTTCTCGAGAAGAGGTTTCTTTATGATCATGTAAAACTTCTTGAGTAGACTGAAGCCAAGTACAAAATTGGAGCTTTTAGACAAGGCCACCATGAATATGGCCACCCTTAGGATATAGAGTTGTAATTTGTACAATACATTGACAAAAACAACAACAAATCAATCCGGCTTTATTCGTCGTGGCGTCCAACATTTTGGTGTCAACAAACGGGCGTGTTTTCACAACAGTCAATATGAAGGCTCACAAAGAATGAGCAGGGCAATGCTGACGGCTTTAGTTTCAGCTAGCAGGGGGCTCAGGCGAGAGTCATGTGACTGACCACCTTTGACCCCCAAAACACAGACACAATTAAAAAAGATCTATGCAGAGCCGTCTTTGGCTTAATCGGCAATGACGCTGCAGTTTTCCATTTAAAAGACGGCTGTATAAAATTAAAAAAAAAAGTAATAAAATTAAATAACCCCAATATATCTATAGAAGGAAGCACTTACAAGGTGTGACATGCACAGTGATAATTATAAATCTCACAGATGGTTTTATTTTAGGCGTAAGAAAAACCCAAGCTTCCTGTGAGATAAGGTCGCACTAAAACAAGCCAGATACAGGGCGAGGTGTGTTCCTGTTAGAAACTCTCAAACATTGGTCTGCGACATGGACGTTGCAACAGCTGGAACATCTATGCTATTAGAAGAGGCTTTTCTGTTTAAATCGGCCCGTTTAGAGTTCTGTGGCGCTCTGCATTGCATAAGTCAGTTTAATTATACGGTGCAGGGTTTTTTTTGCCGGTGAAATAATGTGAATACCCGCCGGGCCAGGCCAAGAGTTTGTTTAAAGCGAGGCATCGCCCAACCATCCATCCAGAGGGCTGATCCTGCCGCACACACTCAGCTCCCTCTGCCCAAAAGCAACGTTTGCGATGTAAAACCCCCCAAAATGTGCGTGCTACTAGACAACATCAGTGCTTCGGTGTGGCCGTGCACTAGCTAGAGACAATGGGATGTGCGTAATGGTCCTTAAAGTGGCCAAATAAGGAATCGCCGATCACACGCGCAGAGACACACAAACCACGGTAGCAGCTAGCTAGGAGTGGCTTGCTAACCTAACGCTAGCTTCCCTTTGTAACTGCTTGTCCCTGGTGCCGGGAGCTCGGCGTGGAGAACAAACGCACATCCAAATGGGAGGACAGGACAGGGAAGATCGGCGTAAAGCAGTTGAAAAAAGAAAAACAGGTACCTTGAATGCCCGTTTGGTGAGACATCGCGGCTTTCGTCGGACAGAGAGGACCGATGCAGCTGATCAGGCGAAACCAGGGCAGAGAAGCAGGAAGTGGACTACACCGGCAGTGGCCGCCCCCCAAGCGTGTCGTCACCAGTGTCTAAAAATCACATGACACAGTCTAATAATGAATCCAAGATCAGAATAGAAAGTGCCTGATTCTAACGTTCGGAGCAGAGGTTTCCTATAAGGTTTTCTTTCTTCTATTTTTAAATCTTAAAAAAAAAAAAAAAAAAAAAACTCAGAAAGAGTTTAGCAAACTGTTGTAGGTCCCTACAAACTGAAGATAAAAGTCAAATTAAAAAAAATAAAATGACAGGGTCTTGGTTTGGTACAAACAGAAACTAAAACATTCCCTTCCATCTTGTGCCAGCTTTTCAGGCAGCTGTCGCAATGTGTAATGGCGTGTGGGAGACTTCTTCCATGACACTTTAGACCCCTTGGAACCACATGTGAACTGTTTAAGCGCCACAGCCTCCCTGAGTGTTGTTGCTGACCATGTGCATTCCTTTGTGATCACAGCGGACTGCTGTACTTCTTAATTCCAACAGGATAACAAACCGGACTAGCACTGTCGCTGGACATTTGCTTTCGTTTTAGCTGCCTTGTTCTCCTACTGTTTTTTGTTTGTTTGTTTTACTGCCTCTAGCTTTTAATAACTCATTTGTTATAATCACTGTACAAAGGCAGGATTCTTATCCAACAAAGTAGCTGCTGGCGTCAATATGAGCCAAAATCTGAAAGGACAGTTTCCATCGCCTCACTGAAACGTCGCCTCGTAGCATCAAAGAAAAGTGATCGGTAAGTGTAGTTGTAACGTCCTTTGTCCCTCCGTCATTTTTAACGACCACCAAAATCAACTTCCGGGGTTTGGAGTCTTATTTTGAAAGGCACAGGAAGTTACTCATCCGCACCACTATGCCGCGCCTTGACGCCCAGTGATCAACGTGCTCGGCTACGTCGCGGTGCCTTGATGCTGCCGCTGCATCCCCCGCTGCCTCCATCGCGCGGCCACGGCGGCAGGAAGCGGCACCGTCGTCCCGTTCCGGCGGCCAGCGAGCCTCCGCTGCCCGGTAGCAACCCGCTGACGAAGCACCGGCTGCCCGAGATCGAGCGCGTTGACTCCGCACGCCCGCACACGCGGCGCGTGGACGCGTGGACGCTCTGAAGCAGCACAATGGAAGAGGATTTGAGGGGCGCCACGGTTGTATAGCAACCACAGGTCGCATGGATGGTTCCTCCTCCTCCTCCTCCTCCTCCTCCTCCCCCACCTCCTCCCCCCGGCCGCCCCGCATCAGCCCGGGATGTTCCATAGCACCGCTGTCGACTTGATGCAGCAGCGGGAGAGCCGCGCCGGAGAGGAGGTCGACTGGAAGCGTGATCACGGCGTGGGGCAGGTGCGGCGTTGGCTCACTGTATGTGCGTGGATTTATTCATTCATTCATTTATTTATTTAGAAATATGCAGGCAGGAAGTCTAGGTGGGACCCTGTAGTTGTTTTTGTAGTAGTAGTTGTTGCTGCAGAAGGGGTGGTCGGTCGAGGGGATTTGGACATTTGGAACGTTCTGTTGGTGTCTGTTGACACGGCATCGTGATCAGGAACCCCTCCCCCCCAGTAAACCTGCAGGACCTAAACTTGTCTCACTTTCCTCTCAATCGATCCCAGGTCATCCGAGTCATTAGCAGGAGGATACACTGTATCATTCATGGTAATAAGGAGGACCTTCACTGATTCCATGCCTCCTGTAGTACTGTTGCTTCTTTCACTGCTCATGAGTTCCATGTTGATTCTCTCAGAACCACTTTCCTTCCATGCAAGACAGCAGGATATAAAGGCACAAACGCTTTGTTCTTTATTGCATCAAACCAGCCAGTTGAATTGTAGGTGCCACTGGATTAGCGACAGCCAGCCAAGGTGTCACGTCGAGTCAAGGCAAACATGATGCTGGCGAAATTCAATATCCACACGGGCAGATGACAGCCCTCATCCCCAGCGCCGTTGCATCACTCTAATGTCCCGCGGTAGGGGGTATTTTTGGAAAGTGTGTCAAAGCAGGAAGTCAGTTTGGGGATGAAGCTGAGTCCAGTGAAGTCAGAAAGGGGGTGGTGGTGGTGGTGGTGAGGCCTCAACGAGGGGACTCAGACGGGGACATCACGGGTGAACGAATTCATTTAGATATAAAAGCCCCGAGGGGAGCAGTGTCAGGAAGTCACTCAAGCGGCCGCTCTGGCGACAGAGCAAAGCATCAGGCACTGTCAGGAGTTTTTTGGAGTCTTTTTTGGGGGGAAGACGGCGCTGGCAGGCTGACACGATGAAGCAGGAGTGTACAGCCAAGAAGTTCTAGGTTGGATCTTCCCCAAGGTGCGACATCCCTGAGATCACCTGCAACTTCAGCCTGCTTAAAGGGAAGAACTCTTTGTTGTGCTCCATCAATCAATCAATCAATCAATCAACTTTTATTTGTACAGCGCTAAATCACATCCACAGACGTCTCAAAGCGCTTTGTACAATCAGAGAAAAAGAACCAACTGGGCCCCCAGAGCAAGCAAAGTGCCACAGTGGCCAGGAAAAACTCCCCTGTGGGAAGAAACCTAGAGCAGATCCAGACTCCAGAGGGCCATCATCTGCCTATGACCAGTTGGGGTGAGAAGGAAATACAGAAATTGTAGAGAGAGAGACAGAGAGAGAGATAGAAGTAGCCAGAGTGGCAGACAGGCCAGAGTGAGTTTCAGGGTTGAAGCTCTCACAATAAACAGTAGATGCAGATATATAAGAATAAATAATTAAAATATGTATATAAGTGGATGTTTTTGTATCATATACATCAAAACATTCTGGAATCTAGATAGGCCCAAATGTTGAGCCTTACCATTAACACTGCTTCTTTGATAAAATTAAAAGGATCTTGTGTATCTTTTCTTGAAGGCTCAGTCACGCCTCCTTTACACACAATAACAGCTGGGCTCATATTAACGCTTTTAACATTATCTTTTTACAGTGGAAAGTAACAGTATAGTAGAGATGAGCCTCAGAGGTATATTCAAACTCATCTTGATGTTTGATGTACAATTAGCCCTCTGTTTACAGGCTCCTGTAAACAGGGAGTTTAGCTTGCTCCTAAAACATATGCTGTTGTTGGGAGCTTTCACTGGTTTGGAGGCAGGCAGTGGTGTGTGAACCTGCAAGATCTGGTTTGGATCCAATACCAAATAAATAGAGAGCCAGTCTTGCCAATACCGATATGATACCGATACTCTTTTAATTAAGGTGAATATATCACGAAGTCGCTGTATCTGAATTACTTTTTATGACCTTTAAGTTCTTCTTCTTCTTCTTCTTCTCCTTCTCCTTCTCCTTCTTCTTCTTCTTCTTCTTCTCCTTCTCCTTCTCCTTCTTCTTCTTCTTCTTCTTCTTCTTCTTCTTCATTTGGGCATTTTAAATAAATAGAAAATTAATTCAATGCATTTCACATAGTTTTAAAAACGTTATTTGAACTTAATGGACAACCCTGTAGTTTAAACTGGAGTAGTCAATATGTACAAAAATGCAACTTTTAGATACAAATCCAAACTATGGATCTTGTTCCACTAAAATCGATTAATACCAATATTGGTATCGATATTTGGATTGATACGTCCTCCACTACCGTCAGGGGGTGTCAGTGCCCTTTGTGACATCACAAAGGATATTTTTTTCCCCACTACTGTGTATTTTAGCAGACTCTCCGAGGAGCTCACTACCAGGCTAGAGAAAAAACATTGTTTTATAATACGTTATTAATATTAAGATATTATTGTGTAACATGGGACTGTTGCTCTATGAATCAGCCCGACGCCAACATGAAGCAAACTTTGATGGTGTGTTTGATTCCAGTCGTGGGACTGATGTCACCGTCTCTCTCCAGGTCTGAGGAGGGGCTCAGCAGCATGGAAATAGATGCCCACTTCCGCTACTACTTCCAACACCCGTGGTCACGGCTCATTGTGGCCTACCTGGTCACCTTTTTCAACTTCCTCATCTTCGCCGAGGACCCCGTGTCACACAGTCAGACCGAGGCTCACATGATCGTGGTGGGCAACTGCTTCTCCTTCCTGTTCAACAAGTACCCGGGCCTCGGCTGGAACATCCTCAAAGTGGTGTGCTGGACCCTGGCCATAATCTGCGGCCTGTTAGCCGGCAAGTTTATATTCCACCGCCAGCTCTTTGGTAAGTCATGCACACAGTAATGCAGCGGAATGTGCACAGTAATGGCTCTGCGGAGGGAGGGGAAACTTCTCCCCTGAGTTGTTTTTTTTTGTTGTTGTTGTCTGTCAGCGGTGAGCACCTTTAATGGCCGTGCCCCACTTTTGTGCCTCTCCTATCACTCATTAAAACAGCATCTGTGAGATCTGGTCTGCTTTAACTCTGCCGTAGTCTAAACAGACCTATGGTGAACTGTTTCCTGTCATTTAGTTCAGAATTGGATCAGTTTGGTTGGTTATCCCATCAGTCTAGTAGATGTAAAAAATTTTTTTTTAACATTTTCAAAACTGTTCAAATGTGAGTCGTAATTTTACTTCTTGATTATTGAATGATATGGACAACGACTTAATTTATGTATTTATATAAATTACACCCTGCCTTCGCCCTATGACAGCTGGCATAGGCTCCAGCAGACCCCTGCGACCCTGAACTCAGGAAGAAGCGGGTATTGAAAATGGATGGATGGATGGATAAGAAATTATTTTATGGGCTTTTGGAGAATATTTTACATTGTTTGTATTTTTGTTTGCCTTTTTTGCGTGGAAGCTTAGTCCGTCCCACGTTTGTTTAGCAAGGTGCTACTGCAGAGCAAACAAAGTATATACACAAAATAATATGTATGCCAATATACATGATAGACCAAATGTAGATTTTTTTGCACTGAATGAAATGATTACCGGAACATCTGTCTACCTTCTACCAGCCCCTCTGCTGCACTTGGGGTGTAGGGTGGTGCTGGAACAAATCCCAGCTGTCTTGGGGTGAAGGCGGGGTCACACCCCGGACAACTCACCAGTCGATCCCAGGGACACACAGACAAACAAGCCTCTGCGCTCACGCTCACACCTACGGACGGTTTTCACTGAGCCTATGCGTGTCTTTGATTATTGGAGCGTGTACATGTCCAATTTGGTATGCTGCGCATGGCGCTCACAACTACGGAGCTTATAGATTTTCCACAGACAAAGCCACATAAAGCAACCTACTTAAGCTGCTTTTCTGGGGGGAAAGTGCCGACGCTGTAAAAGGAATGCCTAATCAAATCGTCCTTTAAGACCAAAATGTGCAGAGGATCAATCAGAATTCAATAAGCCACGAAAACAGAACATTTGTAATCTCTGCATCTCCCTTTTCCTTGGCAAGAGAGTTACTTCCTCCCTCTTTGTCAGACTCCCATCCACGAAAGGTGACATATCACTTTCTCCCCATCGACCCCCCTTGGCAGGCGCACAGAGAGAAATGAAATGAAAGAGAGCCGCTGTTTACATCTGCAGCGTGACTGTTGACGCTCTGTCTGCGAGATACTGTGATAGCAGCGGTGCATCGGATGTCTTTGTTGCCTGTAATTGTCCCAGTATGGCGCGGCCTCGGTGTGCTCGTGCTCGGAGCACTCTGTGCGTGTCTAAAGGTAAAATCATTTTGAATGCAGATGTGCTTTCATCACCTGGACGGATCTGTTGTCTTTTTTAACATTCTTTATATAAACGTCCTCCACCTGTGTTCATGTCTCTGCTAAGTTTCCCCTCATATGCCACAGTCACTTCCTCCCAATCCAACTCCCTCCTTGTCATTTTCGCAACCTGGTCCCAGCGTCGGCCCCTCGGATGTTACCGGCCGCCTTGGCTTGACCCCTCGGGACGAGCCATCGATGGCTATAATTAGAGGAGGCCGTGTGGGGTTGGTATTACTCGGAAGGATCGTCTTCACCGAGCATTGATGAGTCGTGAGTGCCTGGTGAACTTCTGTGGGTATGAGAGGGAGGAAATGGATGCAGGCGACGAGGGGAAATGGTTTTGCTTTACACAGTGAGCGGGTGGCACGTTGAGCAACTGAATTGGATATTTCTGTTTCCAAGGGTTCATAATTTGGTCTTTGGGAGCTCATAGGGGGCGACACGGTGGCGCAGTGGTTAGCGCTGCTGCCTCACAGCAAGAAGGTCGTGGGTTCGATTCTGGGGCCCGGGCCTGGGACCTTTCTGTGTGCAGTTTGCATGTTCTCCCCGTGTCTGCGTGGGTTCTCTCCGGGTTCTCCGGCTTTCTCCCACAGTCCAAAAACATGCATGTGAGGTCAATTGAGCACTCTAAATTGTCAGTAGGTGTGCATGTGAGTGTGAATGGTTGTTTGTCTCTATGTGGCCCTGTGATGAACTGGTGACTTGTCCAGGGTGTCACCCTGCCTTCGCCCTAAGACAGCTGGGATAGGCTCCAGCAGACCCCCTTGACCCTGAATAGAATTAAGTGGGTATAGAAGATGAATGAATGAATGAATGAATGAATGGGAGCTCATAGGATCTTTTATGGAAATACAGTTTGTATTGTCGAAATTCAAATTACAAAAAAATCAACAACCTTCCCATGTATGGAAAGGCCTTTACTTTCTACAGCAGATAGTCATCCAAAAAAACATATGTTTAGCCCTCTGTTTACAAGCTTCTGCTAAGAATCACTGGGTTATAGCTTCCTGCTTGTACCGATGTTCTGTTGGACCTTCTACGTGTCTGGAACGGAGAACTGCTGCCAGTCTACCGCAGGAAACAGAATCCCCTTCCTGGGCACAGGCATTTTTAGAAATGAGCCCTTTGTGATGTCACACACTTTCTGAAAAGTAGAGCAAACAAAAGAAGTAAACCATGGGCTTTTCTAGTTTTTTTTTTTTTTTTAAATTTATGTCATGGTTGGAAAAAACAAAGCAAAACATGAAGAGGTTCAGTGACTTCTGCAGGATCTGTGACTGCCACCTAAGTCACTGTGCTTTTAAAAATAGTCCGCCACCCCCTCCTCTGCCTGAACTTTAGGCAGCTGTCGGTGAGATTTATCTGGATCAAGTCAGTCACACAGTCACACAGTCGCTGGCGCTGGCGCTGGCTGAGGACAGCAGCCTTGTTCCACGGACACGTACAACTCTGCAACAAGCCTTTGGACAGATGGCTTGTGTCTCTGCGTATGAGTGAACAGGTCTCTGTGTGTGTGTGTGTGTGTGTGTGTGTGAGTGAGGGAGTTGAGCCTGCAGGAGACGGCCGCTGAGGGAGAGAGTCTGTGGCAGAGGGATGAGATGAGCTGCGATGGGATGAGAGCTGCTGTGCAGGTTATGTAATAACCCAGGTTGGCCTGTCAGGGCTGTACAGTAGACGCAGGCCTTGCATTCGGATGATGAGTTATGTATTATTGAAGTGTCAAGCCGGCCTCTGTGGCCGCCGCCCCGTCGCCACTGCGCATGGCCGTGTTGGCTTTGGAAGGAGCACTGTGCAGAGGTCCATGTCCCTGACGGAAACCCTGCAACGAATCTGTCGTCTGTGTTTTTTGTTTTTTTTTTGGTTTCGCTGCAGCCGCATGTGGAGGTTTTCAGACACATTTTGTCGCATTCCTATTTGTTTATTTCTATGAAAACACGACAAAACACAGCGCCTGCACCATTTATCATTTATGATGGCCTAGAAAAACATTTTACAGTGAATTACACTTCTGCTTCCCTGCAGCAGTGCGGTGCAGCCGCCCCCCCATCTCGCATTTTTTTGTGCCTTAATTTATCCCTACATTTTCCCCAAACGCTGCCGCCTGCGCCGGGAAGCCCACGCTAATGCTAATGCTGTTGTCACATCAGTTTTTGCTGCATTCCCCCTAATCCCCGCCCCTCTTCTATTTGCTTTGTTATTTTGTGCCTCTTGTTGTCAGAGGTGCACATTTGCTCCTTGTTTGAGGAAAAACAGTTTGGCTCCGTTCGTCTGGGGGTTCGAGGAAGGAACCTGTCAGTGCCAACGAGTGGAGCCACGTTGAGGGGCGATGCATGCTGTCCGAGGCAACGGACGGCCGCAGGTGTCTCTTGGTCATTCGGAGGGAGGCTGGCTGTCATTATACATTTGTATTAAATCCCAGGACACACACACACACTTCTCTTTTTCGACTGGTCTGTTTTAGTTGTACTGGGGTTCAATTGCACTGAATAAACCACCTGTCTCCACCTGGCCTGTGGATTCTGAGCAATAAGCCCACTTCGATTTTAACAGCATGAGCACCACAGTCCTATTTGCACCAAAATATATTCACTTCCCTTAGGGTGACACGGTGGTGCAGTGGTTAGCGCAAGAAGCTCTTGGCTTCTGTTTACGGGTTCTTTGGCTTCCTCCCACACTCTGAAAACATGTATGTGAGGTGAATTGAAAACTCTAAATTGACAGTAGGTGTGTGTGTGTGTGAGAGAGAGAGAGAGAGAGAGAGAGAGAGAGAGAGAGAGAGAGAGAGAGAGAGAGAGAGAGAGAGAGAGAGAGAGAGAGGGGGGGGGCGGTTGTTTGTCTTTCTATGTGGCCCTGTGATGAACTGGCGACTTGTCCAGGGTGTCACCCTGCCTTCGCCCTGTGACAGCTGGGATAGGCTCCAGCAGACCCCTGCAACACTGAGCGCAGGAACAAGCGGGAGTTGAAAATGGATGGATGGATGAAAGGCTTTGGCTTGTCCGCAGGATAAAGACGAGTTTTGTCACAACTCTCCCTCGTTGTTTCCTGTCGTCTCTGGTTGCCAGTGCTTGAACAACAAAAACGGCAACAGTTGGCTGGAGAATACAAAAGCACTGACGCGCTCGACTGTTGGGTTGTTTTTCATGATCCGCTGCAGCAAAAGCTCTATAAAGCTCTCTGGAGAAGGACGAGGTGGGAGATGAAAAAGATGTGACATCCATCAACCTGCAAACGCTGGCCTGTCCTACTGGACCCTCGTCCGCTTTGAGTGGTTTGGCACCGTTTATCACCGATATTTATCACCAAGAGTCCAATTAAAGGATTGACACCACTCTAAAAACTTTTCACTGACGCTAAATTATCCGTTTAATAAGAGACATTAAGAGAAAACTGCTCATCATTAAAGCCCCTTTCACTGTCAGTGTGCCAGATCGTTCACAAATCACTAAAGATGTTTGCTCTTTCAGTGATCCAATTAATTCATTCTCGTGTCTCTCCGGAGAGAGTCAGGCAATTTTAGTTTAATTATTATTCAGCGGCCACAACCGAGCGTTTGGCCATTAAAATCGTCTGATTGAACCGAATGAAGGCATCCCCACTCAACATGACTCACGGCACGCCGCTGCGTTCCCAGCTGCTGCTCCGTCCTCTGCATCCAACACCAGCCGAGCTTCATCTCCGTGACTCCGCCCGCCTCCCATTGCTCCGCCCGCCGCATTAGCCTTAATGTATTCACCTACCTCCCTCAGAGGCTCTGCCTCTTCTGGAAGGTAAATTGAAGGGTAATTGTGAGTCGTATGCAGCGCCGTCCTAACTGGATTAGAAGCTACTTTGCATGTCATTACGACACTTACATTCAATCAAAGGGCAACGTCTCGGTCTGCTTGGGCGAGTTATTTAAGGCTGTGTGTGTGTGTGTGTGTGTGTGTGTGTGTGTGTGTGTGTGTGACACATGCCACTGGTTTCTGTGTGTTTGGAGGACTTTCCTTGGTCCTGATGACTGTAGCCTGCAGGATGCCATCTGGCTTCTGTCATGTGTTATTACTGCATGTGGGACAGTTTTTATGCATAGGACTTTGTCAGACGTGTGTGTGTATGTGTGTAGCTGTGTTTCAGTGGTAGGACTTCACTGCATGATTTTAAGCATATGCGTGTACTCGTGTTGTCCATTGATCCACCGGAGTGTCTTAAAAAAAATATGAAATATTGTGCCTTTAAAGCAGTGGTCCCCAACCACCGGGCCGCGGACCGGTGTCGGTCCGTGGGTCATTTGGTACCGGGCCGGACAGAAAGAATAATTAACTTCCGTTAAATGAATCCCCTTTCATTCATTATCTGAGTGAACAATTTTATTTTAAAAAATTACCGGATTCTCTCCGTTACGTCCATCTAACGCTCAACTCTTGACGCATGCCAAGGCACTTGTCTCGGTCACCTGATACGTTACTGCAAGATTAAACCGATCGGCATCCCCTCCCGTCAACGATCGCGCGTTCATGCCGGCCCGTGAAAATATTGTCTCACATTAAACCGGGCCGTGGTGCTAAAGAGGTTGGGGACCACTGCTTTAAAGGACTGGCTAGTCGCTCTCCACATGACAGGAAGAGCAGAGCAGTGGGTGGAAATTACAAGGGGCAAATGAAAAAGACGGTCAAAAGTTAAGACTCATTGCAAGGCGTTAATTCGGTTGTTCAGTTGTAGAACTGCCTGCGAAGTTCAGTTCTACTGCGCTGGATTCTGCCCAGCTGGGGAGCTGGTGTGGTTTGATATACAGTGCGTCTAGTGCAAAACTATGACATCTAGTGGTGAGGTGATATTGCATCCTGTCACTTTAATCCGTGTGTAAACCAGTCGCTAAAAAGAGACAAACTGTCTGAAACTGTTAAAACAATAGCGATAAAAAGATTACATCAATCCCTCTCTGTACATCCAATAATAACAACAGCAGCAGCAACGACATCCTTCTCTCAAGCCGAGCTGCGACCGTGTGCGCCGTTAATCCAGGTTGTGCGACCTCGTGCCGCCCTGCATGTTTTATGGTCCCCTGCAGTCCCTCTGACCTGCCTGGGGCCACTGGGGGCGTCCTCTCTCAATAATGGATGACGTCTGTGAGGTCTGAGCTGCACCGCGTCACCAAAGCCCGGATTTATGCCCCCCCCGTCGCACTCTGTGGATCTCTCTGCCCCTTGATTTCGTAATTTTATTGTTTTTATTTTTTTAATCATCCAGGAATCCTAACTAGTGGAGCACATCACTGTCTTATGTTTGTCAGTTTTCACAGGGAGCTAAAACCAAACATTTTTGCTGGAACTGTGAACAGAGGGCTAAATATTCGATTTTCAGGAGTTTGGGGATAAATAACCAACTATGCACGGCTGCTCTCACTGCAAAACAAAGATAAGAAAATGACATTATATGGAACCTTTCCAGTGTTTTTTTTTGTTTTCCTTCACTTGGAGCGACTTCAGGTGGTTTCTGTCGTGGCTACACAACCGGGTTGTTTGCACAGCAGCCTGGCAGACGGAGGGTTGGGTTGGGGGGGGCAGCGATAATGACAAGAGTGAGCAAACAAAGGGAGGCAGCCAAGAGGAAATAGCTTGTTTACCTGAAATGTGCGACTCCTGCTGTTGGAAGCGAGGCCGTAAATTAGAAAATGAAACGATCCAGGAGGCGCTGCGGAACAGGTGGATCGGTACGCTGGCCCCGCCGCCGGATTTCCCCGTGGAGTCACTCCCGCTGTCACCTCCCGATTTATCATTCTGACACTTAGTTACAGAGGAGTCCAGCTCTGGGCAATTCAGCTATTCCCCCGAGCCCCGGCTGAGCCCACAGCCTGCAGATGTGTGATAAATGAGGACGGGAGTGCTCTCATACCGGTGCGGGGTTGTTCTTCTATTGCTCAGAAATCCTGACGGCTGCAAATAGCATGAGGCCTTGAATAAATTCTTTGTAACACTTTCTTATTGATCACTGCATTACTAAGGGCTGCCTTTTTTTAATCAGTAATAGTGTTTTTTGCTGCTTTTTCTTTTTTTTTTTTTACAGTAAGACGCTGCATGACATGATTGGATGTCCATTATTACTCAAGCAGCTGTAACTGAAGGCGTCACAAGGCTATAAGGTGATGTGTTCAGTCCTAAATTAACTCTTCTTCTGCATGACTACGAAAAAAGGAAGTGCTCCAGTTCAGTTCATGTTCTCGCTTTCGGATTCAGATTCTGTTCCTGGATAAAACAACATGGCCAACCTGCAGCCCTGTGCAGTTTTTTTTTTTAAAATTAACAAATACAACATTATTTAGGCCCGGGCCTGGGACCTTTCTGTGTGGAGTTTGCATGTTCTCCCCGTGTCTGCGTGGGTTCTCTCCGGGTTCTCCGGCTTCCTCCCACACTCCAAAAACATGCATGTGAGGTCAATCGAACACTCTAAATTGTCCGTAGGTGTGCATGTGAGTGTGAATGGTTGTTTGTCTCTATGTGGCCCTGCGATGAACTGGCGACTTGTCCAGGGTGTCACCCTGCCTTCGCCCTAAGACAGCTGGGATAGGCTCCAGCAGACCCCCGTGACCCTGAGCTCAGGAAGAAGCGGGTATAGAAGATGAATGAATGAATGAACATTATTTAGTTTATTTTAAAATCCCATCCCTGAATGTGACAACAATTGTTGAGATAATGAGTACATTTGTGTTTAATGTGGTCTTGAGTGACAAAGCTCGGCTAGATTTTTATTACTATTATTATAATTATTATAATAATTAATATTAATTGCCAGTGACTCTAGATGCTGTACGTAGATACAGCACAGCATCATGCATCCTAAAGCACCTCTAAGACCCTGCAGGCAAAGAATAAAAATATTGGTAAAAAGAATTTTTGGAAATGTTTCTCCTCTCACAAGAAAGAAAAACAATTGGCATCTCACTGCTTGACTAAATGACACAGAAACAGCTCAATAAAGCAGCAATAAAGCCACGCCTGTCATTTGCCCGTTAGTACCGACGTGTAGCCACTAGGGGGAGACGCAGCTACATGTTTCGATTTCATTGGGAGGAGGAGAGCAAAGTACAGCTCTATTCAAGGCCGGGCGTTCAAGGAATGACGGTGTAAATATTATATAATATTATAAAAATAATAATATAATAATAAAAATTGATACTTGAGGTGAAAACATATTTGATTTTTTTTTTTATTTTTTAGTCAGGACAGGGAGAAGTACTAACCCCTCCCCTCCCGTCTGTGAACGTGTGTGTGTGTGTGTGTGTGTGTGTGTGTGTGTGTGTGTGTGTGCAGCAGCGAGCTCTTGTTGTGGTGGTGGTTTCCCGCCTGGCTCGGGCCCTGCAGCAGCAGACGCTTGCCCATGAATCAGGCCTTATCGGGCGGGGAGCCTTCCACTCTTGGGAGGCGCCGTGATTCAAAGCTGCTTGGACGAGCGTGCTTGAATCACCCGGCCAGTTAAGTCCCGCCCATGGCGGCTGGCGCAGAGAGGGAGAGGCCAGGCCCGGCACGCAGCTTTAAAAGTCAGATGTGGCGATAGAGGCCGAGCTCGTTCATCCAAGCCAGGGGGTGGGGTGGGCTGGCTGGGGGTGTGGGTGGCTCGTTGGCACCGGAGGCAATTAAGTTCACCCATGCAAGTCAATTCAATTATGCATCTGTGATGAGCCTTGAAATACCACAGAGCAAGACGTATGGTGTGGGCCGGCGCAGGGAGGATTGCCTCCCGTAATGGCGGCAGAGGGAATGCTTGGAATTACAGGCTGATATTCCACTCAGGTCAAGTCTTATTAATGTCGCCAAGTCACAGGATAACAGTTTACACGAGCGCAAACAGACAAGCGACCTTGCAGGGCAGTGAATATTTTACGCCCCCCCCCCATCCAGCTCATCCCTTTCGCCAATCCGCAAACAACGCAAGGCGTTTTCATCCAAGCAGTTTTAGCACCACATGACCTCTTAGCTTCCCAAGAATCCCCCCGAAGAAGAAGGAAAACAGGATAGCGTCTGCAAACCTAGCTGAAGTGGCTAGCATTGCTGCTGCCCTAGCAGCCATTCCACTGGATGGCATTCTTGCAATAGAAGAAGAAGAAGAAACTGCAGCACTAAAGACGTTTGTTGACAGACAATATGGTCAACTGGCTTTAAGAAGTGGGGGACGTACCGACAAATGTGATTGGTCTGTTTGGATGTGATGGAAGGTTTGTCCCACCATCTTCCATGTTTTGTCTTCTCATGAGCTCTTTACCAGACACAGCAGGCGAGATGAACCAAGGGCGATTCAGGAAACCTTCCAGTTGATTCAGTAATCAAAGTACAAACTCACACCGCAGCTGTTGCAATAAAAACTCCTTTTTTTCATCTGGATGGAATGCATCTGAACCTTTTCCCGGGGAGCCCGTAACGTCTTTGTTTATCTATTCGCAGTGGGGGAAAAAGGCAAAAGTGAACAAACTGAGATTGAACACGATGTAAAACTATTGGAGGGGAAACCAGCCAAGCTGTAATGGGAGAAATAAATGGAGCATTCTGCTCTGCTGTCTTTTTTTGTTGCTGCTCTGCTATGCGTGCGTGCGTGCGTGCATGTGTGTGTGTGTGTGTGTGTAGGCTGTGTGGACACCAACACAATGAGCTCCCCGAGGAGCTGTAACTCAAAGGGATGCTGACTGAGCTGGAGGAGAGACAAACAAAGAGTTGTTCCTGGGAAGATGGCTGCTGCTGGCACCGGATCACAACTCGAGCACAGCATGTGTGTGTGTGTGTGTGTGTGTGTTTGAGAGAGAGAAAGTGGCGGAGGCAGTGGTATATAAAGTTTGTGAAAATGAGGCTGTTTAGCCCGGCGAAGCTCATGGAGGAGTTAATTAGTGACCAGCTGTACAGCCTTGGAGCTGCACCACTCGGACCATTTCCTACTTTTTGGGACCTGATCACAAATTTATTATTTCAAAAAAAAAAAAAAAAACCTGCCACACCAGATCTGATGTCATGCGGCAAACCTAGAAGAGGTGTTGCTGCCCTGTGTGGCATCATTTTAGCGCAGACTCTTTTTAAAAGAAAAGGGATGGAGAAGGTGGAAACAACCCACGTGTTCCATTCTGCAGGTGTCCACCCAGGTCAGAACCGGATGTTTGGGTTGGATGACACATCCAAGCACAAGAGCTTAGTTTTATTATTATTATTTTCTTGTCAACAGTAAACAAAAAAATAATTAGCATTTCTTTGTGTCTTTCTGAGGCAGCCATGTCTTTTAAGACACACAAAAAATATGTTTCCTCAAATATTTCAAATATTACGAGACTGGAGATTGTGCGTCTGAAAAGCTATTTCCTCTGCTGAGTGTCTATTTGAGACACGCTTTATTGTTGTTATGTAACAAGGGTGAAGTGCACGACCCTGGAAACTGTTGCTCGATGCTCCCTGTGTCTGTCATTTACACCGTGGCCACACGGAAACGCTCCCTTCGTCCCTCCAGACGTGACGCCTCTCTGCCAAAGCCTCCTGTTGCGTCTCTCCGTCACACCGTCCTGCGCTAATAACCATAAACAACGTTTGCCTTTGCAGTCGGCGACGTGCAGCTGGCTTTGCGCTCGCCTGTTTTGTGCGAGAAGGCCGCCTCTCCGAATCCAATCTCATGCTCCATCAGAGAGATATTTCACTATAATGTCGAGACCCGCTTGGAAAAAAAAGAGAAAAGAAAGAAAACACCACCACAGGTCGCAAAAACATCTGAAAGGCGCCCAGGGAAACAGCCAGCAGCTGATTGCATCTCTCGCGCACACGCACGGTATTCTGTGATCTATAACGCAGAAGAGAATTTTCCCCGCTGAGCGCAATGACGCGGTGATGGGAACAGGTAATTGCTTTAGGGAGACGGGGGAGGGCGAGGGGTGATGCCTCAACCTGGTCTTTAATCCTCATTTCGCTGCGTGACACGGTGGGACATTATTGATCTATGTGACTAATTTATTTACTTTCATCTCCATCTCCGTGGCCGCGGCGCGTCGGCGGGGGTCGACGAGCTGCGCGAGCCGACAGCCGCGTCCTTGTCCCCTGCCACGCCCCTCCCCCATTTTATCTTTTTTTTTTTTGCTTTTTTATTATTTTCTTTAGGTCGATACCTTCGGCTGAAAATGTTCCGCGAGGACCACGGCTCCTGGATGACCATGTTCTTCAGCACCATCCTCTTCCTCTTCATCTTCTCGCACATCTACAACCTCTTCCTGCTGATGGCCGGCAGCATGAGGTAAGCACCCCCCCCACTCATTGGCTCCTTCATCCCCATCTTCACCGGCTCTCCTCCCTGCTGCTTGGTGCAATTGGCTGAAACGTCTCTCCAGAACACAGGCAGTGCAATTCATCAAGCTTTTGGAAGCTCAGGCGAGGGCAGGGTCAATCACCTGCCATCATACACATATTTTGACAGTGAGAGTGCGTTGCAATAAAAGTCTCTATAACCTCAATATACATAGTGGAAATCTTCCCGTACATCCACTGCTCTATTGTCGGGCTTGCCCCTTTTTTGCTATTGCTAGCAGAGGTTGATCAGGGGTTTGTTTATGGTGTCCTGCCCTCAGATTCCCCTCAAGTATTCTCAAGCATTTCGAAGTCTTCTAAGTTCAAGCCTGAGAAGAAAAAGGGATTATTCATAATTTGCACAGTGCATTTTGTTTTTTTGTTTTTTTGACAAGCAACACAATTTATGTGATGACACGGTCTGAATGCTGACCGTGTCATCAGGTCAAGTTGCAACATCTGATTTCATTCAAAATTGAAGCCTGAGAAAACAAAATCTGAACTCGGTCACTGGCACCATTCACACCATAACCTTAGCTCCTCCTGCTTCATTTATTTATTTATTTATTTAGTTTTTGTTTTGTTTTTCTCTTCCTCTGTTCTCACTCCTAATGGCTGCAGTCCTACCTGCTGGGAAACCTCCATGCACAGCAGGTCCTGGCGCCGGCACATCAGGCCGCTGACAGAAATTCATTTATGCATTTGCGACGTGTGAGTCACTGAGCGGGGAGGGAGAAAAAAAACACGCCCTTGAAGGCAGCTCAGTAAGACGCCACCGACCCCCCCCCATTGGTTTGTCCGTCCGTCCATCCGTCCAGGACAGAGCTCTGATGGGGGGGGGGGGGCGGCGTCCACGCGGCTCCTCCTGCCTTCAGTTGACACCACCTGTATCCGTGAGGTGGCGGGCAGATGAAGGCCGTTAAGCCAGCGGGCGAGGTGTTGCTCTTTCCCGCGGCTGGGGGGATGGATTGTATAATCGGCCCATCTGTCACTTTGGCCCGCCCACCGACGGCGGCATCCATCTTGTCCGCTCGCCCTGCTCGGCCAAGAGAAAGGAAGGGAGGAAGGATCGTTTCTCCACGCAGGGAAAAGTTTCGTTCGCGTTCGCAACGAGTGCGTCAGTCACAGAGAGAAATGGAAGGAGGGAGGGAGAGAGGGAGAGGGGGGGTCGTGTTGGCTGTTTTCTTTGCTCCATGTCTCATGGATACGAGAGCAGGAAGTAAAATGAGGCGCTTGGATAGTTCAAGAGGCTTAAAAATGATATTAAGGGTAAATATCAGATTCCCAGCTTGTCCTCAGTTTGTTGCAGGTTTACAGAATAAAGGGATTTGTTTTAAAAATTGGAAACTCTGCACGAGAATTATTCTGAATACATGAGAAGTAATCAATATTACTGGGGAGTAAACTGTAATCGTTCAGTGAGTAGTGAGGGGGTTCATGGTTGGTGGCAGAGTCACAGATTTATGAGCCAAACAGAGAGGCATATTTGCCATTGAAGTCACAGCCTGGTTACTCACACGCACACATACTTGTATCAGCATCTTTTTGACACACAATATTAGTCCATCAGGACCATTGCATTTCCACTGGTTAAGGCTGCGCTCAGACTGCAGGCAAATCTGATTCCAATCAGATTCCTTCTTAAGTCTGATTTTTTTTATGGTTGACTGTCCACACTGTTGTTCTTAGCAAGTGTCCAAATGGGATCTGGCTCTGTTCAGACTGGGCCACATTATTGTTTACTGTGACCTGCGTCGGTGTGACGTCGGAGCGGCGGTGGCGTCCAGCACGTGTAGTGTGTGACGTCTTATAACTGTGACAGCGGCACTTGTTGTGATACACGCCCTGGAGCTTGGCTTGAATGGAGCTACAGTATCTCCCCACACACTGATGAGCCAATGAGTTTCCTCCTCTGTCCAAGGCACTGCTGTTTCCGACTTCTTCTGTCTCCTCCATTACGTTACAGCTCCGCACCTGGAATGGCGCTCTCTAGTCAGTCACATTGGGTCTTGCGTCGCATAGAGTGACGTCACTGACAGTCAAAACCCATCAGTGTGTTTGGAGCTGTTCAGACTGAGACGCATCTGTCCAAATGCCATTTGAAACTACCTCCCGAAGGTGGTTTCAATCCGTCTTGCAAAAATCGGGTTTCATGTGATTTGTGACTGTTCAGACTACAAAAGAGCCACCCGGTTTCAATCTGGATGGGATAAACATCGGATTTTGGCTGGCAGTCTGAACAAGGCATAAAAACAAATAAAACATATGAACATAAAAAAAACAAGTAAAATAAAAAAATATATATAAACATATAAACATGAAGTATAGCCTCGCAAATGCTTACTTATTGACTACACTACTCATCACAATACTAAGTGGTGAGCAAAAAATGGTGAATTTTAATTCACCATTTTGAGAAATATCCTGTAGGGGTTAGAATTAGGAACTCGATTTAAAAAAAAAACAAACAATGTATTATTTTAGGTTATTTTTTGACCTGGTTGAAGCAAATCTTTCAGCTCCAGCGTTGGTCTTTCTCTGTTAATAAGATTCCGTCATGTCTGTCCACCTTTGAAAAAATTTTGAGGCTGGGTTCGAAGTTTGGCTCTCGTTTTGAAGCAGATGAATGGACGGACTGCACCTGTTGACTAGAATTTGGAATTGCTAGCTACATAGCTAGCAATTCCGCTTGCTATGCTAGCTACATCTCGGCGTAAAAGAAGGGCAACGACGTCGACCTCTGTGCTCTCGCATGCCCCTTTCGGAGAGGCGGAGTACTGTCTGTCTCACCCAGCGCTATTTTTATCCGTGGTTTGATGCGACCACAGATTGCAATTTTACATATTCATTGTGATGTTTTTTGTATTCATGCGTTTTATTTTTAGTCTTGCCTATCGTATAAAAAAGCAGAATTTAAAAAACGTGAGGCAGACAGTACTTTGCCTCATTGAGAGGGGCGCAAGAGAGGACACATTGGAGACGTGATCGATAGAAACCGGCACTTGCAGTGGGTTCGACTTTTCCGGACAGGAAACGCGCAAATTCAACAATTTTGCCCATAAAATAATGGTCATTATTTGCTTAAAAAGAAATTATAGAAAAAGCAAAGAGCATAGAGCTAAAATGTATAATTTTTTAATTTAATCATTATTTGTTTATGTATCTAAAAAAACAAAACAACAGACTTAATGCACATATGACATCCTGCACAGAACAGCAAGGATGTAGAATCTACGATTATGTGTTTTACCCCCTGGACTCGAGACAGGAGCTCTCCTCGGCAGCATTGCAGGGCTCCCCTCCCGCAGACAGATGGTGCTGTTGTAAAGTGAGTGAACCCAGCACCAGCAGCGCCAGCAGCGCCGCCAGCAGCAGCAGCAGCGGCTCCTAGCGCCAGGCCAGGCCAGCCACCGGCCACCCCTCCAGGGTGTTTTCCTTCTGCCCCGGCTGTGAGTCCACAGAGGAGCCGGGTGCTGCCAGAGGCGATTAGCCTTTACGTCTGTGTTGAGGACTGATGTGTTCACACTCTGGCAGTCGGGCCCTCACCAGGCCTCCCTCCCCCCCACCTCCCAGGGTGGGTTCTTACATCCTGGTGATGCAATGGCACTTGAGTGTTTTGACAGGTGTCCAAAATCTATTTGCATCGCCCTACCTCCCTCCGTCCTTGTTTTCTCTCTGGTCTCTCTTTTTTTAGCCTCAGCACAACAGAAAAAAACAACATAGTCTTTTTTGTGTCTTGCGCCATCGTAGGACTCAATTGTGTTTCTCTCCTCCTTCGCCTGTGCCCAGAGAGCCAGCCAGTATTGAGCCTAATCGCTGCCAAGGCTTTTTAATGGCTTAGTTGGCTTTGACACGCAGCCATAATGGTGCGCTGCAGGAGGAAGAGGCTCCCCCCGGTGGCCACACAGGGTGGCGGGTGGGATACCGGCCATATTGTCCATGCCTCGCGCTCCCATCAAGTTGCCTTTTCTCTTTTTTTTATGTGTGTGTGTGTGTGTGTGTGTGTGTGTGTGTGTGTGTGCTTGGGGGCAGAAGGGGGGTGAAGGGGTGGGTTGGCATCTGTCTCCCTGCTGTCTCCCCTGACCTGACGGCGTGCGCTGCTTGTGCCCGCCGCTCATTAATATGCTTTCATTTCCTTCGACCTTTTCAGCCTGTCTCCTCGCTTAATTTAATTACAATATAAATAAATAAATCATACAAAAAAAAACCCATCTGGAAAAGATGATCAACTCTCAACTCTCCATCATCATCGGTACCGTGAACGGGCTTCCATTGAGGGGGGAGGGTGTCCATCTC